>OY728158.1:1351430109-1352630109 GCA_963277665.1 Viscum album
ATTTGGAATTAGTGGTTATATCCATTAAAAAAAGAAATAATTTCAATTTTCAACAGATCATTCTATAATTTGATCAAGTAAAGCAAGTGGGTAGTGATATTTTTGTGTATCAAAATTAAATTTTAGATAATTGATGAAAACACTACATTTTTTAACTTTATATATGACCATATCTCTATGTTTATTTGTGACAATTGTTATCCTACCCTTCTTAGGTACAACATTAATCAGACTATCCCATTCACTATAATAAATTGGGAAGATAATAATATCTTGAATAATATTTCTAATGTAATCCCTAATCACCAGAAGTATGATTGGTTTGTGTCTTCATTGGAGTTTATTAATTGGTTTGGATGATTCTTCTAGATGGATCTGATGCTTGCAATTGGAATTTTTTATGCCTGGTATGTCATCTAGGTTCTAACTAAAGGATTTCTTCCGATAAAACCATAAAACGTTTGGTGTTTTCTATTTTATTAAGTACAATATAGATAATTACTAGGTAAGAGTGGTCATGGAAAATTAATGCATACATCAAGAGATAATAAATTGGTTTATGACTAGTTTCATCATTCACTTGGGGGATATATAACTTAGTAATAGATTAAGTACTGCCATTTGGTTTTAATAAATTTTCCTCAATATTATCAAAGTTGGAACTATATATATTAGGGGTGAGATGGGATTCCAATTATTTTCCACGATCTATTATATTTATGGAGTCTATAAAGGAATGGTGAACATGAACTTCTCCATTTTTGACATTCTTAATAATGGTAAATATTTCACAAAATCTACTCTCATTAGAATAGGAATAACATTATATATTAGGGTTCAATTAACTAAGAGAAATTTCTTCATAATCATGGGTCGAGAAGGTTGTATGATCCTCTGATAAGTATCAAAAGACTTGAAAAATATTTAAATTGACCATTTTGGTCCCCAAATTCCAATTATATGATTCCCAAATGGATATCAATCCTAGTTCTTTCTATTACAAAGAATGGTCTCTATGAAACAAAACAAGGACATCTTTATTTATTCCCTCATGACTATATGTATTGTGATTGGATAACTAGATGGTATAACTTGTTCGGTGAAAGGGGCCTAGAACATGGTTGGAGAAGATGCATTTGTACTTGAAATTTATCAAGGAACATTTTTCTATGGGTGTATCATGAATATTGGGACTCTATATTTTTCATAGAACCATAATGGCCCCTGAATCTTTTCACTTCATGGGAATGGGCTACTGGACTGAAACATTTTTAATGGTATTGTGTTGTCTCTTATGGGTGCATGATTAAATAAGACACATTTTGTACATACAAATTTTTTCAATAGAATATAAGAGGGAAATGCTAACTTCAACACATCTAAATGAGTCATGAGTTTCAGAATCAGTCTCAAATAAATTATTTGTCTTAGAGATGTCTTGAGGAAAGGGAATTGTGTTCTTTATTGGAATGAAATTATTTGAGGGACATGTTTTAGGTTCTTTTTCTAGATTTTTGTTATTTTATTTTTCCATCTCAATATTTAATGTGTAATTAGAGGATTTTTATGGGGGAATTGGGATTTTATTTCCAAAAAAAGTACACATTCAATTATATTAACCTTCGATTAGAGAAATTGTTGATCTAGGAGTTGGAAAGAACTGGATTATTGATAATGGGTTAGGTGGTATGAAAGTTGATAGATTTATTATTAAATATATTTATGGATGGAATGGGTGAAGGAGGAAAGATATTTCATATCAATTTCCCAATGTTTCATAGAATAAGAGTCGTGTCCTGCATTTGGATTCCTTTGATTTGGGTTTAAGGTAAATAAATTAGATTGGTTTAGGAATTGAGAGGGTTCACTATGAAAGTAGAATACATTTGTAGAAAGAGAAGGATTTCTTCTTTGAGGTTGATGAATTTTACTCCCACCTTTACATTATTCGAATACGTTTTGATTTTGAGTTGGTAATGGATGTGGATGATATACAGAATTACCATACCTCATGTATCGGTTATAGGAAGATGATAAGGGATCATAGTGGTGTTAGTGGAGTTTATAATAAACTGACCCGGTTGTTGTGGGTTGGTATTTCTCTCAGAAAACATAACATTGATCTCTATTGGTAAAAACAAATCTAATGTATCATCTTGTAGTGGTGGAAATAAATTAGTGGGATGGGATAGTGAGTTGTATATTCCATAATTTCTGATATGTCTAGGGAATTAATATTATGGAGAAGTAGAGGTTTTGGATTTTTCAGCAATAGATAGTTTTCGTAAAAAGATATGTATGCTCACTCATCCACTTGGTCAACTTATTGGGATATACAAGTTGACTCTGTTTTACTTTTTTGAAATGTTAATTTGCTCGAGTATGAAATTTTTGTGTATATTTATCCATTTTTCTTCTTATATATAATGCACCTAAAAGAGTTTTTTTAAAAAGAAAACAATGAATTGTATCCTTGATGAGAGTTCTATATATATCCAATCACCCCTCATAGAAGTATCAGATCAACATTTGGTTAGGGAATTAGTGGTTTGGAAAAGCATATACAAGATTTTTAAACTTCACATAGTAATCATGGAATGATTCATTGGGGATTTTATAGATACCACTAATTTTTATTCAGATAGAAGTTATAAGAAGTGAGAAAGAATTTATCTATGAAGATTCTCTTCATATCATTCTAGAAATTTATGGAAAAAGTAAGGAGGTAATAGATCCATTATTTTTTGGAGTCATATTAGGATAAATAGAATGTATAGAGATTGAATTATTCTTAAGAATCCCTTAGAGGCTTCATAAAAGAGGACACCACTTGGAACTCTTTGAGGCGATGATGAGGATCCTCACTAAAAGGCCCATGGAAATGAGGAAAAAATTGAATCAAACATGATTTTATTTTACAATTATTTTCAATTTTTTTATATTGGATAAAAAGTTTTTGATAATTCATATTATGGGTAGAGAGTTATTTAAGGGGTTTTCCCTTGTACTGGCCATATCTGGATCAATTGGATATGTAATGAATTGATATTTAATGATTTTTCATTCCTAATGATCCTCCTAAGTAAAAAATATTTATATAAATTTATAGGTATAAAAACAAGATGGATTATTTTGGAGGCTATGAGGCTTTCATAAATTTTTTGAAAGGGTGAATAATATAGGTTCTTATTAATGTTTTTTATATTTTTTTAATTTTTTTAAAACTACTGACTACTAATTGAACCATCATGAGAAATGGAACCATTTTAAGTGTTTTTGATTATCCTCTATCAACAGTCCAATCATATGGTTCTCAACTACAATCTCTTTAGTGTCCCTTGGGTTAAATCCTTAGTGATGGTAGTATTGTTTGAGTTGATGTTTTTTGTTATTTATTTAATGAGGGTTTAAAGATATTAAAAAAATTATTTTTTGTAAGAAATAAAACATAAAATGTTTATTAAAATTGAGGTGCTTTTATTGTTTTGTGTTGGATATTTTTATTTCCTTGAGATTTTAAAAACATTACATTAAACTAACACCCACATCATAGGATGATTTCGATTAGAGTTCCCAGTTTATTTGGATTTAATCCAAGACATAACTAGGGATCTAATCATTATAAATTATTTTTTAGTTAATGTTAAATAATTCATGAAACCATGTGTGCTTTTGGATCCCATATCCATGGAATTCACTTGTAAAATACAACATTTAATTAATCCAAAATATATTTTGTTTGACGAAGACAATATTAAATCAAATAATTTTGAATGAGAAAAATTCCTCAGTTAATTAAAATCCTGATATTATTACTCATCTCAATTATAGATTTACTGATACATTTTTTTGGTTAATAGTATGTATTATAATGTTAAGGGTGGTGATTTTAATAAAGAAAAAAATGAATTAGGTAAGAAAGGAGTTGTGCATCGAACATACACATGAAAGGTAAAGAGAGTTAAAGGTAAAATTTGTATTGAATAAGAAAGGAAAAGAGGGAAGGGTCATCAACTTGATTTAAAATATTTTATGATAGTTAGGATGGTGATCGCTCAAGGAGCTAGGGTTTGGGAATAGCGATTGATGCCATAGGCGGTGATGGCCTCCGGGCAGATCCCTCCACCTTGGTTGAGGAGGGATTTCTGCAGCCCTCTAGTGATCTACGATTTATCGCCTTCTCAAAACCTGACCTCTTGCCTTCATTCCCAGAAATGTTTCTCTCCCCCAATGTTTTTGAGTTACATGAAGGGATTCCGTAGCTCTCGTTCATGTCATGAGAGTTCAATGATGCCTCGTACCCACTGAGTCTGACGTCGATAGCTCGCTTCAAGCAACGAAATCCACCTGTGGATTTTTTTGATCGATTTATCTTCAGTTCATGGAATCTACAGGAGCGCACCACTGTGGGTCTTCTTGATTCGAAACACATAATGGTTCACTTTGAGTCAGAGGAATATTTGATATTGGTCTGGTCCTCTGCCCCCCGTACCTATGATGGTTGTCGCTTCATGCTTGTCTGATGGTCCAATGACCATTATATGAAGCGTGACTCCTCGACCATGGATATCTGGGTAAGATTTCCTGAATTACTGCTTCCATTTCAGAATCCTTCTATCATCCGCAAGCCGGGAAATCTAGTTGGTTGTTATTTATGGTCGGACAGTAGAATTAGGGTTGTTTGCCACCCGATTTCACCGAGAATTTGTGTTGAAGTAGACCTATTGAAGCCGCCGGTTAAGTCTATCATCATTGCTATGAGTGAGGAATTTAGATGTAAACAGTCTGTTGTTTTTAAATCCTTGTTTGACTACTGCTCTCAGTGTCTTAAAATTGTGCATTTGGGGGAGGATTACAAAGGTACGAGGGTGGTTCCGTAGGTGGTTTTGGCTCCAAATGTTGCAGAGGTGGTGTCATGAAAACCTCTAAAAGGGAAGTAAGACCTGGGTAATGGAATTCAGACATAATCTTGTCTTGTGAGTACCAGTACACTGAATGGAAGATGAACAGGGGAAGTGAATGAGTCTCTAAATCCAAGGGTTGATGAGGTGTTTGGGAGACTATGGAGTGATCTTGGGTTGACTCATACAGGAGGTTTGAAGACTGTTGTGAAACAGGTAGTCCAATCTTCTGGGGTGACCAGTGGAAAAGAACTGGTACCAGCGGGGGGTAAGGAGGTAGTGGACGAATCTGTTATTAACATGCAGGTAGGGGATTCTGTGGATGAAGCTGGTGGTTGGGTGAGGGCCTCACCTGGGGTGGAGACACATCATGTGCAACAGGTGGAGAGTATTGAAGTTAGTAATTTCTTTGCTGGTCTGGTGAATGAAGAATTGGAAGTGGTTCAGGACCAAATTGCTTTGGATTTGTCTCTTGGCCGGATGTCTGCTGAAGCTGTTGAGTTGCATGACAGGGGGGTTTTAACAATCGGGTCCCGGTGACAGCACATCCACCCCGCCTTAACCTGGCCATCGGGTCCTAGCCCACCAGGTACCACCAGTTTCCCCGCATACATGTGGTCCCCACCCAAGGGTTCACCCACATGCCGAACAGGTCATCTGACGATAGTCCCCACAGGCCAACACTTTTCCTTTCTAATGTTCTTTGTCCCCACTCGCACACACCCTGGGAAACATCCTAGAAGGTCACCCATCCTGATCACTACTCCAGGCCAAGCACGCTTAACCGTGGAGTCCTAATCAGACAGGCTCCCAAAAAGGAGGGTGCACCTTGATGACATGAGTCATATCATTTAGTCATTTAACCCTTTATAATTTGGGGATTTTACAATCACCCCCATTTAGAGCACAATGCCCTCTTTGTGGGTCCTACATCTCAACCCAGGCAGTGCACCACACTTAAGGCTATGTTCCTCCTCTGATACCAAATGTAACAACTAGGTCCCGGTGACAGCACAACCACCCCGCCTTAACCTGGAAGTCAGGTCCTAGCCCACTAGGTACCACCAGTTTCCCCACAGACACGTGGTCCCCACCCAAGGGTTCACCCACATGCCTGAACAGGTCATATGACTAATTATAGTCCCCAGAGGCCAACACTTTTCCTTTCCAATATGCTTTGTCCTCACTCACACACACCCTGGAAAACATCCCAGAAGGTCACCCATCCTGATCACTACTCCAGGCCAAGCATGCTTAACTGTGGAGTCCTAATCATACAGGCTCCCAAAACGGAAGGTGCACCTTGATGACATGATTTATATCATTAAGTCATTTAACCCTTTATAATTTGGGGATGTTACAGGGGTAATGGGTCTGGGACTAAGTTGTGATCAAAATGGCAGTAAGAATGAACATGTGCAGGGGAAGGAATCTGGTTATGGTGCTAAGGAATTTGATCATGGGGGAATCTCTCATGCTGGTGAGGATTTTCCAAGGATTGAAGGCGGTAATATGCAGGTTGGGTTGAATTATTAGGATGATGTATCTAGAGAAGGTCTTTTGCAGACCGGGGTGCTTGAAGATCATGTGCCTATTGTGCAACCACAATTTTTAGCACTGATTAACATGAACAATCACGTTGAAAAGGAGAAGGGTGTGAATAGTGGCTACCAAAAGGTGCTTATCCCTTGGAAATGGGGGGAAATAACTGACAATGATAAGGAGAATGATGGCTGAGTCCGAACCTCTTTTAGTGATGTTGTTTAGTATGGAAAGAATTTTGTGACATGGAATGAGTGTGCTAATACTGCCCCACCAAGAAGAAGGCATCAGAAATATTACTCTTCTATACCAAAGCTGATGTCTACCATATCTTCTACCATCAAAGGAAAAGGGATGGATTCTTCTGAGGATTTTTTGTATTTGGAGAAATTAAATCTCAGATGAAAGTATGCGAAGATTATGAAGTAGTATGGAAGTTTGGAATGGGAGTCGGATACTGTAGATGAGGAAATCGATCATGGATATGGAGACGGGTATGATGATGGGTATGGTTTCTATGACTTGTAACTGTATGGTCTTGTTTGTAATGATTTCCTGCTGAACTTTTCCTTTCTTTCAATAAACGGTCAGAGACTTTGTCTCTGGATGAGCTTTTCTAGTATGATAGTTTTATAAAATAAGGTGGATGAGAATAATAGTATAAGATGAAGATTCATGCATTAAAATTCAAAATTAAATTAAAACCAAACTTACATGATTACAATTGAGAGGGAATGAAAATAAACATGAAAAGAAAAATGGTAGAGATGTTTATTTTGTTTCAACAAGAGAATGGAAAGTCCTCCTAGGAAATTTGAAATTATATGTTTACGAGAATTATCTTCCTTGCATTTTGAAATTCCAACCCTTTTTGAGGTGAGAATGAGTATTGATTTATAACCTAATGTAGTACCCTGTTTCACTTCCAAAAGTTCCCTACAAATTGGATCAACCATTTGATCATAAATAAATATGAATCATGGAAACACCCATTTTTAAAAGTTGTATATATGGGTGTTGGATGTATAACCTCCAAATGTGGTGTCCATTAGACTTTTAGAGCCAAATATAAAGTTATTTTCATTAACCAAGTGTTGCTTCTAGATTTATTACATATTTTTTCATGTCCTCAATGTGAATAGGTTTTAGGCTAGAAATATTCCTTTATATAAGAAATTAGTTCTAAACTTTTTTTATCCAATATTTCTAATTCATTCCCAATAAAATAGTTTAATTGGGATATTTGATTGGTAGAAAATTATTTAATTATAATATTCTCTAAAATCTCGAGTAGAATTGTGGTATATACTTTCATGTGGGAATTGTGCCCCATTAAGGATTGATTGTGATATTTTTATCCATGTTGTAATAGAATGTCCCTAGAATTATGATGGACTAACAATGAATACATACTTCTTGACTCACCCCAGAAAGTATGACATCACTACTGGTTTAGATTCTTTGATAGATTCATTGGGTATTCTTGTGTAGACTATATGCCCATTTAGATGGTCGAATTAAGAAAATCTCCAGTTTAATGGCTTGTTTTCATTCTAATTAGGTTATCTAAAAAATAATAATCACACCATTTTAATCATTCTATTGAAGGATATGATAAACATATTGAATTATTGTGTAAATTAATGGATTTGAATAATGATCTATATATCTGATTATGATTAAAAAATGAAAATTGATTGAAAATTAATCATTTTCAAGGAAAATTTTGGGAATGGAGTAATATAAAATCATGAATTAATATGTAATATCACACACACAGTCTACATAGAGAATAAGGCATCTCATGAGGAAAGTAAATCATCACTTAGGGTGTTTGTGAACCGTGTAGGAGGTTTGTGAACCACATAGTGTGGATCTATCAGAAATCCAACAAAGTAGGATCATTTTCATTAAAGAGGGGGTGATTTTCAAAGGATAAAAAAGTCAATAATCCTACATAGTATAGTTCATTCTCAACTACTGTAGATAATGTTTTTTACAATAATAGGTGGTGTTTTATGGGGGGGGGGTAATACATGGGATCGATCTTCATAGTATTTATAGGGTGACACTTCACAGAGGGGATAATTAGTATTTTAGTGAATAGTGAGTTTATTTATTTATTTTTTACTATAAATAACAAGGTAATACTATAATATTTGATAGATCAGATGTTAGATAATATCCATAGGTTGATAAAAAAATATGAAAAGTCTAGTATTATATATAGCTGGATATCCACATAGAATAATGCTTATCACATAAAAAATAGTCCATGAAGCTGAGCCATTTTATGAAGAAGTTTCCATGAATAAATACTCAAGTCAAATATTTGAAGCTTTATCTTTTGAGGTTAGTTAAAAAAGAACCATACCCCAAAACACCAGAAAGTTTTTACAGCACAATGAAAATATCATAAAGCACAATACCTAGTGTGTGATGCATCTCTAAAAGGATAAAAATAAATTCATTATGTACAATATGTAAAGTATAGTACATCACCGAAAAATTATTTATAAAACTTATTTGATTAGTAATTTTTACATGGCTATTTCTTATGTGTATTTTAAATATTAACGATTTTATCAGAGAATATGTTCCATATTAGGTTTAAGGGATGATGAAAATGACCCAAAGAAGTAATCATGTGTCGTATATAGTATTTTAATGTGAAGAAATAAACATAAAAATTTTAGTGTATAATTAACCTCAAATATAGAATAAGTGATGTTTTAGTGTTCTTTTGGATGAAAAATATGAAACCACAACTTTTTGGAGTTGATCTCATTCAATGATAAGAAAATATATTTATTGAAATATGTTTAATAGAGAATAAAATCATGGGTTATGGTGATAATATAGTCACATGGTAAATAGAGACAAATAATATTTTTTCTTATCTATTGAGTATTTTTATAAGTGTGAAAATTGTTGAAGATCCTTCATCAAAGAAATGTCTAGAGGTGAATAAGAATAAGTGAACCTTGGTTAAGGAGTGAGTGTAACCAAAATTTTGTAATGGTATTGATCCTGAAATTGAGGGATATATAGAAAAACATGTATCCATATAACTAGTAAATATTTGTGGGTTCTGATATATTATAACAACACCATGTTTATGATCCTTAGATTTTACCTTAGTCATCAATGATGTAAAATCCATGTACTCTGTATATTCTTTACATTCTTATATGTTTTTTATGATTTAGTGTGTGTTCCATTGATAATGATGGGTTGAACACATTTCCTTCCAATGTGGAGAAATAACATAATATATGATTAATGATTAAAAGAACAATTTTAAAATGGTGACACCCTATTTTTAATGCCCTGACCCTATAATCTCAGAGTCGATGCATTATTATATATCATTGGAATGATCAAAAAAGATATAGTCTTGAAAGATCGATTTGTTTAGTAGCCTTGGAAGTACTAGATACATTCATAATGTTTACATTAAATCATAAAATGGAAAACTAAAACAACATTGTTTCCATGGACAACACTAAGATCCCATATACTATCCCTGTAGGTCGGTCACAATATACTTCTTCACATCTTGGAAAAAATAAAACATAGAAAAAGGTGATCTCAAATGCTCAGTAAGGATAAAAATATAGCAGAAACTTTAATAAACAAGAATAAACATTTAAGGAAATGTATTAAACTAAAACAAAAGCCTTTTAAATATAACCTTCATCATAATATGAAAAAATATAAATCAAAATAATTCCATCTACTTACTCATATAGATATTCTACTAGTCGAATAATCGCATGCAATATCAATAGCCACTTTCATAATGATGGAAAGCATAATGACAAACCTTCATAAACACATAGTCAAGGCCTTATGCCAAGACTAAAAATATGATTTTTTTCAAGGCCTTATTCCAAGACACTAGTTTTTCTCATGAGACCTACCGATGCTTCGAGGAGCTATAGCGGGCTCCACCCGTCACTTACTAAGTCCAATTCATTCATCATATGAAAAGGTTTAAACGTAACCTAAACATTTGTATTAAAAATGGCATATGAAATGTCAATACATTATCCATAAACCATGAATGATATGAAAGTAACACACCCACAGTCAAACATATCACAAAACCTTCAATAAAATGTGGAAGTTTTGTATCATAATAAATCAACTTCAAATAAGCTTAAAATCAATCAAATGATGTTGAAATAGATGAAATCAAAACCCTTTTTTAGAGAAATATCTCTTTCTAATTTGAAATCATTTAAAATTAATATAATTATAAAAGAAAACATTTATTTTAGAAATATTCTTATAAGATTTTAAGGGAATATTTGATGATTTTATAATAGAGGAAAATAGCCACACCCGTCGTATAATTTAAAAAAACATTCTTACCTCAATTTTTTTGAAAAGGCCATAAAGTACCTTATTGGAAAACAATAGAAAGATTTCTTTCAAACCATTTTATAAAAAGTTAAACAAGGGTATAAATGAATTTATACCATAGTATAGTAAATAGTAAAAATGTTTTCGAATACAATTTTAAGAAACATGGAAGTGGATGATAAAGAGGTCCCAGTAGATACTTACGTAAAAACAACCTCGTACAATAAAGATATTGTGATATTAACCCTTACCTTGTACTTATCCTTGGTCGAGGGAAGGTTCTCCACCTGTATAATGGTGAAATAATTTTTATTAAATTATGAAATAATCATATACATTAATATGATATCATATATTATTTTTTAACCTTTCTTTGTTAATATTATCTTAGTATTATTGTCGTTTCAGGTGTTAACTGATTCGTTTTCCTTTATATGATTTTTTATATAAGTGATGTTTGTTATGGATAGGCTGTATCTTATTTATATTAATAATGATATGAAGTCTTTAAACATTATTTTTAATGATCTAATGAAATAAGTCTTGAACAAATACGATGGGGAATGAATCTCATCCCGTTCGTGGAGAAGGAAATCTGTACGTACGCATGAGCAACAATGTCATTCTTTTGATATTAAAATAATATATAATTGGATGGTATATCATATATACATAATAATTATCATGTTATATTTATTATTTACATCAATTACACATCATTATTATACCTATCCAAATAATAATGTATTGAATAACAATTACACCACGACGTGGAGACGGTAATCGTACATACAAATGTACGGTGACATGTCATTTAAAGGATAGATATAATAATGAATATGGTTGTACCATATTTATAATAACATCAAAGTATATATAAGATATTGGATTTATTATTTTATAATGGAAACAACGAAGAATGAGGAAGTTGAAGAAGAAAGGAACTTCAAAGAGGTGATGAAATATTAACCTCTTCTTCGGGTTCTTCCTTTTGATTTGATCAAAAGGGATCCTTAGGATAGCTTTTTTACTAAAGGAAGGATTATAGGATGAAGGGAGGACAGTAGAGAAGGGATTTGGGCAGGGGTTTTCTGAGCCAAAAGGCTTTAAAGGTGTTAATTAGAGAGAAGGGGAAGTTCCCTTTTATAAGAGGGGTGAGTGTCACCTTAGGAAAAGCTAGAAATATTATTTTATAATAAAATCATTTTCGGTTTCCAATGGCTCCAAAATGGGTTATTTAAAGGCTAAGGTGGGGATGGGTCGAAAAACACTCAACTAATTGGTTTTAGACAGGTTGGGTCACTATATTAACTTTATATTTTAGATTTAACTTTTAGTTAAATAGTTTGACATATACCATGTCTCTTTGTATTTTTATATTATATGGTAAATAAATATAATATAAACTTCCAATATTACCTCAAGTAGTTCATTAATGATACAAATATAATTATATAAGACTTATGGACGAAACGTAGATTTTTAGGAATATAATATCAATTAATAATATAATATGTTTTTTAAAAACTCTTTTATGTCAATTTTGACACTATTTGGTATTTTGTTTTTTCTAAATTCATAACAGCATTATTATTTCAAAAAGATATCATCTAACAAACCCTAGGATGTTATATTAACCTATAAAATTAGTGGAGTTCATAAAAAAGATAAATTACATTTATTTGGATATTTGTAATATCATTTATTTTAAAATTTTATTAATTAGGTAATTACTGCATCATCATTGTGTCATTAATATATTTAATTATTTAATGTATAAAAATTATAAACAAAATACCATTATTTAAGAAATATTTTTATATTTATAATGAATATTTTTAGTCGAATTTATCTTATGTGTATCCCTATATTAAAAATGGTTTAGTTATTAAACTTTAAATTTAACACTTTTAACTCTTCCTTGAATTAAATATTAATAAATGTCCTAACTTAATCCAAGTGGACCAAAAAATGTTCAAATTTTATTCCTAAGGTTGTTTTTGGTCGAATTATACTTATCCAATAGAATTAGGGCATGTGTTAGGGTAATAATAATATCATTTTACTCTTAATTACCCTATTTACTTTTAACCATGGTAAATAAAAGTAAAAAAGTTATTATTCACAAAAAAATTATTTTAATCTTATTAAACAAAATTTTACTTACTGATATCAACCGTGTCTCTCAGATTTTTAAAATTCAACTCATCTAAGTGGTGAATGTATGTTTTATGTAAATTTGAAAATGATCTTAGGAGGTGGGTAAAAGACGATAAGAAGTTCAATACAATTTTTATAGATCTAAAATTATTATAAACAGACTCCAATGAATTAAATTGAAATTATATTGGTATTATGTATCTATTTTGACCTAAAATAAATTTAAATAAAATAAATAAATATTTAATTAAAAAGTTAGTTTTAAACAATAATGTAGTGTTTTCACTATTCATCAAAAATTGAAAGTTTTTAGAAAAATACCAAAAATTCACCCTAAGCTAATTTAGATATTATGAATCCAAAAATGAAGTCCATTTGGAATAATAAAATTTATAAAATTTAAAAAAGTGGGTATTAGTATTCATAATGACTAGTGTGATTGGTTGTGGTGTGTTAGAAGTCAAAGTTGAGTACATCACACGCTATTGTATTATTCAAAGAGAAGCATACCATGGAAGCTTGGGGTGTTACATTCTCCTCTCCTTCAAATAATTTCATCCTCGAAATTTCTAAAATATTACTACATAAAAAGGCTCGGGTGGTTCTTCAGGATATGATCCTTGGGTTCCCATGTTGCCTCTTCCATCTTATGGTTTTCTCCATAGAACTTTTACCAGATGATTCATTCGGTTTCTCAATACTTGTTCTCTTGTATCAAGAAACTTGGAAGGTTCTTCACAATAAGACAGATCGGGTTCCAGTTCTAATTATTCATAGGTGAGTACATGCTTTGGGTCAGGCATGTATTTTCTCAACTGTGATACGTGGAATACATCATGAACTTTGGAAAGACTTGGTGGATTTTCCAAATGGTAAGCTACAACCCCAATTAGTTCTATAATTTTTAAAGGTCTGATGTACCTGGGACTCAATTTTCCCTTCTTACCGAAATGTATAACACACTTCAATGGAGATACCTTCAAGAAAACATTATATCCTACCTAAAATTCTAAATCCTTCCCTTGGTTATCAGCATAGATTTTCTACCTACTTTGAGCTACTTTGATGTGGTTTTATATTACCATTACATTTTCCATCATTTCCTCCAAAAGTTCTAGGCCTATGATTTTTCTTTTGCCAACACCATCCCAATAGGTTGGTGTGAAACATCTCTTTCTGTATAACACTTCATATGGTGCAATCTGAATACTTAAATGGAAGCTATTGTTATAGGAAAATTCAACCAAAGGTAAATATTGATCCCACATACCTTGAAAGTCAACTGAGAATGATGTCAAAATGTCTTCTAAGGTTTGAATAGTCCGTTCTGGTTGTCCACCAGTTTGGGGGTGGTTGGTAGTGCTCAAATGAAGTTCAGTATCTAGGGATTTCAGAAGACTTTTCCAAAATCATGATGTAAAACATTGATCACGATCAAAAAAATGGATAGTGGTACTCCATTAAGTCTTAAAACTTCATTAATATATAGTATTTCTAAACATTAAAGTGGTAAATCTTCCCTTATAGCAAGAAAATGTGCTGACTTGGAAAGATGATCAACAATGACCCATATTGCATCGTTCCTTGTAGGAGTATTTGGTAGCCCCATGACAAAGTCCATCATGATATCATCCCATTTTCACTTAGGTATGGGAAGAGGTTTCATGACTCTTCCAGGTTGTTGCCTTCCAGCTTTCACTTGTTGAAAAACCATACATCTTGACACAAAATCAGCAATCTCCCTCTTTATGTTGTCCCACAAAAAATATTCCTTCAAATCTCTATACATCTTGGTGCTCCCAGGGTGTATAGAGAAATTTTAGCTATGATCATCATCCAATAATTCTCTTTTTAGATCAGGTATACGAGAACAAAATGTCTCTTCCCAAATTTTAAAATTCCATATTCATACACAAAGTCACTCAATCTCCCATCATTCACAGCTTTAATCTTCTTTTGAAACTCTTCATCACCGGTCTGAGTTCTCTTTATCCTTTATAGTAAAGATGGTTTGGAAACCATTTGAAAAATTATTGATGTTTCACCTTCCTTGGTGATTCCTATATCCATCTTTACTAGATCCATGTATATAGGATTCTTTTCAACTCTCAACATGTTCAAAACTCCATGATCCTTTCTACTCAAATCATCTTCCACCTTATTTTCCTTCCTCGGGTGGTAGTGTATAGTGCAATCATAATCTTTGAGTAGTTCAAGGCATCGTCTTTGCCTCATGTTGAGTTCTTACTGTGAGAAAATATAGTTCAAACTTTTGTGGTCGGTATATATATATCAAATTTTTGACCATAGAGATAATGTCTCCCTATCTTCAAAGAAATGATTACAGCTTCTAACTAAAGATCATTAGTAGGAGAGTTTTGATCATGAATTTTTAGGTGTCCTGATGCATAGGCAATAACCCTATAAGTCTGCATAAGGACACAACCAAGTCCTTTCCTTGATGCATCACTATAAATAACAAACCCATCATTCCTCGATGGTAGAGTCAATATAGTATAATTGACTAATATTCTCTTCAATTCTACAAAAAAACTTCACACTCTTTTGTCCAAACAAATTCAACCCCTTTTCATGTGAGCTTTGTTAATGGGTAAGCCAACCGGGCAAAATTCTGGACGAAACTTTGATAATAACCTGCTAAAGAAATAAAACTATGTACCTTAGTTATACTTGTCGGTGCTGGCCATTATTGGATTGCCTTGTTCTTAGAAGGATCAACAGAGATTCCATCCATAGAGGAAATATGGCCAAGAAAAGAAATCTCCTGAGGCTAGAATTCACACTTTCTAAACTTCCCATATGATTCATGTCTTCTAAGAGTCTTCAGAATAATGCCAAATGATTTTCATGATCTTTGTAGCTTTTGGAGTATACCAAGATATCATCAATAAACACCACAACAACGCCATCAAAATATTCCTTGAAAACTTTATTCACTAGATCCATGATGAAAGGGTGTGGATTAGTCAAACCAAAAGGCATTACTGTAATATCATAATGCCCTTACCTTGTTCAAAATGCTGTTTTTGGAATGTATTCCTTCTTCACACACAACTGATGATAACCAGATCAATGGACAATCTTTGAAATGTATTGAGCTCCACAGTTATTTCATTCTCTTCCTCCCCAGTAACTGAATTTAGTTGATCTACTGGGGGTGGATCTAGATAAGAATTAGGTGGTGATGATTCTGCTCTAAAGATAAGGGGTTCTTTATCATCATCATCAAAAATAGTAACCTCATTCTTCATACAATAATTTTATGCATCATGGTATGAAATCCAATCCATACTGAGGATTATATCAAATTCAATCATGGGTATGAGGATGAGATCAGAATATAAAGAACATTTATATGCCCTAATGGGGACTGATTCAAAAAACTTTATTCCAATGATAAATCCCTTATGAGTTTTGACTGACAACTCCTTTGTTAAATAAAATTGGAAATTTCAAATTTTCTTAGAAAACTGAGAAGATATGAAACAATGCGATGATCCAGAATCAAAAAGGCATTTTCTAAACTTGAGAAAACCATTAAATTACCTGCCACCACATCTTTTGAAGATTCAACCTCAGTAGTAGTGATAACATAATCTTGGCCTTGATCCCTTGGATTTTTCTGAGGTAAGTTTCCATGAAGCTTAGGAAATTCATTAGTATAATTCCCCCTTTATCTACAATTATATCATTCAACATCGAAAACCTATTTCTTACCCTTACAATCACAAGCTTGGTGGCCTTTTTCACCACACTTGTAACAGACTCCCATTCACTTCAGGAAAGTACCGAGGTGTTTCTTCCCACATTTATTATAGGATGGATATTCAACTTTTCCCTTCTTCCCCTAATTTCCATTTCTAGAGTGTTCAGCATACCGTTTCTTCTCTTGATTTTCTTTAAAGCCATAAGACTTAGAGATTTCTTTTTCTGTCTTGATAGCACATGAGACAATATCTTCATATGGCGAGAAGTATTGTGAGACTACTTCTCAATGAAGAAATGGTTTTATCCCATCAAAGAAATGATCAATCTTACTTCTTGGGTTACATATATAATCGGCAGCTTGCCTTGCTAACCTTGTAAAGTTAGCTTCATACATTGCGACATTCTCATCCTCCTTTTTCCTCAGACTTATAAATTGTCGTTGCATATCCACTCGATGGTCATGAGGAAAGTAATTTTCTACGAAAATTTCTTTAAACTCCCTCCATTCCTTATTTTATACTTCATAATCTTCCTTTGTGTTTTGAATCAATGACAACCATTGATCAATATCTCCAGTGAGGCGGTAAACTGCCATGAAAAATTTTCCCTTTTGCTACTCCCCAAGGCATGGGATATTTTCTTTAAGGAATTTATCCATTGCTCAGCTAAAATTGGATTTGTAACCCCATTAAATGTTTGTAGGGTTTTCCTCATGAAGCGATCTAACATTGACCCTCCACGCTGTGGATCAGGGTGCTCCATACAGGTAAGGTTATTATTCATAACCTGAGTGAGTTTTCCTAGTATGGTGATTAGATTATTAGCACCAATTGCATCACCAGATCCACTATAATTATCTTGAGTAGGAGGGAAATCCCTAAAAGGAGTGTGTGCATTGATACAGTTTCCATTCCTTCCACTAGGAGCCATTTCTAAACAATGGCATAAACTAGATTAGTTTATGAATCGAAATACATAATTACAAACTTATAAAACAATTAACATAAATTGAATAGTTTGTGGAAATAATCCATAGTCATTAAAAATGTTTTCTTTGAGGAATTATATACTCATAAACCCTTCATAATGGTTTGTAAAGAAAATGAGAATTATCCTAAGCATATCCCCCAGGAGTGTCGTAACCAAGAGTGCAGCAATTTCCGTTGTCGTGCACCATTCCCCATTCGATTCTAGCTCAAAGCGGTGTTTTATGGTTTTACCCCTCGACACATCAGTGCTAGAGCCACCTCTACATACTCCTATCTAGACAAGGATGTATTTCTTGGGAAACTCACAAAATATATACAATACAAAAACTCTATGATGTTATTCTATACTAATCCTCAAACTCTTTCTTAGGGTTATGTGCTCTAATCAGAGTTTATCTAAATCTAGTTTCCAAGGATTGTACAAAACTTCCTCTGATACCAATTGTAACGCACCGACCCTAGAATCCCAGAGTAGGTGAATTGTTACATATCATTGACCTGATCACAAAAGAAAAAGTCTCAAAAGACCGATTAGTTTAGTATCCTTGGATGTACTAGATACATTCATAAGGTTTACATTACATCATAAAATGGAAAACTACAACAACATTTTCTCCATGGACAACAATGAGATCCCATAAACTATCCCTGGAGGTCAGTCATAATATACTTCTTCGCATCTTGAAAGAAAAACCTAGAAAGGGGTTATTTCAAATACTCTGTAAGGATAACAATATAGAGGAACTTTCATAAATAAGCATAAATATTTAAGGAAATTTATAAAACTAAAAAAAAGACTTTTCAACATAAACGTAATCATAATATGGAAAATATATATCAAAATAATTCCATTTACTTACTCACATTGATATTTTACTAGTCAAATAATCACATGCAATATCAATAGTCACTTTAAAAATGATGGAAAGCATAATGCTAGACTTTCATAACCATATAGTCAAGGCCTTGTTCCAAGAATACAAATAAAATTTTGTCAAGGCCTTATGCCAAGACACTAGTTTGTCTCATGAGACCTACCGATGCATCGAAGAGATATAGCAGGCTCCACCCATCACTTACTAAGTCCAATTCATTTCTCATATGAAAAGGTTTAAACATAACAAAAAATTCGTAATAAAAATGGCATAGAAATGTCAACACTTTATCCATAAACCATGAATGGTATAAAAATAACACACCCACAGTCAAATATATCACAAAACCTTCAATACAATGTGTAAGTTTGGTATCATAATAAATCAACTTCAAATAAGATTAAAATCTATCAAAGGATGTTAAAAAAGATGAAATCAAAACCTTTTTTTGAGAAATATATCTTTATATTTTGAAATCTTTTAAAATTCATATATTTATAAAAGGAAACATTCATTTTGGAAATATTCTTATAATATTTTAAAAGAATCTTTTATGATGTTATAACGGAGGAAAATAGCCATACCCTCCGTATAAGTTAAAAAAACATTCTTACCTTAATTGTTTTGAAAAGGTTATAAAGTAACTTGTTGGAAAATGACAGAAAGATTCCTTTAAAACCATTTTATAAAAAGTTAAACAAGGGTATAAATGACTTTAAAACATATTCTAGTAAATAGTAAATTTTTTTGTAATATATTTTTAAGAAACAAGGAAGTGGATGAAAAAGAGGTCCTAGTTGATACTTACATAGAAGCAATCTCGGATAATAAAGAGATCGTGAAATTAACCATTACCTTGTAATTTTACTTGGTAAAGGGTAGGTTAAAATCATGTATACTAGTGAAATAATTGTTATTAAATTATACAAGAATCATATACATGAATAAGATATCATATATGATCTTCTAACCTTGCATTGTTAATAATATCTTAGTATTATCGTCATTTCGGGTGTTAACTGATTCGTTTTCCTTTATATGCTTTGTTACACAAGTAATGTTTGTTATGGATAGGATGTATCTTATTCATATTCAAAATGATATTAAGTCTTTAGACATTATTTTTAATCATCAAATGAAAATTAGTCTTGAATGGATACGGTGGGGAATGAATCTCAACGCGTTCATGGAGACGGAAATCTGTACGTACGCACGAGCAACAATATTATTCTTTAGATATTAAAATAATATATAATTGGATGGTATGTCATATATACAGAATCATTATAATTTTATATTTATTATTTACATCAATTACACATAATTATTATACCCATCCAAATAATAATATATTGAATAACAATTACACCACGACGTGGAGACGGTAAGCCGTACATACGCATATATGGAGACATGTCATTCAAAGGATGGATAGAATAATGAATATGGTTTTACCATATTTATAATAACATCAAAGTATATAGAAGATACAGGAGTTATTATTTTATAATGGAAATAACAAATAATGAGGAAGTGGAAGAAGAAAAGAAGTTGAAAGAGGTGATGAAATGTTTACCTCTTCTCCGGGTTCTTTATGATTTGATCCAAAGGGTTCCATAGGTTGGATTTATGACTAAAGGAAGGCCTATAGGATGAAGGTAGTAAAGTTGATAGAATATTTGGGCAGGGTATTTCTAAGCCAAAATTCTTTGAAGGTGTGAATTAGAGATAAGGGGAAGTGCCCTTTTATAAGCGGGTTAAGGGGGACCTCAGGAAAAGCTAGAAATATTATTTTATAATAAAATAATTTCCAGTTTCTAATTGCTCAAAAATGAATTATTTAAAGGAAAATGTGGGTATGGGTAGAAAATCACTCAACCAATAGGTTTTAGACTGGTTTGGGTCACTATATTAACCTTATCATTTAGATTTAACTCTTAGTTAAATAGTTTGAAATTTACCATGTCTCTTTGTATTTTTATATTATATGGTTAATAAACATACTATAAATATTCATGCGAACCCCAAGTGGTTAATTAATGATACACCTATCATTATATAACTATTTTGTCCAAAACATATATTTTTAAGAATAGAATATCAATTAATAATATAATATTTGTTTTTAGAACTCTTTTATGTCAATTTTGACACTATTTGGTATTTTGTTTTTTCAAAATTCATTACAGCATTATTATTTTAAATAAAATTAATCTAACCAACCCTAATATGTCATATTAACCTAGAAAATTATTTTAATTCTTAAAAAATCTAAATTACATTTATTTGGATATTTATAATATCATTTATTTTTATATTTTATTAATTATGTAATTACTGCATCATCATTGTGTCATTAATATATTTAATTATTTAATGTCTAGAAATTATAAATAAAATACCATTATGTAGGAAATATTTTTAGATTTATAATGAAAATTTATATTTTAATTATCTTATGTGTAACCCTATATTAAAAATGGTTCAGTTATTAAACTTTGAATTTAACACTTTTAACTCTTCTTTGAATTAAATAATAATAGATGTCCTAATCTAATCCAAGTGAACCAAAGAGGTTCATATTTTATGCCTAAGGTTGTTCTTGGTCAAATTATACTTATCCAATAGAATTAAGACATGTGTTAAGGTAATAATAATATCATTTTTACCATAAATTACCCTATTTACTTTTAACCGTGGTAAATAAAAGTAAAAAGTTACGATTCGTCAACAATTATTTTTATCTTATTGAACCACATTTTACTTACTGATATCAACCATGTCTCTTGGATTTTTAAAATTAAACTCACAGAAGCAGTAAAAGTATGTTTTATGTAAATTTTCAAATTCTCTTAGGAGGTGGGTAAAAGACGGTAAAAAGTTCAATTCAATTTTTTTATATATAAAATTATTATAAACTGACTATAATGAATTAAAATGAAATAATATAGGTATTATGTATCTATTTTGACCTAAAATATATTTAAATAAAATAAATAAATATTTAATTAAAAAGTCAGTTTTAAACAATAATGAAGTATTTTTCACTATTCATACAAAATTGAAATTTTTCAGAAAAATACCAAAACTTCACCCTAAGATAATTTTGATATTCGGAATCCAAAAATGATGTCCATTTTGAAAGATAAAATTTATAATATTTTAAAAAGTGTGTGTTACTTTTTATAACTACTAGTTTGATTGGTTGTGGTGTGTTAGAACTCAAAGTTGTGTACAACACACGCTACTGTATTATTCAAATGGAAGCGTACCATAGAAGCTTGGGGTGTTACACTATTGAACACCCGCATTGTCCCCATGTTGAAATAAATATTAACTAAAATATATTTTATTATAATTTACTTCATTCATTACATGCAGCATTAGAACATGGGAATTATCAATGGGTTGATGTATCTATTTAAAAAATTGTACTTCTAAATCCTCTAGGAATGTCACCAATCATGTGTATCTTCACTTATAATCTTATAGTAGTTGTATAAAATAAGAATCTATTGTAATGACCCCAGACCTAGTAGCTTAGTGTTAGTGGTTACATGTTTACATTGGTGACAGATATACGTGATGTCATCCCAAAGGATCTAATAGTTAAGTACTCTTTTAAAACTAGATACATAATTGAAATTGATGTTATATTTGAAAACCAAAAATATGACATAGTTTTTTCTTTTACAAAACCATTATTCAATTATGCATATCCCTACATATTATTCAAAATACATTTTCAGTAATCATGTGTAATTGAGTTATAAGAATGATGTGAGCTCAAATTCTAAATAAGAAGATGCGTTCGATGGATGCTATCATGAATAAAAAGGTATAATTAGAATATAAATTTAAATAACTGAAAATTATTCCATTAAATCAATATATTGATCATGATGAATAATATTTTATAAATAAATGATGATTGAATAATTCTTTATAAATAATCACATTATCTTGAAACTTATACATGGATTTCATAACTAATCACATAATCAAATGAAAATCCATAACTAATCACATAAGAATGGAATGAATAATTTTATACATCATTAACATGACATAAAGACCTCACACCATGACATGTTATATAAATTGGTAAGGCATTGACTAAATACCCAATCTAATTTGTCTCATTAAACTTATCGATGCATTGAAGGGCTATAGAAGGCCCCTCCCAACACTAACTGAGTCCAATGAATTCCTTATATAGAAGGGGGAAATATAATCAATGTAAACATTTTTATTTCAAAACTATCATATTAAATGTTAATAATTTATCTTATTAATAAACATTATTAACATAAACATTAATATTAGACAACTAGAATATTAATTTTAATACATTCCCCATTCAAACATTTCATAAAAAATCTTGAGAAAGAATAATGATATTATCATTAAAAAATATCTCTACTTAATCATAATTAAAATAAGGGTTGATGATTTTGATGTATATAAATACCATAAAATTGATTAACAACATTATTGAGTAAAATATCCATTTAAATTTGAAAATTCACTTTTAAAACTAAAAAAATATATAATAGTAGAGAAATAGTATTAAAAATATCATGTAAACTTTTAATGTAAGAACAAAATAATTTAGTGTTCATGCTGGTTTAAAATTATGTTCATTTTGTGTACGTTAAAATAAGTATTCCTTTCACATTTTCAATAAAAATTCAAAAGTACCTCATTTAGAAAAAGTAAAGAATACTCATTTTAAACAATTTTTTAAAATCTAAAAATGTGTAAAAATGAAATTATAAAATATTTTAAGAATAGTAAAAACATTTTTGAAAACATTTTTTTTGGAAAACATGGACATGAAAGAGAAAACTGTTTTTTATAGAATAGAGAATTAAGGTCAGGTTTTACTTTATAAAATTCATTTGAATCTAGATTATATAAAGAGATGAAAATAAAATTAAAACATATAACTTAAAAAAAAATATAATAGACTAAAATATATTTGTTTCATCATAGGAAGATTAAGTAATTCTCCCAACAAAGGCTTAAACATAAACAGTCCTGAATAATGATGAGAGTGGGAAACAAACACTTACCTATTTGTTAAATTTTGAATCATAAACCTATTAACATAAAATGAAAAATTAAATGCAATTAATATAATGAATTATACATTAAAACATGGAAAACTAAATCAAACAACAAATTAGATATAAAATAATTGGTTTAGTCTCAAGGTGAGACCTAATCCACTCCAGTTGGTGATCACCTGCCACAAAGCAGTTTATATTAATAAACTTGATCCACACCCTGGATTGGGGTTAACAACAGTACAAAAAAATGTCTAGGTTACACGACCTCTTCCACATTTATTCGTGGGTATGAACTGTGAGGTCAAAAATGGACATCTTCCACACTTATCAGTGGGAATACACATGTGTAAAATGATGTGTGAGAAAGGATATCTTGAATCCATCAGTTTAATGTAGGAGATAGTGCATGTTTTTATACACACACTCACACACACTACTCGAAAGCTAAAAATAATAAAAAAAGAGAAAAGATAATGAGATAAAGTTATAAGTGCTCTGAGAGTTAGTTTATGCAGCTCTAGACTTCTAGGATGAAGAAGATGAAGGAATCGAGTCTTCTTGTGAAAAAACAGAGTATTGCAAGTCTGGTGCTCTAGTTCAGATCTAGATAAGGTTCTTTATGGAGTCTATATTGTGAAAATGTCCTCAACTATGATCTATGGTATCATATTGAATTCTTCGTGTATTCTTCATGAAGTTCCATGTGTCTGTTTTTTTCAAGAATGTTCATGCTTTTTCGTTATTGTGAACATTTGTTTCTCTATCATGTCTTTTCATTTCTGTCCATGCTGTCCTTTTTATTCTTGGAGTGCATGTGTTGGAGTTGACAGGATACATGTATTTTTCACATCGTACCTTGTACTGTCAGGTGACATTTCTACAAAGAAACATTAATTATGTCAGTGCATTTAAAAGCTTCAAATATGACAGTTAGATATTAAATTGAAAAAAAAATGAAAAAATAGATTAAGAAATAGTGTCACATTCTGTCTGGAAATGGTGTCTCTTGAAACTGTGTATCCTTGTTTTCTTTTAAGCAGTGAGATATTTATAATGGAATATTTTTATAGAGATTAGGAACTGGTAGTACCAATGTGGTGTTAGGATCATGGTGTATGGTCCTCCTCCAAACATCAAATGGTGTCTCAGTATGGAACGGGTGTCACAAACTTCAATAGATCTGAAGTTGGGTTCGATGTCTAGTCCCAGTGTCTAGGTCATGATGTCTAGGTCATGGTGATTGGGTTACAGTGGCTGGTCACGATGTCTGGTCATGGTTTCTGGGTCTTGGTGTTTGGGTCACGGTGTATGGTTCATAGTGTCTGGTCACTGTGTCTCAGTCACGGTGTCTGGGTCATGGTGTCCGGTCCTTTGCTAGAAACACATAATCAGTGGCAGACTCATGGTTTCTCAGACTTAGCCAAATATCTGTATACATACTTAAACATTGATATTCATAGAATGGATTAGAATCAATAATTTATCAAGTAAATTCTTTATAAACCGAATTAAAAATAGTTTATAATAATTAAACATAACACTAAATATCTTGGATTGGTTTTTTCAAAGCATAAAAAAACCAATCATCTGTACACATGATTTAAGACAAATTACACAAGATTGACAAGTGTTACAGAATGTATAGGATTTTTGATCATTAAAACCTGATTAACACATGAGTATTCCAACAATATCCCCTTTTTGATGATCACAAATCATGTGAGTGAGAGATCTATTTTTAGGAAATGTGTCCCCTCCCTAGTGTTCATTTAGAGTACATATTTAACCCCTTTTGGGATTATCAAAAAGAGTACAAAAGTAAATAAAAGAATAGATAAGAAGATTGCACTATGAATTATATGAATAAAAAGTGTAATTAAAAATAGTAAGAAAAAATTATAGAAACCATACCTATCAAAGGAGAGTAGTCACTTTTCTTCAGCAATGGATTTTCTTCTCTTTTCCCTTGGCAGTAGTAGCAGAAGAGGAAGCCATAAGAGTAGAGGTATAATTGGAAGAGGGAAGTGAACCAATTGAAAGATAAGGTAAAGGGGGGACTTGAAAGACATAAGGGTCTAAGGTAGGTACAGTGGAAGACCGAGGCAACTATTGATCAAGGATAATAAGCCTAATCTGACTTAGATCCTGATAGATAGACAAAGATGTAGAGGCAAGGGAAGAGGAGGAGAAGGTAGGAAAACTAGATCTCAGGTGTGTAGTTGCAGGAGACACAATATCTGTACTCTCTACATAAAGATAAGGCCTCAAAATCATGATGAAGTCAGCAGTGATCTCACCACCATACTGCATGGATTTCTCAAAGTCATCCTTGTTCTCCATAAACTTATCTAACAAAGGAGTGAAATCTTTGAGCATTTGGACTTGAGTTTTGAAAGCATGAGTGACAGGAGGGAATCTTAGATTCTCTTCAAGGTAATTTATGTGTTTGGTTATGTCATGCTTCTAGAAGATCCTATTGAAGTAGAATTACACCTTCTTAGTAATCTCTTCTTGAGCATCATTTGATATTTTGGAATTAGTTCTCACCAAATCAAGAACTATTTCACTGTTCTTGACAACATCAAATAGATATTCTTTGTCAAATCCACTAGGCACATCCTGTAGTTCTTCTTTGACAACTATTCTAAACAGATCACCGCCCAAAGAGGGTGGATATGATTTTCCAAAAGTATGAGAAGTAGTAACATCCAAATTAATAGACTTCAGTGGATTGAGAACTTTTTATAGAAAACCCTTATACTCATCATTCAAATAGTTAAGACCAATAACAAGCTCACGCATATCTTGATAAATTTTCTTGTTTCTTTCAGGTACCTTGTCAACCAAGGAGGTTAGATTAGGTTTTATAATTGAGGTTTCTTCCTATGGAATCAGACTATCAATATCCACAACAAGATGAGAAATAGGTTCTGGTCTTGAGTTCATCACTCTCTGCATTCCTTAAACCATACCTTTGAGATTCTTTATATCATCACTTAACTATTTGTTCTCAACTCTGAATTCTTGAATCTTATGAAGCATATTGTGCTGAATCTGCCATATGATATTTTCTAAAAACAAGGCAACATCTCTTTCACTTAAATTGGTTACAAGAGCTGG
Organism: Viscum album; assembly: GCA_963277665.1. Classification (NCBI taxonomy): domain Eukaryota; kingdom Viridiplantae; phylum Streptophyta; class Magnoliopsida; order Santalales; family Viscaceae; genus Viscum; species Viscum album. The sequence goes on from OY728158.1 coordinate 1,351,456,866, forward strand.
TTTGGTATTCATGAGCTTTTAAACCCCATCCAATAGGGTAGCTTCAAATGTTTTCAAATAATCTATACTCCCCAAGTTTAAAGGTTCTTTTGAATGTCTGGAAATAGAATATGAGATAGGATTAGGTTCCTTTTCATCTATAACATCTAAAGAAGAGACTGGTTTCAATTTAAACACAGTAGATAGGTCTATAACTTTCACAAAGGCTTCCTGAGAGTCATTTAAATCAAAATAACTAGGGAATTTATACCATGTATCTACTGAGTTTGGATCAACTAGATTTCACACTTCAACACTTTCTAGATTGGTGGGATTCTCCCCCTCAATAAGTGAATCTTTCTTAGGGCTGAGTGAATTAAATACTTAATCTATTTCCAAGATTTCAACCTTGATATCCTCTCCCATTTCCTTTCTAACCAGTTGAAAAGCTTACTCCATTATCTCTTTAACATATGAGATATTTTCATGAACAGCTTGTTCCTACACATGTTTCTCATAAACAACTTCTTGAACATAGGAAATATCTTCTTCTATATGATCTTATACAACACCCTTTTCATTTACCTTAGCAACATATTATTCTTCAGCAGTACGTTGTTCTTCCATATTAGAAACATCTTTAAGAACATGAATTTTTTTCTCAGTTTAGTCATGAATAATAAGTTCACTGTCTTTCTCATCCAGAATAGTTTCCCATGTAGGTACAATAGCCTCTTCTTCTTTCTCATTAACATTCTCAACAATTTCATCGGGTTCCAAACCAGGATTAGAAATATCCTTTGGTCTTGAAGAGTGTTCCACTAGATTGAAATTTTCATAAACCCGGTCATTATCTTCTACCCATGATTTTCTCCATGGATTCCACCTTATTTTCATTCTCTTTACCACAACTTTTAAAAGAAAAAACTCATAATGATAAATAGCTTATTCATCTAGTCAAACTGACCATTTTTCATGAAACATAGCTGAGAATAATCTTGAGTAAAACAAAGAGATTGACTTGGTGGTTTTCATGATCAAATTACACATATGGAGTATAACATATGTTAATAGGTTGATCTTATGGAGATTCTTCATAAGGTGTATAAAAAATACATCCTGATACTTGAGTGTAGAAAAATCACTTTTTCTGGGGCTAATTATATTTTGAAAAAACTTAATCAAAAATCTAGTTTCACTGTCTAGCTCAGTAGATATGGCTCTTTGATTTGTTTCATTTCCAGTTAAGCTTCCCAATGATTCTTCCAAAACAAAGAACTCACTCGGAGGTGGATGACCTCTCTGGTAGTCCTCAAAAATACCCTCATGAGGCATCCTAAGGCATGAAGCCCATTACCTCAAAGAAAATGTACATCTCTGGACATTTATCCATCTTCTCACAATATAGCCATCTTCTATATCAAAAGAGAATTAAACATACTTATAAAAATATGAAGCTAGCTTCAGGTAAATAGAACTCTCCTTTTTTTTGGACCAATCTATCCATCCATTCTCTTTTATCATTTTCAACACTAAAGAAATACTTGAAAAAATACACATAGGGCATATCTCCTTTTCGGGTACCACTATTATGTCTACCAGATTTGGATTCAGAGGACCTTCAGGGGAAAACTTCAGTGCTATTTTTATCTTCTTCTTTGATCCTCGCTTCTCAAGAGTTGACGACGATGGGAGTTTCATCTTGGGCATTCAATAAAGGTTTGATAGAGAGAAGGGTTGATAGAGGGGTTGCGATTTGAGATAAGAGAGCTCTGGTGAAGAAAGAGTGAAACATATTTAGTTTTTATCATTTAGAGATACCAAGTATAGAACAAAATCATGGGAAAGTAAAAGAACTAAATAATTAATTACCATGATATGGGTTATAATATGTAAACAAAACAATAAAGCGTCTTTAAGGTGAGACCGTAACCGATTTTCACGGTGATACCAGAACTGGCTTTCACGGTGAGACCCTAACTGGTTTTCATGGTGGGACTGTGACTCGATTTTACAGTGAGACAGTAACAGTGTAATTTATAAACTATTCCACTATATTGTTAAGTCAGTAAGTGCCAGATAGTAACAGAGATAGAGAGTAACTATGAGACCGTCAACATGAAAAAATATACTTACTACCTAAGAATTATCATTCTTAACCCATGTATGATGTAATCTATTATTTCATAATTTAATGGTTTGGTGAATATATCAGCAAGATTATATTAATTTCCAATGAATTCCAAAGTGATATGACCTTTTTGACAATGATCTCTCAAAAAGTGATGTCTTACATCAATACGTTTTTTCCTCGAGTGTGAAACACGTTTTTTGAGATGTTAATAAAACTTGTATTGTCGCAATTAATAGGTACATGCCTGAATTTATATCCATAATCTAGTACTGTGGGTTTCATCCACAAAATTTGTGCACAACAACAACCAGCAGCCATGTATTCATCTTTTTCATTAGATAATGCAATAGTGTATTGTTTCTTACTACACCATGATACTAGTGACTTACCTAAAAAGTGACATGTTCCTGAGGTTCTTTTTCCATCTAACTTACAACCACCTAATTCAGTATCAGAATAACCAACTAACTCAAATTATTGTCCTTTGGGATATAATATTCCTAGATTGGGTGTATAATAGAGGTATTTAAAAATTATATTAACAACATTAAAATGGGATTCCTTAGGTTTTTCATGAAAATTATAAAACATACACACAATAAACATAATTTCAGGTCAGCTAGAAATTAAGTAGAGTAAGATTCTAATCATTCCTCTATAAGTGGTTTGATTAATAGATTTTCCATCTTCGTCAAGATACAACTTACAAGTAGTACTCATTAGAGTGTCACTAGTTTTAGTTCGATCCAAACCAAAACGTTTTAAAAGATCTCTAGTATAGTTTCATTGATTTAAAATAATACCATCATTATTTTTCAAGATTTTAAATCCAAGATAGAATTTTAGTTCACCTATTAAACTCATTTTAAATTCATTTTGCATCGTTTTAGAAAATTCAATACATAAAGAATTTCTTGAATGTCCTAAGATAATGTCATCTATATAAATTTAAACTACTAAAATATCATTGGAAATTCGTTTTATAAAGAGGTTAGGATCAACTATTTCTTTTGTAAAACCTTTGGAAATAATAAAAGTACTCAGTATATCTTACCAATCTCTTGGAGATTATTTTAAACCATAAAAAGCTTTTGATAATTTAAAAATATTATTTGTAAAACTAGGGGGTTTCTCAACAAATACATACTCATCTATATACCAATTTTGGAATGCACTTTTAACATCCATTAGATATAGTTTGAAATTTAGATGTGTAGCATAAGCAAGAAAAATTCTGATTGCTTCAAGTCTAGCTACTCGTGAATAGGTCTCTTTATAGTCAATTCATACTTCTTGATTAAATCCTTGTGTAACCAACCTATCCTCATTTCTAACAATATTACCAGCTTCATCTACCTTATTCCTAAACACCTGTTTAGTACCTATGGTGAAAGTGTCTTTGGGTATATCAACAAGTTTCCAAAATTTGTTCCTTTCAAACTGATTAAGCTCTTATTTCATAGCCATCACCAAAAATTACTCATTTATATCATCATTAATGTTTTTAGTATCATGTTGTGATAAGAATACTTGATGTTCAATATAATTTCTAATAGAATCTCTAGTTTGAGTTCATTTAACTAAGTCTCCTACAATCGCATCTAAAGGATGGTTCTTAAGAGTTCCAACAACTCTAGAAAAAGAAAGACAAGTGATTTCAGGTTCCTCAACAGGTTCAGGTTCAATGTGACTTGAATCTAAAGAGTTTATTGAACTGGAAGCTTCCACAGATTCCTTTACAGTATTTTTAGAGGATTTTGAATTAATGCCTAGATTTGATACATCATTCTCTAGGTTCGCTAGAGTGGTATTAGGCTGATGTCGATCTGTTTAATCAATTTTTACAATCATATATTCTTCCACACATATAGTTATTTTATTAAACACTCTATAGTCTTTACTAGAGATGAAATATCCCAAAAATATTCCTTCACCACTATTGGAAGCAAATTTTTCAAGAGTGTCTTTCGTATTAAGGATATATAATTTGAAACCAAATACTTCGAAGTAGATAACTTTTAATTTTCTATTTTTCCATAACACATATGATGTTATTTTAAGAATATGTCTAATCAAACCTATATTGATAATATAACAGGCTATACTTACAATAGAAACCCAAAAATAAATAGGTAATTAATATTTACTGAGCATTGTTCTAGAAATCTCTTGCAAGGTTCTATTTCTTCTTTCTATAAATCCATTCTATTGATTTTAAACTCACGGCCATGATCACTTCTTAATGATTTAATTCTAAGTCCACTATGATTTTCTAAAGTTTTGGAATATTTGGTAAAATGAGAGCATACTTAAATTTTGTGAGCCAAAAAATAATTCCAAGTATATCTAGAAATGTTATATACAAGAACATAATCAATTGTTTTCCAATTTAATCTAGACACTCTAGATGGTCCAAAGAAATCCATGTGACCCAATTTGAGAGGTTGAGAAGTTGACACTTCTTTCTTTGGTTTGAAAGAAATATTTTGTTTCTTTCTCTTTTAACAATGATTACACACTTTATCATTTGGAAACTCATGTTTGGGTAGATCTTTGACTAACATTTTTATAGTCAACATTATAAGAGAGTGAATATTACAATTTCCTAGTTTGCTATTCCAAATCCAAGAATCGTTGTGAAATACAATGAAAGGTGAAGCTTTGTAAGAGACTAAAGGATCTAAGTTAACAGAATGTACATTTTCATTTCATAAAGCCGAAAATACTAATTCATTATTAGAATTGAAAACATTTCAAGCATAATTTTCAAATTTAACATGAAATCCATCATCTCATAGTTATGAAATACTAAGCAGATTATATTTCAATACATCAACAAAAAGTAATTTGGAAATTAAAACTGAGTTAGAGTTACTGAGTTGGACAAGGTCAATGATATTTCCTTTGGAATTGTAACCAAAAGTTTCATGTCCACTACAAATCTTTATTAAATTCTTGAAGCATTAATCATCCCCTGTCATGTATCTTGAACACCCATTGTCCATGTACCATAAGCTTTTACAAGAGATATTTCAGGATCTTTCCTACAAAATAGTCATATAAAAATTGATTTTGGTACCCATATTTATTTCGGTCCAGTAATATTAGTGACTAGTGCTTTAGGAACCCATATCTACCTCATTGGTTTCCTATAAGAATTATGTAAATTATTTGAAAAATAAACTCTATATGGTCCCAAAAAACTTGAAACAATAGATAATTTATCATAACTTGAACTAGCTCAATGTTTCCAGAACTAAGAGTAAAGTTGTATGTCCTAGATTTAAAAACAAAATTAGTTCTTCCAAAATTTATTTTACCAGGTTAATAGCCAATGCCAGTAGTATATTTAGGAGAAATATGTTTACCTAGAATTTGTACCAAGGTATCTTTACCATTACTAAACCTTTAAAAATCATTTTTCAATTTCTTATTAGATATTTTTAGTTCATTGTTTTCTTTGAGTGTTTGATCATTTCCCCCCTTTCTAAACTAATTTTTTTTAACAGTTGAGGTAAGAGCATGTTTTTTATTTAAATATTTGTATTTATCGTTTAGTTCATTACATGTCTCTTCAAGAATATTACAGTTTTCAAACATTTAACCATTAGACATATTTTTAGAGTCACTCTCATCTCTAGAATAATAGGAATTGTGTACAAAATATTCCAGTGTTACCTTAGATGTGTTTTTCATTAAACATATATTGGATTGGTTAGTATGTTCATTATGTTTAAATTCTTTGTTACTTGAACTATCATCAGAATCACTCCATGTTGATTTCATTTCATTTTTATACTTTCTATCTTTGTCCTTATATTTCTTTGTGTACTTGAGAATAGAACAATAAGTCTTTATATGACCCTTTCGTTTATACTCATAGTAGATTATCTCATTATACTTTTCACTTATTTTCCAATATTTCTTCCAGCTTTCCTTTTTTGATCATATCTTCCTTTGAAGTTAGGCTTTCTGAAAAATTGCATCTTTTTGTAAAATATGATAAACCTTCTGGCTAATTGAACCATCTCCTCATCACAGTCAAGTGATGATCTTTAACTAATGGAACTTTATACAGATGATTCCAAATTCCCTTTCTCTTTGTTTTTAAAAGTGGAGGTCTTAAATGCAACAGTTTTTCTTTTGGGTTCATCCTCCTCTTCCTTGTTGACATTCAGCTCCACTTCAATCATCATTAGTTTCTGAGTGAGTTATTTTACTGGTAACTTTCTAATGTTGTAGGAATCTCTAAAAGAGAAAGAGGTTCCTCTCTATCTGTCAGGTAGGTATCTAAGAATCCTTATGATCCATTCTTTGGCAGTAACTTCTCTTCCAAGATAAATCATTGTGATGAAAATTTCGTTGAAACTAAGATATATGTCAGAAATAGTCTCATCAGGTTTCATTTTAATGTTATCATATTTAATAGTATATGTATTAAGTATCATTTATTTCACACTAGAAGTTCCATCATGTGAAACAGAAAAGTTACCCAAATTTCATGAGCATTTTTACATGTATAAATTCTATTAAATTCCTCATCTCTTAAGGAGAAATATAAAGAATTCATGGTATTGCAATTTTTATTGTAGTCAGTCTAGGTAGGGTCATCCCAAGTGATTCTATTAGTTGTAGGAATATTATATTCATCTATAATTGAAGACCAAATTTCAAAACTCATACTTTCTAAATGCGTTTTCATTTTTATTTTCCATTGTGTATAATTGGTTCCATTAAAGGATGGTGGTCTGTCTGTTGTAGAACCTTTTGATCTATTATCCATAATAAAGAAATTCTTTGAAAGAGCTAACAATTTAAAATTAATAGGAATTTATAGATCTATAAAGTAAAACTAAAATCACAGTCAAATAGGGTCCAAAACATATCCTTAAAACAACCCTTTGATACTAAAGGTTGGTCGGATTAGATTACTCAAGAAAGGGATGAATTGAGTATCTATAAAAATTTCTGTTTGAAAATAATTTTTAAAAATGTTCCCTAATAAATTTAAATACATCCCAATTAATCAAATTAATATAGTTATGAATGTTTTATAGTTTAAATAACTTCTCATAAGATTGATTAATTCTAAGTAGACTTAATATCAGTTATTAGTATTACTTTTGAAGCTATTCTAATAAGGAAAAGTAATTATAATTTCTTTCCAAGATTATATATCAAAGAAAGCTTATTGATATATGAATTATATATTAAAAAAGAGAAAAATAAATCAAAAAACACAGAAGATATAAAAAAAGTGGTTCAATCACAAGTTGAGACCTAATGCACTCCACTTGGTGATCACCTTCCACAAAACAATTTATATAACTAAACTGGATCCACACCCTGGATCAAGGTAAACAATAGTACATATGAAAGTCTAGGTCACACGAACTCTTCCAAAGTTTTTCGTGGGTATTAAATATTATGTGACACATGGACCTCTTCCACACTTATCAGTGGGAATACACAAGTGTAAAAAGATGTATGAGAAATGATATCTTGTATCCTTCAGTTTAATACAGGAGAGTGTGCATGTTTCTATATAGACACACACACTACTCGAAAGATAAAAATAATACACAATAGAACAAAAATGATGAAATAATTTTAGAAGAGCTCTGAGTGTTAGTCTATGTAGCTCTGGACTTTTTGGATGAAGAAGATATATGAATCTCGTCCTCTTGTGAAAAATAGCGTATCACATGTCTGGTGATCCGGTTCAGATCTGGATTGTGTTCTTCGTGGAGTCTGTATTTCATAGATGTTCTCGACTCGGATCCATGGTATCACTGTGAATGATTCGGGTGTTCTTTGTGAAGTTTCATGTGTCAGTTTTTCTCAAGAATGATTGTGCTTATTCGTTATCGTTCACACTTCCTTCTCTATAAAATATTTTCATTTCTGGCCACACCGTCCTTTTTAATCTTGTAGTACATGTGTTGGAGTCGACATGATGCATGTATTCTACACCTCGTACCTCATATTGTCATCTAACATGTCTATAAAAAAATATTAACTATGTTAGTGCATTTAAAATCTAAAAATATGACAATTAGAGATTAAATTGAGAAAATAACAAAGCAGATTAAGAAATGGTGTCACAGTCTGTCTGGAAACGGTGTCTCCTTGAAAAGGTGTCTCTTTGTTTGCATTTGAGCAGTGAGACAATTATGATGGTGTATTTGTATAGATATTAAGAACTAGTAGTAAAAATGTAGAGTTAGGATCACCGTGTCTGGTCCATTTCCAAAATTCAAACGGTGTCTCCGCACGGAACCAGTGTCATAGACTTCAACAGATCTCAAGTTTGTTTCAGTGTCTCATCCCAATATCTGGAAATTGTGTCTGGGTCACGGTGTCTTGGTCACGATGTCTAGTCACTGTGTCTGGTCACGGTGTCTGGGTCACGGTGTTTGTGACACCATGTTTAGTCATGGTTTCTGGTCCTTTTCCAAAAAATCCTAACCGGTGGCAGAATCACGGATTCTCAGACTTAACGAAACATCTATATATAGACTTAAACAGTGATATTTATAGAATGGATTAGACCCAATAATTTATCAAAGAAATTAATTATAACATTAATTAAATATAGTTTAAAATAATTAAACATATCACTTAATATCTTCTATAGGTTTATTTATAGCATAAAGAAACCAATCATCTCAACAAATGATTTGGGATAGATTACACAAGATTAACAAGTGTTACAGAATGTATTGGATTTTTTATCATTAAAACATGATTAAAACATGAGTATTCCAACAGTAATAATATATATTATAAGTTATATTATTTACATATAACCTTTTATCAGCCATTATTAACAATTCTTTTTTAAAATCACTATTTTAGATAATAACTGCTTCATTTTTCATGTTTTTTAGTCCTATAGTTTCAGTACATGTAATTTGATCATTTTTAGATCATATATAGAATATTAAACAATATATAAATATAAAATATATTAATCATATAATTATTTATAATATTCTATATAATTTAGAGATAGAAAAAAGAGCTATATAATTTATGGAGGAAGTATGTTGTACTTGTGAATGAACATTGTTTCTATATTTTCTACGGATAAAATGAAAAGAAGGTAAGTATTAATAAAAATTTACATAATTTTTTTTATATAATATATATATATATATATATTAATTAAATATATCCATATTACCATACATGTTAAAATAAAATGAGAAACATATCACATTTCTTCATAGAGGCGGTAACCCAAACGTACACATGAGCGATGTTATCATTTACTAAAGGTTAGTAAGGTAAGATGGTATATGTTATATTATAATTAAATAAGTATAATAATTTCATATATATATATATATATATATATATTAAATCCATAATTATATCAAGGTGTGAGATGTGGTGTTGGAAAATGAATTACATGAGTTCGTCTGGTGGTAGCCCACCAGATACATGATCGGTTGTTTTGTTTCCCATTTGATAGAAGAGGATATGAATATAGATTATAACCTAAACATAATAACATTTAATTATATGGTATATATTAGTGTTATTATTTTAGAATATTTTATGGTGATTTAAATGTCTTATAAGAATATATAAAATGAAAACACATAGTTAAGAATTGTACTTCTTCTTCATACAACCTCTTTTGGTTTATATATAAAAACTTCCTAGATTGGTTTTATGATAAAACAATGGACTCTGGTTTGTGGGTATGCATATTAGGAATGCATTTTTTATTTATTGGTAGAACCAAAAGTCTCTATGTGTGGATATTAGAGGAAAAGGGTGTCCTTTTATAAGTGGGCGAGATGACACATTTTAATTTTTGAAAATAAAAAGATATACCCATGCATAAAAAAAGAAAAAAGGATCAAAAGGGATCATTATCAGACACTATATGATATAAGGTTAAACTAATTCAATTAAAAAATAATTTTACAAATTTATGGGTCATTTTGACCCTTATCATCTTAGTTTAGCCACCTCGTACGCCCATTTAACCATAAAAACTATATTTAGTTTTTAAAGTTTTCACAGTTATTTATGAAAAAATTAAGTTGACCAGATTACATAATAGTTATAATTATGATTAAAAATATTTAATTCATTATGAAAATTAAAACAACATAATATGAGGATTTAAATTTTAAATTAAACTCAAAATCACATAGAAAAAATTAGTTTTGAATGAAAACATGTTCTTTGTTAAAAAATTGTATTTATATCAAAAATCAACATAAAACTTATTATAATGACCTAAATTTGATTAATTATAATATATTTTATCTAATTTTACTATTAAATATGTTTTAAAATTAAATTTAATTTTGTAACTTCTTTAATTGTAAAGGAATTTTTTAAAAAAATCAGAATTTTTCAATATTCATCGAAAAAATAATCTTTTCTGAAAATTATAAAAAATAACTCTAATATGATTTTTAAATGTTTATTTAAGAACATAATTTAATTTTTTAAAATAAAATTTCTAAAATTGATGAAAATTAATTATAAAATAATTGTGGAAAACGCAGAAAAACCACTTTTTAGGAAAACAAAGTTTTAACCATAAAAATGGTTATATTATTATCTTATTCCTATATAAGAAATTTGATTAATGATAGAAACTTTTATCAAATATATAATATAAAAAAATCAAATAAAATCATTCACTAATAGTTATTAATTTATCTTATTAAGATAAAAACACATTTCACATATAAAAATATTTTTCCATAAATATATTTATTTTACTTTAAAATAATTTTTCTTTTTATATATAATCAATTGATAAACAATATATTTATTTAATACATATGTAAAACATATAGTTTTCATAATTTAGTCAGTCCTATTAATACCCACTAATTTAACAGCTTGGTTATAATGTTCATTTTTAATTAATATATTTCACGAGTCATTTAAGCTTATGTTGTGTGTTATATTTTCAATCAAACAAAAATATTTTTTTTTAAAAATATCAGAAAGTTACATCTAAATTATACTAAAAATCCTAGATCATAACATATACCTTATCCTATGTAACATCATTGTATCTTAGTATACACCCATTACCTCTCCTCACAGTATATCATGGTGTGGAGCACCTATATCAAACATTATTTAAAAACTATGTCCATTATACAATATAACAATATAATGTATCTCATATATATATGAAATAATAATCCATTGTTCATCTACTTGTTATATCAACCTGGTGTTGATTTTTCTTTGTCAAATATTCAAAATTAATTAATGTAAAATATAAATATTATTAATAACATACATGTACATTATTTTAATAAATATATTCTTAATATATCTCAAAAAACATCTGGATTAGTAGCATATAAAGTCTTCATCCACCCTAATATCCATTGAGTGGGATATCGTCATAGTTTTATCTACATATTTAGAAAACCAATTACATATTTATATGAAAGACACACTATAATATTAATATTCAAATGAAAAAGAAATTATAAATAAATATCAAATAAATTTTGGGACACATATTGATTGTCCTGTTTGAATGGTGTCCCCCGCAGTGATCAATTACTTGAATAATGAACTAACTCATTCTATATTAAATTTATTTTATTCTTAAAAGTAATAAATTTTAAAAATATTAAAGTATTCAAATAAATAAAACTCATTATTTTTTCCTCAATAAATGAATACACAATGAAATATTTCCAAGGTTAAGAATAATTCTTAAAAAGAAAAGATATATGATATTTGGAATGCCATGAATTAGATCATAGTGATCAATATTCATTATTTCCACGTAATCATAACATAATAATTTCATTTTTGGATATTCAATGGATATTAAAAAATCATTAGCAATAATAATTATATAAAATGTCATGGAAATATAAATTTTCATCTCACAAAAATCTCCCTTCATAATTTATTAAGTATCTCCTAAGGTAATAAAATCAACTAATGATTTTTCAAGGGGAATATTTGGGTTTCTCATATCTTATGACCCGAAAATCAATTAATGAACTCATACCCACTCTAATTGGATGAAATATTTCTTAAAAAATATATACCCATTCAAGTGATAAAAAATTAACCCCTCTACCAAGGATCATGTGTATTATTTAAGACACATTGAATCCTAGTATACACAAATTCATAAACATTTAAATATAAAAAAATACTATATTAATATAAAATTAGAATCATACATACCACTTACATTAAATAAATCATCATTTGGAATATCTACATTAATGAAAGTAAAAAAATGATATTCTGACATCCATTTTTACTAATAGTTTTTAAATATTTAAAAAAATGTGAAAATATAATTAATATAATCGAAAAACATATAAGGGATATTTAATTGATTATAAAAATAAACCATATATCCTTTAACATTATCTCAATTACATTTAATATGTTTTTCATATAAAATTATATCATTTTTTTCAAGATTGTATTTAGGAAAGGCAATAATATCCTGATTCTCTCACTCAATTAGAGAAACTACCCTTCTAGACATTTTTAATAAAACAATCATATTTTAATTACTACTATAAAGTCAACTTTTTATACATTTTATGTTAATATCAAGTTTTAATTTTGTACACAACCATCTTTAGAAAAGTAATATTGAATATTACTATCATAAATAAGAAAATTTTAATTTTCATTACATGGACAAGATTAACCTAGTCAAACTTCCATAATATATATTTTAATCCAAAATCATTAATAACATCAATAATATTCTCCAATAAAATAAAATAACTATGGTTTAAGAATTTTACCCTTTGAATATTTCTATATAAATTTATTTATTATTCCATTGAGTTGTTTCTATGTTTTTGGAATTTCATGACCCAAAATTAATATATTAAAAATATTAATAATAAAAAAATATACAAGTGCATATTTTTTGGGATAATGGTTTTCTAACTATTTAGAGCCTCATATGGATACTATGAGTCCACTTTTGATACCATAATTTGGGTTTTACCATAGGGACGACATATGGTTGGTCGGTGTAAGAGGTTTCCAGGAAGGAAATCATTTGCAGGTGCATTAAATAAATTAAATGATTAATTTATTTTATTTGTTAAATTCCAAAGCTATCCCTATTATCTTTAAATACACAAATATGTAGAATTTTTTGGGATATTTGCATACCCTTGTGATATTATAGAGGAGGAGGAGAGTCACCATAGGTGTTTATGAACTCAGGATCATGGATCGATGAAGAACGAATCAAAAAGATTCTTAGGATACATGGTGAACAACATGGAATAATTGACGAAATTGATTTTGAATTTTTTATTCACTGATAATCGATCCGTACTCAAGGTAGGGCTCATTATATTGTAGATTTACTATATTATCATATTGGTTTTTGATCATGGATTGAATATATTCTTAATTCATTTAATATCATTCTTTACATAACCCAAAATTTTTATTATAATTCTTCAACCTAATTACTGGTTTTCATTATGCCAATGTTTTACACAACCTTAAGATTCATGTATATTGATCATTGGACTAGATCTGAATAAAAAATGATAATATAACTTTTCTATTGCCTATCTCCCATATCCATTCTTTTCATTGTTTATAATTGTCCCTTTGGTTTTGTGATTTAACATTTTTGGACTGTTTTGAGTTCGATCAAACCACCAGATTAATGATGGATGTGTGAAATACCATTGTATTGATGGTTTTATTACTGATTGAGTGGAAATGATATATTGTGAATGTATTTCTAGGGATTGAGACTCTATTTCATTAATGGGAGGATCGACGAATCATGATTGGGATTCAAAAATCCCAATTTCCATCCACTGAAGGATAGAAATCAACTATTTGAGGCCCTTTCCATCCTTTTTTGTAATATTTAGTGATGCAACTATGAGATTTATGGTTGATTTGGAAGATATATAAACCCCTTGAAGACTTGGATTTACTATCTATGAAAGTCATAACTACAAGTCTAGTAATCATAATGAACACATGTTGTGTTTCTTAGTTCATCTTGGTAGTTTGGGTTTCATTATAAGTTAAATATCACCCACCATGTTGTTGGTCCCACACGTCATGTGATATTACATAGGTGGTCAATCTGTGTGTGAGGAGAATATGACTGGGACCTTGGGTGATTGTACATATTGTTTTCCTGTATAAATATGTTGTGCTTATGAAGCTATTTAGTCAATATATGTATACAGAATATCATTCCCACATATTCGAGTGGTTCCACATGTCATGTGCCTTCATGAACATATCATGTAATTTTTTAAAACCATCCCCCTTGCATATCTCCATCTTTAGAAATTGATTTTGGGCCAGTAAATAGTATTCTCTGAGTTAAATTCTACATGGGATGGGATGGTGGTCATTATTTTGGAATCAAAGATATGAAATATGGTGATTCAATTGGGGATATTATTTCAATAACTCTTAGGTGATGCCAATGAGTGGTCTTGATCATAAGAGTGATGTTTGGTCGGTACTCCCATGGATCTATAGGGTTCCGGTCTTCCTTAACCATTATATAGATAGATTTAGAACTCCCACACACTATTGAGGACATGGGTCCTCTATCTATATAGTGGCACTCCCCCATTATTGAGCTCTGATAGGGAGAAAATCCTCCTATGGAGATAGTTCTCCCTCATTTGTGGAGCACAATTGCAAGTTCTAAGTCCTCTATTCTGATTCTCATGAGGTTTTATGAGGTTATTTTCATTAGATATGGGGCCTTTAGAGAAATATGTTGAACATCACTCTAATCTAACTATGATGATTTATATTTCTCACCTTTTTACTGGGTGTTTTTAATGATCATATCAGATGCTGGGTTTCATTTTTTTAAAGGATAATGCCTTGTCCCCAAATGACCTAGGCATAAATTATTATAAAAATAGTTTATAGAAGTCTGAAATACGGGATCATATTACAATCTATTTCATGCAAAGAAAGTAAAAGAGCTGGGACGTCTTCAAACCAGTTAATGCATGGATTTAAACCCATGTTTACAAAGCCATCAGCCATCGAGTTTGCTTCTCAATAAATATGTGTGATGATATAGTTTAGATCGATAAGAGAACAGATTATGTCCATCCAACAGGTAGTAATCTGCCATGCAAGATGTATTATGCCATTCCAAATTGCCTGCACGATGGTAGTTGAATCACTTTCAATCTAGAGACTGTGCCGACCAAATCACTTGGAGAAGGCAATATCATGAATTAATCTCATCATCTCAGCTTCAAGAGAGGTGGAAATGATGCAGCTACCCACGAGGCATCCAAGGATCTGACCGAGGTTGTTCCTTGAAGATAACACCGCAACCTGCAGGGCCCGTATTGCCTTTGGAGGCACCGTCAATAATAACTTTAATCCATCTAGGGATAGGAGCTTTCTAGAACACTTCCAGAGTATGATGAGGTTGAAAATAATTTCCATTGATCCCTCTTTTAATTTTAAGTTAACATGACTAATTTATTGTATTTTTTCCATCATTTTTTGGGTGAATCCTATTGAGTTTGTATATATTCACCCCTTTATGGGATTTTCCCACATATTTCATTTTTTTATGATATGGAATTTATGAAACTTTGGTGGTCTCGGTAATGGATCATAATAGTAGTACTTACAGGCACTAACTATGTTTGGCAGCAAGTCTCAGTCATTGTGATCCATGCTCTCATTAGTATTTCCCTATTTTAGTTGTTTTCATGTTGGGGAAACCGTTACTTCTATTTGGGTGTGTATTTTTATTTTATAATTTGTTATTACATTACTGCACTTTTATTTATTTATTATAGTTTGTCACATGTATTGGTTCCTCTCAGTAGGTTTTAGTTTTCTTATATCTATACACCGTTTCATGGATCTATGTGTTTGTGTGTGTACACAGGAACATTTGGCTAAGGCCTCTCATTTTAGTGACATCCTTTATGAATATTTTCTCCAACCCCTAGACTATTGGAGGGTGGGATTGGGGTGTCAAACTCAACTTATAGTCGACCGAAGGGGTGGTTGGTGGGTTTGGTCATGATAGAGTGGTTTTATAGCGATCTGTCCTACGGTTAGTGTTTAGAGTTAATCTTATTGTGAGGATTGTTTTGGTGAAGTATGAAAATAATGTCAAAGTTTCATGAGTTTTTATATTAGTTCAAGTAACCTAGTGATGGGATGATAGATGATATATTCACATACCAAGACTCTGACTACCCATTTTCCAATTGAACATACCGAGGCACCAGTTGTATAAGAATCAATGGTACATGCTTCATGTGGGATTAGGTATTTTGACTTACATGTTCTTGTTTCATCTCCTTGGATATTCTCATCTAAACATGGTAGATCTAAAAATATTTAAGGATTCCTCTATGATGACATCCATATATGATTATGAAACAGGGTCATGATGACAACCAGTTGAGTGATGGGGCCTCGGTGAAGGGAACTGTTCCTAAGGTGTTTCGTCCAATAGATCGTAGAGTAGTGCTACCACATAATGGTCATCACACAGACCCACATCACGTGGTTTAGGAATATGATTGCCATAATTTTGAACATTTAATAGCTCTAAATGATAAGAATATGATGCATGCAGGCTTACCAAATTATAAGAGTTCTAGTGATAGAGATTATTCAAGTTTCAAAGTGATCCAAACCATCATGAAGTGTTAGATTGGCTTGAGTTAGTGGTTTTATTTTTTCAACTAGTATGGAACCCTGTCAATCATATAGTTACACTATCAACTAATATTCTTTGTTGAGAAGCAGGACACTGGTGGGGATGGATCACTAACACCCATGATGAGATGATGCTCTCATGGATATAATTATATGGTTATTCTATGATGAGTTATATAACTCAATATTACAATCTATATAGATATAGAATATCCTTGAGCAGCATCTGGGTGATATGATAGTTCCTAAGTACGCATTGAGGTTTACCAACCTCCTGGTCTATTCCCCCAATATGATGTGAGATGTATACTATCATGCATGAATGTTCGAGAAGTTCCTCTGTCATGATATATGTATTATCATGGTCTCCTAATTAATTCGCATATATGTTGGAATGATAGAGGGAGACTTGGTAATAGATACCTTCTTGGAAGACGGGAATCATGAATCAATTGTCAGGGTATCAGTGAAGGAGGTATACTCATGCCCTAACTCATTTGCAAGGATCTTCAACACAAGGATCCTATAAAGGATTCATTCATCATGGTAATGAAAAATGATGTGTTTTCTGTGGAAAAGGTTCTAAGGATCTTGATTTCCTAACATAATGTACAATGGATGGAGAGTAGATAATGGAAGGACCTCCATGGAAGAGGTAGCATCATGATGAGGGATCTTCTATGTGTGGCCTAGGTGACCCCAAGGGGGTGGTGTTGACATAGGTATAGGTGGATCCCCCAAGAGAGGAACTGTAGGTGGAGGATGATTTTACGACCTACTTCCACCACCACCACCAAGTGGACTTATCCAGACTCATAGGATAGTGGTAAAGGGAGTGTTCAACTTTAGTCAATGGAAGGATACGACCAAGAGACCCAAGATATGATTTGAGGTACAATATGTGTCTTATCTACTTTACCACCAGTACTTAAAGGCACAAGTGTGATTCATTCATTCATATCCATATCCTGTATAAAAGAGAAATATATTCTTCTAGTGTATTTATCCTGTCATATTTGGTTATAGGTTCTTATAGGGTGTGATTCGTCTATTTAATGTATTTTTCAGTTGTGAAAGTTGGTGCTCAGTGTAGAAAGTTTCCCCTGGGGACACTTGGTTATCACAATGGAATGTGCTATTTCATACTCGGTATTTATTTATTGACTAGAGTGTAAGAAAATATTCACTATGATTGTGGTAGAATTATAAACCTACAGTCTAATGGGAATACGTTCTCTTTGAATGGAGGGAAGGAAGATTTAGTAGAACTAGTGGGGATCAAGAGCTGGAAATTGTAACCTATCACCCATCAGTTAATGATTTTGGACCTTAGTGTTGTGGGATATTCATGAAACTTGATTACCACAGTGGTGAATGATTATATGAATGTGTTTAATAAATATATTTCATGACTACCTCCTAGGTAATAGATCAACTTCTGCATTGAATTTCACCCTGAGACCACACTGATATCTTCTATGGAATATCAGATGACCCCTGGTGAGCTCTAGGAGTAGAGGGTGCAATTGGAAAACCATTATGAGAGGGGTTTCATTAGACCCATTGTATCCCCTAGGTGGATCAAGTGTTATTACAAGAAAAGGAATAGGGGGTATTGAGAATATGAATTAATTTTCATCTGCTAAATCATGATATGATCAAGAATAGGTACTCCATGTTGAGGATTGATGACCTATTCAACCATTTGAAAGGTGTGAGATGGTTCTCAAAGATGTATCTCGGTTATGGCTACCAATAGTTCAGGGTTCATGAGGATAACATTCTAAATACACAATTTTGATGGAACAATAGGTATTATGAGTTCCCAATGAATCCTTTTGATGTGACGAATGCCACTGCAATGTTCATGGAACTTATTAACTAGATCTTCTAGCCTTTATTGGATAAGTTAGTAGTTTTTTTATGAACAACATCCTTATTTACTCTTCATATGATGAGTAGTATGTAGAATAATTTAGGATGGACCTAGACTTACTCTGAGAGAAACAAATTAATGGTAAACTCAAAAATATTCATTTTTCAGATTTGAGAGGTTCATTTCATGGGGAATGTAATCTATGAGTAAGATATAGTAGTGGGCCTGATAAATATTGATGTAGTGAATAGTTGGGAACCCCCCAATAGCTTGTTATTGATAAATATTTTCCGTAGTTTGATATGGTATTACTCAAGTTTTATGGTAGGATCTTTTATGAATACATCCAGTCTAATAGCATTGACAAAGAAAGGCTAGTTTGTTTATAGAATGAGTTGTATCATAGTGACTTTGAGGATATGATGAAAATGTTGAAAAGTGATCCTATGTTGAGGATGTAAGGGGAAGGATTCTAGTATGTGGTGTTTTGTGATGCATTCAAATATGGTCTTAGATGCATCATATTTCAAAGGAAACTAGTGATTATATATGGGTCGAGGATGTTGATGCCCTATCATTATAAATGTGTGACCCAAAACATGAAATTTGTAGTCCTAGTATTCTCATTGAAGATATGGTTACATTATCTTCTAGGTGTGTTTTCCTTTGTTTACTAAAACTACCAGAGGTTCAGGTACATATTCACCTATAGATACCTCAACCTTACATAATGGAATTTGTTGGAGTTATCATAGGACTATGACATTGATATATTATATACTCAAGGGAAAGGTGATTTTTTGAAATACACCCACAATAGGAAATCCCATCATCACATGGTGGAGGTTTCATAAAATAGGTTGGCCTCATTAAATCTACCCCTAGTGGAGGAGAGAGGAGAATTATCTCTTCATTTGATGTCGGTGACTCTACATCTTATTCATCATGTGAGAGAATCTCAGTTGAGTAACTTTTATTAGGAAGTTCTCTATGAGTCGAGATCGTCAGGAGATGCACCATATATATTTGTTAGAATATGGGGATATTTTCATCCTTTTCACCAATGGTATGGTAGTTCTGGACGCACTTTGTGAGGAGTTGTTAAGGGAGTTTCATACCTAACCCTTTTTTGGTAAATTAGGGAGTGTCCAATATGTACAAACACATTCATTGTCATTTTTGGCATGTTGGAATGAAGTGGAGTATTGTTGAGTCTGTGTCTTTATGACTCATATATCTGAAGTTAAAGGTCAAACATTAGGTTCATATAGGTCTGACTCAACCTCTTCATATCCTAGAATGGAAGTGGGATGGAATATCGAAGGATTTTGTGATAGGTATTCTATAGATAGCTACAAGACGTAATGTTATCGGGGTGATTTTTGATCGAATTTCCATGTAAGTACATTAACATTATCCCCATTACGAGGGTTTAATTGAGAGTTATGATATTTATATGTTCGGGAGATCATCCAGCTTCTTTTGGTACACTTGGAGATTGTCTGTGGCCATGATTATTGGTTCACATCACGATTCTATATTGGTTTGATGGAGTATTTTTGAACCTAGTTACATATGAGAATTTTGTTTCACCCCTATAAATATTGTAAAAAATAGTGGACCATCTTGGTTTTTGAAGATATACTGAGATACTACATGTGGTTCTTTGGAAATAAATGGGTGGATGAATTTACATTAGTGGAGTTCACCAATAATAACTATTATCACCCCACTATTTATATGGAACCATTCATGGAACATTATGGGAGACCCTACGGGTCATCATTATACTAGATAATTATTGGTGTTACATCTCTTTTTTTTATTTTACTAGTTCATGTGATAATAGATAAGTTTTAGCTGATCTATGAGAATATGAGGATAGCTTAGAGTCGATAGATATCTTGCATAGACCAGTTTCATAATCTATTGGTTTTCAAGAAAGGAGGCCATGATTTCTTGACAGTCTCCACATGATGATGATTTTAGATATTAATTTAATGTATCAATCCATATCTAAGGCTCATCAGGCTATTCCAGATCCTAAAGAGGGTAAATGATGCCACTTACTAGTTATCCATATCCACATTGTTGGATCATGTTCAATTTTTTTCCCATGTAGTGTATTTAAGCAGATACATGCACGACCTAACACACATTTTTATGGGGGAAGGACACAAACACTGGATGGAGATACCTTCTTGGAGTATACACTGGTGATCAAAGATCAGTAATAGAGGATTCTATAATGGAGGACCATTATTTTGGTTAACTGATTTGGTAGTATGAGATCATCAAGGATGGATCTAGACAGAGAGAGAGAGTGTGCCATATGATGTCTCAGTACCATCACATTTTTATTTATATTTTTCTTTTCAAGTTGAAAATCCTGGAATGTGGGGACAATATAAATAATCAAATTTTCTAATTTTTTCCTTTGAATATTTCTATATATATATTGTATTTTTTTAGAGTTGGTGTTTTATTTTGGATGTCATGGGACCTCAGAATAAATATATTAAAAAAATAATAACATTAAAGCATGAATGTGAATCTTTTTGGATTAATTTTTTTCCTTCTGTATTGATACTAGCATAGAAAATATGAGACAACTGTTGATTTTGGATTGTGGGTTTTACCTTAGGGGTGATATAAGGTAGGTTAGTGTAATGACCCAGAATTCTATCAATGAATTTTTCTCTTCTTATAATTAGGCCATATTGTATAAATCATATAAAATCACTTAAATAACATAACAAAAAGTTTCTAATGAAGAACGAGTGAAATAAGAAGCTTTTCTATAATTTAAGGAACCTATTCTAATGAAATAGTTACATGACCTTAGAAATAGTAATGTGACCCTTATGGATAGTAAACCGACCAAATGAACAATATACTCACCCATGAATGTATAAATAAAATTTAGGCATCTTATAAATGATAGTATGACATAATTTTATATAGAGTAAGTAAATTAATATCTAAAAAATTATTTTTTAAGTGTTGGTTTTTTTGTGATTCATAAATATTTAATTAAAATTTTATCATTAATAAAACAATTTAAATGACAATTTATTTCCATAAATTGTATTAATAAAATAATATTTTGTTTTCTTATGGTTTTATGATAATTTATTGATACATTAGTTAATTTTTCAGATTGTTATAAAATCAATTATAATTTTAAAATCACTATTTTTTGTGTAAATGAAATTTTTAATTGAAAATAAATTTACTAATATTTCAAAAATTACATTCATAAAATGGACATAATTTTTTAATTATAAAAATTTAAAAATTCTTAGGTTTGATTTTTGGAATTTTTCTGAAATACTTGAATTTTGTGAATCGTAAAATACAATAATTTACATTATAAATACATTATAAGTTAAATACACTATTCCTTGAGTCATATATGACTTAAGCATGATAACAACAAAATAAAATTATTTATTTTAATAAACTTTAGTATAATTAACAAACTATTAATATTCTTGATCCAACATAATAAACAAATGCATAAAATATTCTAGAAAACACCCCTCACCTCCACTATAAATACCACCCCTCACCACCTCTTCTCCTCATGCCATCCAAGAATTTATAATTGTATAAATTCTCACCAATAATCGTTTTAATCCCATACCACACGTCTAGGAGGTCTTGGTCTCATAAAAAGACCAAAACCTATCCCCTTATAAAGGTTCTCAAGGAGGAGAATTCAAGAGGTAAAAATCATCTTTCTTTTCTTTTCTTTTCTTTTCAATTTCTTTTATTTTCTTATCCTTACCTCACATCCAACTTTAAAAAGAGACATGATAACTCTAGTATAATTTATATTATATAATTATATCATGTTAATGGAAAATATATGACCAAAATCCATTCTCTCTCTCTCTCTTCTATTCTATAAATGAAAATGTCTCTCATGATCTATCAATTTACCGACATCATGGACGATGTATTTTTATTTTATGTTAACGCCTTCAAGGCTGGTAAAAACCATAATTATGGTTAAAAAATATTTTATTATACATATTATAAGTTATTTCATATTCTATAACTAGTATATATATATTATATTAATTAATAAGACAAAACTATTTTGTGATGTTTGAAAAACCACCAAAATGATCAAATCAATTATCATTAATGTTATATATAATGAATCAAACTAATATCTAGAAAAAAAAAATATAACAATTAAATATTTTGGATGTTAATTAATAACATATAATTCTAATTATACAAAATTATACCCATTTTATATGAACTTCATTACTTATAAACAGGCGAACCAATCATGAAATCAATGAAAATAAATGCTCCTAAACGATGAAATTGAACTCTATAACTCATAAATAAGGCCATAGACGAACTCAATAAAACTATAATTACTAAAATACAAGTATAAAATTTTATTATTTAATTAAATAGTTGATTGAATTTTATTATCCATGACATTATGGTTAAGTGTAGAATACATTCGAATGTAAGAAAAATGTTTCTTGTCGAACCTAAATTTTCATTCAAGTTATGATTTCTCCCACTATAAAGAAATATAATTATTCATTTATTTTATATAATTTTTATAAATTATTATTATATTTCCCATAATCATGTATTCTCACCATTTTATATTTTGTTTTTTGAAAAATCATTTTTTATAAGGTCTCGTCTTCAATTTCTCCAGATACACAAGCCTAAATAAATGGAACCACTTGATTTCTTACCAATTTTCAAGTGTCATAGATAATATTTTTTAAGAAATAATTATTTTTATAAAATAGATAATTTTTTCATTAAAAAAAATATTTTTTTCATTTTGGTTTTATACAAACAACCATGATGAATACAAATAATATTTCCAAAAGAACTCTTCTTTGCAAAGCGAAATGAGTATTTCTCTAAAGAATTACTCAATGATTTTACTATATTAATTTCAGCTATTTCAACACCTCTATTTAATTTTATGATTTTTTGTGATTGAAATTTTATTATTATCATCTTAAATATTTTATTAAATGTTTTATGATCAGTTGGATTATGGATGTGCTATCTTGATACCATTTACCAAATTACTTAGAATGGTTACTGATTATGTTCACAAATTGGGAAAAGTAATTTATATTTCATATGTATATGATTTTTATGTTTAAACCCTTTCATATTATGAATTAATTAGACTTATAAAGTGACAAGTGGGGACAAGTATATATCCTTGATGCATTTGTAGGTCTCATGAGACAAAATAGATATGGGTTTGGTTGAGTCCTTAACAATTTATTTTCAGATGTCTTGGAAGAGCCCTTGATAATATGTTTATGATTTGCAGCATTATGTATTCCCGCATTATGATATTAGTATTATATAAATCATGCGATTATTCAACTAGTTTAATATATGTGGTTATGCTTCGTGTGATTATTTATAGGGAACTATTTATTCTAATTTTATTCCCGCCATATTATGCTCAAGATTATGTTTCAATGGAATGTGTTGTTTTTTTATTCACACTACTTTATTATGTATTCTTATGTAGTGTTACTTACCCTTACGAAGTATCTGAGGTCACCTATTATTTAAGATTTATTTTTCCCTAGGATGCGAATTTGTATATTATGAATGACTTATCAGGATAATCTAAGAGTTTATGGGTGTTTCTAATGGGGTTTATATGTTATATTTCTTTTCATGTTTTAATTTAATGGTCATGTATGAAATATAGATTCCAAGACTACTAAACTAATTAGTAATTTTGATTTTTTTTCATTTATCAATTCTTGTGTAAAAAAATATTGTTTTAGCTCTTGGATACTAGTATCAGGGTCTTTAGAATTGGTATTAAATAATGTTTAGTAAAAACCTTGAAAAATAGATTTAGAACCCATATATTAGGGAACATAACACTAAGAGAGAAATTTGAGGATAATAATATAAGAATATTATAGAATTTTGGTAAGTTATATATTGTGTGGGTATTCTATAAATATATCCTAATTTGGATACTACAAGTGCACATGGTTCTAGCATTGATGTTACGAGGGTTAATGACTCTGACAAGGTGTCCCTGGCCTGACCCGGGGTAACCAGGTACACGAAAATGGGCCGTACTGCACACCTAGTTTGACACTCCTGGTCAATATTCCCAAGGTAATTCATATTTAATTTATAAACTATTATTAGGGATTTAAAAGTAAATATGTCCCAAAATAATCCATGTTTATGGTTATGATATTATCTATGCATAAAATTTAAATTTATGTCAAGTGTTTTTATAGTCCGAGATTATTTATTATGATTCATAACCTAATTTAGTGTCTTAAATTATGTTGAAATCATTCCTACTAGAAGGATTGGAAAATGTATCAACGTGTGTATTCCATGTAGTGATTTCCATCCTATGCAAGATAATGATTTTGTTATAGGAGATGCAACCGGTGCTGATCAACTTATAACTATATTGGGACAACTAACTCAGGTTATGAACAATAATCCTACCCATATTGAGCATCCTAATCCCTAACGTGGAGGATCAATATTAAACCAATTTATGCTACAATATCCCCCATTATTCAATGGTACTAAAATGCCATTTTTTTGAAAAGTGGGAAATTTCCTAAGATAAGTTATTTCTCACTTTGGGAAGTAATGAAAGGGAGAAGTTAATCACGGAAGTTTATCATCTATCAGGAGAAGTCGATCAGTGGTGGTTTTTAATTCAAACAAAAAAGAGGAAAAATAAATTAAAATATGTAATTGAGATATTTTAAGGAAATTTTTCTAGAAAACAATATTCCTTCTAGACCGCGAGTAGATATGCAGAGCCAATTCTTGATTCAAAAACAAAAAAGAGAATGAAAACTTTGTGAAGTATGAAGCCAGATTTACAAAGATAACATGAATCCTCATGGAATTCATATATAATCTAAGGAGAAATATTAATAGATTATTTGATGGTTAAAACCATTCCTCCATGGGGAACTGTTATCCTAAAATTTCTCATCATAAGAAGATATAGTCTCATGTGATATCAAGAAAGAGAAATAATTATCTATGTCTTATAAATTTAAGGGAAAATAAGAGAAAATGTGGCTAGTGGGGGAAATAATGAATAAAGGGAGTAATAAAATAGGGAATTTTCCAATGTGTGATACTTGTGGGAAGAAACACCCTTGTTCCTACTTAAATGGGAAAGTAGTTTTCTACAATTGTGTTGGTAAAGGTCATCATGATCATGATTGAAAAGGAAGGAAATAATATATGAATGTTCAATGCTACAATTTTAAGGATATGAGAAACTACGAAAATTTTTATCCTATGCGTCAAGGAAACATACCCCCAAAAAGGCCATGGGAGAAAGGCCAAACTTATGCAACCAGAACACTGGAGGTTGAAGTTTATTATGACATGGTAGAAGATAATTTAATCATTTTCCTAAAACATAGACAATGCTTTATTTGATTCTAGATCATTTCATTCTTTTATATATTCCCGTTTTCCCTAGATAATTATACATCTCCCTTTTTATTTAATAATGTAGTTTTCAGTGAAAACTCCTAAGGGAAGTATAATTACAAAAAATATGTGTTTTCAGTCCCCTTTATGACACATAACATGCTTCTTTTTCTAACCATGTCATCATAACTATGATTTACTTCAATATTATCCTTGTTATAGACTGGATTCCAAAATATGATGTTAAAATATTTTACAGGAAGAAGGAAATTACCATTGGTGAGGAAGGTGTAGAATCCCTTATCTTTAGAGAAATAACACCATCATCTGATTCTTATCCAGATCAACCTTTAATAGCTCTTCTAAATGAAATTCATGAGGATGAAGAGAAAACAACACTTATGAATCCATAAATTGAATATATACTTATTGGGGAAAGAATACATTGATTTATTTCCATAAGATTTACATCGACATCCTATAGAGGGGTAATTTGAGTTCTCTATTGATTTAATTCCTAGTTAAGGACCTATATAAAAGACTCGCTATAGAATGGCCACTGTGTAATTTGTGGAGCTGAAGAAACCATCAGAGAAATTGAGTGAAACAAGATTTCTTCTCCCTATTGTTTCTCCATTGGGATGCCATGTTTTATTTTTAAAGAATAAAGATAGATCCTTGTGGTTGTACATTGACCATAAAGAAAACAATGTTATTAAAATAAAGTACTTCTATCACATACATCTCATTAATGATTTATTTATCAACTTCACTTATCTCAAAATTTGTTGATGATTGAACTTTAATATGGATATCATAAATTTCTTGTGAGGAAGTAGTATATTCCAAAGGAGGAATTTTGAACTATGTTGGGGAATTAAAAGTTTACAATAATGCCATTTGGTCTGACTAATGCACCATCTGTTTTAATGGATTTACTGAATAGAGTCTCTAAGGATTATCTTTATATGTTTGTTTTGGTATTTATGGATGATATCTTGGAATAATTCAAATTATATATAGACCATGAGAATCACTTGAGTATTGTACTGAAGACTCTTAGAAGAAATGAATTATATGGATTTTTAGCAAGAATGAATTTTGGCATTAATCAATTTATTTTCCTAGAGATATTGTCTCTAAGGATGGAATCTTAGTTGAATATATAAAGACAAATGAGGTTCATGAATGGCCTCTACTAACAAACATAACTAAGGTATGCAGTTCTATGGGTTCAACAAGTTACTATTAGTGTTTCATTTGTAATTGTTCTTGATAATCTAACACATTAACTGGGATTACTCATTAATGGGTTATGTTCGTATTAAAAAAATAATGTGAATAATGGTTTGAGCAATTGAAGAGGATATTAGATAATTCTCTGATCTTGACTCTAATATCAGTAAATGGTGAATTTCTAATTTACAGTGGTGCATCAAAGAAATTAATTGGATGTGACCTTATGAAGAATGATAGAATTAGTTCATATGCATCACGGTAGTTAAAAACTCATGAATACAACTATCCAACTCATGATATTATGTTAGAAGATATA
Organism: Viscum album; assembly: GCA_963277665.1. Classification (NCBI taxonomy): domain Eukaryota; kingdom Viridiplantae; phylum Streptophyta; class Magnoliopsida; order Santalales; family Viscaceae; genus Viscum; species Viscum album. Next base: position 1,351,484,559 of record OY728158.1, read on the forward strand.
ATATTTTATCCAAAAATATGGATACATTATCTCTATCATGAAATATGAAAGATATATACAAATCAAAAGAGTTTGAAATATATCTTCTCATAGATATAACTTAACATGAGGAAAAGTAGATGGATTGAGATACTCAAGGATTATGATTTTTCAATACATTAAAACATAGGAATGTAGAATAAGGTATAAGATGGATTGATCATGAAGGATCATGGATTCCTGAACAAAATGTGTATTGACCAAGATCCTATGAACATTGATCTAGGAAATATATATGTGGGAATTATCAAGGAAGGTGAAGCATCATTATTTTTTTTGTTTTTTTCTGATCCATATTTATTGGAAATTGTTAAACGTTCTCAATATGATGATGAGAATCATAAAATGAAAATTAAAGTTTTAAATGATGGGAAGTTTCGTGTATGGGGAAAGAATAATGAAACTTAGGAAGAGGATTTGTGTTCATGATATACCCGAGCTAAAGAAGGATTTATTGGATGATTCCTATAGCGAAAAGTTCTCTATACACCCTAGGATCACTTTGAAGTATATAGATTTGAAGGAACATTTTCTGGTGGGATAATATAATGTGGTTAATTATTGATTATGTATAAATATGTTTAGTCTATCATCATGTGAAGGTAGAAAGAAATAATCCTAGAAGAGTCATGAAACCTTTTCCTATTCCTACATAGAAATGGGATAACATCACTATTTATTTTGTACCTATATTACTAAAAATACCAAAAACAAATGATAAAATATTTATATCTATTTATAGACTTACCAAATCTACACATTTCCCCACTATAAGGGAGGATTTTCCACTAGAGCGCCTAGAACGACTCTATATTAATGATGTTTTAAGACTTACAGGAGAACCTCTTTAAATTATATCTAATTTGGATCCAAAATTTACATCAAAATTCTAGAAAAGTCTTTAGAATCCTTAAATTGTAATCTTCATTTGCAAACTACTTATCACCCTCAAATTGATAGGCAATCTGAAAGGACCATTCAAAAATTAGAAGACATGTTAAGATCATTATCAATCAACATTCAAGGTATGTGTGATCATTATTTTCCTTTGGTGTAATTTTACTAAAATAATAGTTTCCATTCTAGTATTTGAAGGGAACCATATAAATCAATGTATGTAAAGAGATGTCATAGTCTAAATTTTTAGGATAAAAAAACATTTGAAAATGTAAAGACTATTCAAACCCATATCAAAGTAGCCCAAATTAGGTACAATTGGTATGTCAATATTCAAAGAAAGGATTTTTAATTTAAATTTAGAGATCTTGTTTTCTTTAAAGTATCTCACTTGATGGGTGCTTTAAGATTTGGGAAGAAAGGTAAAATGAACCCTCGGTACATTAGATCATCTGAAATTATAGAGAGATTTGGATCTGTAGCTTATCGTTTGAAAATTACACCTATCCTTTGTAAAATAACACAATGGGTTACACATATATTTGATAGGGAAGTACACTCTAGACCCAATTAATGTACTCACTTCTGAAGTAATATAACTTGAACCTGGTTTATCTTCTTGTGAAGTTCTTAACAGGATTTTGCACACTAAAAAACAGGTGTTGAGGAATCAGACTACTCAGCTTGTAGAGGTACATTGAAAAAAATAAAGTTGAAGAGGTGATGTGGGAACCATAGGATGTTATGAGGAATAAATACCAAAATCTATTTATGAGGTGACATTCTAGAAATTTTGAGGATGAAATGTTTTCTACGAGGGAGAATGTAATGACCAAGAATTCTATCAATGAACTTTTTTCTTCTTATAATTATTTTATATAGTATAATTCACATAAAATCTCTTACATAACATAATAAAAACATTATAAATCATTAATGAGTAAAATAAGAGGTATTTTCATAAGTTAAGGAACATATACCGCAGGAATAGTAACTTGACCTTAAGAAGAGAAATATGATCCTTATGAATAGAAAACTAGAAAAATCACAAGTAACCACACCCATGAAAGTATCTATTCAACATAGGAATCTTTTAAATGAATATATGATATAACTATATCAAAGTATAATTAAATGAATATTTAAAAAAATATTACTTAAGTGTCGGTATTTTTGTAAGTCACATATATTTAACAACAATTTTATAATTAATAAAATGATTTAAAAGAAAATTTATTTTCATAAATTGTATTCATAAATTAATATTTTGTTTTTAATAATTTTAGTATAATTTAATGAGACCTTATATAAATTTTCAGTGTGTTATAAAATGAGTTATTATTTTAAAATCTGTATTTTTCTAATAAATGATGTTTTCAATTAAAAATTAAATTTCTCATATTTATAAAAAAATTCATAAATTGGAGTTTATTTTTTAATTATACATGTATAAACATATTTAGGGAAATAAATGATTAATTCACTAATGTATGATGTAAGAACAATAATATCGAACTCCCCTTAAATATTTTAATATATTTGATGATAATTATCAAACTATTCATAGTCCTAAGAAAAAATAATAATCAAATAAATAAAATATTGAAAAAAACCCACACCACCTCTTATCCTCACACCATAAAATCCTTTATTGTTCTATAAATTCTCCCCAATACTCTTTTGAAGCCCCTAAACCATGTCCAAGGTCACTTTAAATCATAAAAATACCAAAACCAATCTCCTTCTGGAGGTTCTCAAAGAGGATAATTCAAGAGGTAAAAATCAACTTTCTTTTATTTTATTTTATTTTTAGTTTCATTTATTTTCCTAAAATTTCCTCACCTCTGCTGTCCAAATAGAAATAATAAATCCAGTATCATTTATATACTATAATAATATAATTTTAATGAAATATCCATCATCAAACTCCTTTCTCTCTCTCAATCTCTTATTCTATAAATGAAAACATCATCAGTGATGTGCACTTTACTAGCATGGTGGACGATGCATTTTAATTTTCAATTAATACCTTCATGAATGGTCATAAAATAATAGTTATGGTTAAAAAATATTTTATTATAAATATTATATGTTATCTATTATTACATAACTTTTATATATACATGATGTTAATTAATAAGACACAACTATTTGGGGAAGATCAAAAAACTTCCAAAAAGCTAAAAAATATTATCGTCAAATTTATATCTAATGAATTATCCTAATATCTAGAAAAAAATAATATATAATATCATTAAATATTTCAATGTTAATTAAGAACATGTTATTCCAATTATTTAGAATTATACCCATTTTACATGAACTTCATTACTTATAAACAGGTGAACCGATCCTGAAAACCATGAAAATGAATACTCCCAAACGATGAGATTAAACTCTATAACTAATAAAAATGGTCATAAATGAACTTAATAAAACTATAATGAATAAAATGAATGTATAAAAGGTTCTGAATTATTTAATCAAGGCATTTAATTTTATTATGGAATACATTAAGGTCAAGTGCACATCACATTCGAACATTAGGCTTATGTCTCCTCCCGAACCTCCATTTTCATTTGGGTTATGCTTTCTCCCTCTATACACAAATTTAATTCTTAATTTACTTTATATAATCCCTCTAAATTATAAATATATGTTAAAAAATCATTTATTATTATCTATTAATCTTTATTTTGTGTGAAAGACATGTTTTTTAAGGTTACCTTTTCAATTCATCTTGATACGCAAGCCCAAATAAAGGGAACACCTTGATTTCTTACTCATTTTCAAGTGCCATAAATAATATGTTTTAAGACACTATTAACTTTATATAATAAATTATTTTTTTCATGAAAAATTATATTTTTTTTCATTTCTAGTTTTATAATAAAAATCATGACAAATGAAAATTATTTTCCCAAAAGCAATATTTATTGCAAAGTTAAAGGTATATTTCTCTCAATAATTTCACAATTATTATACGAGATTATTGTAATGTATTCCAAAAACTATATTGAATTTAATTATTTATTAATATTGAACTCTTATGATTATCATCTAATATATTTTATTAAATGGTTTATAATCAATTGGACCATGAATGCGCTATCTTGGTACCATCCACCATACTACTCAGAATGGTTAGTAAATATGTTTATATATTGGGGAAAGTTATTTACATGAATATAATGTCTATGTTTTACCAAATTCGTATGAGTAATTAATTTGAATTATCAATTCAGTGTGTGGGGACTGATATATACCCATGATACCTCGATAGGACTGATGAGACAAAACATATATGGGTTTGGTCGAGCCCTTAACCATTTGTTTTCAGATGTCTTTACTGAGGCCTCAACAATATGTTTCAGATGTCCATAATTATTAATTCCCTCATTATGATAATATTATTTGTTAAATCATGTGATTATTTTACTATTATAATATCCATGGTTATGTTTCATTTGATTATTAATACGTCATTATTTATTTTTATTTTATTCCTCCCACATCTCTCTCATGATTATGTTTTAATGGAATGTGTTATTTTAGTTATTTATAATGCCTTATTATTTATACTTACAATATATAACGTACCCTTACTGACCATTTTATCTCTCTCCTTTCTTATATTTTATTTTCCCCAAGGATGTGAAGTTTTATATTATGAATGACTTTAAAGAATAACCTAGGAGTTTATGGGTGTTTTTAATTGAGTTTCTATGTTGTATTTCTTTTCATGTTGTAATATAATGGTCACGTATTAAATATTGCTTCCAAAAATTCTAAACTAATTGATTCATTAGGATTCATGCCTTATATCTATTCCAATGTAATAATATAAGGTACTGGAACCTAGCTATAGGGGTTAGAGACATTATAGTCAGTTTTTTACATTCTATACCCGGATATTGTTGGATATTGAATTAAATAAATTAAATGAAAAATTAATTTTTTTTTAAATTTCTATGCTTGACCTATCCTATTTGCTACACTATTATAGTCAATATCTAGGGTTATCTATATAAACATAGGATATTATATAGGAGGAGGAGGAGATCTGTTGTTGTTGTTGATGAAATCGAGATCATTGATTGACAATAAAAAAATTAATGCGATTCATGGGATGAATGGAAAACATAGTGAAATATTTAACAATGTCACTAGTGAAAAGTTTTTTCAATAATGATCTATCTATTCTAGATTCAAGGATCCTTAATTTATGGATTTCAACACTTGATTTCTTTTCTGATCTACATGGATTGAATATTTTCTTTCTTCCTTAAATTATGTTCTTCGCTAGAAAAGAGAATGTAATTATCATTATTGAACCTAATTAACTATTTTTATTGTGACCATATTTTACACATCATTTTAAATACTTTATAATGATTATTGGTCAAGACCACAATATCTAATGATAATATAACATTGTTATCAGGCCTCTCCTATCTTTATTCTTGTCATTCTTCATTGTTAGACATTTGGGTCTGTAACTCGACATTTCTGGGCCTATTTGAGCATTATTGAACCTCTGAATTCATGATTTATGTATACATGACCTTGGTATTGAAATATTTTAGATAGGTCAAGAGGAAATGATGGAATTTGGAGGTTTTTGAGGGATTTGGACCCTATTTTGGTGATAGGAGGCACTATGGATCTTGATTGGGTGACCACAATTCTGATTTACGACCATTAGATGTTGGGAATCGATGATCGGAGACCATTATATTTTATTTAAGTAGATTTAGAAATTAAATGGGGAGATGTTTTATGAATTTCATGGATCTAAAAACCACATGAAGTCTAGGTTTTACTATTTGTGAAAATCTAACTACACACAATGTAATCCATAAGAGCATACACCATGTTTCTCAGTTCCATATGGTAGCATGGGTTTAAATCAAAGTAAAATATCATACACAATGTTTCCAAACTCATATGGTGTGTGATACTACCTAGGTGACTGGGTAATTTATAAGAAGGACATGTTTGTGGACCCAGGTGATCAGAAACACAATTTATAGATATACCGTAGGGTGTCGTTAATTCTTATGGGGATACTAAGATTTAATAATTTATAAATCATGGACTAACTAACTAAAAATATATTAATTTCCAAGTCTAAGTGTCAAACCCATAGAGATGATATTTATGTTCTAAATTAATTCAAGAAATTAAAATTATAATAGTTTTGTTCATTTTGAGGAACAAACAAATATCATGAAGAATTAGGTTTGAAAATGAAGAGAGAGACATGATAGGTTAATTAATTTTTAGGTTTGTGTTCAAGGGATTCAATTGATAACGTATTTATTCAGGTTTGGTGTTGGAATTGGGTTAGTAGGGATCCTTGGTCTTGGTACACCACACGAATCATGTAACTTCACCTTTTGAATGGTCATCTACTAGGTATGATTAAAAAACTAGGAAACCCCAAAGACCTTTTTAAACACAACTAAACTAAATTAAATAATGGTCAAATAAAAAATAGACCAATTAATTGATTCAATAAAAAAACATCCTCAGAATGAAGCAATGGTCATGAAATATGAAAGGAAGTTGAATTGGAATTGATATATAGAGTTGCAAAAATCCTAAAAAATAATGAGAAATAGAAAATTATACCTAAATGCACATCCCCTATAATCACATCACCCAACACTAAGAGAACTACTCTCTCATCATAGGCATGATGAGAACGAGAAGCATGGGTACCCAAAAAAGAATGGATACAAAGAAAAATGGTGAAGTTGGGCTCTATATCTTCACTCTCTCATATAGAATTGTTCCATCATCATCGATTGACCTCTTCTAGTCCTGGACACCTTTGAAGATGCGGTCGAGGGGTTTATTAATAGGAAATCTCATCAAACCCTCAACTGCATTCTCGTTTAATTTTATGATTTTTACAATCTTCATGATGTGTAAATGGGTCACACGACATTTAATGTCTTAATTTCCATTTTGTAAGGAGGTTTTGTTAATTTTTTCATAATTCTACCTCAATTAATTTCATGATGTTCCATTTAAATACATGATGTGTATATTGTGATGTTAATGGATTTTCAAGATGGTGATGCTTCTATTAATGAAGTTATGATGTGTAATTTCATTACACGATGTGTAATCATTCTACTCCAGTTTTGCAACTCCTCTTCTTTCTCAAGAATCTGGCATCACGTTTCTCTTCTTTGATCGTGGAATGAAGTGTATTTTGGATCATAAATTCTCCTCTTTTCAATATTTTTTTATAAATCTATTATTTCCTTCCATAAAACACAAAAAATACAAATTTTCTAAATATTGTTAATATTAATCAATTAAATACCTAATAAATACATTAAAATACTCTAATATGAATGCATGAAATATATATTTCATTTACATATATGAACATTCTATGTATAGTGACCCATCTAGTCAGTCCCCATACAAGGTATAACATGCCTATGTCTTTAGGTGCTTCCACACACCATGTTCCTCGATGCACACACCTTGTATATTTTCCATAACCTCCCACTTTCATATATCCTTCTACAAAACACATTTTCGGGCCCACAAGTATCCTTATCTATGTATAAGTATATATTTAATGTGATGGTGATCTTTATTTTGGTATCTAATTTATGATATGAGGTGATGCGAGTGGAATGATTCTTCCAGAAATTCTTAGTCGATGATTGTGGGTTTGATCATCAAAGTGATGTTGGGTTGGTACTACCTAGATACTTCAAGAACTAGGCCCATATTATCCTTCATATAATTAGAGTTCATAATCCCTCACATCACCCCTTTTACCCACAATTTTTATTCACTATAAAATTTCATAACTTTTATTGTTAATGAACCCCACTTCAATATTCCTTTATTTCAATAAAACTACGTAATTTCTACAGTATTTGAATACACAAAAATCATTCCATTAATCAAAAATAAGTTCTTTAAATCCATTGGACACTTCCTCAAAACTATGCCTAATATTCCTCTGATATGGTACGATTTTGTTAAATCCCACCAAATGAGATTAATAAAATCTAAAAAGGATGAAATAATTGAACCATGGGTATTATTTTCATTGAAAAGAAAAGGAAAATAAGGTGGCTAAAACATGTGGATCATGTTGTATTCCAAATTTCATGTGATCACATGACCTTTGTAAGGTCATTTGAATTGGTAAAGTGCAACACAAGATCATCTTGGGATCATTGGGAGTACCTAGAATAGTCCTCTTGTTTCTTTTAAAGTTTCCAAAACATTCTCTGGTCAATAAGATGTTTCCATATGAGTTCCTCTTATTCATGTTACATGTCATCCGGCGGGCTTCTGATAACCATCTAGAAATCAATGTAAAATAATGGATAAAAATACGATCATGGTAGAACCCAATGGAAGTCATTGAAATTCATTAAAAAAATTATATGATCAACTATACACCACGAGGACCTTAAAACATGACCACCTTCCAATGTAAGATCCATCTTGAATTCCTCCTTCATTATGTGAAAGGTTTTAAGTATGTCTATTTGATTATGTGTTGCACCTTTATCACCATAGACAAAAAAGGATTATATATTACAATTATTATTTTTCTCCGAAAGACACATCATTGTTCATGCGACCGATTACAAATAAGTAGAGTGATTTTCTTTGAAAACACTCATAAAACATCAAGATGGACCATACCCTTGAAAAATAAAAAAGGTAATAAAAAGGAAAAGGATTATGGATAATTATGGGGATATGATTTCATGGCCTTCATGTGAATGGGGTTATATTCACTAAAATATCACCATTGATAATGTGATAACCTATCAAAAATACAATTTGGGATCCCAAAGGCCCTGAGTCACGAAGACCTGGTATTGTAAAGGATCTATTGGTGATCCAAAATGATATTACAAGACCCCTCTATGTGTCAACATGAACCTATGGAATCCCTATTGAAAAGATGAATTAGTCTCATAAACGACCCTAGATAAGTTTTCTTATATCATGAGAAATCCTTTTCATTGAAATAATTATCTTTCCAAGACCCCTAGACATGGTGCCCTGACCTTGTGGAAGCTACTTGACATGTCCACATGGTCTAGATAAATCCTTTTGATTGTCTTGTTCTAATAAAATTGAAAAAGGAAAAAAATTCTTGTGGTCACTAAATTTTATATGAAACCATGAATGAACCATGTATGGATCATGAAAAGCACACAACACCAATGCTTTCCACTGAATATATCCATAATACATGAAATAAATTTCAATAAATGAAGCATTTAACTAGGGTGGAAAGAATTATAATCCCACCACCTAGTAAACAAATGCATTAATGGTCGATATCACATGAGATCACATGAGAGGACTTCTCATAGAGTCCAATCATATGATCAAAGGGCCTTCTATGTGGTAAAATCTAGGGAATCACCTAAGGTATATTGAGGCATGAAAAGGCACTTATCATACTAAATTGAGTTCATGATAAGAACTTATGGAGTATCATTCAAATTATGTGATGGAGATCTGTATGTTATTTAGGTCACATGAAACCTAATATAAGATAACATCGGAGAAATCTAAGAAAAATATGCATTAAAGTCTTGAATTATGACAAAAAATATTTGACACATAGTCATAATAACATATACATTGATCCTAATTAAAATTTTGTGACTCACCTAGATCACGAGACAACATAGGGACATGTCACTCATATCATGAAAAACTTCCTTAAAAAACATTTTTATCATGTGATATCCCTTGTAAATGTCAACTCATGTCACATGAAACACTTTGAACATACCAACCAAGTCCTATAAATTCCTCTGGGCTTGCCACCCAAATCTTGTGATGTCCTCCAGACATGTCACTTGATCTATGTGACGGAACTAGGAAAAGTCATCTTGGATTATGGTAAAACAAAGCCATGTATACATGAATCAAGAAATGTCCTATAAATTAGTTATTATGGTCATATGGAACCCTATAAACATGTCAACCTGCATCATGTGGCATCCTCCAGACATGTTAGATTAGATCATGTGATGCTTGATGGAAAAGTCATGAAGGTCATGTGTGGAACACACCAGTCATGTTATCATGGATGAAGAAATGTTCACTGAACAAGTTAGCTAGGTCATGCGACACCCTTTAGACATGTCATTTGTGATCATGTTATGGGATCTAGAAATTCTATTCAAATTTTGTTATGTCCTCTAAACAAGTCAAATTAAGTCATGTGATTGTCTTTGGATATGACCATTAGGAAACCAAGGCATGTCCAGACATTCTCAACCATGTAAGGAAGACAATAAGAATATGTAAAGAAGAAAATCATTCCATATAAAGGATAAATCCTAATACATGATAACCTTGTCTAGTGGATATATTTGGGAAAACATAGTGTGTAATCCCTGATATGTGGCATGATGTGACTACCTCTATATTATGGAAACCATTGTGTGCAATCCCCAACATAACTGAACTACGAGAACTCTTATTCATTTCATAACCACAATATGTAAAATTCCTTCCTAAAGACTGAGATGAAGTAGGAATCCACTTCAGTGTATATTCCTCCATGTATTTGACCTTCAAACCATCAATACCAAATTTCTTCATGAGATTATGCTTCTTCTTCATCCAACCATGGATTGATAATTTAGTCGAACTACAGTAAATCTGATTCCTACTCTAATTATCATTTTTTGGATGCCTTCCTAAGGCCCTAGATCAAATAGGTATCCAAATTATTATGTGTCCCACTATGTCTCTAAAATTCTAACAATCGGTACCCAATTTCTACCATCATCTAATCATTCTTCATCATCAAACAATGGGTTTAGAAGGAAACCAAAATTTGATGAATTTAACTTTTTCTATAATCATGATACACAAGATACCTTCCTAAGGACCACGATTAATAGTAAAACATATGAAGGGATTCCCTAGATCATAAACCCTACATCCATATGCAATGTGATTGATTACCTGTTATCCATTATTTTACACATTAAGAATGCCTAATGTAGCTTTAGGGATTTACAAACATAATATCATTCATAAAATGAATCTTCACCATCCATGGAATACATAGTGTCCATTCTGTAATCAATGTCACGATATAACTTCCCCCATATAAGGGAATGATCCTCAATGTAAGTCCAAAGGGTGTGATTGAACTATTATGACTCTAATTCCTTCCATTAAAATGATACGTAGGACACATCCCAAAGGCTTGATCTCAAAACCCATTTCCTAAGTTACCTCATATATTTCATTTTTTCATGATGTAAAATTTCAAAGGATTGAAAAAATACATGGGTTTTTATTCCTATTATAAATAGGATATTGAGGACCCCTCATAATATCTCAATCAAATGATTGAAATATTAATTGCCTCTCTATATGAAAATAAATACTGGAGTTCCTGGTTATATGGATTCAAAACATTATTATCTATCCAATAATTGGATGTATATGAGGAACATAATATTAAAATAGAAGGACTCATTTGTAGAACTCTCTTTTCACATGGAATGATTCAACACATGATTATTTTGTTACGGTAAGGAGTCCTATATTGGGATTTGTAAGAGATTATCGAACATATCTTAAATCTATAAGAGATTCCATGAGTAGGAAAAAATTCCCCCTAAAATGTGTGATGTGAAAAACCTCTAATCCTCTAGACCAATTTAAGTTCCAATGTTACATTGTGTTTGAAGGCCCAATTGAACTCCTGCATTTGGAAACTAGTTTTGTACCTAGTTATGGATGTGGGAAATATTCAAAATTTTTTATAGAGGATAAAAATGAATTGTGAACATGATTTTAATGATTTTATCGACATCAAACTCCCAAAATCAATTTTTAGACCATTTTCCTAACTATTAATGTGATATTTCCTACTAAACAAAAATGTGAACAAAATGTGAAAAAATTTAACTATGAAATCTTATTCAAAAGAGAAAAGGATATACTTCTTAGTTATCATTTGACCATTTTGTTTCATCCATATTGGTTTTATAATCAAAAATATTTTCTAGAAAAAAACTATCAAACTGACATGAATCTCTCAATTAGAAAAATGATCGGTTTGTCATGAATTGGGGCATTATGTTTACATATCCTCTGAAAAAAACTGATAAACCTAGTATAAGTATTTAAAATGAAAAAAATATCGGTTGAACCTATAAATCTTGGTATTTTCAAGAAATAATTCCATCTTTACTCTGATATGTCCAAATGAGAAAAATGACCAGACAAGTAATATGAAAGGAAAATTATGTTAGCTTTGCGAATTTGATTGAGAACATATCATTCCTTGAATAGTGTGCTGATTAGTTACCCTATTTCTTATTGTCTTCTTGACTATCAATACAACTATCCGAAAAAAAAGATCAACTTAAGAAAATGTCTTCATCCAGTAATTATTTTGGAAAATAAACTATCGCTTCAAAACCTATGGTGTCTCAGAATGACCTCACCTTCTTGACACCTTTGGAATCTGGAGGTGAATGAAATGTTCTAGGAATACCATCAACATGGTACAATCTCAACCCTTGAGGCTTCCCATGAAGGTATAAAAAAGATGAAAATGACAAGTCCTCCTTATCCAAATAAAGTTGTAGTAATGACAGTGAAGCTCATTGACATCACTAGCCACTTCAGTATCTTATCCATGGGGAACCAATATCACTACTTCAGTATTACTTGAAGGTTGATCAAGGATTCAACTACGAATCACTTCTATTTTAGGAGAAAATGAGGAGGGATCCCGTCAACCATAATCATGATTTGTATCATGCTGATTCCCCTTAGTCAACTATTGAGGTCACCACTCTACACATTTCCACCTCTAACACCCATGAATAGGCAACAAGGAAGACTCTTCAGAAACAGAAATATTTGGATAATCGTGAGTGGTAGCATATCCCTTCTCCAAGTAACAAATCCCAAAAACATATTCCAGTAGTATCCAGATCACATGATCGTATTTCTACTCACTTGGAACAATCGTGTGGTCATATTCCTGTAGAAATCGTGGGGGGGACATATCTCTACTCCCTAGCATGATTCCTTTTGGCATATTCTTATAAAACAATTTGGAAATAATTGGGCTCATATCCCCACTTCAATCAATGATATCATCTTATATATAGTGGGGACAAAAAATTCATTCTTAAATTCTGTAACACACTTATCTAAAATTCCATTACATACTATAATTTACTGATGAACTCCATGAGCATATTCCATCACGAATACCGATACTGGGGTAGGCGCACACTCCTATCCTAATAGACATGAAAAAAATTCCCTAATCAATTTCCAAAAGTAGTTTCTATAGATCAAGAAAATATTATTTATCCCATCCAGCATGATTTTCATCATATTTCAGTAAAGGATGAGGCACCAGTCCGAGATCATATTCCCATTCAAAATGGGGATCAACAAATGAGAGCAGAACATGCCCCTGGACAAGGGAACATTCTTATTGAAAAATACCAATGAAAAATAAAAAAGGCCCAATATTGGGATAATCTAACCATTATAGATTAGGATAACCAAGTGAGAGTGGAACAAGGCCCAAGAAAGGCTCGTATTCTTATCGAAAAAAGACCAAACGTTTACTCTAAAGACTCCAAATCGGGCTCATATCTCCATCCTGACTGAGTCTTAACAAGTGATAGTAACACATTCCTAATGAAAGACTTATATTCCTATTTAGAAAGTTTGATGAAATACTATAGTTTCTCAAGATCAAGCTCATATACCTATTCTGAGTAGACTCACCAAGTGAGAGAGACACATGCCTTAGGACATGCTCATATTCATGTTTGTGAATCTTTATAGCATATTACAAAAGAACATTGAATCCATACTCATATCCTTACATCCACGGACAAAAAAATAAACCAACAAACTTATGAGGTTATACATTAGGTGATTTATATCATTTCTCCTATTCCGTATTTCCATCAATATATTCTAATAGGGATTTAATATTTGAACTGGGTTCATATCACCACCTAAGTCATGGTAGACCATAATATTCCAGTAACCAATCATATGAAGGCTCATATTATTTCTGAAAATTAATAAGATCATTGGTATGATTCAGTAGTTTCTCAGCAGCGGGACTATATCCCCGTAGGACATGATGTTTATCAACATATTCCATAAGCTGTTACACATCGTGCTCATATCCCTACACAATATGAAAAGGTATGTCAGAATATTCCATATATGCTTTAGAATGGGGTCATATCCATAATTGGATCATTTATTGTGTCCTTGAGGTTGTTTGAGACATATTTTATATCCCCATAGGTTCGATGGCTCTTAAACCGAACCAAGAGGTGATCATTTCCCTGACAGTTCTCCTCATGGTAGTATGGAGTTATATTTCATGGAATATACCTCAGAAACCCACTAAGGTAAACCTTCCCATAGTCATATCTCCCAAAGACATGGAAATCCTTACCTTTACTTGAAAACACCTTATATAGAGGTTCTAAAATCCCAATAACCTTTTTAAATGGTGGTTCGTAAAACATTAGTGTCAACCGTATACTGTTCCACATCAACTACCATCTGCAATCAAATTTGGCTAGTAGAATTCCCTGAGAGGTACCTTATATGGTCTTTCTAGATAGAGGCCTGTAAATCGGATTATGAGGTGGTTGACATTAACATATGAAAAGTGTTATCTAGAAATAACTTCCACAACAAGTTTTGGACCCTCTCAAATTCTGAATATGAGATCCTTGATGTAATAGAGAAGGAGTGAAGGCCTTAACTATGCCAAAAATTTGTAGGAAACTCAATTTTAATTTAAATCTAGATGCCTACATTATGAAGGATACGTGGACCAACTTTAGACCATCAAGATACCATATTGTTAACTTGACCCGTCTACTATATATATGGCCTGAGAACCCAAACTAGAAAATAAAAACACAAATATACAAAACGCTTGTCGTCCGTGCATCAAGGCTCCCCAGAAATAGATCCCTAAAGCCTATTCATTTATTTCTATTTGATAGTGGGTAAATTATAGAGAATTTCAATTTTTCACACCATAAGAATAGTATAATTAAGTAAAAATGGATTCCTATAATTTCATATCCTTTCGTGAAATTAGGGTACTAGGTAATGCATGATCTATTTGGTCACTGTAATTAAATTACCGATCTTCAATGATGTCAATACCTCAAAAAAGGAGGGAGAGTATAACCAAAATACATTTGATATATATCCCTTGAAAAAACATGAACACATTTTAGATATGGAAGCCATGTTGCATTCAACCAGAAAACATTCCATAAAGAATTACAACCAATATAGTCTTCCATTGAACCTATTAAAACTACAAAAAATTTGAACAAATCAAAATAGAAAAAATCACAGAATACTTCTATGAGAGAACCCATTCTGCCAGGTTGGAAAATATATTCCACCACCTCAACCACTCGAATAACAAATCCCTATTAGGATTCTAGATATATCGGTAGAAACTAAAAATCAAAGCTTGCCCACTGGGCTGGGGGTATTTTTATCTCAATCACTATCACCATATTCGTCATCCCTTGAGAGGGTCCTCGGTAAATCGATTATGGTTCCTTATCAACCCTTGTCGGACGGGATGAGGTCATTGTTATCTAAATTTTTGTCAAAGGAATCTTAAAATACTCAAATGGAATTATTGAATAATAAATAATACAATTATTTAATGCGAATTGTGGCCCAAATAGGCCCCAGGCTGTATGAATGGGGGTATTTTCATCATCATAATCACCGAAAAAGAAATCAATATTCTTTAGGTTGGTGTAAATTTTTATGATTGACAACCCATACACTCCTCCCGCTATAATATGAACCACTTCTATTTGGTAACCATTAGGAAAACATGGTAAATAATTACATCAAGTTAACAATTCATAGGATGACAATATGGAAATGTATGGAGAATTCAATAAAACCTCAATGAGATCACATGCTAAATAATTTCATTATGAAAAAGGTTTCAAGGAACGACCATAAGGAATGTGGTGCAGAATCAACCTATTTCATTTTGAGTAGTGGGACAAATTCCATTTCTTGATACACCACTATGAAGGTCATCAGCTACAAAACAACATATAATGTGGATCAAGATGTAGATTCATAGGGATTCTATATATAAAATACACCCCATTAGTAGGATTTGGATTCACACACTAACGATGAACATACTCGAACCATAGGATAATCCAAAACTTGCCACCTATGAATGTCAATTTCTCACCCCTACAAGAGAGCACAAAATTGTTTAAAGGGAATTGTGTTTCTATAAACAAATCACTACCCATAACAGCCGAAATTCATTCCATGATGGAACAGATGGAAGAATATGTGAATGATTTTCATAATCATATAAAATATAAAAAGAAGATACTCCGGGGAAATATTCCAACTACGTGTCATGTAAAAATAGAGGAAAATATTCCTCCTCCCAGTCATCTGGAATGTTCTGATCATCCTAGAAGAGAATCATCTAAGTGTCATATGGATCTTCATTTAGGAACCTAGTTTAATAAAAAAGGAAGTCAAAAATAATCCTAAATTCCCTCCATTATGGAAATAGTCAATCCCATTCAAAATTCATCATTTAGTCTTATCTTGAATTCAGAATCAGCAGTTAATGAAAATGGGGCCATCCCCTCAAACCCCACCTGCTGACTATAGAATGTAGGAGGATTAGACAACAATACCTCTAGAACTAGTCAATTCCATTTAGACCATTACTACATGAATGAACACCAAGTAATTGAGACACACTCTTTTATAAACTTAGAAAAATCAATATTCTAAATGGCCTGATGAGACATTTACACCTTCCAATTTTAGAAATCATTCATTCTCTACCCATAATGGTATGGAAGACCAAGAAAAACATGTCATTAACATCATGACCCAATGTAGTCTAATGATGGTCCCTCGATATTAACAGTAGGTGAACAAGATGAGGTTTTTTTTATAGAATCTACTAGGTGCATCATTTTTTTGGTATAGATGTCTTCTAGTATGATACACTAAAGGACATGAATACCATCATCATTAATTAATTTTATTATTCATGTCTACATTGTGGAAAAAAAAAATTTTCAACATGACCAATTTAAAAAAACTCGAAAATGATATTGAATCTGAATTCATAGCTAAATGGAATGATATAACCTATTAATTTAGCATCCCACTCTTGGAGTAATAGTTTTTGGAACTCTAGGATGAAAATAACTGGGTTGAGAGGCAGATATATTTGATCCCAATAAAATGTCCAAGTTGATTTCATATGTTTGCAGGAACCAAAATATCCTTAGAATATTCCATTTTCTATACCCAATATAAGAATTGAATTAATCCTCCCCCATGAGGGAAAATTCTTAGGAAGGGAGACACCATTAATATTACCCACAATTCTGCAGTAGTGCTCCTTCATGCACCAAGGTGGGTCCCAAACCACCCAACACCTCTTATTGAGTGGAAGCAATAATAAAATATCCCTCAACAGGAAGAAAAAAGATATTAGGTCCATCTGAGATTCGATGAATGGATGAATATAACATAATCTTTCAGAAAATACCACCTTCCCATTTATTTCATTGAATACCTGGATAATAACCTATTTAAGTTTCAACATCACAAGAAGCACAGTGAGTTCAAACTCACCAATCATCCCGACTACTACACTTTTCATTGAAGGCCGAGTCAAAACCTCTAGGATTTTTTATCTTCAAAGACTTCTATAAAATCATGGTAGATTCAAAACAAGTGATGTTGGATATCACCCCGACACATGTGACATTCATAAACATTTCCCACTAAAACAAATATGGTGATTGGAAAAAACTTCCAGCTAGTCTTCGATTGAAGTTAAACAACTCAATGACTCAAAAAATATTTGACTGATCTCATTACACCCTAAGACTATAGATAAACATACCCATAATGGTTCTATCACCTAGGTAGGTAACATAAAATATGCCTCCCAAAAGTGCATGGGACAATTAGATACAAGAATAGATAGAATATGAAGAGTCATATTCGGATCTGATGCAAGCTCTGAAACTTACAGATTTATTCCCCACTAAATCTAAATCACGTGGATTAACCCACCAAATAAACCCCTAATTAGATGAGGATATATTATTTTATATTATTTTAACATGATACACATATATTACCCCTTATCCAATGATGAATATTTCTCTGAGTATGAATTCCATGTACCTGATCATAGAGCCGAAGGTCGTAGGTAAAGAATCCGAGGATACAAAGGACAACACAGGCATGGTCAGAGCCCATATTTTGGTCATGTCCCCATATATTATATATATTTAGACGAGAACCATGGAATAGAACTCCAATAAGATCAAAAGAAACATGGAGTTTCCCTAGGGCACTCTAGAAGTCTCCCAAGTCCAATCACCCAACATGACCATCTAGTAGGGGTTCGATTTCCTAATCAGCCAAGATAATGGGGGTGTTCAGCATGACCTATTCACAATTTCTAGGCCCATATAACTAAGATATATATGCTCATAAGATTTATTATAATTATAAATAACACATTGGGAAGAACCAACCTCTGGACGGAATTTATGACATTCAAAATAGATGGCGGTAGTCCCAACCAATCTCTCAATCTTGGATGCACTATATATCTCAAAAAAAAACTAATGGAGGCACGCATTTAATCCCCCCAAAGACCATAAGAGTTTGATACCAATGTCACTAAAGATGAGGTTTATCAAGCGGTGTCGATTCCATCAGAATTCTATGATTTCATCTCGTTCATAATGAATGATCAGGAAGAGGTCATCATGGGACACATTAGACCCCTATATGTTTCTAGATAATGTTAAAATGTCAACATCCAAATGGGGTTGATTAAAAATGATTCTAGGATCAAACTCATTCAGATACATACCATTTGATGTTTTTCATATAGAGAGGGATATTTATTCCCCCAAAACCTGATCATTTAATTGTATGATAGAAGTGAGAAAATATTTATTATGAAGATCAATAAAAAAATATTAGTTTTTAGATCTCACATGTAATGACATGTTCATGGTTATCTAGAAATAAAACACATACAACGTCCCAATCTAAAGGCATTAGATCTACATCTATTTTGAAGTATTTTAAATATTCTATCAAAGACTAAAATACAGCTTTTATAGAAAGTTCATCATACTACATGGAGAAAATCGTTCATGGCTACATATGTTGAAGATGGTTTCTATAAAATTGAATGAAAATAACCAATGGTGAATGAAAACATGTAGGTTGTATCCCTTATCTTCATAAGGACTACCCATTAAAATAATTGGTGTATTCTCAACATTGATTATGTGATACCCATAAATATAGTTGAGTCAATATAATCAATCTCATTGTCTAATCCCGTTCTATCCCCAATGCTGGTGTAAAGGAAAATTAGTTTAAAAATATATATGTAATCACTATAGTGGTTGGGGATGACAATGCCTTTTCCTATGTCCTTCCTAACCCTGATAATGATAGATATTCCCATGGATTTCCTACTTTATTGAAAAATTATTCTACATATACAAAAGTGGAACATGAAGAGGATGATCTTAGAAATACCCCTCTCAAATTTTAGGAAGGTGTCTCCATCACCATCAAAGATCTCATGTGGTTAAATCCGGGAACATAAACAAATACATGGCCTATATTGATTAGTTAAATCACGCTTATTGAGGAGTAAGGGATGTGTATTTCATTTATAAATTTACATTAATATGTTTTATCTTAGAGCTATGTATAAATTCTAAGACTAAATTCAAATTTGGCTACAAACCATCTCATCTCACCTAATTAACACTGAGTTTTAAAGCAGAAATCCAACATGATTCACCCCTCTAATGCCCCAAATGTAGATAAAGAATATGAAAATTTTATCAAAGAATTTTTTTTCTATGAAGTGAAATAATTAATATGGATCACCAATATCATCCATGCCAAGAAAAATAATTGGAATATTATATTGAACATTTATTTTAGAGATCTTAATTCGCACTACCCAAAGGAAGACATTCCATTTCCAATCATAGATCTCTTGATCATTGATACTGCTAGCTTTCAAAACCTTTACTTCATGGATGGGTACTCAGGGTACAACCAGATAAAGATAGCCCCTGATGATTAGGAATCCATTACCTTTGAGGCACCCAACTTGATCATTTTCTATCAGTTCATGAATATTGTATTAAAAAATTTTGGTACAACATATCTACAAAACATGTATCATATCTTTAAACCCTTCTTATGTTAAATAGCTGAATGTTTTATCCATGACTAGGAGGCCAAATAACAATTTTGGTGTGATCACTACACCCTTTTTGAAATAGTGTTTGACAAGTTCTGGTAGTATAGTATGAAGATGAATCCCATAAAATTTTAATTTCGGTTAACATTAAGGAATTCCCATGCCTTTTTTATAAACCACTACAGAATTGAGGTCGGCCTTGAAGAGACCATCGAAATCCTGGAAATGTCACCCCCTTAGAATCAAAACTAACCAAGGGGGTTCCAACAGATCCTTTACTACATTATATATTTTATAGCCAACCTAGATTGTAAATATCTTTCCTTCACCAAGAAAATCTTGAAGAGAATTACATATCGATGGGATGGGGACTTCCAATAAGCTTTTAGGAGTCTCAAGTAGTATACGTTACCCCCACAAGTCCTAGTGACACTAGTGGATAGAAATCCACTCATCATATATGAGGATTCCCTGGAATGAACACTTAGAACTCTCCTCACACACAAGAATGATATGAGTAATTCGTACAATATGTACTACCTCATCAAAATGATGTTACATATTAATACATGATATTTTTATATTGATAATAATTTCATTAAAATAATATTTTTCTTGAAAAGGAAAATATGTTACATGAAAAAACAAAGTCCAACATGTATCCTATATTGATCCTCTCATGTAAATCATTTTTCATCCCATGTTGACTAGGAGTTTATATCGATGGGAAGAAATTTAAAAAAAGTAGGACATTTATTTCTACACATAGATGTCAATGAAGGGGAAGGACCTGGGTGATTTCGTCATGGAACATCCCACCCTAGTAAGTATACCAATGGATACTAAAATTCCATAGAAGGATGTTTTCTATGCCATGGTGTTCTTTGGACGTGGGAGATATATTTTGATGGTTCCTCCTATAGTCCTATTGAAAGGATATTGGAAAACCTGAATCTCAATTGGGATACCCTAGGGATTATTTTCTCTCTCCAAATGAAGATATTTCCCCTAATGTTTTCCTGTATCCAAAGACTACATGAATAATGTGGTTGAATACAAATCCCCCATCACAAGCTTAGAACATTACCGAATGCTGCAAATAGACTTGTTGAAAATCATATGGGACTTGGGGCTACTGATAAAGTTGGTAAATGGAAAATATCCCCTAAAAAAGAAATAAATTGACCCATATCACTGGATACATCAGGGGTCTAATAGAGGAATTCCCTTTTTAACCCACATTACATCATTCCACCGAATCACAAAATGCTCATTCTGATGCATTATCTAATAAAGACATAGCCCAAGCCGAACCTCATTAGGAGGAAGCAGACTTCTGCATCATGAATCGTATAAAGGTCTTATTGATCATCATACTCTCCATGGAAGAAGTTAATCCAGTTAACACAAACCCAAAGTGTGATGAAACAATATATTCCCTATGATAAATGAATCCAAAGGCTACAAATTTGACATATCAATGAACCAATATATTCCCTATAAACGAACCAATATATTCCCTATCAATGAACCAATATATTCCCTATCAGTGAACCAATATATTACCTATGATAATTACCTCTAAAATGATACTTTTGTGATAGAATGAACCCAAAGGCTACAAATTTCACATCAAGGAATGTAATTTACCCGCTATGTTGGGTAAAATGAGTAGAAATATCTATAAAAATGATGCTTATATTGGATCCTCCTCAGATTCATAGAAGGAAGAGTGATTCCCACCATAATGGAATAAATCAGTGATGAATCCTACGGCCCTCATCATCCTTGGATAAGGATCTTCCTCCAAATCAGGAGAATAGGATACAACTTGAAAACCATGATACAAGATTTCATGGACTTAACCCAGCAATTTAATAGATTCTATATTCTTGAACACAACATCCATCAACACCTGTAATTTACACATCCAATGGAATATTACCAATTTTTTCCGTTTGTGGAATGGATGTTGCAAAAAAAATCCCCAAGTAACAGAAAATAATTTTAAGTACAAAATTTCCTCTACCAAATTATTTACCTAGCAGGATGAGTCAATACACCTAAAAGAAATTATGGGAATTAATATCTTCAACTTTGATATGTCCCATGTCATCACCAGGCTTGGAATCCCTTACATGGTATTTAAGGAAAAAGGCACCAAATTCTATTATATGGAGTAGATGAAATTGTACTAGGGGTATAATATCGAGTCCAATCACTCATTTATCTACCATGAAGAGGAAAATATATAGATATATTTTTTCAATAAGACTCTATGAAATATACTCTATATGATGTTGAATCATAAAAGGAACTCATAGATATAAAACCTACTCCATGATTTATAGGCCTACCATCCACCACGCATACCACCATACAAGAAATCCAAAATCCTTTAGTGTGTGGAACCAAGGTAGTATTAATCATGGGAGTCCCATTTTCATTACTTTTAATATCCATATATGAAAAGAATTATAATGATGAGAAATTGAAATGTATTTTCATGAGTGGGAATGGATCGATGAGAAAACGTTGTGTACATAGAAAACAATTGATGTCCATTAGAATTAGATCACATGAGATTTCAAAAATAAGTTTTAGCTATGTTTTACCCATAAAAAAGAAATAGAATTAGCTCTTAGAACAACAGTGGTTCTAGAAATGAGACCTCTGAAGAGGTAACCCAAATGGGATAGAACTTATATCATACATACATTCTATTACAATGGAAATTACTCACTGACCAAAAAGGGTGGGGAACATGTCTTAGACCCCACTAATGTATGGTTTTTTCTGAAATACATCACATAAATGCGATTAAGAATTATCTTTATTCTAGTGACATGATATTAAACTGAAAGAATATATTTTTATCACATGAATTTAAATTGTATGGATAATTTCCTTACCTCATAATGATAAACATAACTGAATATTCCATCACTAATTGATGTTAATATAAAAGGGGAGAATTGTCTCACTGATGATTTATCACACATGATAAGTAGTGATACCCAAAACTCTATCTTGGGACCATCCATAATATTCCTTTTATTTCACATTGGGTACCCCTCATCCTTACTATAAGATGTTAAACTAAATGGATAGTGTCCTCTCATAATGACACTAAATTATTTGGTTTCCATGAAATTCACATGTATTTATTCCTTCCATCACAAGATATATAGGGACTCCTAGTTAGCCTAGTCTTAATATTCATCTTCATTCATATCGATTCACCTTCATCATCAAAAGATGATTCAAAACTTAATGGATCACAAATATTCCTCCTCTTTCATGTCGATTCACCTCTTCCATTACCACATGATGTTAAACTGCACTAAAGATGTAGTTTGTTTATTATAGTAGATCACACCATTTTCCATAACTATGTATGGATTGATTCTCATTCCAATGAGATACATAGGGACACCTAGATCCTATATATTGGAATGATCACCACATGATATAAATTTCTCACGCACGTTCATATAATTTCATATTTATGGTGAATTGGACCCTTTTAATTCTTTATTCCTCAACATGAGCACAGATCACTTGGGATTTGGAACATTGTTATGGGATTCCTCATATAATCAAGGAATATCATTTCACAACAGGTTTAACATGGTCCTGAATGAAAGACCAGAAAGGTAACACCATGAGTCCTCATCACATGATGTTAAGATGAATAGTTGATGTCCCTCTCATGAAATGAAATAGGGTATTACAATCGACCTTGACCAAGAAGACCATTATCCTTGGTGTTGGCCTACCACCACACTGCCAATTCATAAATATGGGTGGATTAATTGTTTCCATCATAGGATACATACTAACACCAAGACCTTAATTCTTTGACCCAGCCAAAATATTCTCTTTTTATGTCATGAGGTCGATATCCTTTCCACATGATTGAAAACTACATGGGTTTATCAGAACAATTTTTTGATTGATTAATTCTATCATTGGAAATGTTGAGATGCCATAAAATCCATTTTTTGGAAAAAAACATTTCATTTTCACATTAGGGATTCAAATTCCAATCCTTGTGATATTAAACTACTTGGATTCTCAAGAACTACATGTGGCTGGATTAATTTCATCACATGATATGTAGTGATGCCTATATCTTCAATCCCGAGCCAAGTTGAGATAATCAATGTGAAAACTTGTCTCCTCTACATAAGGGTCAGAACTATGTAGAGAGTTTCCCATTTAAGAACTATATGTGAATTAATTCCTTCCACCATAAGATATATAGAAACACCCCGATCTCTAATACTAATTCCATCTAAGATAATGAATAGTAACAATTCCACCTCTACATATGGGTCAGAACTGTGTAGAGAGTTTCCCATTAAAGAACTATGTGTTTCCTGATCCCTGTGGTCATAGGATACATTGTGATGCGTAGAACTCCAATCCCAGGTCCAGATTCAAAAATAAAAGTGAATAACCCCCTCCCCTCTACATATGAATCAGATATTTGTAAGGAATGTCCCATTGAGGAACTATTTTTGGCTTTATTCCTATAATCACATGAAATGTAGTGATGTTCGAATATATAAATATTACGACTAACCATAATAAAATAACATACACCATAAATATCATATGGTCAAAACCTATGAGGAAAACTTATTTACTTAATGATGTTAAACTATAAGGAATGAAAAATTTCTTCAACATAGGATAATAAGATAACATATACAATTTCCAAGTCACATGATATTAAAATGCGATGAAAAATATATCCCTAATACTTGATGATATGATTTTCAAGTCATCACCCTTTGTAATCCATTATCAATGGACCATAAGAGACTTACCTTAGTAAACTAAAGTATGTGGTTATTCTTCCATCCTTTTATCTCATCATACCATAAATAAAACATCATTTTGTGATAATATAAGGTTAACACAAACATTTCATGGACCTTGTAAAGGAAAAGTGACCTCTAAATTTGACCATGATATCAATGATTAAGGGAATAGACCCACAAACTAGAGACATCATGGACCTATAGGAAGGATATTGTAATCATTGTGAGTCTAAAATGACCATTTATGAACTCAAAAACCAATGGTGTTATGGTCCATCCCTGGTATGATTACCCCATATCATTACTCATGGTATGATATTTTGATTCATGATTTACTGCATCTCCATCTTCCACACAGAAGGATGTTGGAGTACTCTTATCCCTAGGCATCCTAGTTAGACTCTAGCATAACATTTTCATCACATAATTTCCCTGTGCATCATGAACATAAGCTTCCTAATATATGGTCCATGTTTTTATACCTTAAACGATAGAGTTTGATGGTAAAAATCAAATGACCCTTAACTGAAATTGATAGATACCTGAAACATAATAGGACAAAAAACTGCAAAGGGAATCCTGATAAAAAGTCAACTGTTCATTCCCTAAACTCATCTTCAACATAGATTAGGGAAAATATTGGATGTAAAAAAATTAGGAAAAAATATCATAGGGTTTGATTTATGACCCTAGTAAATGTCAATCCATGCTCATTGTACCCCCTTGTGTTGGAAAACATCAAATTAATAGTATTTCAAATACACTCACTATGATAACGTCTCCACTAGGTGATGACACAATTTTTATAGTTCTTGAACCATTCTTGATTATAACATCTTCCATAAATCAAATTAAATAATTTAAGCACCATTGGTTTCAAAAAACATTTCATGGCCCTTGGAAAGGAAAATTGATATCCTATTTGACCTTTATATTGATGCGTAATGGCTCAGACCTACCATCCAAAGAAATCATTTTCGTATATGAAGGAATTTATGATTATTGTGAGCCTGATAGTACCTTGACAAGACTCATCACCTAAAATTGTTTTGGGCAATCCTCAAATTTGATTTTCTCATAACATCCTCATGACCTGAGAACTTTGAAAAATTCTCTAAAAATACCTCTAATTGGAATATTCAAGTGAATTTGATATTCTCAACATTTTTTCATCATGTAATGTATACTTTATCAAAGTAGTTCTAGGACACTCCATTACCATATTAATTTATATCTAACACCCTATGACTCAAACCACAGATCATAGGGCTTGACCCTTCTAATATAAAAGAAAAACATACACAGGGATCCAGAATCCTTTAAGAATTGTCATTTTCTAAATACTCCACATTATTTACTAGACATTTGAGTCTTCAAAAATATTTTATGGACTTCATAAAGTAGTGGGGATCAACTATACTTGACTATGAATTTACGCACTATGGACAATAATATAAGGGCATTGACCTACCAATTAGAGGCATATCCTCCATATAGAAAAGGAACTCCAATCCACATTATCCTTGATGACACCATGGAAGAATTCATAAAAATAGGTTGTTTTTGTTTCACCCCCAGTATGTATACTCCATTCCATGAATCATCGATCCAAGCTATTAGAACATCAATTACACAACCCATGCACCAAATATCTTAGTGGAATTTTCTTATATAGTATTTTACCCTCAACCAATATTACATCCATTAATCTTTCATAAACCATGGAAAAGAGTGGGAAAACCTACATTTGAAAATATTAGTGATGAATAAGGCCATTGAAACACAAACCATAGGTCACTCTTCCATGTAAGAATGGAACACCAACTATTATGTCCCCTGGAAACACTACATTAGGACTTAAATCTTTACGGTGTTTTGGGTTCTCCCTTGAATGTATAACCCATATTCTATGTTCATCATATACGTTCGACACAAGAAAAACCTAAACTATTGAAATAAATTATCTGATTGAAAATAACCATAAACTACAATAATTTAAAGTCTTATATAGATAAGACTTAAATATAGAAAATGAAGGTATGTGTTAAAAAAACTCTAAACTAATGCAATATAAGGTCTAATCCATAAGACCTTAAAATATTGAAATAGAAGGACTGATTTTTAAAACCATAAAATATATAAATTTATGATCTGATCTAGAAGATCCTAAACTAAACCAACAGAATGTCTAACCCATAAGAACCTAAACTAAAAAACTAGATATATCAAACCAAAATATGTTAAAAAAAAAATAGATTGTATGATCTAAAATATCCCAAACTACTTCACAATAATGATTTAGTTTGGAATACGACAAAAAGAACCAAACCTATCTGGCCAAAAACCCATAAGAGGGTGGCGTGAGAGAATGTTGATTACAATCCCTCTTACCATTTCCCTATATGAATTTTAGGAAAAAATTATTGAAAAATAAAATAAAATAATATAAATCTTATGGGGACCATAGTATGGCCTAATAAAAAATCAGGATATTCTCTCTAAGGCCACTAGCTTTAGAAAAATATAGATAATTCTCCCATCAGGACATATATTATAAAAAAATTATCCAATTATGAATTTGGTAATATAAAGATAAATGTAACATATAAATTGATGAGGAATATCATGTTCAGATGAATTATTGTTCATTTCTTGAGAGAAATACATTTTGATTGAAAGATAAAAACTAGAAATTCAGGTTTACATGATATTATATGAGGTATTGAAATCATTGAAGATTTATGAAACATCTAATCAACAAAATATCATTCATGTTATGAATAAAATAGAACTAGATGTTCATGTCAAAATTTTAAGAGATATGTTCACTGATAGAACACATAAATAGGTACTTCCACAGAGCCTTTATGAAAATTATTTAAAAATTTGAAAATATAATTATGATCAAAATATAATAGGATTTGATAAACTGAGCTGGCCAAGTCTACAAGAGTGTGACGAGATGTGTCGATTAATTGCTGAAGTTCCACCCACCCCACTTATTCTACTTACACCCAAGGGTGAAGGGTTCTGATGAGATAAGAAATATCCTAGACTCTTTTCTGAGTAGTGGATATTTAGGATGATGATGCCAAATAAACAAATATTGATAAAGATATGATCTCCTCATGTCTCACTATCTTTAATGTCAAGATATCCATTTGGGTTTGAATTTAACACATGGTATGATAAATTGTTACTAATGCATCTGAACTTTCCCTCATTACTTCATCTAAGGGATTCCCATAAAATTCACACAATCCCCTCTCGTTATTAGCCAACTCTTTTCCATGTCTAGAATATTTTCCATATGATTTAAATAAAGGGATGGTTTTCAAAGATTCCCACCCCCAAATCATGGTTGATCTGAAGAAGATGTTCTTATTGAACAAAAAAATGTTTATATTGTTGTCTTAGTGATAATTTTTTTTACTTACATATTAGATTATTATGTGTCTGATATTATACAACTATTGTAGTAGGTACATCAAAAGGGGGAACAACCAACTGAACTGATGATGAGGTGAAATAAGAAGCATCATGTAATATTCACTCAAAATATTCATCATCTGAAGGAATTTCTTCCTTGAAAATTTATTCCCCATTAATGGGATGAAAGTTTCAAGTATGGGGTTCTTCCTCGAAGTATCACTCGAATATTGAATTAGATCCATTGCTACTACAGGAAAAGGGTTCAGTAAGGCACAAGGTATGTCTAATTGATCGACCAGTCAGTTTATCACACCACCCAAATAAGCTTCCACCAAAGCCTAGGAATAATCATAATATTAGAATATAGGTATACCAATAATCATAAGAATAATCATAGTATTGGTACACTCATGCACAAATATCATCCAAAATTGGTAGAAAATCCTAAGATTTTGTTCTCTCCACACACCATATAATGAATGTGGAGAAACCTTTTGGATTTATAGATACTATAGAGAGAACTGATAAGGGTTATATGGGTCCAAAGTTATCATATCATCCATCATGGATGCAATAGCACCATCCCAAAGGGAGATCTTTAATTCCCATTAATAAAGAGATCCTCCACCATGATCAATAATTGGACTAGTTAATACAGGATAAGGCATGAAATCAAATCGATCTAATAGGATTAACATGTAGGAAACTCATTAGGGAGTAATGTAATTTCTTCATCCCAAGATATGACTAGAATAATGGGGAGAAATAAGTAAACAGGGAGCTCGATAGTGTTGTGGTATAAATAGAATTAGAAATTCTCCCCTATTATTCCCAATAAAAACTAAAAAAGGAAAATAGAATCTAAGAGTGATATTTCCCTGAATAATTTTCCCAATTTTTTTTAAAATTCATGGAAGAGACATTACAATGAGATTGAGAGGCTTCACCATTTCCAATAAAGCTTCCATCACCAGTGTTCTAACTTTGATTCCCTTGTGCATGTACCCAGATGGGAAAATCCACATGTTCATGAACACGTCCATTAAACCAAAAACTGAAGGCTCAGGGATATCTTCAACCTCACCCAGTATCCCAATGTGGTATATTCTATGGGTTATATGATTTTTTAATATGATCCAATTCTATAATGGACCTATCAAGAAGGGCACAAATTAAGGAATACATTAGTCGACCAAGCTATGATATGATAGAAGAAAATGATAATCCAATCATTAAAAGAGACAAGTGAGGTAATATTCAGATATTTAAATGACATGTATTCCATAATATTAATAATATCCCATTTCAATATCACAGTCTGTTAGGGTTCATCCTATATGTCTTCAGTAATAAGGAACTAATCATACATTTCCCCAAGGTAGGGGTTCATCCTACCCAGTTCGTAGATATCTCAAAATCCGAATCTTAAATCACCATTGGATAGAAGGAATGAATTTGTTCCAAGGAACGAAATTCTAATGAATTATCTAATAATGTATGAATAATGGTTCAAGATGAACTAGTAAACCCATATGACATCGTAAAGAAAGATATCATATATATGTTTTAGAAATTACGAATAGATCTTTCTAACTTTGAATGACCACACCCATTCATTTGAAAATTTTCCACAGGGAATCATGTCCCATTTAATTCTCCATTTTCACCTATATTTTTCAGGGAAAAAATATGACCATGTATCATTGAGAGATGGTATTGTGGGATAAATTGTTGTCATCTGGACCCATAGTTGAGTTCGGCAATATACAGGACAACCTTTGAGACTATGCTGTTACTATTTTTCCATCCATGTAAACTATAATCTAAATAAAATTTAAGTATGTAGACACCCATATGGATGGAATATTTATATATTATAAGGTATGGTAACATCATCCTGTAATTCGAATCCATGAAGGGGGAGTTGGTGTGATGTAGTATAGCTTTGTAGTTCTAAAAAGTGAAGATTATTCAAGGACTTGTTGACAAAATGAACATGATATTGAGGGTCAGTGTTATGGTTACAAACAATCATATAACACTATCTATCCATAGTGGAATTTTTTTGTATCTATAATCCATATGAATAAAATACAGAAGTATATTTAATATGATAGAAAAAAACTTTCAAAAGAGGTGCATAATCCCAACTCAATAAAGAAAATCAAATGAATCATAAGGGTATAACTGACCTAATATAAGGCACTTGAATTTATTGACCCATGGAGATATCATGGATTGCATAAAACATAGAACATCTCAAAACCCCATGATGCTTCATAGGAATCATGATAACATTACCCTGACGTTGTCAAGCGAACTGCATAATAGTCATGTTGTCACGTGACTAAACTAGTGGATCAGAAAAGAAATACAAGATGACCATGATGCTAAGTAATTTATTCAAAAAACAAGAAATTAATGATATTTTAATCACGATTATTTTGGGTGACTTCTAGGGTTAAAATATCTCATGAAATTGTTCTTGTGGATGGGTTTCGCAATAAATTATCATGGAATGTCTCTTTATTGGTAACATGATGGGTGTAGATCGCTGAATCTTTATATAGGTGGAGTATCTGCTAAATGATCCACCCTCCATTCCCTTATTTATATGGAACTTCTCTAAATACAAATGATCACATAGAATACCAAATGTCTCCGAAGACACCAATTACAGAGATCCCTAAAGTCCTAGGAGGGAAATTAAATTCCTCAATACTAAGCCCTTGTCCCCATGAATGTCTCTTCAGGGTGAGGGTATTTGTTAATGTCCACTAAATGAGCATCTAAAATCTACAATGTATGAAATACCTAAAACATTGGCATTGTTTTATCTATAACTAAAAGGAATATAATGCCTCTAAGACATGTCGATCTTGTGGTCTTCTAATGGACAAGCGATCACATGGCCTTAGGAAGGACATGAGAACTGGTCAGGCATAGTGAATGATATTCTTGGAATCATATGGAGACCATTGGGAAAATATACTATTCTTGAGAAGGTTTCCAAGGAATTTACTGACCCCGTAATGACTACCAGATGAATTCAACAAAGTCACATGACTTTTCAGTCAGCAAGCACCAAATAACCATAAAACCATCCTTGTAAGATAAAATATTAATATATGAAAAAGTTGGAAAAATTTTGTCGACATTAATATTATTGTGACAGGATTGTATGGTACAAAAGTCCCTATAGAGACCAAGATACATGACCACATTGACACACAAGAGGCTCCATGTTTTCCACCTTCATTGTGTGAATGGTTTTGGAAATATCCATATGATTCTTATCTTCCCCTTCAGATCCATGGAATAATAGAATTTTTCGTGGATAATTATCATGCATCACTACAAGGACCACCATTAGTTATAGGATACATCATAAAAGGTTATTTATTACCTCTGAGAATGCTCTAAGAAATTCTTGATATCCCCAACCCTTGTAAAATAATGAAGTAAATTAATAGTGAAAGGATGTGAACTTCTTGTGGAGCGAGGATATTCTGTTCTTCACACAAAATGGGTCATGTTCCCTAAATGAACTCCCTTGATTGTGTGATTCCTTATTGAAATGGAAGAATGGTCTGGAAATTTCCCTTATACAGAATTGCCTAGTTTCGTGAAACCTTCCTTGGAAAACCATCATGATTCTGCGTGACCCCTCAACCTATCTGCATGATCTCATAGGAGCCCTCTTGAAAAGATGCACTGGCATCACAAATGACCCCAGATAAGTCATCTTTAATGACATGAAATACTTTTCATTGGAATCCGGATCTCATGAAGACTCCTATACATGTCGGTCTGACCTTGTGGAATCTCCAGGATATGACCACATGTACAAGAGAAACCCCTTTTATCAGTCTGGGTCCAATTAAAATAGGAAAGGATGAGATTTATCATGATCATAGAATATCATGTGGAATTTTGAATGACAATTGATAGGATCATTAGAATCCCATGAAAACATAACTCTCCCATGAATCCTTCACAAACCCAATAAATAATCACTATGCAAGTTTGCGTAGAACTGGGGTGGCAAGGCCTACACCCTCCCCCCAAAACATAACAAATTATCCATCGATCGATCGCATATAGGATCCTAGTAGCGAACTACTTAGTGAAACAAATCAATTTTAAAAAGGCAATTCTCTTGGTAGAAAATGGGGAACTACCTAAGGGATCAGAAGGTATTCATATTTACTTCACAAGTTAAATTGAGATCGCATGAATGATATCTGAGTATCATTCATGAGTTTAAAATGAGGACCGCATGTTGTTCGATCACAAAAAAATATAAAATAAGAAAAAATGGAAACAAATGAGTCACATATGTATGAAATAATATAATAAAGACTAAAATTATGGGAGAATTATGTGAATAACATATAAGATAATCCTCATTCTCTTCGCATAACTCTCCTTGATCATGTGAGAACACTAGGAAATGTTTCTCAAATCATGTGATGCTCCCTCGAAATACTATTTAAATCATGAAATGTCACTTGGATAGGTCAAATAAGGTTTCACGATAACCTACTAATATACCACCCAAGTATTGTTAAGTCAACTAGGATTTCTAGCCAAATATCGTGATGTAATCTTGACCTATCACCAGAGTTATGCATAAATACTAGGAAAATTCAGCTAGGTCTCATGGTGACACCAAGAAATGTAATCACCAATAATGTTATGTCATTTAGAAATGCATTCCAGGTCATGTGGCACCCTTCACACATGTCATCCTAGATCCTTTGACGTCCTCTGGGTAAGCCATCCAGGTCATGTGGCACCCTTTGGATATGTCAGTCTGGATCATGTGATTTCCTCTAGACAAGTTTTCTAGGACATGTGGAACACTCCAGAAATGTATTCCTAGATCATTAAAAATCCTCCATAAAAGTTATTCAAGTCATCAGACCCCCTCCAAACATGTCATTCATGACCATATGATGGCCTCAGAACATGGTATTCAGATTATGTGATGTCTTCCGAACAAGTCAAACCGAATCATTGTATTTTCATTATACATGTCTATTATGAAACCATACGATGTACAAAAACCCATAAACTTGTCAGGTGGATAGTCAGAATATGGACTTCCCAAAAGAATAATCCCCACATCCATATGAAGTGACACTGGTTCATTATTATCCATTTTTTTCACATTAAGCATGGATCATGTGGGATTATGGATTTTCAATGATAATATGATTTGTATAATGAATTTATAACATAAAGGGAAAATTTTGTGTATAATCCCTAATTAGTGGAATGATATAACCACCTCTATATATGGACATCCACATCATTGAATGTCCCATGGGTGCGGTCGAACTATGATGATTCTGATTCATTCCATAACTAGGGTAAATAGGACACCTCTCTAGGTCTTGATCTCAATAAACAGTGCATAAGTTCCCTTATATATATATACACATAATGATGTCAAACTACATGGTATTGATGAACCATGTTTGTTTTTATTGATGTTATAAACTGGATATGCATGACATCTCATAATGGATAGATCCCATCCTCAAAATATTAATCGCCTCCCTATATGACAACGAATCTCGGAGTGCCTGGTTATATGGATTAAAATTAAAAGAAGTTATGAAATAATGAAGAGAAGGTGAAGAACCTCATATATATACTGATGGAATGATTATTTGAACTCTATTTTTATATAGAAGGATTCAAAAAATGACCATTTTTTAAGGTAACCAGTCCCATATCAAGATTATAAAGAGATTCTAAAACATATCATAAATGTATAAGAGTGTCTTAGAGTAGGAAAAAATTCACCCCAAAATGGTTTGATGACCCTAAAATCCCATCCACTCAAACAATGTGATTCCTAGGATCCATGAGGTCTGAAAAACTAGATCACCTCCTAACATTAGAATGATGGTATGTGCCCATTTATAGATGTGGGAACCATTATGAGATTCTATGGAAGTTAAAAAAGAATGGTGAACCCAATGTGAATGATTGAACATGCATAAAAACCCCAAAATCAATCCATCAGACCATTTTCCCCAACCATGCTTCTTAGAATTCCTACAAAACAAACATGGTGAACCAGAAATGGAATAATTTCTGTATGACATATCTTTCACAAGTTGAATAGGAAAAGAATTCCCATTTCTCATTAAACTATTTTTTCCTTGAATAAGTTTGATATTAAAAAAAATTATTTCTATAAGAAAAAAGATATAAGCACACTTGATATGTCCCATAAACTATAGACATTTTTTTCCTACTGGAAAGGATCCTAAAGTATTCATATCCTTTGGAACTACTATAGTGAAACATGTCATTAGAATATTTTCCATGGTCATACCCATTACATGTTTCCCACCACATCACTCTTAATTCAAAACTTAATGAGATATAATTTAAAAAATCTATCATTTCACTATTAAAGAGTAGTTTTGAACTCTAAATGTGAAAAACTTATGAATCATAATCACCTTTATCAGTGTGTATTGCATTTGATTTTTTTGGGTACATGACTGGTGAATCTAAACTGGATGAGAAAATAACCCCAGATTTCTGAGAGAAAAAAATAATTACCACTTTGGGCATAGATCACTATAGTGATAGGTGTCTAATTTATGAAGGGTTTTAAATTTTCTATACTAGATAAAATTTACCAAATTTTCAGTTAATGTTGTTAATAGTAAACAATATCAGCCACTAATTGAAGTACTAAAACCATAAACTACATTCACATATCATAGAAATGTTATTCTTACTATAAAAATATTCTATATAGGATTTATCTACATGATACAAAATTGAATATGGAATGATTAAAAAAATAATAAGATGAAATCACTCAATAGGAAACCATGGTGAAAATCATGTCACCACTCTATGGATTATAGTCCCCATGATCTATGAAAAACTGAGATTTTAAAATTTAAAATGCACAAGACATGTTAGATCAACATACCGTAATGGTGGGAATAAGTAAAATAATACTTCATTCCCACTATTAATTCTCCAATTTTCAATGGTTAGGGTAAAAAACAAGACAAAAATCTTATATTTTATACTGTATAACACTTATATAGGTCTATATGTGTTCAATGGACCCCTTGGTCAAAGAAAGTATAGATTATTCCGTCCTAACTTATCCTCTAGACTTATATTTTTGGAAAATACATGTGTAGTTAATTTGGGACTCTCATCAGATTACTTGAACCCTTTATATATTTTGAATCCTCATTTCAAAAAACACTATGGTATCCTCATCACATTATGTAATTTTTTTCACTATTTAAAATAGAACAAAAATAGAGTTATATTGATAGTTTCTATGATTGTACCCATCAATTATCCATGCCTGGGAAGAAATAATTCTTCAAGAATAACTTACTCTTGTTTTATGGTGATGTTGTCTACGATTATTTCAATATATGATCCACACCCAGAAAAATTATTCTCATAAATGGACTAACTATGGTGTTACGAATATACTATATATGGTAATACACTCCATTGATTCACGACACTGATGTAATCATTTTACTAAATGAAACTATAGTCATGTTATTGTAATGGTATCTATGCCTATATTCATCCATAATCATTATATAGGAGGAAACAATTATTCAAAATAGTCCAAATATAGTTTTACTATGATGGTATCAGTACCTATACTCATACATGAGAAATTCCAAGGAGGAATCCATTTTAAATCAAGTATTTGAGAAATATGAATGAATTCATTCCATTAAAATTTAGTGTCTACTTTTTTTAGGATAGTATTTTGATTCATTCTATCTTATTGTAGATTATTATGTGATAATAATAAAATTGAATCATGAATATTAGTAGTTCCGGTCAAAATGAGTTTCAATTCATTGATCATAGAAAATATGAGAGAAAATTATTTGGAGTCTCACTTTAGGTTAAGGATATACCCAAAAATTAATTCTATATACTCTTATTGAAATATTCTCAAGATCACCTTTCCATATAAGTAATAATATGGAAAAAGAAAATGATACCAATGATAGTAAGGGATTTAATAATTACAACAGTTCTATCAATGCTGACCTAGGATCATCATTTTATTACTTGAGGGTTCTATGATTTGAGTTCCCTACCACAAATATGGAATAAATCCCCTCTACCAACATAGTTAGATCTTGATTATTATTTATAAAATCTGTAATATCATTTTTCATATATTAAAATAATTCCATATTTTACTACACATGTTCTTCATATTTCATTAATTATTTTCTTAGGGTGGACACCATCCACCAGAATTATAATTACTCAGAAATTAACCGATTTAACTATTGGGTAACTATATTTTCAGGATCAAAATGGGTATTGAAACATTTTTTCCTTCATATATCTTCTAATTACTTTACCAATCATTCAAAAATAACCTTTATTTTATGGATATTTTAATATAGGAAATCATTATAAAAGTAAAATATTCCTAGAAATATGAAATGTTGGATAAGGTAGATGTTTTTCCCCTTCAACTCAACAATTGGGGATCAGATGATCATGGTATAAATGTTCCTCAATTCCCTCTCAATAGTCATATTTTGTATGAAATCATTCCAAATGTAAAAAACATCTTCATCCTTGGGTACATAATAGTATTCTTCTGTATAGTCACTATTTAGGTTTCTCTATGCTACTGATGTGAATGATACCATAAAATGGTTTAAAATTTATATACAAAGAGTGAAATTATTCAAGGAAGATTGGATGATAAGCATGTAATGGTAATTATAAGTATTTTGTTTCATTTAATGTGTTGAATATATATTCATATATGAAGACTTACATATCACATGACTAAATCAATTAGTATGGGACTTTTCATCACTATCCAATGAACCCATCTCAATGATGTCATCATCCTGTGATGTTCCTTACTGAGTGTCTTCATTATTTTGATATTATTTTTCACATATTCACTGAGTGTATCCCCACCAATATATCTCATGGTAATGTTATACCCACTCTTATGTATACTCCAATGATAGAATGATTTCATCCTCAATCACGAGTAAATTAATTTATGTGTTGTTATTGGTTTAAAATAGCCACATATAAAATACATTTATTTCCATTGGTTGTTTTTACCATGTACAACCTAAAAATGTGACATACTCACCTCATGAACACACCAAAATTGGTTACCAAATTTCGATTCAAAGTAGGGTTAAAAAATTGAGACCACATGAAACCCCTCCATGATAACCACATCTTAAAACATAATCATATATTATTGGGTGAATCTTGAGTCATTTATGTCATCCATCAAAGTAGCAATTGGTGTTCTCTATGGGGTGAAATAAAATAGGTAAAATTCCCTAACAATGTGGTTTAGATCCTGATCATCCATTCCTATGGGATGTACAACTTTGATATGAAGCATTTCAAGCCTATAAAAAAATTATGTATCCATGGTTCTTTATCTTTGAGAATACCACCTTGATACACTTCTATACAACCATAGAAGAGTTGGATCTAGCTGTAGGTTATATGATGATATTCATCACATTGAAAATGAAAAAACACTTCATATAATATTATAAAATCTCATATATCATAATTAACTAGTATTATAGAATCCATATGAGTATCATTACTTATATTTTTTCCTTACCCCTAAATGTGCTTATCTTGAGGAGGTAACAACCATCCATAGAGAAACATGGATTAGATTCCTTATACATTTAGATTGAAACATATTTATAGTGTGACTTGATATCCCGAATTGATATACTGACCATAATCATTATTGTACCAATATTTATTTTGAGATGAACTTTAATATTGGATATCTTTGGCCATCTATCATCTTTTACAGCTATTGATCTATGGAGAAGAAAGAATATTTTGATCCACATGCTAAAGATAAACTAGAATGTTGGGAGAATCTACATAATTAAACCTCTCATAGTTAGATCTAAAAGATTTATTTTGATAACAAAAGTCCACTTAAAATATTCCCAACTGTTGAAAGGATGATGGAATCAACTAATATAATCTTAAGGATGTGAATTACCTCAATCCAGGGGATATCCTAATAGCTGACATTGACCTCCCCATTCATTACATGAAATGTTTTAGTTTCAACAAACCACCAATTTAAAAGCTCCTAGATTATATATATATATATATATATATATATATATATATTGGAAGAATAAAAATTTATTCAAAATAGTCATCTTATGTCTAAAAACCCATCAGAAATCCTCTTGTGGAATAAAATACCCTCATAAGATAAAAGGAAAATTGAATATTTCAACCTCACTCTTGGAATCATACATTGAATTTTTTAATTGTTTAATAGGAAGTAAAATTTTCTTATATTGAAAAAATCATTTCACAAATATTATTACTTGTTTTTAACATTAATATCCAATAAATAAAACTCAAAGATTTTGAGGCATTGAATATTTACATTAGTGTTATCCAAATACATCAAAATGAAATTAAAATATGACATAGCTATTTTATTTCCCATTGTGAGATCTTGAATGAATTTTATATCCTAAAACTTTATAAGATAATCTATGGAATACATAAAATATTGTGGATATCTTGAAATTTTATTTATGGAATAAAAATTAAAAGGAAACATAATGTTGGAGATCAGAGTATAACATGATATCATAAATGATAAAACTCATGATTAATCAAATGGAAGAATATCATAATGAACATGGTATCATAAGATCATATAAACATGGGATATATAGAAGAAATATATAGCATGAAAAAACCATGAGTCAAGGATAGTTTCATGGAAAATATCGCATCGTTGATAATGAACCATATTGGATTATGATTATTCAATAAATAATAATCAGAAAAAACATTTACCCAATTCATTGGAGATCTATCTAGACAAACCCATCCTAACATGTAAATGTTTATTTGTTCCACAAAATGAAATTAACCTTAATCTATAAACAAAAAATTACACATGAAAAGAAATAGGTTTCATTTGAGAAAAGAACATATTGTATGTATTAACTAACTATAGTAAGGAACAATAAGCTTGCTAAATATGTGAGAGAAAAAGATATAAAATTTATAAGAATTTAAAAAAATTAAATAGAGAGAGAGAATGTATGTTATATATATAATTTTCATAAAATTATGAAAAGGTTGGTTTATAGAGACCCATTACGTCATGTATGTCTCTTCAATTTTGTTTTATATGTTCCTAAATAATAAAGTTATGATAATTATTCACATCAATAGGAAACTTGTATTATGTTTATTTATTATTTTAATTTATTTATTATCATGTAATATTTAATAAATTAATCATTTATGTTCATGTAAGGCGTTTTCGTGATATACGAATCATATTTCAAATATCAATTTTCTATGATGACTATGGTCAATGAGATTATTATTTCTTCACACATATATATATTTAATAATGAAATAATTAACATTTTTATGCATCAATGATACATTAAAAAAATAATCCAAAAATAAAATATGGTTATGAGAAATGAACTATATTTCCATCATTGAGATGGTAGGTTATACATTCGCATGAGTAACGATTCCATTATTAGAAAATTCCAATTAAAAGAAAGAATGTTTCGGTTTTTTTTCTAGAATGGAAATTATATTATATATAATTTATTATTTCATTAAATATAATTATATTAACCATCCTCGTGATGTAGTAATAAAAAATGTATCACATCCTTATGTAGAGGATGAAATCCACACTTTCTCATGAACAACGTTATCATATTTTAATGGGTGGAATGGTATGAAAATATATGATATATTAATTTTCTATAATTATAAATATATCATTAAATACACATATATATATATAATAAATCCATCATTATAAATTTTCCTGAGATGAAATGATGGGAAATGATGTACATTAGTATGCGAGGTGGTTGACCACTATTTTAACGAAGGTTGGCTTGGATTCCAATTTGATGGAAACAGAGTTGGATGAAGTTTATCCCAAAAATATAATACAATCTTGTACATGGGATATATATTTTTTATATCATCATGGATGAATATATTTTTAAGAGGTGTAAGAAAATTTATTACAAAACACTAATTTACGATCGAAACCTCTTATTCGGAAAAATAATTTATGTTCACATGAAAATCCATCCAAGGTGGGGATTATAATAAAACGTTCCTAATGTACATGTTATAAGTAACTCATGTACGTTTTCAGGGATTGGTAGAACCAAATGCCTTTTTAATTTTGAATCTTATTGGAGAGTAAGTTCCCTTTGAAAAGTGAGGATTTTCAATTTTGGTTATACCCAAAAAATGAAATAATGGGATGTTACTCTCAAAAAAAGGTTCCTAGAAACTAATAAATAATAGAGTAGAGTGAATATAAGATTGATCCAAACACATAATATTAAATATGAATCATTTTAAAAATATATTTTTTCTCTTTACCCCTATTGTTACTCACATTTAACATTTTAGTTTTCAATACTATAACTAGTTTTTTACAAATGTAATTTATGATTCATGACTGAAAATGATCCTTAATATATAATACTGATAAAATTATTCTAAATATGAAAAAAAATTTACCGAATAAAAATACTATATTTTGGATCCTTAATTTCAAAAAATGCGCATATACCACTAAAACCATGTTTTATCTATAAACATATTAATTATTTTTTATTTTGTTTCTATTAATTATGACAAAAAATTAATTTGATCATATTAACATTTAATAATTATTTTAAATAAAAATATTTATTTTATTTTAATTAATTCAATTCCTTGAATTGGAATAAATAAAATTAATATTTAATCCACAAAACACAATGAGACTCGGTTCTTTAGAAAAATAAATTTTTAAGGAATAAATGATATTATATTAAATCTATGATAATAAATCATTGTTATATAAATATTAATTCATTGAAATAGTAATATAATATAATTATTTTAGTTACATATTTCTTTATAAGGGGGTTTTTAATTAATTAAAATGATTAAACTGTATGCATGTAAAAAGAATTTAAATAAATATGAAGACACTTGGGAAGAACAACATACCCACACACACCTGGGCATCACAAACCACAACTTGCCCGAAGGGTCTTGGGCTATCCCCACTTGGAAGAGGGAGAAAGGAAGAGTGGTGGCCTAATATCTATCGTCACACTGGGATGTCCTAGAAAGAATCCCTCCCCTGTAACAATAGAGGTGTTCAGAACATAATTATCAAATATGGTGGGGGTATGTCTTCAAATATACGGAATCTACATGTAGATATAGGTATCAAATACTCATCCCAACCTATGGGGTTCTAAAAAACAACCCACAGAAATACATTTTATGCTACCTCTAAATTCATATATCAGTATGAATGATGATCACTTCTGAAATTAATAATAGAAATATACTTAACACCCAATAATTTTTATGTTATTAAGAATTTACCATTTATTCCATCCCTTCCCAGGTAACTAAAAACCAAAACACACAACCAGCATCACAACCAAGCCATATTGAGAAAGGAAACTACAATAAACCAACCCACATCAAATTTCCTCCCAACTTAGCACCCAAGATAATCAATTCAATTATCAATATACCAAGTAATGTTATGAAACCTAAGGAAAACCCCCCCAAATCACAACAGCACCATCCAAAATATTATCTCACAAGTATATTCAGTAGCCCCACTTCATGTTCACACCATGCCCGGCAAAATATAAAAAACACAACCCAGTTGCAGTCCCACTTCAAAACACTGCTCACCCATTTCACAATAAAAAAAATCTCTCAATATGAGAATACATTACACCATAAAACCACACACGCCACTTTTCTCTTAATAGCATCACCACAAAACTAGTACAAATAACAAGACAAATAAATCCACACATAACACACAACCAGACCAAACAAGGAAATGTGTATTAATATT
The DNA here is from genome assembly GCA_963277665.1 of Viscum album. NCBI lineage: Eukaryota > Viridiplantae > Streptophyta > Magnoliopsida > Santalales > Viscaceae > Viscum > Viscum album. The sequence goes on from OY728158.1 coordinate 1,351,527,055, forward strand.
TAACATACCCATTCCTTAATTCCACTTTGATAATTCAGTGGTTAACAGAAAACAAGTTTGTTCCTTGGGAAAACATTTATTTAACAGAATATGTGTGGTTACCCAATTTCATATTCATATGGTCATTCAAAAAGGATCAATAATAAAAATCCACAGTCCATCACATGTGCGCAAACAAATACCACCAAATTCTATTATTTTTAGTTGGTATATAACTTATATAGATCACAATAAAAGTAACCAATAAAACATAAGCATGAGTCACATTCCCCTATCCCTTGTATATTGATATGAATATATTTGATTATCTTTATTTTTTTCATAATTATTATATCCTCACAAGAGAACATTCATAGACCCACCCACATGATACACAAATTAAAAGAGATGAAGGAATCCCTACTTGGAAAAATTGTCAAGCATCAACTCCTCCTTGCGCTAAAACAGGGGTTCTATAAGGCACTAGGGAAACATGATCGAGTGGTAAAACATAGACTGATGGCTCATCTAGTAAGAATTTTTCATGGTGCCTCAGTATCAAGAAAAATGAATGTATGCAAGAAACGAGGTGTCTCCAGTTTAGAAAGGCCAAATCCTAAATCTAGGTGGAAAACAGTTTCAAATTCCATCAAAGACGAATCATGAAAAAAATGGTTTGAAAATTAAAAATTTCGAGGGTGTTATGAAACATTAATACATAATTTATATCCATTAAAATATCTTTAAAACACTAAAATGTGGTTTTAAACACATTTTACGTCAAAAAAGATGTTAAAGGTGCGAAACTGGAGAAACTGGGGGAAACTGGAATTTTTACAAACTGTTTGAAATGACTCACCATTAGGTGAGTCACCGAGGTAAGCTACCAAGGTAGATTCACTGATGCGAGTTACTAACGTGAGCAATTTATGGCAATTCACTGAGGCGAATCATCAATTAGAACTAATGAAGGCAAGTCACTGATGCGAGCTACCTATGGAAAGGCAATGATGAAAGTCCACAACACGAGATACTGAGGGTGAGTCACTAATACGAGTCACCAAAATGACCCACTATCTGTGACCCACCATCTTAACCAACTGATTCCAGCTACCGATGCCACCTACTGACGCCTCCTACCGATGCCACCTACTGATGCCACTTATCGACGCCTCCCACTGATGCCACCTACCGACTCCACCTACCAGCACCACCTATTGATGCAACCTACAGATTCCACCTACCAACACCACCTACTGATGTCAGCAAAAAATTCCACCTACTATTGGAATACCGAACTATTGGAAAAATCCTAAAATGAGAAGAAATAACCTCCAGAACACCTAAAACACCGGATTTTGACAATGTAATGGACCAGGGAAGTCTGGGCCATTACATCATATACCTATCAAACTATTATCATCCACAAGAATTAAAAACCAACCTAGAAAGAAAATATGCATCCGAACAACCACCATGGTAGATAACTCTCATGAATTTTTCTATATTTGAAACACTGCTAAGACATCAAAGTTCAATGATAAACCACCCTATGTAGTTAGAAAGTATGAGTGGAACCTCAACATTGGAGAACACCTCCTCCCACGTCTACTACCCAAACCAACAACAAGACACACCACACAAGAACAACAACCATTATAGCACCAAAAGTTAGATCATACAGACATATTAATTAGTGAATTTCTTCCTCCATGTTAAGATACAATTCACTCTGGGAGGCACCCACTTTCCCACACATGTTTAATCACATCCTCATTAACGCGTCTTGATTAAGAGTCAGGTCCTCCCCTCTTCATATGTCAATATTTTATTATACATTAAAGAACAAAGAAAAAACTAATCTCGAAGAAAAAAAGTTTCAAGAATCACATCATAAAGCAATAAAAGATAATTTAAAACTCAGGAAAACTATGGGTACTGCACATGAATCTACGCTTATCATTCCCAAGTACTCTCCTCCAGGACACCATTCCTCCACCACATATTAAGTAAGAGAATAGTACATCAATGCAACAACTTCCCCTAATCTACAAGGTGCTCTATTTATGCCACATCTTATTAGACATCCAAATATCCCCAGTCAATAACATGATATTCATTGTGAAGATACCAAAAAAGTAAAGAGAAATTGGAGAGTTTGTCGAACATTTATAACTATGGTGGAATATCCAATAGATATTCCACTTTGATAACACGCCCCAATACCTTGAAAGGTCTGATTAACCTCATAGAAAACATACTCCCCTAACAAACCTATATTTCCTACATTGAGAAGAAACCTTTAAGAACATGCGGTCCCCAACCTTGAACTCCAAGGGCCTCATACTATGATCATACAACGACTTATACCTATCCTAGGTCACTTTTATCCTCTCATAGACAATCTAGAACTTGTTTTTTGTGTTATGCACTACCTAGAGACCAAGAAAAACTGCCTCCCAAACTTCTATCCATCATAATGGTGAATGACACAGTATTCAATAAAAATCATTGAATGGTTCCATAACAGTGGATTATTGATAGATATTATTGGAAGCGTACACTACCAAGAGAAAGTGACGCACCCAATATTAGTCAAAGTCCAAGATGCATGCCCACAACATATCCTCCAACGTCTGGATAGTTTGCTATGTCTTCCCATATGTCAGAGGGTGGAAGGAAGTGCTGAGGTGTAGCTAAGTTCCAAAAGCATTCTATAATTTCATATAGACTCGCAAGGTAAAATGTGTATCTCTATCTTAGATTATGGATCTTGTAACTCTATATAGATACAAAACCTCATCCACATACCTCTTTTCTAAGGGCATCCACTACGCCCAACTCTTTAATCACTTATAAGTGAGCCTATTTCATCACCTGATCCATCACTACCTATGCTGCATCACACCCTCCCTGGTCCCTCGGTAATAATTTGAATAAATATATCTATATTTCATCCCACTTCAACTAGGGGACATATAAGGGCATCAATAAATCACTGGGTACATGGTACTCAGCCTTCACTTACCGGAACTCTAATAACTTCAGCACAAACTCTGCTACTTCCCATTTAATATCGGGCCACCAAAACTATTCTATCATTATGCGGTACATCTTAGAAATTATCAGGTGTACCACTAAGTTTGATATGTGAAAATCATGAAGAACTCCCTCACACATCACCATGAGAACAAACAACTTCTTAGGAAATAACATCTAATTCTGACCATCTTCCTACCATCCCCCTGGAGTGTCTCCTTAATCAAAATGATCACACATCACCTATGCCTCCATGTATCCCCACAGATACTCCTCTACCTTCCACATCAGAGTATACTACACTATCATCTGAAATAAGAAGCCTCTACTTCCATCCATTCCTTCAACTAAGTACATGGATTTCAACTCCTACATCACCTTACAGGAGACCGAATATGCCTGAACAACATCCTTTTTCAACTTCCTACTCAAGGAATTGGACACAACATTCCCCTTCCATAAGGTGTAAGTGATATAGAATTTCTAATCTTGGAGAAACTCTATACAACTCTACTATCTCAATTTTAGATCTCACAGGGAAGATATATATCTCAAGTTCCTATGATCCATGAAGATCATAAAGTGCTCCCCAATGAGGTAATCCTACTATTAATTCATTTAGAACCTGAACACTTCTATTTCCCGATAATGGGTGGAATTTTTACATTCAATGGGTTGTAACTTCCAGCACCAATAAGAGATCACTCCCCACTATTGCGTTAGCACACATCCCAAACCCAGATGGAAATAATCCAAAAACACTTGAAAAATAACCCTTTCCCCTAGAAAATAGAGAACTGGAGCACTAACCAGCATCCCTTTAAGGTAGATGAATGCTACCTGACACTGTTCACTCTACAAAAAAGTTTGGTTCTTCTAGTTCATAGCTATTAGTGAAGCTGTAACTCAAGTGATTTTGTGTATGAATCACTATTTATAGCCTATTAGATCAAGGAAACTGTGAAATTCCACCACATTATTGGGTGCTTCCAAAGAATAAATTGCCTCAAACTTCAAAGGATCAACTACTATGCCCTACTGTGATACAAAATTTCCATGTAAATTTACCTCTCTTATCGATAACTAACTCATGGAAAACTTACCATAGAGCTCATGGTGTTAAAGAGACTCTAAGATAGTCTTGATATGCTCGGTATTCTCCTCCTATGACTTATAGAAGATCTGGTTATCATCAATGAATATGATGATGAACCTATCCAAGAACTAATAAAATACATATTTCATGAGCCATACGAACATAGTTGGTTCATTCGTAACACTAAAAAACTAACCAAAAACTCAGAATGCCAATACCTGCACCTGAAAGTAGTCTTCAGGATTTAACCGTCCTTTAACCTAAACTGGTGATATCCAGATCACATATTGACCATAAATAACCTACTTTCACCTATCTTCTGGTTAAGAAAATCATCAATCCTTTTGAGATGGTAATAGTTCTTGACTATTGCATGATTCAACCTTCGGTAATCTATTCATATCCACATACGACCACCAATTTTTTTTGAAAAAATATTAGTGCATGGCATGGTGACACACTAGGCTAGATAAAGCCTTTATTCATAAATTTGTTAATATGTATCCACAGCTCCCGCAACTCAGAAGGTTCCATCTGATAGGGATCCAGCAGAATCATACTAGCATAGGGCTGTACATCTATCCCAAACTCAACGTCACGTTGAGGGGGTACAGTCACAAACTCCTTAGGGAAAACATCCAAGAACTCCACAATAACTCTGGGATCCTCAATTTTCTAGAAATCTATAGATCCTATCACATCTCATCTAACAAGGAAATAAGAGGCTCTACATGTTGGATTCCCATCTGAGAACTCTTCTTACTAACGAAATCCACATGCCAACCAACAAAATATAAAAACATGACTCATCTTCAGAAGCAATCGATAATAGAATATACATAAAACCACTAGTAGATTCCAAAGGATGACATCATATGAATGAATATTTAGTAGAAATAGATCCCCACTGGACTGATTCTACCCCAAAATTAGTCTACATCCTTGGAAAACATCAATCAAGATGGTATGACCTCTGACTGGGTAGTCAACAATAGTGTGTAACTGACCACACCTGGCCCCTCTACCCCTCTACTAATGATCGTCTCCTCAACAAAACTTGGGATATCATTACTAATTAAGACCCTAAGTTCGGCCTCTACCTACTTCGTCTCCTCTTGGTGGAGCATGAGGATACTATCTATACTACTGGAACTTCCCTGCTGGTAACTGCTACTAAGGTAGGCACTTGACCTTCCCACATCCAACATATTGAGATAGGGTGGCCATCATGCACTATATCTAAAGATGACCATGAATTATATAGACAAAGCACACAATGGATGGTCATGAGGACCAGAAGGTTGAAACAGAAAATGCTAGGGTCACCTCCACATCTGTCGAAACCGTGAAGGCCTTGGTGCGTGAGTCCTACTGCGAACAAATTTTCCCATTGATGAACTAGGATGACTCCCCTATTAGGTTATGACTCCATATGAGTGAATCATATCAACTACCATTGCCTTATTTTGAACCTCCATGTATGTCAACAAGGTAAAAAGATTAACCACATACAAGGGAGAAGGACGAAGTGCCGCATCCAAGCATCTCGCACGAGAAACCTCATCTAGAAAGAGAATCATATAAAAATGAAGGAAATCCTTGAACTTGATCCCAAATCTCGTCCTAACATACTCCCATGCACAGTGGAGAGTAAATCCTACCTCTTCTCATCCTTCATGGTGGTTGAAAGGAATTCCAACTAGAATTACTTCTTGTTGTTTTCCCATAAAGTAAATGTCTTATTTCTCTCTCTCAAGTATAATGTCCTCCATTGACATGAGACTCCCCACATCTGGCTCACCACCAAAGAAACCCAGTACTCCGTTGAAGCCTAAATCAATCTGAAGGTGATCACAAGATCCTCGAACCAACTCACTATCTTCAATTCCAAAATGCTACCCTCGTAATTCCCTAGAGTCTTCCTCTAGAAAGGATATAATGTTTTCTGCCACTGGTTATCCTCCTCCACCGGGTAAACCCTCTATCGATCGACTGGGTCAGCCTGTTGAGCCTCCACTGCTTGTACTACACACAGACAATGACAAGGTTCCATAGATGAAATGTAAGAAAAAATAATTCTTATGCTTGATTAGTATGAATTTTTTTTAAGATTCATTTTAACTTATTATTTATTTAAATTCCTTGAAAAACCCTAATTCAAACAAGAACACAAATCATCATGATGCATGTACCATTCCTTGGGTCTCTACCCTACAATCGGTGTCTCCTCACTTGGTCATTTGGTATGCTTGGGGTCATTGAATCAGATCACGGGGGCCCAAAAATCATGTTTCCTAGGTGATCTTCCCTGGCCAATGTCACACACCAAGGTCACCTAACATTGTTTCCATATAAACACATGAAATCTTCACTGTGCCTAACTCTAAACCCCATCCTATATCAAAACCATCAGCTTTGATACCATTCAATCAGCACCCCTCCCTCCTAATATTCCCATATGGAGCTAGAAATTGATAAAGATAGATAATGACCCCTGACTCCCACCACATGTAGGCCCTGGGGTGGCGTCTAGCAGCAAGTGTATACAAATCTCAAAAAATGGGAAGCATTTCCCTTTTTATAGTAACCAAGATCAGAATATAAGATGTACCAACCAAAAAAAACGCCAATACATATATATATAAAAGAAATCCAAAAGTCATAACAAATGAATGATTAAAATATAACTACTAAAAAATAATAGTCTCCAATTTAAATAACAAAAGAACATGGCTAAGAAGTGACATAGAAATAATCCCAACGTCTGAGCTAGTAATACCCCAGACAGTCCCCACAGTCCTCCTAGAAACCTAAAATTAGTTTGATAACATAGGATGAGAATAAAAGTATACTCAATAAAAATACCAAAGTATCTCATTCACAACTAAGGAAGCATACTAATTCCAATGTGGGAAAACAATACAAAACAAAATCACCTAACAAGTTTTACTACCCATCCCAAAATCTCAATAAGTTATACTCCCCAAATAAAACAATTCGAGTAAATTAATATATTTAGAACATCGATGATATGGTTCCCCACACCACTTTCCCACTAATTATCATCTTTCACACCCTAACGGCAGATATCCTAGTATTCCCAACACTTTTGAACATATCAAACCACATCCTACCCAGAGACACATGCGCCTCACAACCACATCTCATATCACTTGTAGACACCTGTTCCACAAACTACACCACATCCCAAAGACACATGGGATGAAAAAATTTTCCGCACACACCTGGGACACACAAACCATAACCTTCACAAAATAGTCCTTTTCTATCACCCCTTAGATGCAGGAATATGGAAGAGAAGGTGTCCAACCATCTATCCTCTCATAGGGATATTTTTTAAAGACAACCTCCCCCATTACAATAGGGGTGTTTTGAACATAATTCTCAATGAGTGTGGGGTGAATATTGAAATTAAAAGGAACCATATATTTGTATGTATGTATGTATGTATGTATTTATTTATTTATGTATCAAATATGCATCCCAACATATGGTATTCCAAACAACAACCATCCTACAAAACTACCTTTACTACTACCTCTAGATGCACATATCAGGACAAAATATGTTCACTTCCAAAGTTTCTAAAATAAAGCTACTTAACACCCAATCATTTTGATGTGAATAATAATTTACCAGTTATTTAATCCCTACATGGAAAACTGAAAAACAAAACACACAACCAGTCCCACAACCAAGAAAAAAAGTGGAAGAAAACTATGATAGAATAACCCACTTCACACTTTCTCCCCACATAGCACCCAACCCAACCACTGACGGTATCATTCTTCAATGTAATGTCACCCAAAATATGGAAAAAACCCCCAAATCAAAGTAGCATCATTCAACTTATCACATCAAAACCATATTCGGTAGCCTCTATGCATATTCACACCACGTGCAATAGAACACACAATACACATCTTGGGTGTAGTCCTAGTGTACAACACCACTCACCCATTCCTTAATCAAACAATCTCTCAAAATGAGATTCAATTACACCCTCAAACCATTCACACACACCATCATTATCTCAACAGTATCACCACACAAACTGTACAAATAACAAGACATAAAATATCCACACATAGATCAGAGCCACAAAAAATGAATAAAGGGGTATTCAGATTTAAAAAAAAGTTCATTAATTACACTTTGATAATTTAAGGGATATCAAAAACTATGTTTGACCCTAGGACATCCATTTATTTAACAGAATATATATGGTTAACCAATATTATATTCATACAGTCATCCAAAGTGGAATAACAATAGACATCTACAATCCATCAAGGTGTGAAAACAGACACCACCGATGACCATGATTTTAGTAGGCATATAGATTATACAGATCACACTAACAGTAACCAATAAAACATAAGAATGTATCACTTTTACCTAGCCTTTTTAAATTGATATAAAATAAATTCAATTATCTATATTTTTTTTAATTCTGCTATCTTCTCACGAGTGCATTCATATACTCACCCTACATGATACAAAAATTAAAAGTGATGAAGGAATCCCTACTTGGAAGAACAATCGAATAACAACTACTCCTTGCTCTAAAATAGGGGGTGTGAAAGGATCCATGTAAACATGATTAAAATAGACTTATAGATCTTAGAGAAGAATGTTTTTGGGTGCCCCAGTATCAATAGAAATGGAAGTGCACAAGAACTGAAGGGTCCCAGCTTTAGAAATTACAGATCCTAAATCTATGGGGAAATCAGTTTTAAAAGCCATTAAGGTCGGATCACGATCCAAACCAGGTGATTCGACTATATAAATTCTCAAGGGAATTAGAAAATATAATGACATACTTTATATCATTTGAAACAACTTCAAAACACTCTAACATGGTTTTAAACTAATTTTACATCAAATAAGATGTTAAAGTGGATGAACTAGAAAAACCAGGGAAAACTATAATTTTGAAATTTTTTTGGAAATGACTCACCATTGGCTGATTCACTGCTGCATGCTTCCAATGGAGAGTCACCGACAAGAGATACTGATGGTGAGTCACTGATGTGAGTTACTGATGCAAGATACCAATGTCGAGTCATCGATACAAGCTGCTGATGGTAAGTAATTGATGCAAGTCACAGTCCCGACCTACAATCAGTGACCTAACAGCACCGAATACTAATGCCACATACCAATACAGCATAATGACACCGCATACTGATGCCAACTACCAAATCCACCTACTACATCCACCTACTGACACCTCCTACTGATGCCACCAACCGATTCCACTTACTGATGCCACCAACAGTTTTAAAAAATAGATTCTTAGAAAACTAATAAAATGAGTTACCATGACCTCTAGAATAACTCAATCACTAGATTTTGAAAAATTAATGGATTGGGGAGGTTCATATTGTTTCATATTATATCATCTATCAATTATGGATGGAACCGTTGTGTTAATGAATTTTCATAATACTTTTTACCATTTCCTCAACCATTCTAGATTCTAATAGCTTACATTCACTAACTTTATACCAAGACAATGGTGTTCTATAAATCATCTGATAAAGGGATTCAGGAATAGATATTTGGATTCCATTATTAAATCTATTATTTAATAAGAACTCAACTAGAGGAAGATGAGGGAACCATCATCCATTATTATCCCTTGAAAATGATATCATCATGTCTTTCAGTGTTTGAATAAACTTCTTATATTAGCCATCAACAAGAGGATGATAACCTGTATTGATGTTCAACTCATTATTTAGACATTGATGGATCATATTATAGAACATGAATGTAAATCATTGGTCTCGATCATATATAATCGATTGTAGTGTTTCTTGTTGCCTCATCACATCTATAATGTGTATGCTTATATATTTATTGAGTAAGATATATACTAGAATTTCAATAATGTGACAAGTATTCGTAAAATGATCCACCATAATCCATATATAACTATTTTCTATTGATGATTATATAATACTATTGAAAAAGTACCTGGTGATAGTTTCCCTTTTCCATGTAGGTATAGGTAATGGTTTAATAATATCCTTATCGTTTTCCCTTTTATCCTTCTCATGATGAATTAATATACTATTTGATGTATAGTATTTGATATCCTTCTTCATATTTTCCAACTAATAATGATTGTTGATAATTGATACATATTTTCTCTCCATGGGTTGATAGAGAAATTTGATATATGTTCATCATTGAAATTATCTTTCTTTGTCTCAGGATTTAATAGTACACATATTCGAGACATGTATATTAAAAAAATTATTTATCTACTTTTAACTCTCAGGATTTCCATTTTTAATAGCTTCCACCTTTTACTGAACTTCCACATTAAAATTTTCAGAATCCATCTTCATCTGTAGAAGTAATGGTTGAGAACTCAATTGAGAATGCGATGATGATGTTACTTTCTTCATGACTTCCATTTGAATACATTTCATGCTTGGGAGGGTTGGATCCTTCTCAATTATCCTCAGCGATAATGTGGTTAGATAATTTCTATATAAAGAATCTTCCACTTCATTACATATATTGGGATAGTAATGGTTTGAGAATTCATGGTCCATGATCATCTAAAACCATCGTCATTGGTGCATATTAATCTGCTTTCCTTTAAATATATATTTGAGTCTTTTATAATATATATAATTTTCTAAATTCTCACCAAAGATATAATGTCACCATATTTTCAAATTAAAGATCAATATACCAAAATCCAAATAATTTATTGGATAGTTCTGTTCATGAACATTCAACTACCTTTGGGAATAGGGTATCATTTTATCATTTTTCATCAGTACAAATTGTAGGACCTTCTTTTAAGAATCTATATATACCAAAAAATGTTGACTGCATAAGGTAAGAGTGAGTTCTAGTGCAGGGATAAGGCAAAATTTTAACTCTTTAATGCTCGATTCATATTTACTAGTCCAAAAAAACCATTCCCCTCCTAATTTAGTATTATTAGAATGTTGGAAAACCATGAGAGGTTTCTTGAAAATAAATTTTAATATTAATTTCGTCCAATGAAACTATTGATCTCTATTTTTAATGTTGGTCGGAGCCAATCCAAAATTACCATTACATTATAAGGGATGAAAAATATTTATTTTCTAGTGATAGTATTTCCCAGGAATTGTAAATCCTTCATCCAGAACACACATTTACAATAATTTTCATTTTTATTATCTTTTTTAAAGGCCTTTATCACAATATTATGATGCCAATCATGATCCACTGTACCTTTGGATTTTAATAGAGTATCATTTATAAATACTATAATATGTTTTTTAGTTAATATCTAAAAAAATATTGATTATGTCCATAAATTTTGAATGAAAATTTATATGTTTGAATGTAATTACTATGAACACATAGTTTATATACAATATTCTAATTTTTTTTGAAATATAATTATCATTATTATTTAATTTTTGATATACTAACATAATTCCACCTAAGAGAAACATTTTACCCCACATAGGTAATCAAAGGATTCATCAATCTACAATAGAGGATGTCTACTCTTTATTAGGATTTTTTTAGTTCAATATAATCAATGAAAATGAACATTGAACAATCTATATTATTGATAAATCAGACCTTTTCAATCCATAATAAAGCATTGGGATATATAACACCCTTTTCTAGATTCCTATATGACTGGTTTTTTATCTCATATAACTCAGTGGTGGCCATTCTGTAAGGAATCATTGAAATGGGTAGAGATCTAGGTATATGTTTGATTGAGAACTCAACATCTTGATATGGAGGAACATCAGGAAATCTTTAGAGAATACATCAATATGATATATCACGATGGCTATGTCTGTAATAATAATTCTATACTTTATTTCAATAATTTTTAAAAGATATAATTTATCATAAGGCTATAATATCAATGTATTAATAGAATATTAAAGGGTATATTTTTCCCCTCTTGACACTTGTACAAAATCAGATGGTGAAATGGGCTATCAAGAGTGATCTACCTCTCTCAATATTTGATGTTGGAATTAGATAAGGACTATAAATTCATTCCCAAAAAGTATCAGACAATAATAAATAAAATAATTCTTCATTTAATGGATGATTTTTTTCCAAAAACATTGACTATTGATATGTTAGACACTTTGGATGCAACATTTTCTCAGTTTTCTATTCTAATAGATATCTCAAGCTCCAAATTTTTAGATAGTATTTTAATATTTCTAAAATTATTACAAGAGATTAAAGTGTTCATAAAACCATAATAAAATAATACATTCTCTAATAATGATAAATAAATATCAATATAAATCCCCATCATTTTTAAGTTCCACCTCAATAGTGGTGATAATATATTCCCTTCCTTATTCTCTAGTATTTGGATGTTGTTTTAGTTTATTGTATTCAATATATCTTGTATTGGGGAATTGGATTAAATTATTACAATGGTACTTATAGTTGAATCACTATAACCTAGGATGAGTGAAGATCTATATATTATTTTATTTTCTCCATTTTTTGTTTCTTTGTTTCCATTTAGAACTTGTTATCATGATGAACCACTTTTCCAAATTTGAATAATCTTTTGGTTATCTTGATAATGTTTCCTAAATGACTCTTCCCATATATTTTTCATTTGAGATGTTGGGTTATGTATACTCCATTAGATTTTTCCTGTTGTTATTACAAAATAAAACTCTCTTATATAGTTCTTGTATCCGGTCAAATGAGACCACCAAGAGTTACCGATTTTAATTTAAACATTGAGGGAACAATGTAAAATCTATTTATAGTTTAAAATGTCCATAATTACTAATTATTTTCATAGAGTTTACTAGAACAAAATAATGGAAAAAAATACCTTACACATAGTGTAAATTATAATGTTGATGGTGTACCAAGAAATACCTATAAAATTTCCCTCATAAGCCCTGATAGACAAATCTTTATTTTTCATTATTTCGAGGAACTTCCACTCAATTTTATAATGGATACTTCAGAGAAAATATGTATTTAAATTATTTTTGAGGTATTTACATTCAATGAATTCAATATCTTCTTCAAGCATAGTGTTCTTGATTAGTTTCCACCACTGATAGGCTTACCCTCACTATGATAAATAGATAGAACAACATTCTCGTAGTTTGAGCATCATAAAATAGATAATAACATATCAATATAGTTAATCCATTATTCTATTATGAGGTTACTATAATAATCATTATAGTAATTACACCATTGTTTCATAAAAGACTCAAATGAAACTTTCTCTTTATTAGGAGGGAATAAGTTTTCAACTTGATTCCTATTATTATTCATTAAATGATCTAAATGATCCAATATTGAAATATTCTTTAAGGACCCTACTCTTATAATTTATGGTCTATCATTGGGGAAATAATCACATTTTCTATCAAGTTTGTTGTTGTCGTGGTTTCTCTAATTTTCCAACATTATCTCAAAATATTCAAAAAACAAGATGAGAAGACATAAAAATATAAAATTAAACTTAAAAATGTAGAATTAGTAACTTATAAATTAAAATTTTATCCAAAATTTTCAGTCTCTATGTTTCAATCAATGTTATCCATGGTAATATTTACAATTATGTTTTTTATATAAAAGTTTTTTCATGTCCAAAATAATTTTTCATAAAGTTATTTTGAATTTAAAAAATACATCCACTTAGATGGAAAAAACTAGTTTTGTGGCATGTATTATTTATCTTTCACTTGGTGATGACCAATTTAAATCTCAACAGTCCATTTTCTGAGGTTTTACACCAAGGTACATTTGTGCATGAACCAAATCTTCTTATATTATCCAAATATGGTTTCAATTGCTTCAAAAAATATTTTCACTATAATGGGATTTAATTTTCATGTTTATAATGAGATATTAAATTCTTTTAGGATCCTAAACCAATATAGGTTACCCTAGAGAATACCAAAAAGAAAGGGGTTATCTAAATTCCCAGAAAGTGAATAAATATCAAAAGAAAACATAATTGGTGAGTTAATGGTATAACATGATATCAGAAAAGGGATGTCACATGAGTAATCCTACAATTTCATGACATACATAACATGGTATCATAAGGTAATAACAACAAAATAAATATGTAATCAACATATAACATGACATAAAACTAACTCATATCTAGTTTTCTAGACTATATCACATGTTGTACAATGTATCATAATGGTTTCGGATTACCCCCTAAATCCTATATATAAGATATCATGAAAAACATTCTTCACCAAATTTATTGGATCACTATCTGGGTGTACCCATCATTGAATGTACTTGGTTATTGTTCCAAACAAGGAAATAAGCCTTCATCCATAACTATCAAAATTACACATGGAAATAAATTCATTGTATTTTAGAAAAGAACATATAGAATTTATTAAACCGTCAATGGATAGGGGAATGAGAATGGTTTATATTTAAGAGTCAAATATACATAATTTTAAAGCTTTACATGTTTTTAAAGAGGGAGTGAAAATGAGATATATAAAGAATTTTCAAAACCTAATGAATATGGTATTTTAGATAGAACTCATAACATGAGTATATCTCCTAAAATAAATTAATTATCATATAGAAAAATAATATAACATTAATTATTTTATTCCTAAAGATCATTTATAACTTCTATTATTCCTTTATTTTTATTTATTATCATTTTATATTTAATTACTTTGTCATTTAGTTTTATATTTTACATTTTGACTATATTCACCTCATATATCCAAAATCAATTTGGTATGTTGAATAACATCAAAGAGATTATTATTTCATCATTCCCATAGTAATAATCATGAAATAATTTGCATATTTATAAATTAATAATTTTTTAAAAAACCACAAAGAAACATGGTTATGAAAAATGAAGTACTATATAATCAAGTATAAGGTAAGTCATGCCTATAACGAGTAACATTTCCATTTTTCAGAAATCATAATGAATAGAAGGTAGGCGTTATATTAACATTCCAAAATGATTATTATTTTAAAAAAAATCATATTATTTAATTAAATACACTTTTATATACAATCTAAGTGATGTGTTAATGGGTAATGAATCGCATTGCTTCGTGGAGGTGGTAATCCACACGTTCACATGAATGAAGTTATCATAATTCAATGAATATAATGGTAATAAAAAATGTGATATATTTATTTTAAAAAATATAAATATGTAATTTATGAAATATATATACATTAAATCCATTATTATAAAGATTCATTATTGGCAATTTTGGAAAATGAATTACATCGTTTTATGAGGTGGTTATCTACTATACGTAAGAACAGTGGTTCCATTTCCAATTAGATGGTTAAAAAGATCGATTTAGGATTTTACTTAATTATAATTAAATCGTTGTATATGTGAGATAGTAATGTTATTATATCTTCATGGCTCATTGTGATCTATAGAAGGTGGAAGAAGAAATAAAACAAAATGCTAATTTATGAATGATGCCTTTTCTTTAGACAAATGCTTACACCAAAAGCCATAATTCGATGAGGTTATAATAAAAAAGGAAACTATTTAAATAGAATAAAATTATGAAAGTAATTTGGTTTGGTATTGTTTTAACCAAAATTAATTTTATGTGTAAAGATAAAAGGTGCGTTGGTTAACTTTAATATGTTGGAATGAGTGTAATTGTTTTAAGTACCCAAACGATTCCATAAGGGGAGGTTACTCTCTTTTCCAAAATTTATAAATAAAGGGTTATATGATATATATGTTCAATCCAAAAATCCATCATTAATAAAAAATGTTTTTATCTTGTTATTCCATTTACATATATCGTTACTCAAATTTAAAATGTTTGTTTTCACCATGGTAATAAGTTTTTACCTGGGAAGTATATCTTTTAAGCCTAAAAATAATATAATAATTACAATATTTTATTATCCTAGAAATTATAAATATTAAATCCAACTAATAATACAAAAACCCTATATGTGTATTATATTACTTTTTATACAAGAGAATGTAAATCATAAAACCAAATTTAAGTGTAACCACCATTATTGATTTTTAAATTATTTACAATGAACAGAATTTAAGATAACCATATTATTTAATATTAATTATAAATATTAAAAATATTTAATCCATTTTATCAAATTAAATTCAACTAAATGGATATATTTAATTTAACATTAAACCATTAAAACAAAATTAAAATTACTTTTTTAGAAAGAAAATTCATATTTCATAAAATAGAATGTTTTATATTAACTCTAGGATTTTAAATCATAATAATATGAATTTCAATTATTATAAAGAGATATATAATTAATAAATTTAATTTTAATATTTCTTTATTATTTTTTATTTTAATTATTAAAAATTGACACAATTTATGCACTTAAAAATAGTGTGTAGAAACCCGTGTGCGAATCTAAAAAATAGTTTTAGACAAATATCAGATATAAAGAAGATTTTAATATAATAAATTAGATAAAATATAAATATTTTAATAATTATTTATCATTTAAATTAAATACAATGAATATTGTTTCTTTTAAATTATATAATTTTATGTAATTAAATGATAGTTTTACAAAAAAAATTATTTTTCCCTATTTACAAAAAATGAATCATTTAAAAATGTTCCAAAATTTCACTCTATTATAATTTTGATATAATTACTTAAAAATGATATTCTTATTATAAAATTATATTCTAAAAGTTTTGAAAAATTTGGTATATAATTTTATCAAAAAATCATTTTCCCTAAATTTTATTTTTACAAAAAATTGAGTTCTTATTTATTGTCATTTATCATTTAATTTAAATTGAGTGTGAAGATAAATTATATTTAATTACTTACATAATATTATTCTTACCCTCCTATTTAATATAAGTTATATAATAGTATTATTTAAATAATTATGGCATGTTTTGGCTTTGTGTTGCATGGTGTATATGCTATCTCTAACGACCCAATGCTTTATCAACAGAAACCCATTATTATAATTATACCTTATAGTATAATTACATTATATAGAACAATTAAATATCATTATTCTAAATACTATTTGATCATTAAACATAATTGTTTCACTTACATGCATTGAATTTCGAAAATCTGACATACGTGGTTCTGATCAGTAATATGTTTGGAGTCTAATAGAACAAACTAATTTTTTGGTGAATAGTAACATAACCTTATGAATATTAATGTTAACTTTATTAATATAAATATAAACATATAAATATTAACGTCACCTATGATAGTATATATGTAGGATTTAAGTGAAATCATGATGTACATATGTTTTGGAATAAGTAAACAAATGTTTTAAAAACAGTATTTTTCACGTAAATTAAGATTTTAATTATAAATTAAATTTATCGTATTTGAGAAATTATTTTTAAAAAATGTAATTCATTTTTGTGTTTTATACTTTGAAAAATAGTTAGGGTGAATTTTTGGGATTTTTCTGAAATACTTGAATTTTTGTGAATTAGAAAATGCATTAATTTATCGATAAATACATTATAATTTAAACCCACTATTGCTGACATAACAAGTGATGTAAGCACCCTAAAAATGAACTCACATTCCTTATATACTATTCTTTTCCATGGAATCATCACTATTTCTTATCTTGGTGGAAATTAATAAACTAATGATTAAAATATTAAGAGAACCTCTCTCCACTCCACTATAAATACCACCCTTCACACCCTCATTTTCTCACACCTATTAATCTTTAAAAAACTCTAAACTCTACCTAATAATATTCCCTAGCCCCTAACCCATGTCTTATAGCTTCTGGTATCATCAAAAGACCAAGCCGTAGTTCTTTAAGGAGGATCTCAAGAGGAGGATTCAAGAGCTAATTTCCCTCTCTCTGTTTTCCTTTTTTTCCTTTCAATTTCAAGTTATTTTCTTAATATTTCCCCACCAATCCTCATAAAAATGGTATGTTAAATCCATTGTATCAAATATAATTTTATTTTATGATACTAGTTGGATAATATATCATCCATACCCCTTCTCCTCTTCTTTTTATTTTGGAAAAGAAAACGTTGTTCGTTAGGTGTTAATTTATCTCCTTCAAGAACGACATGTTTTCTACTTCCTTTACCGCCTTCAAATCATTTCATTAACCATTTTTATTTCTTAAAAGTATTATATTATATTTATTATATCCTATTTTATGTTATGGAACTAACTTAGGAACATATTACTAAATGATTAAACAAAACATGTTCATTGTGGTCGAAAAAACGCTCGAATTTACCCAAACGATCGTCATTAAATTTTAAATAATGATTAATCAACATGATATATAAAATAATTAGTTATAATATCATTTAAAATACTTTATTATCATTAACAACATGTAATATAAGTTCTATATTTTTACCCACGTTCTACACGAACTTCAATTCATGAATACAAGTGAAACGTTTAAGAAAACCATAAAAACGAACATTCCCAAAAAATGGATTTAAACCCTGTAACTCATCCAAATGGCCATAAAATAACCTAATAAAACCATAATAAACTATATTCGTGTATATAGTGTTATTTAATTTTTAATTAATTAATCCAATGTGGTTATACATGACTTTAAAGTGAAGAAATCATTTAGATTCAAGGTAAGGGGAAATTCTCGAACCCAACTTTCTTTCTTCGGGTTCTCCCTCTTTCACTTCATTGTTGGTATGGTACTCTTTAAAAATCATTTTTCATCATTATATTATATTTTCTAGTATATAAATTTTTTCTACTAGGGATTATTCCAAAAAAATATTTTCCAAAATAGCTCTTCTTTCAAAAACACACCTTTTACATCTCCCTCAAGTTTGATGGTTATTGTATCAGGTATGTTATTCCCAATTTCTTTTGGGAACCCAAAGATTATGAATGTGTTCTTGTGAGATTAAACCCATTCCATTACATTGGTTATTTATATTCATTTTTTGATATATGTTCTTTTTTTCATTCATGATAATGATAATGTTATGATGTGATTGGTGCACTGGGAATTATATTGTGCAATATAAATGTTTCAATGTGGCAGGTACTCCTAGAATTATACAGAGCTCCAATGCATTAGGAAAAGTGATGAATATCATGTGTTAAAATTAAATTGTGTGTGAACAAGATTCTAATTTTTTTTCACAAGTATGTTTGGTAGTTATTCACTAAGACATGATGTTTCATTTTTTATGCATTTCCACCTTTCAAGTATTTTATTAATGATTCCTCTCATGTTCATGATCCTTTTCCTATGTTATGAATATTCCCACCAATTGTTATATTTTTCATATCAATCCTATTATTTTATTTTTAGATGAACCCTTTTTGATGTATATCCTTAGGTGGATACATGTACTAATGAGAGGTCGGGTGCCGAAATGAAGCTATATAAGAAGGAACTGAAGAAATATTTATTTTTGATATTGTAAATGTTATGTACAGTCCTAGTTTTACAAAGACACTAAACCTTTTGATCCTCATGGTGTAATACTATTATGTTTTTTATATTTATAATTATGTAATAGTAATGTAAGAAAATGATGGGTCTCTATAGTTGGTATCAGAGGCAATGTTTAGTTAGTATGGGAATTAGGATTAGTAAACGATAGAGAAAACCTCTAGTACGAGACTAAGTACAAACATTGACACAAGAAGATTTTCATAGGGATCCTATAGGTCATTATTTTAGTTTAATATTTACAAATGAATAATTTATTCATGATTTTTTGACTTTTGTTTTTTTCTAGAATTTTCTATTTTAGATAATGGTGGGAATGAAGATAAGTCAGGCCAAAAACTCGTGCGAGGGACAATGCAACAGTTGACTGAACGACATCCCCAATGGTTTGGGATGTGGAGTTAAAAAATCATGGAAATTATTAACCAAATATCTCAGATTATGAACAATAACCAGAATAATGGGGAACATCCTCCTTTACCTAAGAGGGAGCGACTTTCTATCGAGTGATTTATGCAGCAACAACCACCAACGTTAAGTGGGTCTTTTGATCTACTAGTTGTGGAACAGTGGGTAAACTCCATAGAGAAGATCTTTTTTGTGTTTCAATATTCTGAGACAAAAAAGGTGACACTATCCATTTATCATCTAGATAGAGAGACTGATCAATTGTGGGAGTGGTTTTTGAAAACCGAGCCAAGTGACAAAATTGTAGAGATGGATTGGGAATACCTTAAGATCATGTTTCTTAATAAGTATTTCCCATGAACTCTTCATAAAATGATGGAGAGAGGATTCATAGAGCTCAATAAAAAGGAAGGAGAATCTATCACAACCTATGAAGTGAGTTTCACAAGGATTTCAAGGTATGATTTGGTTTTTGTTATCAACAATGATAGAAAAATTGAAAGATTCTTTAGTGGATTAAAACAACACCTTCGAAACGATTTTGAAATTCAAGGCTTTGGGAGTTATAAAGAAGTTGTTCGGTGTGCTCTCATTGTGGATATGGAGTTTTGGGAATGTTCCCACGGCTATGGTGATAATAAATTAAATATAGAGTTCCAAGCCGGAGGATCTAATAATAATGGTGGTAAGAAAACACAACAACCCACATGCCAAAAATTCGGTAAGTTGCATCTTGGGAACTACCTCAAAGGGATGGGTAAATGATTCATGAGTTGGAAATATGAACACCATGCTCAAGAGTGTCGTAAATACATGATAATTAAGGATAATGTGGTGGAAGAAATAAGAGAACCACCCATGGTTCAATGCCATAACTATTATGTGCTAGGGCACTATGCAAGACAATGCACTAAACCTCGAGTCATTGAGGGTAAACAACATTAGCAGTCTCCAAAGGGAAAGGATCAAGGTAAGAATTATGTAATCACTATTTCAAAAGTGTATCAAGATAATGAATTCATACAAGGTACACTTCCAATTTACTCAATAATGTAAAAAAATATTATTTTATTCTGGTTCTACACATTCTTTTATATTTTTCTAGTTTTCTAGAACTATAGAATTGAAGCCCCAAAATCGTGAAGTGGATATATCTGTAAAAACACCATGTTGTGCAATCATTGAAACCCAATTGTTTGACTCTTCTACTATTGATGTATATTGTAATATACTTATAGAAAATCTTGTAATACTTCCCTTGGTAGAATTAAATGATATAATGGGCATGGATTGGATCTCATTATATAGAGCATGTATCAACTATTGAGAAAAGAAAATATATTTTCATATACTGAACCTTCCCATTCTCCTCTACAAGATCAAGGAAGATCATGAATATCCTTTAAAAAATCCTTCAAATTTGTGGGTTCTGATTCCCAAGGAAGAAGCATACAGTGCCCAAATAGTTGAGTCAACAGAAAGTGCCATCATTACAGAAATATCCATCGTGAGGGAATATAATGATGTATTTCCTAAGGAGTTACCCAGAAATCCCCTAGATCATAAGGTATATTTCTCAATAGAACTCATACCCTAAGATACTCCTATCTAAAAGTGTACCTATAAAACTGTGACTATCAAACTAGAGAAGTTCAAGAAGAAGCTTCAAGAGAATTTGAAAAAAGGGTTCATATGCCCTTGTGCATCACCTTGGGGTGTGACAGTACTCTTTGTGAAAAAGAAGTATGGAACAATGTAGTTCTGTATAGATTATCTGTCACTCAACAATATCACCATAAAGAAAAATTCTACTCTTACAAGGATAGATGACTTGTTGGATCAGTTAAGAGGAGCTCAATACTTCTCAAAGGTGGATCTTTATTCTGGATATCATTAGCTAAAGGTGAAGAAGGAAGATATTTTTAAGACTTCCTTCCAAATAAGGTATATGCACTATGAGTTTCTGGTGATTCCCTTAGAACATACTAATCCCCCTTCAATATTCATTTATTTGGTTAATAGAGTCTTTAGACATTACCTCGAAAAAACTTTGGTAGTGTTTATCGATGATATTCTCATAAACATAAAGGAAAAGGAGGAACATAAAGAATATATAAGACTTGTGCTTGTGACATAGAGAAAGGATAAGTTGTATTCCAAATTCAGCAAGTGTGACTTTTGGTTGAAGCAAGTCACGTTCTTGGGACATGTGATCACAAGTGAGGGAATTTCTGTAGACTATTCAAAAAAATGGCGATTGAGGAATGGCACATACCCTCTAGTTTCACAAAAATTCATATTTTACTTGGATTAGCTGGGTACTACCGAAATTTTTTGAGAACATTCCCACAGTTTTCAAGAATGGTAAGTAAGTTAACAAGGAAATGGGTAATGTATGTTTGGATGGAAGAATGTGAGTGATGCTTCCAGAAGCTAAAGAGAAGGCTGATCATTGCACCTGTACTCACACTATCGAAAAGTGGAAAATGTTTTGTGATTTACAGTGATGCTTCAAAGAATGGATTGGGATGTGTACTCATGAAAAATGATAATGTGATAGCCTACGCCTGATAGATGTTGAAGATCCATGAGCAGAACTACCTAATGTATGATCTAGATCTAGCTGTTTTGATTTTTTCCTTGAAAATATAGCAACACTACCTTTATGGTGAGGAATGTTACATATACACTGACCACAAGAGCCTAAAGTATATATTCACACAAAATTATTTAAACATGCCTCAAATGATATTTTTAGAGCTAATCAAAGATTGCGATTTATCTATTCACTATCATCATGAAAAGGAGAACAAGGTATCTCATGTAGAGACCCATAATTGACATACATAGACATTACATTACATTTTCGTAATACTTAATACATTACAAAAATAGACACCCAAAGACCGTATTACTTTAGTGTCTTTGGAAACTTGGAACATAATATTTTAATCATGTTGAATGATCTTCAACATCTCCCATAAAGATCATCCACTTTTGTTTTCTAACCTAAAACCATTATTTATATCCTGGGTAAAATAAAACATAAAAAGGGTGAGCTCAAATTCTCAGTAAGGGTAAGCATGGAGAAAATAAAACAACCCGTTTACATTTGAACTTAAAAACATGAACATAATGTTTAAACATCAAAATCTCGATTTGTGAAATAAATCTTGGTAGAATGTAAGGCATAGATCTTAAAGGAACATTAATCATGATAAAATTGCATTGGAATAAAACATGGAATTATGGGAAACCATTAAAGACATGATATGATTTCCATATTACCCAAGGTATTACTTCCAAGACCATCATAGTGGACAAAGTCCATTACTGAACCAGGTTTAGTTTCCATTCCAGCCCTGTATTACTGAACCTGATTTACTTGCCAGTCCAGCCTTGTCTATCTCATCAGATATAAATCTTTACCCAATGCATTAGAGGGAGATATAGGTCCTACCCATATCATAAGTAAATAATTCTTACTTGTGCAACAAAATAAACATAAATCATTCATCATAACACATAGAATAAAATGGGTTGCATAAACAATATCCCATTATAACATAATCCATATTAAACCAATGGATATAATTTCTTCATAAGAAGAATAAATCCATGTAAATAATAGAGACATTATACTTAAAACATAATCATACTAAATAATGTCATTTTGGATGGAAAATAGTTTTGAAAAAACACTTGAAAGGAATTCTTGAAGAAAATATCCTTTCTTCTGTAAAATAATTTTCTTTTCACAAAATGACTTGAAATTTTAAAAAGGATTTTGTTGAAAATAATCATGAAATTTTGTAGAGGTAGCTTCATTAAAATATTTTTTTATGAAACCATAAAAATCCATTCACTCTGTATAAGTTAAAAAAACATTCTTCTCGTACTTTTTCCGGAATAGTCAAAAATTACCTTATATGGTATCCCAAAGAAATATTCCTTCCATACAATGTGGTAAAGAGTAAACAAAGGGTAAAAATGAATTTAAACATACATGTATGAATAGTAAACATTTTATTTAAACATTTTTAGAAAACATGGACTTGGATGATAAACATAACCCCAATAAATACTTACGTATAAGAAATCTCGGATAAAAATGAGATTTAAAAAATTATCCCTTAACTTATGTCCAATTTATTCCATATGTGTCTGAGACTCCTATATAGTGGGTTTAAACATATTATTATATTTTAATAGAATCATAATAATATTTATGATATCATATATGATACACTTATGACTTTATATTACCCGTTCATTTGTCAATTAAATGTTAAAGCAGTGTTTTGGGTAAAATCATTTCATTTATCGTTCGTGTTTGGACTTGTTTTTCTTGATATTATTATTACTTATATCATGATTTATTTACTCCCAGAATTTAATACATGATTTATATATAATATATATTCATAATATAAGTATATATAAAATATCAATAAATGGAACGAAATACACCGTTCATGGAGACGGTAGACCGTACATACGCATGAACGTTGTTTTCATTTCCTTATTAAATTGAATGGTTGTAAGTAAATAACATATACATAAATCCAGTATCATTATTATGTCATATATCTCATTATTATTCATTATATATACTTTATAATCATTCTTGAATGGTTAACTTGGAGAATGAATCTCATCGCATTGTGGAGATGGTAATTCGTACATACGCACGAGCGATGATATCGTTCCCATCATTATTGAATGGAATTAGAGTTGATGATATAATATCTCAGAATTGGTATCATGTTATAATAACCATATATATTTATTCTTTACACCATTATACCCATTCTAGTAAGGTGGTGGTGGAAAAACATATTACACCACGACGTGACGACGATATTCTGTACGTACGCACGCGCGGTGATTTCGTTTTTTGTAGGATGGATAGAAGGTGAAATAGGTTTGTTTCATATTTATGATAACATATCAGTATGTAAGTAATACTGATTTTGTTACTTTATATTGAAACAACTAAATAAGAGGGAGTATAAGAATAAATTAATTTGAAAGAATCGGTAAAGGATATTACCTCTCCTTCGACGCGCCTCTTCTAAACCTCCTCTTAGGGTACTAAAGTTGGTCTTTGAAGAGGACCAGTACCTCTAGTATGTTTCTATAAAAGTGTAGAAGAGAAATGGTCATGGTTTGGCGGATCTTGAAGGCTCAATGTGGTGTGAGGAGAAGAGGGAGGAGGTGCCCTTTTATAAGGGAGAAGAGGGGCACTTTAGGAAACCTCCAAAATATTAATTTATAATAAACTCAAACCCCACTTAAAAAACTCAAAAAATGACTCAAATAAAAATATTAGATTATATATAATTGTAATCTCATAAACCAATAAAATTTAGACATGTTTGGAAATTATTTTAAACCTTCTCAACTTGATTTATCCTTATTTAATCTATTTAATTTTATTTGTCGTAATAATATTCTAAATTTTAAATTGTTATAAATAATTTCTTTGGTGTTTTGAATTTCCAAAATTGTATAATTTATGAAATTTTGGACCATATAAATTTCAATTTATAATTTTTAAATATTTTTGTGATTTTTAAAAAAAATTATAATTTTTTATTTTTATAAAATAACAAATTGTGTCAATTTTGACACTATTCACTTATTTGAATTTAAATAAAATAAACACAGAAGATATGTTCGAACTAAAAGAATTAATACATTCATAACATGTCATAGGTTTCTACAAAATTTGTGGATCAAATTAAATAGTTCATATAATATTTATTTTAATATTTTTAAAACCATTTATTTGATATTTCAATCAATAAAATAATTTCAACATCACTATTGTGTCATAATTAATGATAATTATTTAATCCCTAAAAATTATAAATAAATTAACATGAAGTATATAATTTTATTAAATTTCTTGAGACTATTTAGGTTCAAAGCTTTATAAAGTTTATCCCTAAATTAAAATTATTACACTTATAATATATAAGAGAGTGACATGTTGTCACTTTCTTTGGTTTTAATAATAATTACATCATTTTAATGATCGAAAGTCCATGAAATGAATCTATTCCGACCCTTATGTGATATGGGTCTACATTAATTCATGAAATAAAAATTTGGTAGGTGTTGGTGTAATTTTATAATCTCAGGTTTAACCTTAATTACCCGATTTACCATTAACTATAGTAAATAAAAATTACTGTAGTTACTATTCATAATATCAAAAAAATAAAATTAACCTATTAACATAATTTAGACCCACTGAATACAAATATGGAATCCATTTTTCAAAATTAAAAACAAATAATTTTCAGTGATTAATTTAAAATTAATCCTGTTTTTAAGAAAACATGTTTTAAATGTTAAAACATTGCAAAAGATGGAAATGTTTTTACCTATGAATTCAGTGTAAAATTATTGCTAATGACCTAAATTATATTAAATGGTAAAAATATATTCTATTTATACTTTAATACCATTCAATATTATAATTTAACAATATAAATTATCTTGATTAAAAAAGAAGTTTTTAATTAAAATTTAGCATATTTTTACTATTCATCAAAATAAGAAAATTATCAGAAAAATACAAAAAATTTATCCATTGTAAATTTTTTTATAATTTTTCAAAAAAGAAATTTATTTTGTAAAATTGAACTTATAAACTTGTCAAAAATCATATTTATAAATGGTGTTCCATCAAAAGGCGGTAAAACCACATTTTTTGAAAAATACTTTTTTTATCTGAAAATTTGATTTTGTTTTCATACCTCATTCTAGAAAATGTGTAAGATGAATTATAATTTTATGGAATTAAAAATTCAGTTAATACTATTCATAATGGCTAGTTTATAATATTATAATAATATATCATTGTTTAGTGAAACTCAGTATTGCGTACAACCCAAGCTATCGAAGAAGGCCGCTCTTCCGTGTAACACATGCTAAGTCAGGATTGTGTGTAGTGAAAGCTTCCTTTGGTGTTGAATATTACATAATCAAAACATAGTTCATTTATACATAGATCAAAATCTATACTCGGTGTTGTGTAAAATGAATTTTATTCGAAAGAACATGAAATTGTGTGCAACACAAGCCAAGAATAGTGTTGCGTATACTTCAAGCTAATATGGTGTTGCACATAGCGCAAGATAATTTTGGTGTAGCATAAAAAATAAGATATCAAAGAAATTAAAAAGAATATATCTCATAAAATCTCGGGGTGTTACACTCTACCCCCCTTAAAATTAATTTCTCCCACGAAATTTGTTCGCATTATAAATGGTTTAACACTTGAAATTTTCTTTTATAGAAACCCACATCATAAAAAGAAATACTAAAACTTCTTTTTAAAAAGGACTGTTTGAAACCTAATGGTTACCCAAAGTAACTCATCACTGGGTTTCCACATAAGAGGACATAGGTGAAAATATGGATATGGAAGAAAAATCTAACCATCATGTTCTAATGGAGAGTGGTAGAGGAAATGTTAATTAAAAATCTAAAAATCACAAAGCCATAAATTTTTGATGATCTAAGGTACCTTCTGAATCATTAGATATGAGGGAACTAGGACAATATTTTTGGTTTTCAAGATCCTTTCCCTTTTGTTGAATAATTTTTTGAATTAAAAGAAATACATACATGATTTTGGAACATTCTCACTGTTGTTTGTGCCTTGAACAATTTCCACTTCATCTCTTAAAGAAATGAAGTTGATTTTTTCTTTTGTGAAGTGTTAGCAGATCATGCGATGAAATGATAGGTCATTCCATCTGTCTCAAACATAAGTTTAGTAAACATTATATACATAAGTCCATCTTATGGTGAGATTAATCATTTATGGTTCCAAAAATGGACTTATACCTCATCAATCATACCACTTAATAAAATAAAACTTGTTTCTAATAACAAGGGACTTCCTATAAGCATGTGTTAGGCGATAAAGGCATGTCGTACTTCACATGTGGGTTCGATTCCTGCAGTCGGGTCCAACACGATGGGTTGTCGCCCAACCTGCAGGTTGTCCTTTTTCTAAAAATACACCATTATAACATTCCATAAATAATAATAAAAAATTTCTACCCTTAATCAATACTATCTAATGTCCCAAAATAATCCATTCCAATCTTATCCAAAATACTTCTATCCAATCTCATAGTATAAAGATAACGATTACTAGAAAGGTCATCTAGCAATCATGTGAATACCATCATTTATCTCATATATATAATAAGATATATCTTGTTGGTCACATTCCAAACATGTGAATACCTTAATCATGTATTCTCTTGAAACACAAATTACCATAGAACCATAGTGAAAACATGTGTAATAACCCGAATCTTGATGTACATGGACATTACATTACTTTTGTGGAATACTTAATACATAAAAAAAATAGACACACAAGGACCATTATAGTTTAGTGTCTTTGGATACTCGGAACATAATCTTCTAATCGTGGAGAAATATCTTCAACATCTCCCACAAAGATCTTCCCCTTTTGGTTTGCTTCCCTAAAACCTTTCTTTAAATCCTGAGGAAAAGTAAACATATAAACGGTGAGATCAAATGCTCAGTAAGGGTAAACATGGATAAAATAAAACAAATCATATACATTTTAACTTAAAAACATGAAGATAATGTTTAAACATCAAAATCTTGGGCAATGACATAAAACATGGAAGTACATAAGACATAGATAATAAAGAAACATTAATCATGATAAAATAGAATGAGAATAAAACATGTGATTGTGGAAACCATTAAGAACATGATATGATTTCCATAGTAGCCAAGGCATGGATCCCAAGACCATCTTAGTGGACAAAGTCCCTTTTTGAATCGAGTTCACTCCTCATTCCAGTCCTGTATTACTGAACCGGATTAACTCACCGTTCCAGCCATGTCTATCTCATGAGATATAAATCATTACCCAATGAATTGGAGGGAGATATAGGCCCCACTAATCTCATAATGAAACTATTCTTATGTGTGCCACAAAATCATAAATCATACATCATAGCATAACCCATGTAATAAAAATGGGATTCTTAAACATCATGCCATCATAACATAACCCATGTAATAAAAATGGGATTCTTAAGCATCATGCCATCATAACATAACCCATATAAGATAAAAGGAAATCATAAAATTATTTCCATCATAAAAGAATCAAATCAATTTAAAAATAGGGATAGAAATAGAACCCTATTTTATCTTTGATAGAAAATAATTTTGATAAAACACTTGAACTCCATTCTTGAGGAAAATATCATTTCTACTTCAAAAACAATTTTCCATTGTTAACATATCATAAAATTTTAAATTAAAAGAAGTTGATTAAAAATAAAACTGAAAACTTGTAAAGGAATATTCTTGTAAATAATGTTTTAAAAATCCATTCATCCCGTATAAGTTAAAAAAACATTCTCCTTGTACTTTTGATGGAAAAGTCAAAAAGTTCCTTGTATGGTAAAAAAAGAATGATTCCATCCATAACACAAAGTAAAAGTCAAAGAAGGGTAAAAATTAATTTAACAATACATGGAAGAATATTAAAAACTTTATGAAAAACAATTTATGGACATGGATGAAAAATATAAGCCCAGTAAATACTTACGTATAAGTAATCTCGGATAAAAATTTGATTGTAAAATTATCCCATACCTTAGGTATGACAAGATTTGTACGTGTCCGAACCTCCTGTATAATGATTTAAATAATGTCATTGAATTATTATAGAATCATATTCATTGTTATGATATCATATATGGTTCACGTTTTACTTTATATTACCCTTTCTTTTGTAAATTCCATGTTAAAGCAGCATTTTGGGTAAAATCGTTTCATTTGTCGTACGTGTTTCGACTTGTTGTTCTTGATATTATTACTTATATACTGATTTACATAATTCCAGAATGTAAAACATGATTTATATATAATATCTATTCAGAATATATATATATATATATGATAGATCGATAAATGGAATGAAATACACCGTTTATGGAGACGGTAGGTCGTACGTACGCATGAACGCTGTTTTCGTTTCCTTATTGAATTGAATGGAATTAAGTAGATGACATACATATATATATATATATATATATATATATATATAAATCCAGTATCATTATTATTTCATATATTTCAATATTATTCATTATATATACTTTATAATCATTCATGAATGGTTAACATGGAGAATGAATCTCATCGCGTCGTGGAGACGGTAGTCCGCACGTACGCACGAGAGATGATATCATTCCCATGATCGTGGAATTGTATTGAAGTGTATGTATAATATTTCAGAATAAATATCACTTTACAAGAATCATATATAGTTATTTATTTACACCATTATACCCATCCAAGTAAGGTGGTGGTTGAAAACAGATTACACCACGACGTAGAGACGGTATTCCGTACGTACGCACGCGCAATGATTTCGTTTTTCGTAGGATGGATAGAGGGTGAAATAAGGTTGTTTAATATTTATAATAACATATCAGTATATATTTAATACTTATGTTATTAATTCATAATGATAAAACTAAAGTAGAAGAAGTATAAGAATAAAGAAACATGAGAGAATTGGGAGAAGAGATTACCTCTTCTTCGACACACCTCCTTTAAGCTTCCTCTTAAGGAAGTAGAGTTGGTCTTTTGAGAAGACCATAACCTCCAGAATGTTTCTAGGGAACCATAGAAGACAAATGGACAGAGTTTGGCGGAGATTCAAGGCTCAATGTGGTGTGAGGAAGAGAGGGAGGAGGTGCCCTTTTATAAGGGAGGAGAGGGGCACCTATGGAAAAACTAAAAATATTATTTTATTATAAAGTCATATTCGGTTTTTAATAGCTCCAAATTGATCTATTTCGAAGATAATGTGGGTATGGGTCTAAATAATCTCATACAATATAATTTAGACAAGTTTAGGTTTCTATTTTAACCTTATCATTTAGATTTAACTTTAAGTAAAATAATTTTACTTTTACCGTGTCATCTTGTTTTCTTACACTACAAGGTTAATAAACTTACTATAACAAACCAAACGAATCCCAAGTTGTTTATTATTAATATATATAACCTTATATAAGTCATATGGACGAACATTAGATTTTTAAGAATAAAATAACAATTAATAATATAATATTTGTTTTAAAAACTATTTAATGTCAATTTTGACACTATTTGGTAATTGATTTTTATGAAAATCATAACAGAATGATTTGTTCAAACAAAGTTAATTAAATCAATAATAACATGTCATATTAATATAAAAAATTATTGTAATTCATAAAAAGTCTCAAATTACATTTATTTGGGTATTTGTAACATCAATTATGTTAATATTCAATTAATAAGATAATTACTGCATCATCATTGTGTCATAAATAAATTAAATTATTTAATGTCTAAAAATTATAAATAAAATAAAATAATGTAGGAAATCATTTTAGCTCTTTAATTAATATTTACAGTCTAATTACACTTATCCAATAGAATTAGGACATGTTTTAGGGTAATAATAATATCATTTTTACACTTAATTACCCTATTTACTTTTAACCGTGGTAAAAAAAACTAAAAGTTACTATTCACCAAAAATTATTTTAATCTCATAGAACCAAATTTTAGTCCTTGATATTATTCGTGTCTCTAGGATTTTCTAAATTCTATTCACAGAGCGGTAAAGTTAAGTTTTATGTGAATTTTCAAATTCTCCTAGGATGTGGGTAAAAGACGGTGAAAAGTTCAATAAAATTTTTATATATCTAAAATTATTATAAAATGACTCCAATGAATTACTTTGAACATATATAGGTATTATGTATCAATTTTTACCTAAAATAAATTTAAATAAAATAAATAATTATTTAAATAAAAAGTCAGTTTTTAAATATTAACCCAGTGTTTTCACTATTCATCAAAAATTGAAAGTTTTCAGAAAAATACCAAAATTTCACCCTAGGATAATTTCGATATTCCGAATCCAAAAATGAAGTCCATTTTGAAAGATAAAATTTATAAAATTTAAAAACGTTGGTATTACTATTCATAACGACTAGTTTATATAACATATCGTTGTTTAACGAAACTCGGTATTGCGTAAAACACAAACTATCGTGGAAGGTCGCGATTGCGTGTAATGAAATGAAATTCAGGGATTCATGTTGTGAAAGATTATTTTGGTTTAGAGTACAACACAAGACATTAATGAAATTAAAAAGAATATTTTTCATAAAATCTCGGGGTGTTACATTCTACCCCCCTTAAAATGAATTTCGCCCTTGAAATTTGTTAGGGTTATAAATGGTTTACTACTCGGAAGTTTCTTAAATATAAACCCACATCGTAAAAAGGAATACCAAAACTTGACTTTAAAAACTAAAGTATGAAACGTAATGGTTACCCAAATTAACTAATCATTGGGTTTCCACATATGAGAACATAGGTGAAAATATGGATATGGAAGAGAAATCTAACCGTCATGATCTGATGAAGAGTGGTATAGAACATGGCTATGAAAAATCCAACAATCAAAATACCATAAATTTGTGATGATCTAGGGTACCATCTGATTCATTGGATATAAGGGCACTAGGACAACATTTTTGGTTTTCAAAATCATTTCCCTAAAGTTGAAGAATTTGAATTAGAAGAAATACTTACTTTATTTTGGTATAATCTCACCATTGTTCATTCCTTGAACAATTTACACTTCATCTCTTTAAGAAATGAAGTTGAATTTGTCTTTTGTGAAGTTTTATCAGATCATGCGATAAAATGATAGGTTATTCCATCTGTCTCAAACATAAGTTATCAAAATTTATATACGTAATTCTATCTATAGTGAGATTAATCATATACGGTTCCAAAATGGACTTATAATTCATCTATCATCCTGAATAATAAAATAAAACTAGTTTCTACTAACTAGGGACTTCCTTTAGTCCAGTGGTAGGAAATAAAGGCATGTCACACTTCGGTTGTGGGTTCGATTCCCACAGCCTTGTCCGACGTGACGGGTTGTCGCCCGTTCTGCAGGTTGTCCTTTTTTCTAAAAATACAATATTATAACTTTCCATCAATAATATGAAATAGTTCTAGCCTTAAACAATACTAACTTATGTCCAACAAAATCCATTCCAATCTTTAGGCTTATCCAAAATAATTCTGTCAATTCTCATATTATAGTGAAAACGATTACTAGAGAGTTCATATAACAAGATTGTTAATACCATCGTCGATCCCCATATATCATAAGATATGTCTTTTTGGTCACATAACAAACATTCGAAGGCCTTAATCATGTATTCTCTTAAAAAATGAATACCCATTGAACCTTAGTGAAAGCATGAGTGCTGTCAAAAGTTAACTCTTTCCACATACCAAAACCCCAAAATTCTATATACTCAAACCATGATATAAATATTTTCTTATATCAGTCATGAGCTTGTGAATACTGTCAAACATTTCATTTTCTCCATATCCCTTCATTATACGCATATAATCTGCTTTCCAAAAACATTTGAATCACTTTTCATGGTTACTGGTACCATAAAATTATTGAAAACCACAATAGAATAATAAAAAAATATTCCAATACACCATAAAAGTACCTCAACAACATTGTTCTTGAATACCAATACATAAACACTTCAATCCATCCTCTTCAATGATTGTCATGGAATAATTACTTCCTTGATTTAGAAGTAACCTCTTAGGTCAGGGCATTGAGTTGGGTAATTAAGATGTTCTCCACAAATAAGACATTGAAATCTATAACAGTCTGTCACTCTATGACCCTTTTCTCCACAAAAATAACATCTTTCCCTCCATTTGAGGTATTCCTCAAGGTTACTCTTCCCTTCTTTAGAAATCTCAATCTTCCTTTCATCATTCTCCTCAACATGCGAACATGCATAAAAGTCTATCTTCCCTTTATTTGATGAATTGGGAATACCACTAAATTTCACCTTGTTAATTATATATCGCGATGACTGATTCAGAATTATCAAAACATATTTTTCTCAAGGCATTACACAATTTCATTGCTCATAGTCACCAATTTGTACATTGGATTCAATGTTAACTGAATTCCTTCTGGTTCCCTCCATTGACTAAAACACAAAAATAATTCTATGAGAGGCAAAAATCATACAAGGAAAATAACATAATCAAGGGGGAATACCTTCAACATCTAACATCTTAGGTTTAATTATAATATTGTTACCATAATTCTAGGACTATAACCTATACTTATACTTAACCTTAGGGAAATCCCTTGATATACCTTAGAAATATTTCTAGGGATCTCAATAAAGTTTTCGCATCCTAGTTTCCAAAGGTTAACTAAACCTTTCCTCTGATACCAACTGTAATGACCCGAATCTTGATGTACATGGAAAGTACATTAATTTTTCGGAATACTTAATACATAACAAAAACATACACACAAGGACCGTAATAGTTTAGAGTATTTGGAAACTTGGAACGTAATCTTCTAATAGTGGTGAAAGATCTTCAACATCTCTCATAAAGATCTTCCCCTTTTGGTTTTCTTACCTAAAACCTTTCTTTAAATCCTGGGGAAAAGTAAAAATATAAAGGGTGAGCTCAAATGATCAGTAAGGTTAATCATGGATAAAATAAAACAAATCATATACATTTGAACTTAAAAACATGAACATAATGTTTAAACATCAAAATTCTGGTCAATGACATAAAACATGGTAGTACTTAAGACATAGATCATAAAGAAACATTAATCAGGATAAAATAGCATGGGAATAAGACATGTGATTGTGGCAACCATTAAGAACATGATATGATTTCCATAGTAGCCAAGGAATTGCTGCCAAGACCATCTTAGTGGACAAAGTCCCTTTTTGAATCGAGTTCATTCCTTGTTCTAGTCCTGTATTGCTGAACCAGATTAACTTACTATTCCAGCCATGTATATCTCATGAGATATAAATCATTACCCAATGCATTGGAGGGAGATATAGGTTCCACCCATCTCATAATTAAACCATTCTTATTTTTGCCAAAAAATCATAAATCATACATCATAGCATAACCCTTGTAATAAAAATGGGATTCTTAAACATAATGCCATCATAACATAACCCATATAAGATAAAAGGAAATAATAGAAGAAATTCCATCATAAAATAATCAAATCAATTTAAAAATAGGGATAGAAACAGAACCCTATTTTATCTTAGATGGAAAATAATTTTGATAAAACACTTGAACTCCATTCTTGAGGAAAATATCATTTCTACTTCAAAAACGTTTTTCCTTTCTTAACATGTCATACAATTTTAGACTAAAAGAAGTTGATTAAAAATAAACTTGAAAACTTTTAAAGGATTCTTCTTGGAAATAATGTTCTAAAAATCCATTCATGCCGTATATGTTAAAAAAAACATTCTCCTCGTACTTTTTTCGGAAAAGTCAAAAAGTTCCTTGTATGGTAAACAAAAGAATGATTCCATCCGTAACACAAAGTAAAAGTCAAAGAAGGGTAAAAATGACTTTAAGCATACATGTGAGAATATTAAAAACTTTATAAAAAACATCTTATGGACATGGATGAAAAACTTAACCCCAGTAAATACTTACGTATAAGCAATCTCAGATAAAAATGAGATTGCAAAATTATCCCTTACCTTAGGTCTGATAAGCTTTGTACGCGTTCTAAACTCCTCTAAAATGATTTAAATAATGTAATTGAAATATTACAGAATAATTTTCATTTTTATGATATCATATATGGTTCACGTATGACTTTATATTACCCGTTCTTTTGTAAATTCCATGTTAAAGCAGCATTTTGGGTAAAATCCTTTCATTTATCGTACGTGTTTCACCTTGTTGTTCTTGATATTATTACTTATATACTGATTTACATAATTCCAAAATGTAAAAAATTATTTATATATAATATATATTCAGAATATACATATATATATGATAGATCGATAAATGGAATGAAATACACCGTTCATGGAGACGGTAGGTCATACGTACACATGAACGCTATTTTCATTTCCTTATTGAATTGAATGGAATTAAGTAGATGAAATACATATATATATACATAAATATAGTATCATTATTATGTCATATATTTCATTATTATTCATTATATATACTTTATAATCATTCATGAATGGTTAACATGGAGAATGAATCTAATCGCGTCGTGGAGACGGTAGTCCGCATGTACGCACGAGCGATGATATCATTCCCATGATCATGAAATTGTATTTAAGTGTATGTATAATATTTAATAATCAATATCAATTTACAATAATCATATATAGTTATTTATTTACACCATTATACCCATCCAAGTAAGGTGGTGGTCAAAAATAGATTACACCACGGCGTGGAGACGGTATTCCGTACGTACGCATGCGCTGTGATTTCGTTTTCCGTATGATGGATAGAAGGTGAAATAAGGTTGTTTAATATTTATAATAACATATAAGTATATATTTAATACTGATGTTATTAATTAATAATTATACAACTAAAGAAGAGGATGTAGAAGAAGAAAGAAACTTGAGAGAATTGGAAGAAGAGATTACCTCTTCTTCGACGCACCTCCTTTAAGATTCCTCTTAAGGAAGTAGAGTTGGTCTTTTGAGAATACCAGAACCTCCAGAATGTTTCTAGGGATGTGTAGAAGAGAAATGTTCAGGGGTTGGACGAGATTCAAGGCTCAAAGTTGTGTGAGTAAGAGAGGGAGGAGGTGCCCTTTTATAAGGGAGGAGAGGGGCACCTTTAGAAAAACTAAAAATATTATTTTATTATAAAGTAGTATTCAGTTTTTAATAGCTTCAAATTGATATATTTAGAAGATAAGGTGGGGATGGGTCGAAATCCTCTCATACAATAGAATTTAGACAAGTTTAGGTTTCTATTTTAACCTTATCATTTATATTTAACTTTAAGTTAAATAATTTTACTTTTACCGTGTCTTCTTGTTTTCTTACACTCTAAGGTTAATAAACATACTATAACAAGTTAAAAGAACCCCAAGTTGTCTATTATTAATATATATATCCTTATATAAGTCATTTGGACTAACCTCAGATTTTTTAAGAATAAAATAACAGTTAATAATATAATATTTGTTTTAAAAACTATTTTATGTCAATTTTGACACTATTTGGTAATTGATTTTTTTGAAAATCATAACAGAATTATTAGTTCTAAAAAAGTTAATTAAATAAATACAAACATTTCATATTAACCTATAAAATTTATTTAATTCATAAAAAGTCTCAAATTACATTTATTTGGGTATTTATAATATCAATTATGTTAATATTTCATTAATAAGATAATTTCTGCATCATCATTGTGTCAAAAATAAATTACATTATTTAATGTCTAAAAATTATAAATAAAATACCATTATGTAGGAAATCTTTTTAAATTTATAATGAATATTTATAGTCGAATTTATCTTATGTATAACCCTATATTAAAAATTGTTCAGTTATTAAACTTTGATTTTATCTATTTTAACTCTTCTTTAAATAAAATAATATTAAATGCCCTAATCTAATCCAAGTGGACCTAAATGGTCATATTTTATTCCTAAGGTTGTTTTTGGTTGAATTAAACTTATCCAATAGAATTAGGAAATGTTTTAGGGTAATAATAATATCATTTTTACCCTTAATTACCCTATTTACTTTTACCCATAGTAAAAAAAGTAAAAAGTTACTATTCACCAAAAATTATTTTCATCTCATTGAACCAAATTGTAGTCATTGATATTAACTGTGTCTCTTGGATTTTCAAAATTCCATTCAAAGAAGCGGTAAAATTAAGTTTTATGTGAATTTGCAAATTCTCCAAAGAGGTGGGTAAAAGACGGTGAAAAGTTCAATAAAATTTTTATATATCTAAAATTATTATAAAATGACTCCAATGAGTTACTTTGAACATATATAGGTATTATGTATCAATTTTGACCTAAAATAAAATTAAATTAAATAAAATATTTATTTAAATAAAAAGTCAGTTTTTAAATAGTAACCTAGTGTTTTCATTATTCATCAAAAATTGAAAGTTTTCAGAAAAATACCAAAATTTCACCCTAGGCTAATTTTGATATTCCGGATCCAAAAATAAAGTCTATTTTGAAAGATAAAATTCATAAAATATCAAAAAGTGTTTATTACTATTCATAAATGCTAGTTTATATAACATATCGTTGTTTAGCGAAACTCGGTATTGCGTACAACACACGCTATCGTGGAGGGTTGCGATTGCGTGTAATGCAAGCCAAGTCAGGGATGTGTGTTGTGCAAGATCCTTTTGGTGTAGCGTACAACACAAGATATTAATGAAATTAAAAAGAATATTTTTCATAAAATCTATGGGTGTTACAATATGAATGTGGTAAAAAGTTAACTCTTTCCACATACCAAAATCTCAAAAATTCTATATA
The DNA here is from genome assembly GCA_963277665.1 of Viscum album. Classification (NCBI taxonomy): domain Eukaryota; kingdom Viridiplantae; phylum Streptophyta; class Magnoliopsida; order Santalales; family Viscaceae; genus Viscum; species Viscum album. Next base: position 1,351,565,553 of record OY728158.1, read on the forward strand.
CGCAAACCATGATATCACTTTTTCCTTACATCAATCATGAGCTCATTAATACCATCAAACATTTTATTTTCTCCTTATCCATTTATTATGCACATATCATCTTCTTTAAAAAAGTATTTCAATCACTTTTCATGGTTATCAGTACCATACAATTATTGAAAACCAATACATAGATAATCCAAAATTACATGATACTATAAATCAGATTCCATGATACTATTTTGAAATCCCATTACATAAAACCTTAATCATTCCACAACATCATTTTCATACTCAACATCACAAATAGTGATCGCATGTGACTTCCCCTTGTCCTTTTCCTTAAGAGGTTGCTGAGTTCAATCATCATTAACCCTTGGATTAGGGCATTGATTAGCATAATTCCCCATTTCCTTACACTTGAAACATTGAAGTTTTGGTGGTGCATTCTATATAGTCTTTTCTCTATTCACATCATTAGCTACCCTTTTTATAGTACTTCAACACTCAGCTGCTTGATGACCTTGTTTTCCACACTTAAAACATTTTCTAGTCCCTTTAAGACAATCTCCACTATGCTTCTTTCCATACTTTGAGCGTAACGAAACATTCGTCTTCTTTTCACCATTGTTTTGAGATTTTTCTTGGAACTCCATCTTTCATTTCTTGTCAAAACCATGAGATGGATATGTAACACCAAATTCCAGTTCTACCTTGATAGCACAACGCACAATTTCTTCATTGCTACTAAAGTCTCTTATAGCTAATTCCCTTCGAAGACTTGGTTTTAAGCCACTGAAGAATCGATCAATTTTACTTTCAGGTTGGATAATAAAGCCAGATGCATACCTTACAAGCCTTGTAAAATTTGCCTCGTACATACTAAAAGATTCATCATCCTTTTACTTAAGCCCAAGGAACTCATTTTCCATATTTGTTCAAAGAATACAGGGGAAGTACTTATTGAAAAAACATGTTCTTAAACTCATCCCATTCCATAGAATCAATTTAATCTTGGGGCCTCATATTCTTAATTAGAGTCCACCACTGGTACGCTTCACCTTTTAAACGGTAAATGGCCAGAATGAAATTTTCATGTTCCAAACAGCGAAGTATGGAAAATATATTTTCAATGGTACTGATCCATTGTTCAGCAACAAGTGGATCAGAAGACCCCTTAAAAGAAGGTGGATGTTGCCTCATGAAGGACTCAATAGAATATCGTTCCCTTCTCTGCTCATTTGGAAGTCCAGAATGATTCATATCTTTTTTCAGTATAGCAATAAGATTTTTCAATCCATCTCCCATAACATTGGTTTATTTAGGAAGACAATCAATGCATTTTCCATTACATTGATCAACACGGTTCCTTCGGTTTCCAGCCATCATCTAAAACCAAAAATGAATAGCATGAGAAAAAAAATCAAGCTAGGAAAACAACATAATAAAGGGGTGTACCTTCAATATATAACATATTAGGTTTAATTCTAAGATCATTACCATAATTCTAGGAATATAACCTATACTTATACTTATCCTCAGAGACATCCCTAGATATACCTTAGAAATATCTCTAGGGATCTCACTAATGTTTTCGCATCCTAGTTTCCAAAGGTTAACTAAACCTTCGCTCTAATACCAATTGTAGAGACCCATACTTTACGTATATAGACATTACATTACTTTTGTGGAATAATTAATACATTACAAAAAATAGACGCCCAAAGACCGTATTAGTTTAGTGTCTTTGGAAACTCGGAACTTAATCTTCTAATCATGTTGAAAGATCTTCAACATATCTCATATAGATCATCCCTTTTAGTTTTCTTAACTAAAACCTTTATTTATATTCTGGGGAAAAGAAAACATAAAAAGGGTGAGCTCAAATGCTCAGTAAGGGTACAAATGGAGAAAATAAAACAACCCATATACATTTGAACTTAAAAACATGAACATAAAGTTTAAACATCAAAATCTCGATCCTTGAAATAAATCTTGGAAGAACCCAAGGAATAGATCTTAAAGGAACATTAATCATGATAAAATGTCATGTGAATAAAACATGTAATTGTGGAAAAACATTAATCACATGATATGATTTCCATAGTAGCCAAGGAATTACTTCCAAGTCCATCATAGTGGAAAAAGTCCATTACTGAATCGGGTTTATTTGCTGTTCCAGCCCTGTATTGTTGAACCATATTTTCTTAAAGTTCCATCCATGTCTATATCATGAGATATAAATCTTTACCCAATGAATTAGAGGGAGATATAGGTCTCATCCATCTCATAATGAAATCATTCTTACTTGTGCCACAAAATAAACATAAATCATTCATCATAACCCAAAGAATAAAATGGGATTCATAAACATCATCCCACCATAACATAATCCATATTAAACAAAAGGATATCATTTCATCATAAGAATAATCAAACCATGTAAATAATATATACATTATACTTGATACATAATCATAATAAATAATGTCATTTATGATGGAAAATAGTTTTGACAAAACACTTCAAATTAATTATTGAGGAAAATATCCTTTCTTCTTCAAAATAATTTTCTTTTCACAAAATGCCATGAAATTTTAAAAGAAAATGATTTTGTTGAAAATAATCATGAACTTTTTTAGAGGATTCTTCAATGAAATAATTTGTTATGAAACCTTAAAAATCCATTCACACCATATAAGTTAAAGAAAACATTCTTTTCGTACTTTTTCCGGAAAAGTCAAAAAGTATCTTATATGGTAACCAAAGGAAAGATTTCATCCATAAGACGTGGTAAACAGACAATAAAGGGTAAAAATGACTTTAAAAAAACATGTAAGAATAGTAAAAATTCTATGAAAACATTTTTATAAAACATGGACATGGATGATAAACATAACCCCAGTAAATACTTACGTATAAGCAATCTCGGATAAATATGATATTTGCACTATTATCCATTACCTTGTGTCTGATTTCTCTTGTATGTGTCCAAGACTCTATTATTGTGGTTTTAAATGTATTATTATCTTGTAACATAATCATAATAATATTTATGATGTCATATATGATTCACTTGTGACTTTATATTACCTGTTCATTTGTCAATTCCATGTTGAAGCAGTGTTTTGGGTAAAATCGTTTCATTTATCGTACATGTTTGGTCTTGTTGTTCTTGATATTATTATTACTTATATCATTATTTACATAATTCTAGAATGTAAAACATGATTTATATATAATATATATCTAGAATATAAATTTATATAATTGATCGATAAATGGAACGAAATACACCGTTCATGGAGAGGGTAGACCGTACGTACGCATGAACGCTATTTTCGTTTCCTTATTAAATTGGATGTATGTAAGTAAATAACATATACATAAATAAAGTATCATTATTATGTCATATATCTCATTATTATTCATTATATATACTTTATAATCATTCTTGAATGCTTAACTTGGAGAATGAATCTCATCGTGTCGTGGAGACGGTAATCCGTACATACGCACGAGCGATGATATCGTTCTTATAATTATTTAATGGAATTAGAGTTGATGATAAAATATCTATGAATTAGTATCATGTTATAATAAACATATATAGTTATTCTTTACACCATTATACCCATCCAAGTATGGTGGTGGTGGAAAAACATATTACACCACGGCGTGGAGACGGTATTCTATACGTATGCACGCCCAGTGATTTCGTTTTTTGTAGGATGGATAGAATGTGAAATTGGTTTATTTAATATTTATAATAACATATAATTATATAAGTAATGCTTATGTTACTAATTTATAATTAAACAACTAAATAAGAGTAAGTAGAAGAAGAAATGAATTTGAAAGAATCGGTAAAAGATATTACCTCTTATTCGACGCGCCTCTTCTAAACCTCCTCTTAGGGCACTAAAGTTGGTATTTGAAGAATACCAGGACCTCTAGTATGTTAATATGGAATTGAGGAATAGAAATGGTAATGGTTTGGCCGATCTTGAAGGCTCAAAATTGTGTGAGGAGGCGAGGGAAGATGTGCCCTTTTATAAGGGAGGATATGGGCACTTTTGGAAACCTCCAAAATATTAATTTATAATAAACTCAAAACCCACTTAAAAACCTCCAAAAATGACTCAAATACAATGTTTGGATGGGATAGGGTTTTTATATAATCAAACAATAAAATTTAGACATTTTGGGAAATTATTTTAAAGCTTATCAACTTGATTTATCCTTATTTAATCTATTTAATTTTATTTGTGGCAATAATATTCTAAATTTTAAATTGTTATAAATAATTACTTTTGTGTTGTGAATTTCCATAATTGTATAATATATGACATTTTCGACCATATAAATTTCAATTTATAATTTTTAAATATTTTTGTGACTTTTAAACAATTTTATAATATGTTATTTTTATAAAATAACAATAGTGTCAATTTTGAAACTATTCATTTATTTGAATTTAAATAAAATCCACACATAAGATATGTTTGAACTAAAAGAATTAATATATTAATAAAATGTAATTTTTATCTATAAAAATCGTGGATCACATTAAATATTTCATTAATATTTATTTTAATCTTTTTGAAAACATTTATTTGATATTTCAGTCAATAAAATAATTTCAAGATCACTATTGTGTCATAATTAATGATAATTATTTAATCCTTAAAAATAATAAATAAATTAACATTATGTAGATAATTGTATTAGATTTCTAGATACTATTCATGTTCTATGTTTTATGAATTTTATCACTAAGTTACAATTATTACACTTATAAGATATAAGAGAGTGACATGTTGTCACTTTCTTTAGTTTTAATAACAATTACATCATTTTCATGGTCAAAAGTCCATGAAATGAATATATTATTAACCTTAAGTGATATGGGGAGACTTTTATTCATCTAATAAAATTTTGGCAGGTGTTAGGGTAATTTTAGAATCTTAGGTTTACCCTTATTTACCTGATTTACCTTTAACTGTAGTAAATAAAAATTACCGTAGTTACTATTCATTATATCAAAAAAATAAAAGTAACCTATTAACATAATTTGGACCCACTGAATCTAAATATGTAATCAATTTTCCAAAATTCAAAGCACAGAAGTTGCAGTAATTAATTTAAAATTAATCCCATTGTTAAGAAAACGAGTTTTAAAAGTTAAAATGTTTGAAAAGATTGAAATGTTTTTACCTTAGAATTTAGTATAAAATCAGTGATAATGACTTAAATTATATTAAATGGTAAAAATATATTCTATTTATAATTTAAAACCATTCAATATTATTATTTAAACATATAAATTATCTTGATTAAAAAATTTGTTTTTAATTAAAATTTAGTGTATTTTTACTATTCATCAAAATAAGAAACTTATCAGAAAAATACCAAAAATTTATCCAATGTAAATTTTTATATCATTACTCAAAATAACATGTTTATTTTGTAAAATTGAACTTATAAAATTGTCAAAAATTATATTTATAAAGGGTGCGCCATCAAAAGAAGGTAAAACTGTATTTTTTGAAAAATACTTCTTTTATCTGAAAATTTGATTTTGTTTTCATACCTCATTTTATAAAATGTGTATGATGAATTATAATGTTATAAAATTATAAATTCATTTAATAATATTCATAATGGCTAGTTCATAATATTATAATAATATATCATTGTTTAGTGAAACTCGGTATTGCGTACAACGCAAGCTATCGAGGAAGGTCGCTCTTACGTGTAACGCAAGCTAAGTCAGGATTGCGTGTAGTGAAAGCTTCCTTTGGTTTTGAATATAAAATAATCAAAATATAGTTCATTTATACAAAGATAAAAATCTATACTCGGTGTTGTGTAAAATGAATTTTATTCGAAAGAACTGGAAATTGTGTGCAACACAAGCCAAGAATAGTGTTGCGTATACTGCAAGCTAATACGGTGTTGCGTATAGAACAAGATAATCTTTGTGTAGTGTACAATATAAGATATCAAATGAATTAAAAAGAATATATCTCATAAAATCTCGGTGTTTTACAGCTGATTTTCTAAGCATAAAAAACCTGCTGCTCTATCCATGTTATGGATTTAGAAAGACCCTATCTTCTTGGATATGAAAAGTATGGATTTGGAAATCATAAGGGAAAGGGATACATCCTACCATTACCAAATTATGGTCAAACCATCTATCTAAGAGATGATTAAAGTGGCACAAATGGATGATTTGTAGTTACAAAAGAAGGTGAATGCAGTAAAAGAAGGAATGTTGGAAGAGTTCCATATAGATGATGAAGGTGTGGTTCAGTTTGGAACATGGATTTGTGTGCCATCATAACCTAGGATAAAGAAGGGGATATTGGAAAATGCACATATCTCAACATTAAATATCCATTCGGGTAACACCAAGATGTATCGAGATATCTGTGAAGACTTCTAGTGGGATAACATGAAGAAGGAGATCACAAAATATATCTCAAGGTGCTTGGTATGTCAGCATGATAAAGCAGAGTGAAAAAAGGCTGAAGGTTTTGATGCATACATTGCCTATAACCATGTGGAAATGGGAGAATGTCACTATGGACATTGTCACATGACCCCAAAAGACGTCGAAGGTAAATAATGAGATATGGGTTGTGGTTGACAGACTCACCAAGACTGCCCATTTTATCCCTATTCATGAAGATCTCTCACTTGAAAATGTTCAAGGATATATGTGAAGGAAGTGGCGAAATGGCATGGTGTTCCACTCTCGATTGTATTTTACTATGATATAAGGATCATATTTAAATTCTGGAGGAGCCTTTAATATGATTTGATTACGGAATTAAATTTTTTCCCTGCGTATCACCCCAAAAATGATGGCCAATCTGAAAGAACTATTTATAATCATTAAGTCTTCTAAGAGGCTATTATTTAGAATTCAAAGGTGGATGGGATCATCATATCTCATTGGTTCAGTTCTCAAACAATAACAGCTTCCACTCGAGTATTCAGATGGCTTTATATGAAACTTTGTATGGCAAGAAATGTAGAACTCCAACCTATTGGGTTGATGTTGGAGAAAGAAAGTTGTGTGGACACGATCCTGTACAAGAGATGACATAGAAGGTTCAATTCATCCAAAAAAACATCAAAGATGCTCAGAGTCAGCAAAAGATCTATGCTGACAATTGTTAAAGGGACTTGAAGTTTGATATTGGAGATAATGTTTTCCTTCAAATATTATCATGGACAAGAGTCATGTTGTTTGAATGAAAGGGAAGATAGGACCAAGGTACATTGGATGCTTTGAGATCTTTGACCGCATAGGAGTTATTGCCTATAGGATTTCACGTCCACTGAATATGGATAAATTTCATGACGTGTTTCATGTATCACTCCTAAGGAAGTACATACAAGATCTCTCACATGTACTGAACTCAGAAGTGGTACAACTGGAAGGTGATCTCTCTTGTGAGGAGCAACCGATAAATATTCGGGACAAGAGAGATAAGGTTTTATGGACCAAGACAACAAACCTTGTCAATGTTTTGTGGATGGACCATAATTTTGAAGAAGCTACATGGGAACCAGAAGTGGAGATGAAGTAGAAGTACCCTCACATGTTTATGTGATATGACATTTCAAAGGAAAAATTTCATATGGGGGGATGATGGTAATGACCTAATGTTTTGTCAATGGAAATCACTTATTATAATTATTCCTTATATTATAATAAAATAATAAATGAAAATTAAATAACATGATATTAAATATTATGCAATCATAAAACATAATTTTTCCACTTCTCTCTATTGAATTTCAAAAATATGACATACACGGTTGCGATCAGTAAGATGTTTGGAGTCTAATAGAAGAAACTTAATTTTTGGTGAATAGTAACATACCCTTATGAAGATTAATGTTAACCTTATGAATAGTAATATACCTTTATGAATATTAACCTCACCTATGATAGTATATATGTAAGATTTATGTGAATGCCTGAGGTAACTATTTTTTGGAATAAGTAAACAAATGTTTTAAAAACTGTATTTTTCAAGTTATTTATGATTTTAATTAAAAATTAAATTAATAAAATTTCAATCTTTTTAAAAAATGGAATTCATTTTTGTATTTTACATATTTAATAATGGTTAGGTATATTTTTTTTTTGATTTTTCTAAAATACTTGAATTTTTTGTGAATAGTAAAATACATTAATTTACCGTCCAAATACATTAAAATTTAAACCCACTATTCCTGACATCACAAGTTATTTAAGCACCAAAATATCTAACTCACATTCCCTATTTAATATTCTTTATCATGGAATCATCACTATTTCTTATCTTTGGGTAAATTAATAAACTAATGATTAAAATATTAAGAAAATCCCTCTCCCTTAAACTATAAATACCACCCTTCACACCCCCATTTCCTCAAACCTATCAACCTTCAAGCCTTTTCAAAACTCTGCCCATGAATCTTCCCTATCCCCTCCCTCACTTCCAAGTTATTCTGGTCTCATCAAAATACTTTGCCTAGGTTCCTTATGGAGGATCTCAAGAGGTGGATTCAAGAGAGAATTCCCTCTATCTCTTTTCCTTTGTTTCCTTTCAATTTCAAGTTATTTTATTAATATATCCCCACATGTTCCCATCCAAATGGTATTTTAACTCTATTATATCAAATATATTGTAATTTTATTATACTAGTGGGTTAATATATTATGAAAACCCCTATGCCTCTTCTTTTTTATTTTGGAAATGAAAACGATGTTCGTAAGGTGTTAATTTATCACCTTCAAGAATGACATGTTATCTTTTTTCCTTTACCGCCTTCTGATCTGGTCATGAAACCACTTTTACGGTTTTACCATATTATATTATATGTATTAAATCCTATACCATTTTATAGAAATAACTTATGAATATATTATTTAATTATTAAACAAAATAAGTTCGTTGTGGTCAAAAAATCGCCCGAATTTTCCCAAACGATCATCATTAAATTTTAACTAATGATTCATCCACATGGTATATAACATAATTCATTTTAAGATCACTTAAAATCCTATAATATAATTAATAATAGGTAATATCAGTTCTTTATATTTACCCATGTTCTACATGAACATCAATTCATGAATACAAGTGAACCGTTCAAGAAAACCATAAAAACAAACATTCCCAAACAATGGATTTAAACCCTATAACTTTTCCAGAGACCCATAAAATAATCTAATGAAACCAAATTTAACCATATTCATGTACAAAATTTTCATTAATTTTTAATTAATGAATATAATGTGTCTATGCAGGACTTTAAAGTGAAGAAATCATTCAGATACATGGTAAGGGGAAATTCTGGAACCCAACATTCTTTCTTTAGGTTCTCCCTCATTCAATCCATATTTTGGAATGGTCACTCCATAAAAAATTCATAATTATCTTAAATTTTCTGGATTATACATGATTTATACATGAATTTATATCAAACAATGTTTTCCAAAAGATCTCTTCTTTAAAAAACACACCTTTTACTTCTCACTAAAGGTTGATAGTTATTGTATCAAGTGTGTTATTCGCACTTTCTTTTGGGAACCAAAATTTTAGGAATGTGATCTTATGAGATGAACCCATTATTTTACATGGGTTATTTATGTTCATTATATATATAAGTTATTTGTTTAATTTATGATAATGATAATGTAATGATGTGACAGGTGCGACCTGAATTATATAGCGCAATATGAATATTTCAATGTGACAGGTGCACCCTAAATTATACAGCGCTTAAATGAATTGTGTAAAGTTATTAATCTCATGAGTTAAAGTGAAATTATTTTTCCAAAAAATTGTATATTTTTTCACAAGTAAGTCAACTATTTAACCACTAAAACATCATGTTTCATTTTTTATCCATTGCTACATTTCAAGTATTTTATTAATGATTCCTCTCATGTTCATAATCTTTTACCTATGTTATGATTATGATCACTCATTAATATATTTTTCATTTCTATCCACTTTCTAGGATTTTAGCACACCCTTTTTGATGTCTATCCTCTGGTGACTACATGTACTAAGGAGAGGTCAAGTGCCAATAAGAAGCAAGAGAAAAAGGAATTAAATAAATGTTTATATTTAATGTCATAAATGTTTTGTATGGTCCTAGTTTTCCCAAGAAACTAAACCTATAGATCCTCATGGTGTAAAACTATTATGTTTTTTTATCTTTATAATGATGTAATGTTAATGGAAGAAAGGGTTGTGTCGCTATACTATCGAACAATGTTTTGTTTTTAAAGACTTATGGTGTTAAATTTAATTTCTAATACATGAGCATGGAATAGATGATATGATATTTAATTGTGGAATTAAATGATTATTTACCCATAATGGGAAGTATTTAATCAAGATATACCTTTATTCCTAGAAGTTTAGTGTTATATATGTCCCCTTTAGGTATTGGACTATCAAATGGAGGGTCTAACACACACATGGGAAGTATACTCGACAATGGATCTCTGAGAAAATATTGTTTGAGGAGGAATGATAAAGTTTTATGGAGTGTGTTAATAACATTTATCACATTAATATATAAAATAGTTATTATATCCTTGATAGGATTAGAATTTTAACCATTGAGAAAATCTATTTTAATTTGATTCATAGAATTAATATAAACAATTTAAAATAGTTCATATGAATGATTGAATAATTAAAGGGAATGAAACTGAGGTAGAATTTATAGATGTCCATAATCATTGGGGGAAATTTTAAAATAGTAAAAAATCTGTTCTGTTTTGTTGTCCGCCAATGTACATTATGCAATCTCATAGAGAATTTGCTTCTTCCAACTAAAGTTTCACAAGTGTGTCACCATTTTTTTTCTAAATCCTTTAATAATGAAGTAATATTTACACAAAAACATAAAATTAATGCTCTATATTATGGGAGAATCCAAGGTTTATAATGATACCATATGTTTATGTGAATTAAAGGGGGAACAGAGTTAAAAATTCTATTATCAAAATTTAATCAAATGTGTGGACAAAGGGTCCCTCACCCGAAATTTATAAGCACCACATAGAGAAATACATGTGGTATATAATTTAATTACTTGCAAACAATCCTTATGAATATCCCTAGTACACGATGTCATTACAAAAAAATTAGTGTATCATCATCATGTGGAAGTAGCTTGAGTCAACCAATCCTAAAGTGCACAGTTTCCATCTTCAAAGAAATGTTTTTGTGCTAGTTTCTCTTGACCTCAATATTATATCCTTCTTGAAATTGAATCCAATCACAAAGGGGATTTTTTTTCTTTTATATTGGAAATTTATCGATACATTAGAGGTAGAATAGTCTAAATATAGAGAGGTGTCAACAAGGGAATGATACTCTATGTTTTCTAAAATCCCCTAGACATCTCTTAACAAATGTACCTTTGTCAACCATGAACACACCACCCACATTCCCAACAATATATTGAATGTACCTCATATATTCACATTTGTGTGTCAAACCCCATTCACCCATTGGGTCAAAATATACTAAAATAATAAAAATTTTCGCCATATTTTCATCCTTTTTTAGAATATAGAGATTCATAGAAACTCTCCTCCCCTAATACTCACACCCATGTCAAGAGTCCATGTACTCAAATCCCTTAAGGTAGCTTATTTGAGCTTAAAACCAATTGAAATTTCACTAAAGAGAAGTTAATTGTGTCCCAATGTGTATAAAACAAAGAAAGAATGTGATAAAATACTTTAACTCTAGTCATTAAATACAAGGATGAAGGACTATTAATCAGTAAAGAAATTGATCACTAGTCTTCAAAAGGCATCCTTAGAGAAACGCATTACATGGGTAAATAATATACAAGGCTCTTCCTCCAATAATATCATATTTCCAAATTACTATTAGTGAATCATGTTTCAACATATCACTTGGGTGGAACATATTGTTTTACCCCATTAGTGAGAAGAGCCTTGGTCACACTAATATAGGTGGAATGATTTTATTCCCACAATATATATCTACCAAAACCAATATCTTTGCCTAGTATAACATGTGATAGATTCTTGTTATGTCCCATTTTTATGTAAGTCCATACTTTTTTCTCTTATACTATAAAATTATGAATGCATTTTTATTAATGTTAGAGTATCACATTACCCAACTATCATTATTAGGACCTCAAATATAACGATCCCCTCAGAGGGAACTATATGTACACAATATAGGCATGTACAGAAGCATGAAACTATTCAATATTAAAAACCAAAAGTTAAACAAGACTCATGTATTCTCCTCTCAAATAGGTATAACCCTTTGGGGAATCATGATCAAGGAATCCATTTATAACATGTTTCTTTGTCAGGGGGATCCTTGAGTGGAATTTACCACTTGATAATTAGTTTAATATTTATCCCCTGAGAAAATTTGAATAATTAATCCCTCCTAGAGTATTTCACCATACATTTTATAAATATTCCATACTCTTCCTCCCTTTGTACCCCTCCCAAACCTAACAATATTAAGAAAAATGGGATGATATGCCTCGTTCGAAGAATAATCACTAAACATTATGCTTTCACTTAGTCACTTATTTGGTTAGGCATTTCTAGAAATATCTATTGTGTGAGACACACTCTATCATATGTTTTCCTAAATTTTATAATATATACATCCTGAAAACATTATTTTAAACAGAATGTCCAATTTCCAAAAAAACTGATGTTAAACTATGTGAAAATGGCCCCAAAAAAGGATGTTAAACCATGAATCAAATGTATTTACTACATGAAGTTAAACCTTATGTTATAGTCCTATAAAATGACCTTAAACTATGAATTTGGATTTACATGTGTTTTTAGTCCAATTTGGGAATGAGTCACAAAAATCCTCTATAAGTTCTAATAAAAAATCATCAATGTTTTATTTCGATCCTAATGGGAATAAAATACTCATGAAGGAATATTGATACTTCTATTAGAATAATTTAATATTGAGAGATTATAAGTCCCTTTCCATAGGTTCATATTCCATGTAAACTTGTGACATTAGGCTATATTACTAATAAAACTATTTCCCCATGTGGGCGGTGTATTCTATCTAGTACTATCAAATTACCTTCACATAAACATATTCCATATGAGTTCCACATTATCGCTCATTCGTATATATTAATTTTGAAGTTAACTATAGATGAATGCACATGGATATGTCCCACACAAACTATTTATAAGCATTTTTCACCAAGAATTCCGTTATGTATGACATTAAACTGCATAGATTGGTACTCACCTCATGACCAAAAAATTTAAAACATTCACCAGTAAGTGGAATTGAACCATTTGATTTCAAATTTGTTTTATAGGTATATATAGGATTCTAAAGTAAGTGTTCATATCATAACACATTAAATGTATGACACTTTCATGGATGGATACAAACTCCATAGAAAAAAACTATATAGCTTTATACCATATCCGGTCAAAATTAAACATAAAAAAAATAAAAAAACAACATTAAGGGCCTATAATACAAAAAAATATTAATTGATAGAGAATAATTTATGTATGATGTTTCTCACACTAATGAAAAAAACTTATATATATTGATATTGAAATCAATACATATTAATAACCAACAATTGAAATATGGGTAACCTCTAAATAAATGTGATATTGTATCATTTCAATATATATATCATAAATCTGTAAAATATTCTTCCAGTATGCAATATTTTCCCCATAAAGAATTTCATGAGACCAAATTCCCATAAAAATGATGAATGTGAATTCTAAACAATCACTTATCAATACATTTATAATAACCTCCCTTTAAAAATAAGGTACCCAAGTATATTTAATATCTTCCATACATGATCTTTTAGATTTATTTGATTCCATGAAAGGACCAAATTGGAAACCAAACAAAAAAAATTAAAAAAACCATTTCAATAAATATAGATGTTTTTTATGGGGAATCATGGATGCATAAGACATTTATACTATATGGTCGAACCATACATAATATACTATCAATGTAAATAATATTCAATAATTTTTTTTCGATTAAATATATAATAAAACCAACTTTTTGATAAATAATAATATATAAAAATAATAAATATTTATCAATTAATAATTAATAATAAATAATAATGATCTATAATAAAATAATAATATTAACTAAAGAATGAATAAAATATCATAAATAAAAAATAAAAAATAATGATAATCCTATTATGTGATAGATATGAATCTATCAAAATATAAATCATTGAAGTGATGTGATGGTGCTCAATATTATCCATTTTTTAGAATTACAAAACCATCCTAGTAATATGAAACATTCTCACCATTTTGATAATATATAAATCAATGGAATAAGAAAAGGTAGTTTATGATAAAAATTTAAATAAATTACTATGTAAAGTGATAGGAACATAATTTTATATATCCCAAAACATAAAGTATAAAAAATTAAATCATGTATTCCTACTATGAAATTAAATTGTACTCACACGAAACTACCCTTATACTAAAAAAATAAATAATTTTATACAATGACATTATTTTTACTTGTAGATAATTTAAAGATGTCAACAAGAAAACATTTATGTATTAAATTAAAAAACAATGAAAGATGAACATTTTAAAAAATAAAACCCCAAAAAACACTTGTATACAAAATAAAGGTTACTATAACTCTAAATAAATAAATTATTATTGTTATAAAATAAAATAAAATCATCCCTCAGTCCAAGAATTCCCTGTCTAAAATAAATAATTCATGGACTATGTTTTTAACTCCTTCTATTCAAATAATAATACAAAATTGAATAATGAAAATTTTAATGGTATTCAATGAATTTTTAATTATGTATGATGAATATAATAATAAGTTATGAAATGGTTTATTAAAACTGGAATAGATTACATTAATGAATTCAAATAAATATGAAAATGAAGAAAATGATAAAATAAAAAATATTAAATGATCATTTAATAATAACTAATAAAAATATGGGATTATACAACGTTAGGTCTTTGACAGAACTAGTTAAAAGTGCTATTAAACACCACCTTTATTAGCACTAGAAAGAGATTTGTTAAAGGCAACCTTTAATGATGCTATAAAAATTGGTGTTAAAGGGGGACCTTTTTCATCACTTGTGAAAAGCACTGATTGCAGGAGGCTTTATTAGTGCTTTTAAATAGCACTGATGACGGGCCGATCTTTATAAATACTTTTAAAAAAATGCTAATAAAGACCCCTATTATCAGTTTTTTTACTTGAGCTGATAGAGTTTATATTTAAAAAATTATATTTTATTAAATACAATATATTAATAAATAAATATATTTATATTGATATAAATATAATAAATATTTTTCATACATGTTTTAGATACGATTAAATATAAATTTAAAAATAATATATAATATATTTAATAAAAACGACATATAAATTAATTTAAAAAATATTTTTAATTAATAATTTACATATTACTATTGAGTACTAGACACTTAGTAAAAATTTGATGATAAAAAAATTAAATAATATTTAAAATAAGTTAAAAATGTAACTCGAACTTCACACATGCATAAATTTTGATCCGGGTGTTTGTTTGAGATATACCCCATATCAAATCAAATATTATGATGAGCACTATGCCTTGACTTCCTTGGGGACCCTGGTCACATTTCTTGATGCCATAAAATTCCCAAAAGGCCTCCAAAATAGAGTTTTTAGTTTGGGTACCCAAAGTTTTTAACATTATATGGATTTTGAGCCTTTTTTATGGGGTTTATTTTTCTATTTTTTAATCGATAATGAATTTATTCCAAGGTATTACATTCATATTTATATTATAGTATTTAAATTTTATCATTTTTTAAATTATACATTTACTTATAAACAAATATATAATTATGTATACATATTTTTTATATATTCACTAATAAAAATGTTACTCAGTAAATAAATATTTAAACATATTTTCATCTGAAATATATATCTCAATATATATACCTTATTAAGAAATAAAATCGATTTTATTTAAAATAAAAATATTTTCATTTTATATAACTATACAATTAGTGTTTATATTATGTTTGTATATATATATATATATTTGTTTGTATTGAAAAATGGATATATATTTATCTATATATTCTAATATAGGTATATAAATATAAATATATAATATATTTAAATTAATATAAATATGTATAATTATATTTATAGATATACACACACACATATATATAAAAACACACATATAAAAAAAATTCATAGATTTATTTATATATATTTAAATATATATATACACATAAAGTTTATATATAAATATATCAATAAAAATGTAACAATGTATATATATATATATGTCATAAAATGGAAAACAAAAAAAATACAGGGTTGTTGAAAAGGTTATCTTGTTTGAGTTGGAGGTCTCAGGTTTGAAACTCACTTGAGTTAGGGGTTCATGTAGGAGGGAGAAATTATCTAAGATATTCATAAGGGGGAGGTGCTGATGGTGGGGGGGGGGGGAGGCACTGTTAAAAAAGAGGATGGGAAAATGTTATCGCCACTATCATTGGGTTCTTTAATAGTTCTTTTTACGGGTGTTATTAAAGACAACTTTTTAACATTTCGAAAATTATCAGTGTTTCAATAGCATTGATAAATCCCATTAAGTAGCGTTATTTAAGGACAAATTTTCCATATTCAATGATCATACCTGCGTAGAAAATTATAACTATATAATGGGAATGTTAATTTTATAAAATATAAATTTCTTACAATATCTTGTAATCATATTTACATCGAATTATGATTGAAAAATAATATTTATGTACCCCTCCTATAGGGCTAGATCAGTTGATATTGACAGATAATATAGAGAATAAAATATTCTTATGGGTAATATATTAATACATTTTAGAAGAAAAATAAGATGTATAATAAAAAAGGTCTCTATATAATATAAATAATATATGTTATACTATAATTTTTAACAAAAAAAATAAGTTTCAATACATCTATTCCAATATAAAATCCTTCCCATGAAAACTATTATTATTAATTATTTCCATTTTCATAATCAATCCATTTCCGAATTTTCACATAACCAATGATTCCATGTTTTTCTTCATCGAATCTATAAAATGATATATATTTCCATTCTTCTTTATAAGTGTCACTAATTCATTTCTAAATTTTTTCTAGGTGTTGGAACCCATGTTATTCAATTTCCATTTCATTTCCTTGAAATTCTCATTTTCCCTCCTATTTATACCATTATAATTTACATCATTTTTCAATTTCCTAAAATTATACTTTTAATTATTTAGATTTATATATGAATATAAAAATTTGAAAAAAAACTATTCTAATATTCATCAACATTATTTTGTTGTATTTTCCTTATAAATTGTTTTAGACAATAATCATTAACAAAATTAAAATCAAAATCATGTCATGATTTACTCACTTATCCCATGCTACCCATAAAAGGCATATTTTTATCTATAATTAAGGATTAACCCCATTCACATGAAGAATATAAGTGTAATGTTGAAGATAATATTATATTATATTTATCTATAGGACATTTTTTTATAGTTTAATTTTGAGTTCCGAATATAGAACGTGAATAAGGATCCTCACTGTTAACCTCAAAAGCAATATAAATATTTTCAATTTTCTTAAATTTCATATAATTTATTGTAGCTTTAGTCCTTATAATATCTTTAAAGATATTTTCATTTTATTCCGTTATAATCTTTAAGATATAAATTATAAAAATTCAAAATCAGTCCCCCTTTATTATCATCCCTTCTATTAACAATTATATTATTCATCACATATCATCTTGATTTATTATCGCAAATCTATTTGTAAAATCATTTATGGAATTTAGTAACCCTATATTTTACATCAATTAAAAAACAAAAATCAACATTATAGAAACTACATGAATTTATTATTATTTAAAAAGTAATTATATTATTCTTCACATTATTAAATTTTTCAATTTTTCTAGTTTAGTATCGTAGTGTATGAGAGATATAATTATCTCATCTGACATGTTATACTTTATTTTATTAATATATTCAATTGAAAAATTCAACTAATGTGGACTCTATGGTCTAGATCGTTGAAATATTTTAACAATTATGGAATTTTTAAATATTTCTCTTAGATCCGTCATTCCATTCCTAATTCTTTTGAATATATTGAGAATTTGTTTGGAAGCACAATTTCTCCCAACATGAAAAATTCATACACATACCATGGAAATGATTCATATCATGTTTACTTCCCCATGATGGATAGGGTGTATATATATTTTTAAAATTTTAAATCCTTCACTACTGTGAACTCATATAATTATAAATGTTTGAGGTAATCCCATGAAGTGGCGTAGTGTTCATTAATAATTGATGATTTATATTATAGATACAATTATTCAAATTGTAAAAATATAGATAAATATTAAAATATAATTTTAATAAAATAAATTAATTAAAATAGGTTTTTAGGGTTAATTTTTTTAGACTATTTCAATGGATGATTTATTTCTCACTCTTTTGTTAGTTGAATTAATTGTTTTTATGTTCATATTAAAATTTGGACCTTCTTATGATAATGTTCATTTATAAAAAATAAAAAAAATACTATATTTGGAGAAATCAACTAATATAGATGAATTTTTAATGATTCAAAATATAAAATATAAAATAATTTGTTTATTATAATCTAATTTTCCCAATTTGTTATATGTTATACTATCCAAATTCAACTTGAGATGTTTTTTGTAACATTATAATACATTATTATTTTGTAGAAAATAAAAATTCAAATGGCTCACATTTAATGTTATTATAATTATTTTTATTATCAAATTCACTTACACTCTATCCCACACACATTAAGTGAATTATATATATATATATATATAAAGTTATAAAAAAATTTAAAATTGATGATTCTTCCAAAGATTTTATTTTGAGATAATTAATAATGATCTTGAATAAGAATAAAAATAAATATGAGATAATTATATTAAGTAATGATAAACCTTTCTTAATAAATTATTTTAAATTTGATAAAATTGAAAAAAATATAAATAACGAATTATCAATTTCAAACCATAAAAAAATTTCGAACCTCCTGAAAGTTCACTTAACCCCACTTATAATGAAATAATAATGTTTCAATATGACTAAAGGTTCCATGGAATTATTATAATGGTAAATAACAATGTTTACTCCTTATTTTTCATCTTAGAATATATCGTACTATGTATAGTCCCTTCATGAAATCATTAGCTCATTCATCTAGTTTACCACTGAATTTATCTAAATATCACAATGTAATTTTTCAGTGAGATCATCTGGGATTTAATTTCCATAAATAATCAATAATACATTTCTTAGAATGAATGGAATTATTAATTTACATGACTAATATAATTCTCACAACTTCATATTACTTCTCCAGCTTATGACGTGATTATATGGTCTCGACAAAAAAATAATAATCAAGTTCCTTTGACTAAAATTCAATTTATTTAATTGAAAATGATATTTTCTATATATTGTTTTGTAAATAGGAAAAACATATTATATATAAAACACAAAAATTACATTGTGGAAACATCCAATGAGTATTCATTTCTTGAAAAAAATAAAATTGTCAAACCAAAACACTTTTCTATTTATAGAAGAAATAATTAAAACTTTCAATGTGGGTACTTATTTGTTCATTTTTATCCATAAAATCATATAAAAAAATTATTAACGTGCCAAAAATAGAAAAATATCTTTAACAGACCAAAAATTCAGAAAGTGGCTAGTCTTATAAAAAAAATAAAACCCATAAAATTCCAACCTTCTTCCATTTTATTCATTGATCATACGAAATAAATCATATCCACATGTAAAAGAAATTTACAAATAAATACTATAATAGACATATCATGAAAATTTAATCCATTTCCAAAATCATTGAAGAATTTATCCAGAACTTGGGTTCATTTTTTTAAGGAATAACTATATCTTAGTTAAATCCATATTTGAAATAACCAACGTTAACTCCCACATTCTTTCCTTCCAAGACAATAGACATTACCCAATTCATTAGAGAGATATATAGGTATCAAACATAATATATGTTTCATCAAGATCACCATTAATCATCTATAATTATAACATGGCATATCATGATTAAAACACTTTATTCATTCACCTCTAAATCATTAATTTTGTAAACAACTCTTTCGAAACCATAAAAAAATAGTTTAAGATATCGAAAAATACTTTCCTTCTATGAACCCATTTTCGAAACTAAAACACCCATAACAAATGGGGGAAGGCTTTTTCATTACAAAAACAAGGAAATTCATAATGCAAACAAAACATAAAATAATAGTTGTGGTGATGTGAAAATATATAGAAATCTTATAAATTAAAATAGAACATTCTTTTTAAACGTTTTTATGTAAAATAATTTTTTTATAAACCATTTAAAAATATTCCATTTAAAAAAAATAGAGGATAGAAAAATAAGAAGAAATAACCTTATATAACTAATTTATTTCTATATAAAGACAATAATTATATAATTTTAGGAATATATAGAATGATGAAAATGATTCATAAAATTAATCCTTAAAATTTATAAAATGAGTTTTTATGGGGAATAATCACTTACCTCAACTCCAAATGGTCACATACTTTATTTATCTTCTGTGATATAAAATATATGTTAAATATTTATAATCACAAAAAATGTAAATTTTTATTCAATTTATTTTATTTTTTGTCATGTTATATTAAATGACATAATTAATATTTTTTATGTGGGATTTTTTGATAATATTATGTTATTATGTCCCAAATGACTTCAGTAGGTTCATAATGGTAAAGTGGATCATGATTAAATCATACATATACCACGAAGATCCAGGGTCCGAGCGAGCCGATCCTAAATTTATTAAAAAAATTAAAGTACACGAAATTAGGCCTTATAGGGGTAGTACAAGAATGGGAATATGTCATGCCCCACATATCATCATCCACCGTACTAATGCAGACGTCAGGGATCCAAAACAACCACATGGTGATCAGATCCATAAAGGCCCTCTTCGAGAGGTCATCAACAATGTGATTCGCCTCCCTATAAACATGAGATATGAAGATCTAAAGGTGACTGGCCTGAGTGAGACAAGCGATCCAATGAGGAAAGAGTCACCAAGGGACATCCCTAGTATGTGTTCCAAAATCCTTCACAATAATTTTTCAGTACGATTCTATCCAGAGAGGTGACAAGTTGTGATAGGCATCATATTTGATTTTATTGATCACATCCCAATGTTCCGCTTCATACACAGTACCTTGGAAAATAAAGCGGTGGAAGAAACCTTTGATAAAACCGCTATAAGTAGAGAAGACATCTCCACATCCTAAAGGTACAGGAAATACAGAAGTATCACCATCAATGTAAAATTTAATGTTATGAGGGATAGGTAGAATCCATATGATGAACCTGAATTCAAGTGGCTCCTTCAGCTTCCCTGCCACACCAAGCAACCGCAAAGTCTGCAGGTCCCCAAAATAATTTTTCATTATGACAGATTGAACAGCAGCAGAAGCATAAATATTCCTATGTATGGCAAGATAATTTTTATGGGAAAAAGTAGGTTGACTCCCAAAGATGGCCTGGTTACATGAAGACTAGATGACATGAATGACCGATGCAGCAGCCACAATGTGCTTAATTTTGACCTGTGCACTCTTCCCATATTCATAGAGTCGTGACATGAGCTCCTCAAGATTAATAAAATGATAGAAAAAAAACAAAAAATAAACAATGTATTTCCATATCTACTTTTTATAAAAACTATTTAGGAAGAGGTGTTGGACAGATTCTTCAGCCCACATACATAGGGGGAAGGCAGAGGCAAGATGGTGCCCATCTTTCTGTTGCTGATCATGTGAAGGGAGTCAGTTCCTCCATAGCCTCCAAAGAAGAACCATTCTAGATGGTTTAAAAAACAAGTCCTTAAATTGAGTCATACACCTTGGTGGTCTTTGAGATCCCCCCAAGTTCATAATATAATACTCTTTGTTGTTGAAACAACCAAGTGAATTGGGTTTCCAGATCAAGGTATCCTTATCCATGAATACAAAATTCCGGATTTCGAGTACAACTTGATAGGAAAGAGAATTAGCAAGAGCAAGAGTTTGGTTCATGGTGTCACCCAAAGTCATCAAATCCATGGTGGAGGGGATAGTAGTGATATCAATAGGTTTTTGTATCCAAGAGGTTTTCCATCTATTAATCACAGAGTCACTACTAACCATCCACTTTGAGTGCTCCATAATGTCATGAAAGGTGTGCTGAATAGAGGGACAGAAAGAGGATAGAATATAGTATGGATATCCACTAAATAGCTGTTGTTTAAACTTGGAGTAAAAAAATCATTTGAAGCCTCACTAGAGGATAGTAGGCTCCATGTAAACTTGTTAATCAAGCTATCATTGAAATATTTGATGTCCTTGACCCCCAGGCCTCCCAACTCAAAAGGATTGAAACAATCCCTCAATGAAACCACTATGAGTTTCCTATCATGCACTGATCTTATCTATAAGATGGTTCTGACCATACCTTTAAGATAATTCAACATACTTTTGGACCATAGATAGATAGAAAAAGAATACACAATCTTGGAAGTAATGGCCGAGTTGATGAGGAAAATCCTCCCAGCCTGTGACATGGTATTTCCCTTCTAGCTAGAAAGCTGATTGATGACCCCAAAATAAATATTCTCTAGGTAGTGGAATTTTAATTTTACCCAGAAAATGGGAAACCTAAGGTAAGTAAAGGTGAGGGATCCCTTACGCGTGCAAAGGGTTCTAGAAAATTTGTTCTGCTTCCAAATAATGAGACCATTTCCAAAAACGATAAAGGACTTACCCCAACAGATGGCCTATCCATAAACTTCTTAATAATGATTAAAGAAATCTTTAATGTCCACAATAGTGGGCTAGGAGGGCTTCCCAAACAATATTATATCATCATCATATAACAATTGAGATGGGATAAGATTATTCTGACCTGCTTTCACTTTTTTATAAAACCCATTATGAGTGAGCTCAATGATTCATCTTCTCATGTATTCATCAGAAAAAGAAAACTGGAGGCCTGAAAGAGGGTACCCTTGATGAACACCCCTAGAGCATGGGAAGTAGACCCTTTTATAACCATTAACTAGAACAGAAAACCGCAAAAATTTCAGAATAGTTGAAATCAACTTAATAAAGTCATTGGAAAATCCAACCCTCTTGAGGAATTAAAATAGAAAACTCCATTTGAAAGTGTCAAAATATTTAGATATATCAATCTTGAGGGAAAAAACCCCTTTCTGTGAGGTTCTCTTCAAATAATTGAAACCTTCAAGAGAAGTCACTAAACAATTTAGGATGATTCGACCTGAAACAAACCCATACCTGTATGGGATAATATGAACTTTAATAAGCCAACCCAATATTTTTCCCAAAATCTTGCTGATAACTTTGGTAATGGTGTTCCCAATTACAATTGGCTTGAAGTCCCTGATATAAACTACCTTATCTTTATTTGGTATAAGTGCAATAAAATTCGAGTTGCATCCATGAGGGAGATAGGCATGTCTAAAAAACTCCGTAGGTGCCCTATTTTAATATTTTATTAGATAATATGTTGATATAAAAGGGATATATAACAAATATAAAAAAAATCTTAGGTATGATTTTATTATTCCATCATGGTTTAAGAATATTTGATGGATTTAGAAGGAAAACTAAAATAAAAATGCTCGGTTATGAACTAATCAACTTCTTTGGTCTATATATTTTATTTTATAACATTTTCATTCTATGGTGGATATTATTTTCAAAAAACATCTAGGATGTTTAATGGGATGTTAGTAAGTGATTTTGGAATGTATTTTAAATGGTATGAAGTTCTTATGGTGTGTAAAGAGAGGGCAGTTATGTCGTTTTATAAGTGAGCGAGAGGAAACAATAGTAATTTTTCAGGACATTAATATTTTTTTGTCATTTCCCTAGAAGGGTAACCAATAAATATTTAAATATAGATCACAATGTTATAATGGCCGAAATAAATCCATCAAATATGAATTAGGAATAAATTTTTTAGCATTATTTTTTAGTTTTTACCTAGGTTAACTTGATTTACACTTTTATAGTCGTGACATGTATATTACCAAAGTTACTCATCATAATAACCAAAAATTAAACTGAAATCATTAGTAAAATTTTAAATTCGAGTAAAAAAGGAATCAATTATTCATTACTCATTTTTTTGATATGGAGGAAATTTATTAAATAAGAAATGAAAATAATAATAATAATTTTTTTTAAAAAAATTAAATTTTTTTGTATAAATGTGATTTTATACAATGATTAAGAATAATTTTACTCAAAAATGATAAAATTTAATTTAATTATCAAAAATAATATCATTATTTTTTAAAATAAATCCAAATAAACTAGTGGCTCAGAAATATAAGATACAATGTGGTAAGTTTTTTTTTGAAATCAACATTTTTTATTATTCACAAAAAATAATCATTTCCATAAAATTACAAAAAAATCACCATAAGATATATTTTACATGATTAATTAAAAATTATCAATTTTTTAAATTAAAATATCTAAAATATATAAAATAATCATTTAGTAGAAACCATATAATACATGAAAAAAATTAATAAGAATAAAACAATTTCTTTCTTTATTGAAAATAATACTTAGTATTCTTATTAGTAATTTGACTAAATAAAATTTAATTTATGAATATTAATAAGAAATAAAATTTTATTTAATTAATATTATATAGTATGAGGCCTTTACACACCTTCTTAGAATTTTGGGCTACATAATTTTTTTCATTTATTACCCAAGTGGGGATATTTTCCCATCATAGTTCCTTCTAATTCCAACAATTCATCTTCAAAAATATTATTTTCTGAAAGAAAATAACATGAAGAATCACCTTTTCCCAAAATTTATACTCTTTTTGGGAAATAATATAAATATGATTTCCTTCATATGAATTATTTTTACTAAACTAGACTGATTTAGGGATAAAAACAATAGATGCATTTACCATATATTTTATTACTAATTAAACATAGAAGAAATCCTATTCCAAGGATATTCTCAGAGGCACGGCCACTCAATAAACTAATATTATAATGGTCCCTAAAATTATATTAATGTCCAATGAAATGTAGAAATATTATTCAATTTTTACCAAAATAGGTTATATATTTTATGGGGGATAATTTAAGATAAACATGATCTCTTACCTCTAATGAGTGACCATTCCTCAGGATATCTTCACAGCTATTTTATATATTATGTTCTACTCTCATGGGATGCTAGATCAACATTATCTTATCAATAAATTTTTCTAGCATCCTTGGCCCCACCAACTTCCTTTCTCTCTATTTATGAAAATATATATACTATGAATATACTTTCATAATAATGCCTCAAAATGTTCTGTCTCTATACATTAATGAAAAATTATATTATAATGAAATTAAACTATTGAAATATTTTGATCCCATATTCATATGTAATCCATTGAACAAGACCAATGCATGATTTCTAAATTCCTAATCATTTTCTTTTGCTATATAAATTTTTTATTTAAATATACACTAAAATTTAATTAATTACCCAATGAATTTTTAAGTACATTCAAAAAATTAGATGTAAAACAATGATCACGGTCATATACAATATAGATAGGAACTACATGTAAACTAACTATCTCCTTGATATAAATTCAATATATATTGTCTCAAGTAATTTTATTTCAAACAAGAAGAAAATGTGACGATATAGTTAATTGATAAATAATAATAGAAATTGAATTATATAAAATATATGTATTTGATAATCCAAAAATGAAATCTATAGGCATATTTTTAAATTTTCACTCGAAAAATGGTAATGGAAAAATCATTCCTTTCAGTGCTTTTTTCTTAAATAAATTATTGAATCATTTCTCAGTAACTTTGTAATAACTTTCTTAATTCAATACAATTAGTAATACCATTGAATGTATCTATACATCATAGTAATTCTAATATGGAATGAAAATGGAAAATTTTGAGATTGACTCATATATTCCCTTTTCAACTAGTGGATTGCTGGAACAAACATCTTGTTTCCAAATAGTAAAATAAGTTCCTTTTAAAATTTAAATTCAGATAACAACCATTTATTTATCAATTCCACCTTTTCTTTAAAATAATGATATTTTATCAGAGATTTCATAATTTTATTTGACACACACCACTACACAGAATCCTAAAATAAAATAGATGAATTTCCTTTATGATAAATTTATAGGAGGACATTCATTATCTAATTTACCAAGGTATTTAATTCCAAATACGTATTTGTTAATTAATAATTTTTTTCACTGAAATAAATAGTGAATTTTTTTCTTGAATGGTAGTAAATTTAGAAATCATAATAATTTATTAGTTCTATATCTATTCTCTGTCTCATGGAAAAATTTATCTGAATGAATATATGCATCAAACATTTACAATCATTTTATATTTCACACACTAATCGTTAAAAAGGATACATTAATAATTTAAATGGAAATAATCTTGAATTCAATTCCAAAATGTGTATAGTATAATTTATCTCATGTGGACTAAGTTAAATTTTATCATAAAAAATTACCAGATTGTAATGTTTCAGTACCAAACCATGTTCCATGAAATAAGTTTAACTACATATTAAAAACTCACTATTTTTATATGGTAGTTCCAAAAATAGATCATTCATTAATCTAGATTTTATTTTCATGAAATAGTCACCGCACACTTCAACACAATTGTTTAAACACCTTTTTGAGTAATCTTAAAATTTGTTCTAGATAACCAGGTAATGTTTTCAACAAACTGCTAGTAGTAACCAAATCATCCCTGAAATAAATTAATCTATGTGACAATTTTTGTTATGTCTACTATTCAACCCCATTATTTTATGCAAGGTAAATATTTAAGAAATAATTATAAATAATATTCCCAATGAAATAGATCTATTGAAACCAAAATTAAGATTTTAAAAAATATATAATTTACTTACATTAATTAATTTTTTTTGTAATCTATCCTTAGTTTTCCTTCATGATACCCATTAAATTTAGAATATATCAAAAATTACAACAATAAATGTGGAAAAAACATTACTAAATATTCCTAGAATGAACTATTAATAATATAAATGAAAACATTTTATGCATTATAAAACATAAAGGGAATAATTATATAATCATATTTCACATATCTTTTCCAAAATGATGTTTTTTATAATATCATCTTCTATTACCTTGAACTGATGGTACCTTAATGTACTATCAATTTTTTTACAATCTCTTTCTCCCAAGAGATATTCATAAAAAATATTCTATACGTAGTAAAAGAAACTTGTTCTTAAAAGTGATGTTTTTCAAGGATATAAAATCAATGTGTATCCTTATTTAACCATATTGATGAATTATACCAAATTATTTATATTTTTCTGATGCAAAATAATATTTTTACTATGATTAAGGAATTTAATTTATTATATTAGTGTGTTTTTTTCCTATAAAAACTTACAAAAAAGACTATTTTTGGGACTTACTGTGAAAACATACCACATGTGTAAGGTAATTAATGTGTCATAAATTTTTACTAAACATGATCGTGAAGTAAAAATGTGGAAAAAACCACACATTTTAATTAAACTGTATAGTTGAAAAAATAACTTATTGTTCATCAGAAGATAATAATATTCCCATTTCATAAACTTATTAGGCATTGAGATCCAACTAACCACATGGAAAATCAACCTAAAATGTGATAGCTGAGTAAAATTTCTTTAATTACTATAATAATCACATTCAAATTTATTTATAGTGATCACAATAAAAATAATTAAAAAAAAAGATATATACTTACAATTAGTAAAAAATGATTGGGGGATGTAGTGATGCTACTCTGCGGCAGAGTCAAGTGACAACACAAATAAAAAAGGGTACCACATGATTTCATGAAGCTACCACATGGGTAAATGAAGTGATCATGGCATGTTTCTATGAAAACTGACCATGATATCATGTAACAATATTTTATATTATGAAATAATACAATTCCTTATTGAAAATTGGATATTTTTTCTATTATCTAATGTCTGTATTTTGGAGCATTAATTATAGAGAAAAAACAGATAAGGATTCATTAAATGTAATCCAATTACTACATTTAGATAGAGTTATTTTAATGACAATGAGGAAGTAGTGGGAACATATAGTGTTGAATTTTTTTAAAATAGAGGATCATTCATGTGAACCTTCACTATAATGAGGAATCAATGAAAAAAACTTTAGGAAACAATATTTTTATAAAATTAGCATGAAAAATATGTTAATTGATTGAATTATAAATAACAAGATGATAATATTTATAAAAACCTAATTCTACCATCTCTTATCCTTTTCTTTTTCTTTTTTCCCTATTATTTTGAGTGGCATTTTATTATACTCTTTTAATATATTAATGTTGTCTCATATATAAAACTATATAAGTTATGAAAATCTCTTTCAAATAATTTATTATTTCAACCCATTTATAATTATCAAAGAGGTTACATGTGACTTGAAACCATTTTCTAAAAAAAGAACTATCAGGGAGGATTTTTTCAGCAGACTATCTTAGAGAACAGTGTGGTAAAAATATGATTTTTTTTATATGTTTATTTAGTAAAACGTTTCCTCGCACTAGGATATTTCAATGAGGAGGAGATTTTTCATTAGATTAAGAATTAATTCCTTTATTAGTTTATACTATGTGAATTGTAGTTTTTTTCATTATTTAAAATAATATACCAGTATCTATGTAAATAAACAGGAAATAAATTCATCCAACCTGATACCTTATAGGTCCAAGAAGTGGCTCGAAGGGCATTCTTGATCCCCACTAGAAGGAATCTAGTGACGAGAATCAATGTAATCCCAATGTGAAAAATTTATCCCAAATAAACCATGATCAAATAAACAAACCAAGAACATAGTAAAACTGTTAATAATTGAATATCAATATATATAAAAACTGATTCATATATAACATCCACTGAATGAAACAAAATAGAATAAAAACTGAGACCAAACTAGTCTTCATGATCTCAATGTGACCTCAACACCACCACCATCGACAAAACCAACCTACTCCAATTGAATCAGAACTAGCAACCAGAACATGAAATCTGAACTTGTAATACCACTTGGGTCTACTGACATTGAATGGTATATGTAGGCCATGACATTTAACATCTTAGTAGGTAATGTCCATAGAATCCATACATTTACATTCTCAAAATATCCTATAAAGAATAGTTTTATTAAACATTCTAAAATAGGTTTTTATTCATTTTGACAACCAAACACAACTTTCTATATGTTTCCACTAAAAACAACACATTTATCTTTAATTTTCAAAAAATGTTTTCACTTTACATAACCCATTGTATAACCAAAACCCAAATATAAATCAAAACCATACAATCAAATGGGGGATTTACCAAAAGTTAAGGAAAAGAAAAAAATCGACACAACAAGAAAATCCAATAACCAATATGTATCAAAAATAAATCGAATAAATAGATACTTAATCATGGGAATTTCCTAGACATACCTAGAGAGATCCCTATACATACCCAGTTTAGACTCCCCTGACAACATATGGTGCAAATCTATAGCAAATGACCATATGGATGCTATCAACTAGCCATGCCTGTAACACATCCCACCTTTCCCTATTAGGTTAAGGGGGGAACTAACCTGTCTAAGAGGGGTAGACAAGAATCATCACTAGAACCTCTATATTATTCCCTTGAATCGTATGATAATAATACTGATATTAATAAAAGTTAGAAACATATTATATAGGAACCACAACCTACAACATTCTTGTGAATGAGCTACTAGAGGGGAACACGTCCAAAGGTCTGGTGGTCTCAGTATCAACAAATTTCCCATGCACAGACCACTAGAGGGGATCCCATACCAATGTCTAGTGGCCTCTTTCATAGGCCAACATTCACAAAATACATATAAAATACATTTATTTCACAAATTCCAATCAGGAATTCATTTATTTTGGATTTTAAAAACAACTTTCTCAAAAAATTTTAAATATGAACTAGGCCTCATATTGCCCAAGTATTCAATTAACTTTACAAAACATGCCAATATTCCCACCGACACATACATCATATATATTCTAAATCAAATTCATAAAACCTCACAAGGTTCCAATCATGCCTTTACATTCCAAAACCAAAAATCTTTACTTGCAAGTGTGAAAACATAAAACAACATGAGAGTTCTAAATGGGACTTCATGTCATTATAGAGACAAAGCCATATAAAAAATTCCAAATAGGATTTTATGCCAAATATTTACCAAATGTATCATAAAATTCTCAATAGGACTTTATTCCATCTATTTATCTAATTTATATTAGAATGAAAAATGACCAAGCATTTAGAAACGCAATGAAACCACGTTTAAATTCACTCAAAGAACCATCTACTTTTCAAATCACATTTAACGCAACATGAAAAACTTGTAAATCTCATTTGGAAATATGTAAGAAAAACATTCATAAACCACAACCATTAACACATGTAAAAACTCTATCAAATCCACATGCACAAAACCCCATTTTCAAATGTTCTTCAAACTACATAAACAATTCATGACATATTTTTAAGAAACATAAAAATGTATCGCAATTTCAATAAAAAACCTATTTCCATTAAAAAACCAACATTTAACACATGAAAACTTCAAATCACATTGAAAAAATATTTTTAAAGGATCATCACATGTTTATTTATTAAAAAAACAAGACACACATAACAAGAAAAAAATAGAAGTTAACAAATTCAAAATCTGACATCTAATTCACAATCCAACCATATTATCAAAACATAAACAAGGGAAAACACCACCCAAAACACTGAATTTCACTTTACAAGACCAATTGATATTTTATTAATCATTTTGTGGGTATATTAAATAAAATATAGTTAAATAATACCATTAGAAACAATTTTGAACAAAATTTCTATCATTAAAATACCAAAAAAATATTCTAACAGATAATAAGAAAGATTATAGCATTTTGTAGAAATTAACGTATAGTTCAAACATTACAAAAATGTTCCAAAAAGGAAATGGATGGAAACACCTACTTCAATGATCTGAGAATGTGATAAAACATTGAGTGAAAAAAGAATCAATCCCAAGAGAATATTCAAACACCCTAACATATAATAAAACATCCCTCACTTCATCCCTTGTCTCTAGGGTTTGTCCAAGAGGGGAACCCCCCATCAAACACCAAGAGACCAAGAAAAGCGGCGAAAGAAGGGGAAATTGATAAATAATCCTAAGTAAACTCACCTTATAACCTTAAAGAGGATTCCAAAAATTGATGGAGGAATTGATAGGAGTCTGTAGGCTCCCATGGTGCTCCTAGTTGCAGAAAGGTGAAAGAATCCTAAAATAGGATTAAAAGGTCGGAGGGGGAAAAGGGTCATTTAAAGATTTTAATGATAAGAAAAAGTTGCATGGTTTGGCCACATGGTTTTATAAACCATGTTTCAACCATGATGGCCCTACTATAAAAGTTGGAAAACCCACACATTTTTTCACATGGCTTCCCAAACAGTGAAAAAACTATTCTAAATGCCACTACCCGAATCCAGAACCATACCATACGCTTGCCGCATGGTTTCCCTTACTATGAAAAGGTCATGTCCAATGCACGAGTCCCCAAACCATGATCCAAAAGGATTCCTGGGTGAGGCTTCATGGTTTCCCCTAACCATTTTTCAACTGTCTTGCACCTAATACCAAGCCCCCAAAACTCTACTTTTCAATAAAAACTCACCTAAGAACATTGAAAACTCAATATTTAAAACCAAGATCCAACACAAACCTCAACCAAAGGATCCAATATAAATAAAAGAATAAAATAAAAATTATTAAATGTTTGGGGTGTAAAAATTCTCCCTTCGTCCCCCAGAATGTCATAATGTTGAAAGGAAAAGAAAACTTATTTTTCAAGATGAACAAAATAACAAACCTTGGAAATAAATTTCATTTAATAAGTAAAACTTGGATAATATTAGAGGGATCCATGACACAAAGAATAATGGAATAACATGAGAGGGTTCTCACCACCACAATATTCTAATTAACACCATTGAATGACTTTGGGTCATCCCTAAGAAGAAAATACCAATAACACCACTTAGAGGAGACCAACACGAGAAATCCTATCACAAACTAACCAAACCTATCCACACAATCTAAAAAACACCAAACCCATAACATGGAATTACCCACATAAAACAAATTCCACACATAAGCGTAAAACCAAAAAAATAAACTTGAAGCAAACAATGAATCAAATCAAAAACTATAAACATTTATCCCCACAATAATAAAAAATATCTCCAAATGAGAAAAAATGAGAACTAAATATGATTCATGAGCGGGTAACCATTTATATATTAATATCTAAGAGAAAAACGGAATTATAAGATAACATGACCACCTAGACTCTTGTTAAGAACCCAATATAATATATAGAATGCAGTAGGAAATTCCAATTGTCTCCACTCCAACACTAAAGATGAAAACTGGGCCAAGGTTTCTAGAACCCCGAATGTTTCTGACTGCATGAAAAGACTCACTTAGGGGCCTATGGATGGAGCCCTAAATTTTTAATAAACTACTAACCAATATTCAGAAGATAACAACCTTCGATAAAGGTTTATTCTTTAATAAATTCTTCTTATAAAACTGCTACAAATTACCCAAACAACCATAATGACCACACCATCGGAGGATTGCGACCAGACGACTTTGAGTGCCCAAACCAACTGCACTAAAAACATATTAATGAGTGATCTGATGAACGAGAGGCCAGGAAAAATTAAGGAGAATTATAAGGCACATTTTTATCTAGTATACAGTCCTCAATAACGGGGAACCATTAATAGAAATAAGAGACACCAAATTTCTAAATACTTTCACTCTAGGAACTAACTCAGCTAGGAACACTTAATCCACCAACCTTTCTAACTGAAATTCATCACGTGAAAGGGACCACGCCATGATATATGAATGAAGACCCCAAAAAGAAGAAGGATATTTCAAATAGATCTTGTGATGATATATATGAGATTAAAGAAATCATCTTCTTGTAGTGATCAACTTATGCCTTTATTGACCACTGGACTTGCTGAATACTCAAGAGCTCTTCCACTTTATTTGCCTTTAACTATTTCAGTACAAACCATCGTATGAATGTGGACTTAAATACCTCCCATGTAATCCTAACTATAATTTATGGTATATTAATCACCTCCCACTAGTCCAATGTTGGACCCTTGAACAACCCAAGAACAAAATAGAATCTCACAGCTTTCGGAGTTCCCTACAATCTCAGGACACACTCAACTCCCTCAATCCATTCCACTGCCTCTAACTAACCTTGATCACTACAGAAGACTAGAAATACCAACTATGAACGAGAAATGGATGAGACCCATTAGAAACCATGGTGATCTTTTGATGGTTCATATTATGAACAACACGAAGAACACAAAACCAGAATAAACTTCAATAAGAATACATAACCAAAAATAGAATCTCAAGATAAAACATCAGGATCACTAGCTAAATATCCCAAGAGAGAAAAAATTTATCTTCTAAAAACCCACCATGTTTATTTCAATTTCAGAACCAAATTTTTTCATGGACACCTTTTAAATCCAAATACCAGATTTCACAAACAAAACCAACATTTAAAAGAATATACAATTTTATGAAATCTGTACCCATTCAAAAATAATTTTGTAAAACCCAAGAAAACCCATTGGTTTTGAATACTCACACATGGAATCTTATGAACCATCACATATCTATTCATCCACTTTGTCTTACATCATTCATGCACATGTATAAAAATGTACTTTCCATATGAACCTCAACATATGTGAAGATTCATAAGGAGTGAAAAGGGTTATACATTCCCTTACACCATTAAATTCAATAATTTTCCGAATTCACAATCAATATTTTCCTTCACATTTTCCATAACCTTTAAAAATACTGAATAACATTCTATTTTAGAACAAATTTTTTCAATCCAAAACCACCTCAAAGAAATCATTTCATTCTCAAAAACCATTTTCATTTTAATATCTCACTCACACAATCTGAAACCAAACAAAAAAACTCATAAAAAACTACCATAATGATGAGCTAGTGGCCATGCCTAACATGGTGACATGGTTAGTGGTCTAGGACCCATGTAAGTACCAAAAACTAAGGGGACCTTGAACCATGGACTCATACTTCACTTGGGTTACTACTCTATGTGAGATCATTACATGATACCGGTTCACCTCCTTTTTCATTACTCAATAAAAAAACATGCCCAAATCGTAGACTACCTCAAGAAACTTGTGGATCAGAATGAGCAAGGATTCATGATGTCCTTCCCATGCCTTCCTCTCAAGTCTCGATAGTATGAATATACAATCTACCAAAAAACCTAATAACAAGGGCATGCCCCGAAACCATTTTTACATGAACCACGATTGAATTACATCCAAACCAACACTCAACATAGTCTAAGGCATGGTACGAAGGGAATTCTCGATCCCCATGGGCTAGCATCTAGTGTCGGGCACCAAAGTAATCACAATGGGAATGATTTTTTCCAAAAAAACCAGGATCAAATAAGAAAACCAAGAACACAACATAACTATCAATAACTGAATATCAATAAATATAAAAAATTATATAGACATAACAGCTTCGGAAGAAAAAAAACTAAATACAAAATGAGACCGAACCAGGCCACATGATCTCCGCATGGCCTCTTAGTCCCCACAATCCACAAAACTAACATGCAATAAGAGAAACCAAACTAGGAAATAAAACCTAAGACCTGAACCTAAAGAAAACATAAGAATACTGACATCGAAAAGTACAAGTAGTGTGTGAGGGTTAATATCCAAGTAGGTAATCACCATAGAGTCCATACATTTCCTTTCCAAAAATAGTCTACAAACACTAGTTTGAAAATAAATTCCATAAACAGGTTTTAATTACTTTTAGCAATCGAACACAACTTTCTATAAGTCTTCTATTTGAAACAACACATCTAACTTTCCTTTTCCAAAATGGTTTCACTTTACACAAACCTAAGCAAGACCAAACCCAAAATATAAATCCAAACTAGACAATCAACAAGGGGGTGTGCAAAAAGATAAGGAAAAAAAAAGTGGTGCAACAAAAAAATATAATAACCAACATGTAGTAGAAATAAAAATACCCAATAGAAAGATAATCATGGGAAATTCCTAAACATACCTAGAGTGATCCCTAAGCATACACATTTTGGAATCACCTATCAGTATATGGTGAATCTCCATAGTCAATAACCAATCGAACACTCTCAACAAGCCAACCCAAGGGCATGTCCAACCTAGACCTATCAAGTCAAGGGGGTCCCAACCCATCTATTTGGGGTTGAAAAGAAATCATCAAATGAACCTTTAGATTACACCCAAGAATCCCATGATAATAATAAAGACAATAATTCCACTTTGAAAGATGTGGTATAACAACCACAACCAACGCCATTTTTGTGCAGGATCCACTACTGCAAAATGCATCCCAATGTCTAGTTGTCTCAATATCAATAATGTTTCTATGCACGATCTACTAGATTCGATCCTCTACCATGGTCTAGTGGTAACTTCTATATGCTAGGAGTCACAAAATACATATAAAATCTATTTCTTTAATAAATTTTAATGAATCCATAAATTTATGTATATTTTAAAAGAGACTTTCTCAATAATTTTTAAATTCTAACTTATCCTCCAGATTCCAATGTTTTCAGTTCATATTCCTAAACATTCAAATACTCCCACTAGACCACACATCACATAATTTAAATATAAAATTCATAAAAAATTAGAAGGTTCCAATAAGGCCTTTAAAATCAAAAACCAAAACTATTTCCAATCCAAAGTGAAATCACACAACAACATGAGAGTTTAAAATGGGCCTTCGTATAATATTAGAAACCAAGACACATCAAAAATTCCAAATGGGCCTTTAATCTTACTTTTTAATAAATGTATCTTAAAATTAAAAACAATAATGCATTCAGAAACATAATGAAACAACATTTAAATTTACTCAAATAACCAATTCCATTTTAAATCACATTTCACACCACATTAACATCTCATAAATCCCATTTGGAAATATACAAGAAAACACACATTATCCCCAATCGTCTACATAGGTAAAGCCTCTTTCAAATAAAAATACACAAAAACTCATGTTCGAAGATACTTCACCCCACATACACAATTCATGTCACATATTTAACTAACATAATAAAGAATATCACTTGAAAAAATATATATTTCTTTTGGAAAACAACATTCAACACAAATGTAATTCAAATTACTTTGAAAAAAATATTTTTAAAGAAACGTCACTTATTTTTACATTTACCCAACAAGCCATGCATAATAACAAGAATAGAAAAGTCACCCAATTCAATATATTACGTCAAAGTCCAATAAAACCATATTATAAAAACATTTCTAAGGTAAAATAACACCAAAGATACTTAAATCCACTTTAAAATACCAATTGAAATTTATAAAGAACCTTGTGTACATATAAAACAAAACCACATTAAAGAAGCCCATTGTAAACACCTTTATCGGAAATTTTACATCATGTAAATACCAAAAAAATATATTCAAACAAATTATAAGAAATAATATATTATTTCCAAGTCATTAAAGAAAATATCAAGCATCATTGAAATATTTTGGAATAGAAATGGTTGGAAACACCTACCTCAACAGTGTATGAATTAAATAAATCTTAGGGAGAAGTAAGACTCACTCTTGAGAGATAATACAGACACACTAAAATGATATAAAACAACCCACACGTATTATCTTGACTCTATGGTTCAACAAAGAGAGAAAACCCAGGAATAAAAACAAAAAAACCAATAACGGATGGGGGAGATTTGGAAATCAAACAAGAATCTGAAAGAATATCTCCTTAGAGCATTTATGGGGATTGAAAAATTAAAAGAGGGAAATAGAGGAGGATATAGGAGGTTCCCATGGAGTTCCTAGGTTGTGTAAGGAGGGAGAATCTCGATATAGGGTTAAAATATCAAAGGGGGAAAAGCGTCATTTAAAACATTTAATGATATGGGAAATTTGCATGGTTTGGCCATGTGGTTTTCCAAACCTTGTGCCAACTATGTGACAATAATTTCTAAAAGGGACACCTCACATGATTTTGAAACATTCTTTCCCAAACCATGTAGAGAGCATGATAAACACCATTTCCCAATTCCATAACCATACCACAAGATTGGTATACGGTTCCCCCTAACCATGTGATGGTTGTGCACCATTTGCCAGACCCAAAACCTTGAGCCACATGGTTACCTAGTTGAGGCCTCATGGTTTCCCCAATCCATGAACCACTTGTTTCTAAGAGAAAAAAACACCCTTTTCAACAAAAACTCACCCAATAACTTCTAAAACTCAAAAATTCAAATCGGGAATCAACTCGAACCTCGACCAAAGGATCCAATATCATGAAAAGAATAAAATAAAAATGATTTCAATGTACTTGTATTGAAATTAATTTTAAAAACTAAAATCAAAACATTACATTTATTGTATGAATTAAATTATATTATAAGGTTTTTCTTACTAGTTTATTAGTTACAATAGTTAATTTGTTTTTAAAAATGAATTTATCCAATTTTTGATCCAACCGTTTTGGACCATTTCAATAAAAAATTATAGAATTATATAATTTTAGTTATCAATGAATTTATTCCAAATTTTTGCATACATTATTTAAATAATTTAACAAAAAAATTAAATTTGAATATCAATTCAGCCCCTTCTCGAGTTTTCCACATTTACCAATATCATGTATCAAAGGTTCTTCAATATATTTTAACTATGATTATGTCTTATTTACACAACAAAACTAAATCTTATAACCCTTTCCTAGATCCAACATTATTACAATGCCAAAGATACAAGGTGATGAAATCCCAAATTACTGATTAGTTTGGTAATTATATAGAATTATATATATCCATGGTACCCATATTAAAATTTTAATAGAAAATAAAAATTAATTGATAAAAAAATGAGAATAAGAATTAAACTCATTCCAAGAACAGTTCATCTTCTCATAGGTAATAGAGAAAAAATAAATTTGATCTCAATTGATCAGTAACGGTTATGTAAAATGGAAGAAATCACGATTTAATAAAGAATAGTTTATTTTTAAAGGTAAATAAATGAAAACATGTTTTATTTAAGTAGAAAAATCAATATCATAATTATATAAGTAATAATTAATATAGAAAAGTAAGTAACTATACACACATGAAACATAAATAAATTGACTATCATGTATATACAATGAATAATAAATATGATAAGGTAAATAACTAAAAAGACATTTTATTTAATCAACAACTTACAA
Source organism: Viscum album (assembly GCA_963277665.1). Lineage (NCBI taxonomy): Eukaryota > Viridiplantae > Streptophyta > Magnoliopsida > Santalales > Viscaceae > Viscum > Viscum album. The sequence goes on from OY728158.1 coordinate 1,351,604,285, forward strand.
TGAAATGGATCCAAAGAAAATATAGTTTTTAAAATATCATGGATAATAATATCTGAATTCATAAAAAAGTAAATTATTTTTATGAGACTTTGTGTTCCATGACATCAGGATACCGCTATATTAATGGCCTTTCACTAGGTAGTTCAAAAATATAGGAAAACCCCCATTTAATGCAAGCATACTAATTCTACTCAGGGGACTACTGAAGCATCATGTGGATATATAATTTTTGGCCCCACTCATCATTTTATGTCTAAAACATTTCTCATATATCAAATAATCAATTTAATTCATAAATAATATACCTATCATCAAATATCCAAATGGACTAGAGAATAATAATTTTACAATATTTCCCAAGATAAATAAAAAATTTAAATATATAAAACTATGTGTAGAAATGAGATATGTTTTAAGATATAAACATAACCTATAAAAGTAATATTGATATTTTGGGTAATTTTAATGTCTAATAATCATTAGAGATTGAAGAGTTTGAGGGATGGTTAATGACTACAAATATTAATAATGAAAGGGAATTTCAATAATTTCCTGGGTAAAATTTATAATAGATCATCCATAGAAAGAATACATATGGAATTAATAAAATATATCCCTTGTTATGTATAATTAAAATAATTTTTTTTTGTCAATGATGAATAAAAATACAATAAAAAAATATTAAAAACTTGTTTGAGGAAGATATGATTTACACTTTGAAAAAAAATTATAATCTAAAATATCCAAAAATATTTTGAATAAAATTTATAATTAAGATAAAAAAATTAAAATTATAGGGTATTATTTCAAACATTGATTGAAAATGAAGTTCCAAGTTAAAATATATTTTAAAAAGTAAAAATTAATAAAAATTTATTTACTAAATCATTTGAAAAATGGTAAAAATATTTTTGAAATATTCTTTGAAAATATGGTTTTGGGAGAAAAAGGATTTTCAATTAAAGATATAAATGAAGTAGGAATTTATTAAAAATGTTTTCTCCATAATTTTAAGTATAAAAGAGTGGTAAAATAGTAAAGTTACCTCAAAACATCATGAATAACCCATGTATAAGAAAATTAATCAGTCTTATTAAACAGAGGTCAAATAATTTCATTCAATGGAAATTCAAGAATAAAAAATAACATTTAAAATGAGATTTTAGAATACACCATTAAAAAGATCATATAATTTATAAGACTATGAAAAATTGAATTGATTATGTAAATAAAATTTAGATCCACATAAAAAGGTAGATATACAACATAATATAGTCAATTTTTAATACATAAATAATTAGATAATATTTAAGGCAACTGTGAAGTAAAATAACACGATGCAAAGAATCCGAGTTATGAAATTCATTACCACGTCGTATTGTTCAGGTAAAATAACCTTGGATGAAATAATTGAAATTGAAATTTACAATACCCAGAATTTTAAATGAATCATATTACTAAATTTAATTTGGGTAGTATATATTCTGTATAAATAAAATTATTGATATAACATTAGAATAAGAATTAATAAAGGAGAATTCAAATGAAATCCCTTAACCTGAAACATTATTTTGATGAACATGAATTACCATCATATATAATAAATTTAATCATGTTATTAAACATATAAAAGGACCATATTGACACATATAATGACATATATGATCTAATTATTACAGTTTATCACCCATTTGTTAATAATATTTCATTATTTTAATTGTTTTTTGGGTTAGTTATCTTATTTTCTAATGACTTTTTGTCTTGAGTGTTCCATTTATTATTCATCTAATATATGTACATATTATTCCTAATTATATTATTGTTATAGATAAAAAATTTAATCATTATAATTTAGTTGGCGTTGGATATTCTTTGAATTCCTTTTTCTTTACGGGATCTAGTGAAATTTCATACATGGTAACAATATGGATACTAAATGAGTCTTTTTAAATCCAGACATCACACTTTCAAAATTTTCAATATTACTCATTTCCTATAAAAGTATCAAGAATGATCCTCAAGTGATTATGATGTTCTTTGAATATTTTATAATAAACCAAGATATCATCAATGAATACCATTAAAAAAACATCAATATAGTCCTTGAATACATTGTTCCTTAAATCCCTAAAAATAGAGGGTGAATTAATCAATACAAATGTAATTACTACAAAATTTTAATTTCCCAACATCATTTAAAATTCTATGATTATAATTTCTTCCAACTATACTTGAATTTGATAATACCTAGATCATTGTTCAATCTTTGAAAAATATTCAACTCCATGGACTTTATCAAATAAGTCATCAATGGGAGGAAGAGGATATAAATTCTATATCTTGGTTGAATAGATATCAATATAATATATGAAAAAACTCATGGGTCAAACGCTCTTCTTAAAAAGGATATCACGGTCTCCCCATGGTGATACACTATGGGTTATAATTCATTTATCAAAAAAATTGCTTAGTTATTTCTTAGGATCCAATAACTATACAATGGCCAATATGACGAGTGTGTTTGTTATTGGTCATGCATTATAAACTAAATTTAGGTAAAAATCAGCTTCTTTCTCATGTGGATGTCTAGGTAGTTCCTCAGGTAATATATTAATGTACTCCTTTACAATATATAGAACTTCAATTTTATGTTTTTATTCTCTATCCACTAATTTTTTTGACTCTTATTTCCCATGAATCTCATTCATAAGAGCTAATGGGTATTGATATGAATAGATATCAGAGGATAAAGTATCCAAAAAAAATGATATGGAATTCTATATCATCTTCAGGAATCAGAATTTACTTCTCATTGTAATAATTTTTTGCATCATATTTTGAATATCATTCTGTAATAAGGATTGTATCAAAGGAAAAATTCATATAATAATAAATTCCATAAAATATAATTTTCTTCTACGATAACATGGACTCCCTCACACATTCTTATTGTAGTGAGACATCCCATTGGAGTTTTTATTTTCAACATTATTCTTAAACTAAAATGGAAAGGTCTAATTTTCATTAAAAACATTGTCAATATTAAGTAGTTATAGGTTCCATAATCAAATAAATAATTTGATAAATTTGAATATATTATTAAATTAACTACCAACACATTTTTATGTACCTCCACCTTAGAAGTTGTGATCAATTATTCTTGGACTTCTCCCCCTGGCCTCTTTTATGATGGATTAACTTAACACATGGGAAACTATTGTAAATAATGCCTTATTTATTTATTACTGAAGCATTATAAATCATTGATTTATTTATTCCCCTTACATTCATGATAATTATGATCCTTATATTCAAAATTATTACCAAATATAGTACCCTTCTGTAACATCCTATGATGATAATTTCCATAGTTTTCATAAGGAGGAAATTGGTTTGTTATCATATTCTTCTCTGACACATTACTTTTTTCTAGGTGTTCATAAGAACACTTATTATTTTCTTCCATTGAAAATATATAATATATATAATTCATTCCCCATTTTTATGGAGCATAAAACTATTTCATTATATGAAAAAATAATTTTAGATACTATCTTCCTTCAGAGTCATTTCTAAATCCCTTAAAATAAATTTTCAATCATGCACTCTATGTTGAATTTGTAATCCATAGCATAACATGATAACATTTTAAATGTAGTCTCATACATAGTAACAATATATTATTCCATTTTATTTATAATAAGTGACTTTATCATCATTTCATTTTGTTTCTCAAAAGGGAAATTGTTTTCTATGAATGAATTCTTAAAATTCATTCATTCCATGTGATATATTTCTTCTTCTTCCCAAGAATTATGGATAAATGATAGTAATTGATAAGAATCACCATTGAAAAAATACATACAAGTGTTACCATTTCCTTTTAATCACTTCCCATGTACTAAAATATCATATAAATTGACTTAATTCATTTATCACTTAGAATTGGTTTCTTAGTCCTACCAATTAATGAGGGCTTCTTTCACATGAGTTGATCAAACATAGGTGAATCATATTTACGAACTTATTTCTCTATTCAAGAAAGGATATTTTTCATACCATGATTATGTTACCCAAATATAGCAATAATGTTTTCATTTCCAAAACAAACTATAATGGATTTTTTGGTAGGGTAATCTTTCATTGGAAATGAGTATTGATTCTATTATCATATGCATATTCCATTTATAAACAATCTTATACAGTGGATTATCTACTAAAATTAAGCATTTTAAATAATAATTTATAAAAAATAATATGGTTTAACACATCAAATGATTTTTAAAATTTACCAAATTTTAATCTCATAATAATAAATATGGTTTCTTTGGGGATATATTTATTTTTAAATCCTTTATATAGGTTTTTCCAGAAAATTTGAATTATCCTAATAATATTCCTTGGGATTTTCAAAAAAAGGTGCATAGTAAGGCTATATTTTATGCACAAGGTGATGATTATGTTAATCCCAATACACCCTTTTCCAAGTTATTACCCTTGGGAAAATCTGTTCTAGAATCAGGACCACTTGTATTTTATAGACAATGATTTATTACAACTAAAAATACATAATCCCATTCTTAATAAAACATTAAAATTTTCAGCAAATATTATTCTCATGTGCTATTATATTTTTACGATCCTTAATTTATTATTTTCTTAATATTGTTCCCAAAGTGACTACTAATCTTACTACGATATGGAATATAATAACCTTGAATTCAGTTTCCTTAAACAAGTGCCTAAATTATTTCTTTGGCATGAATACAAGTGTATCAAATCCCAATCAACCATTTTGTATATCTCTTTTATAGATTCGTAAACATATATGATAACTATTTTTCATGGGAAATATAAAATAAGACATAATAAAAAACAAAATCAAATGAAATACATCCTTGAAAACCCATTCGATTATTTCTTCTTCATATCCTAGATGTAGGAAAAAACTATTGATGAAACTAAATACTCTTTAAGGGTTATATATGGTGGAATATCTCATTAATCAACAACGAATAATAAAAAAGGAACATTAACTAAATAAAAAAATTATTTAATATATTACTCGAATATTGTAATTAGATAGGAAATAATAAATATGTCTATGTAAATAATTAAAAAACATTAAATTTAAATATCAACCCCATAATAAATATATAAGTCGTATCAAATATCTAAAGGTAAAAAACTGAAAACACATTCCATATAATAAATTATTGAGAATGAAATTCATTTAGAAAAAATATATTTGAAAAAGATTCTTGGATAATATTTACTAAATTATTAATAAATAAAATTATTAATTATTCAATTTTAGGATCTCATAAATCATGTTTCTTATTATATCAAGACATTTCAAAAGTCCGTTTAATACCTAGGGTAAAATCTCATTTAATGCTGGCTTACTAATTCTCATCATGAGACTATTGATGCATCGAGGGAATTTTTAATTTTAGGCCCCACCCATCCCAAAATGTCAAAATCATTATTCATATATCAAATAATATATTTAATTAATGGGAAATGTAACCCATCTGAAAATATCCATATAGATTAATGAAAATGGACTTATCAATATTTCCAAAGAAAAACAATTAACAATAAATGTAGAAACAAATATTTAGAAATGATATATAGTTTAATAAATAAGAATATCCATGCTAAATAATATATATATTTATTAAATAAATATTATAAGAATTTAGATATTAATAGAGATAGTTAATTAATAGAAAAAATTATTATGAAATTTAATGTATATAAGTGCCTTTAACAAAATGATCGTAAAAATCCATACAATGAATAAGGATGGTATGACAACCCTGGTCTTTTATTACACAATTAAACATAAATTATTACATAAATTTCGTTTTGATACAACATAGAAGATCGAGAGGTCTAATGTCTTTGGGGATCAGGATCATTACATAACAACATAAAACCTTAAACACAACTTCTTTATTGAAAACTTCCTTTACATGACCACTATATTCCCTCTTACTTAGCATTGCATGAGATAAACCTGAGGACATGCATAAGAAAAGGGTGAGCTATAAAGCCCAGTAAGGGAATAATCATGGAATAACATGAGGAATAAAATACATGTTATACAATAGGCATATCAATAGATCAAAATAGAAGCATAAACCTAAAGGCATGATAAAGCATGATAATTATAACATGGAAATGTGGAAACAACACTTAACATGGAATTACCATGAGCCAAGGCTCATTGCACATGGAGAATTAGTAAATGCTCATTGAACATGAAGCATGAGTAAACACTAGTTGCACTTGAATCAGCATGAGTAAACACCCATTGCACATGACGTATCACGATACTATACTTACGCAATGAATTAGAGCACTATCAGGGCGCACCCTTCTTAAACATTTTATTTCATGCATAAGTGTTCCACATTGATCATAAAACATTGAATCATTCAACATATTCATTTATTCCAAGATAAAAAAATGTGGAATACATACATGAAAATATTTAAACAATAATTAAATGTGCATAAATGTGAATACCCTTAATAGACAAATGGGCATGGTATTCAATACACAATGACCTTGGCTTGGAAAAGCACGGTGCAATTTCGACAGCATAACGGCGTGAAATAAGAACTCATAGAAATGGTTGATGAGAGATAAAGGGGTGTCTCATCATATTTAAATGACATGGATAGTAAGGGGGTCATATAGATACATGTCCCAACAAATGTAATGGAATTTAGATTCATGATACAAAAGAATTTCTTGAATGTAAATGAGGAGAGAGAAATTTCTTTTGGGATTTCGGCATAGAAACAAGTGTACATGGGAGGCATTTAATGAGAGATAAATGGGTATACCATAATTAAAACATAAAGGGGGCAGTATGGGTGAGGTTAAAAACCATACCCCAATATTTATAATTGAAATTAAAAGGGAATAACAATTTAAAGTATATTGGACAGAAATGTGGAAGGAAGAAAAACCCATACTTGGAAGTGTGCTTCTGAAGGCTTGAGAGAGGCTTGAGAGAGGTTTCTTGTGAAACTGGGGAACATTGGGAGGATTATAGAGAGAGGATAGGAGAGTTTGGATGAACACCAAAGTCTTTTAGTGAGGAGGAAGTGGGAGCATGGGTTGGTTTATATAGGAATGGTGAGAGAATAATTTATTATTTATGTTTTGGGAACCTCATATTAAACTAATCCAAACCACAAACCAGGCCATGGTTTTTGCCCATATTTTTTCTAAATGGGAATTGGAAAAAACATTATAAGGCCAAAGTCGTAATTTCATAAAATAAAGGGGTTGCTTATGTGGAGGTGAGTCACACTCCTAAGGAAAACAATTTAAAAAGACAAAATGTTTATCAAGTCTTGAAGGGTCCACTAAAGCTTTGTAAAATAAATCAAACAAACCCAAAATCACATTATTTTCATGTTAAAACTTATATTGGCCGAACATAAAAATTTTAGTATTTTATTACATAACTATTAGGTCATTATGATGTCATAAAACGCATTATATATTTAAACGGTATTTAATTTTTACCCAAAGATTTGACTGTCTCAGAAATTTACGAAAAATTCACCATTGGATAATTTCGACATCTTGATTCTAGAAATAATATTCATTTTATCTAAATAATTGTTTAAATATGTTAATTTTCACTTTTGATATAAAAACCGACATTTATCGAAAATCTATGGGTTTGGACAAAAATGGATTTCAAGCCTTAATAAAAATTAAAATTTAATTCATAAAATATACGATCATTTATATTTAATAAACATTAATTTAATAATAACAATAATATATTATTAATATATTACTTAATTAAAAAATCCATTAATACATCAAAATATATTTCTTAGTTGAACTTAAACTAAAAATACTATTTGTGCTTTAAAAACTATTTTCAAGGTAACAACAATAAAAAAAGTATATTCATTATTATATACAAAAATAATGTACATAACCTTAGTGCTAAGGTTTTGTTACATAATCCCTTATAACACCTGCATAAGACTGAAGATTAAGGTGTGCGATGGTGACATACTCTTGGGGTGGCTCAGATAACATTGCTCGGGTGGTAATCACTATCAACTTCCACTTCTCTCATAGGCGGTCCTTCTAGAGCTTAACATATTCAAGATCGGCTTGGGCATGGTCAAGAGTGAATACCAAAGACACGAACTCCTTTCCGAGCTCTGACAAATGGGCTTCATATGGGGCACATCTACTGGATGAGGTCATCACTTCCTTTGTCTGAGTAAATTGGATTTGTTAAAGCCTTATATTTATATTAATCTTGTGATCACTATTCAACAGCTATATTGGCAATGGTCATAATTCATAACAATATTTTCAAAATCCAAAAACATATAACCAAATTAGTTGACATTTTATATAAAGATTTTACATGAAGAGATATTTAATTAGATCAAGAGGGATTTCCATTAATGAATGTTTGGGTCGTTACAATATTCCCCCCTTAAGAAATTTCACCCTCGTAATTTCCTTTTCCCACAATAAATCAGATGTGGGTGAATTTTCTTCATCACTTACTCTAATTCCCATGTCGCTTCTTCAAAATTTTGGTTTCACCACAACTCCATGATGAGGGGCATTTTCTTATTTCATTGAACTTTTTCTCTTCAATCTAAGATCTTCACTGGTTGCTCCTCGAAAGAAAGATCATCCTCTAGTAGTACTACCCTTGAAGAGAGTACATGTGAAGGGTCTGGTATGTACTTCCTTAAAAGTGATACATAAAAGATATCATGTACTTCGGACATGGTAGGTGGAAGTGCTAGTCGATGGGCCACAGCCCTGACACGATCAAGTATCTCGAAGGGGCCGATGTACCTTGAACTTTACTTCCCTATCTTTCCAAAACTCATAACCCGCTTCCATAGAGATATGTGTAGAAATACCATGTATCCATCTTTAAACACAAGGTCTTATTGACGGTTATCTGTATAACTCTTCTGTCGACTTAGGGATGTCTTAATGTGATGTTGAATGTTTTTCACCTTCTCCACCATTTCTTCGACCATTTTTTGTCCAAGCAGCTTACGCTCACCGACCTCATCCCAACACGCTGATGTTCTGCACCTTTTCCCATAAAGGGCTTAATATGTTGCCATTTGGATGCACAAGTGGAACACGTTTTTATAATAGAAATCAACTCGATGAAGATGTTGATCCCATCCTCCTTTAATGTCCATTGAGCATGCTCTCAACATATACTCAAGTGTTTAGATAGTCTGCTTGGATTGGCCATCAGTTTGAGGATGATAGGCTATACTAAAGCTTTGTTCATTATTCATAGCATGTTGAAGACACTTCTAAAACTTAGAAGTGAATCTTGGATCTTGATCAAACATAATATATAGTGGTACTCTATGAAGCCTTACCACTTCCCTGATATGTATCTGTTCCAGTTGATCAAATGAGAAATCCTCCCAAATAGAAATGAAGTGTGTTGCCTTTGTAAGATGATCCACAAAAACCCTGATTGCATTGTTTCCTTTGGATGTATTTGGAATTCCGATGACAAAGTCTATGGTGATGTTCTCTCATTTCTATTCTAGTATGGGCAATGGTTGCATCATCCCATTATACTTCTTCCTCTCTACCTACACTTGCTAACACACCAGGCACGTTGATGTATATTTAGCAATCTCCTTATTCATATTATTGCACCAATAGTGCTCTCAGAGATATCGATACATCTTTGTGTCTCCTGGGTGAATAGAGAAATTTGAACTATGTGCATCATCCAAAAGTTCCTTCTTCAGCTCCGAACTTGATGGAACACATAGTATTTTCCGAAATCTCACAATTCCTTCTTCATTAACATTAATCTCGGAGGATTTCCCTTCTCTTATAGCTTCCACTTTTTCTTGAATTCCCACAACATCCTTTTGATCATCCTTTAACCTTTCCAAAAGTGACGGTTGAACAATCATTTGTGAAAGGATTGATGATATTCCCTTCTTTATGATTCCCATGTCCATCTTCATCAAATCAAAGAAGATTGGATCCTTTTAAATTCTCATCAATGATAGAATCACTGGGTCCTTTCTACATAGGGAATCCACCTCCTTGTTCACTTTCCCAGGGTGGTAATGGATTGAGCATTCATAGTCTTTTATCAGCTCTAACTATCTTCTTTGGCGCATGTTCAACTTTTTATGTGTGAATATATATACTTGAGGCTTTTGAAGTCCGTATATATTTCACACTTTTCCCCAAAGAGATAATTCTGCCATATTTTCAAAGTGAAGATCACTGCAGCCTACTCTAGGTCATGTGTTGGATAGTTATGTTCATGAACTTTCAATTTCCTTGAAGCATAGGCAATGACTTTTTCATTTTACATCAACACACATTCCAGGCCATTCTTCAAAGAATCACTGAACACCACAAAAAGTACTCCACTTGTGGGTAAAGTGAGCATGGGTGCAGGGATAAGCCTCCTTTTCAACTCCTTGAACTTTCTTCACATTCATCACTCCAAGAAAACTTTACTCCCTTTCGAGTTATCTTGGTAAGAGTGTTGGATAATTGTGAAAAAGTTCCCAAAAATTGTTGATAATGTCCAGCTAACCCCAAGAAGCTACGAATATTCGTTACTGATGTTGGCCTCAGCCATCCCTAAATTGCATCTATTTTGGAGGGATCCACATATATCCCGTTGTATGTGATGATATGGCTCAAGAATGAGACCTCCTTCAACCACAACTTACACTTGTTTTAATTTTCATAGAGCTTCTCCTTCCTCAAGGTCTCTAGTACAGTTCTTAGATTCTCCTCATGATCCTATTTGGTTTTGGAGTATATCATAATATCATCTATCAAGACTACCAGAAATTTGTCTAGGTAATCTCTAAAGACTATATTCATCATTTCCATGAAGATTTCTGGAGCAATAGTGAGTCCGAAAGGCATTACTATGAATTCATAGTGCCCGTATCTTGTAGGAAAAACAGTCTTGGGGATATCTTCCTTCTTCACCCTTACTTGATAACATCCCGATCACAAATCCACCTTGGAGAACTATCGTGCTCCAAGAATCTGATCAAACAAGTCATCAATTCATGGGATAGGATACTTGTTCTTTATTGGGATTTCTAAGCTCATGATAATCGATGAAAAGGCGCATTGACCCATCATTCTTCTTAATGAAGTGGACTGGTGGACCCCAGGGTGAAGCACTTGGGTATATAAAACCTTTATCTAGATTCTATTTTAGTTGTTTAATCATCTCCTCAAGATCCACAACAACCATTCTATATGGAGTCTTTGATATTGTCAATTCTCTAGGTATAAGATCAAATGAGAATTCAACATCTCTTCTTGGAGGAAGACCAAGTAATTCCTCAGGAATCACTTCTGCAAATTCCCTCAAAATATGCATGTCTTCAAGGATGGTATCTTCCTTGGATTCAATCATCTGAGCCAGATATACATGCTCACAGGGAAGTAATATCCATTATTGAGATTATGGAGCTAAAGAAGATTTATCTTCCTCCTTGTAATTTTATAGAATCGGGGGTCTATTATCTACATGGAGAGTGATTTCCCTCTCACAACATTTTAGGTTACCTCTATATAAGTAAGTCCAATCCATGCCAAGAATTGCATCAAATTACACCAGAGGGAGTATGAAAAGGTTCACTGGGAAGTTAAATCCACAAATTATGACAGGGGAGGAGCTATATTCATGGGATGCAATGACTTCCCCATTTGTTGTACTCACCGAAATCTTCACTTACCTAATTTGTGGTGGTGCTGGGATTGTTCTACTAAACTATATAGATATAAATGAATGTGTGGAACCTGAATCAAAAAGTATGTTCGCTATTATTGAATGAATAAGTAGCGTACATGTCACCACTTCGTTGTCGAGGTTCACTTTGGTAGTAGTAATGTTAAAAGCTCTCCCTTTCTACCTTGTAGGTTGTTGGTTTCCTCTAAAAACCCTTGGCTTAGGGCACTTATTTGAAAGATGTCCTGGTTCTTTGCAGTTATAGAAATGAACCACGTGTTGAGGTTCGAACGGAGCGTTCCTCTCCTCTATTTCGGTTGCGGGTCTTTCTTGCCAATAGTTAAAAGATATGTTCCTTTCTTATCCACACCTAAAGCATTTCCTCGTCCCCTTCAGGAAATTTTTAGGGTTCCTCGTTCCACACCTCTGGAATGTGGGGTGCTGGATCTTCTGAGCACCGTTGGATTTATCCATCGGAATGCCGACATTGAAGTGCACCTTACGCTTCTTATCCCCATGATACCCCAGAGATTATTCGATCTCCATTTCGACCTTGAGGTAACATCAGTCAATTTTCTCATAGCTGTTGAAGTCACGGATCGCTAGCACTTTCCACGGGCTAGGTTTCATCCCACCAAAGAAGTGGTTAACCTAGCATTTAGGGGCAACGACAAAGCTAGAAGAATATCATGCAAGCCTTGTGATGTTTTCCTCATACGCTCCAACAGATTTGTCGTCTTTTTTCATGAGTGAAAGAAAGTCCCTTTCCATCTTAAGCCGAAGGGTGTGCAGAAAATATTTATCGAAAAAAATCATCCGGAAATAATTTCATTCTAACGCCTTAATCTCCTCCTCAGGCATCGTATTTTGATAAAAATCCACCATTGATCAGCTTTACCCTCCATAAGATAAGTAGTCAGGAGAACCTTATCTTGTTCAGAACATTGAAGGATGGAGAAGATCATTTCGATGAAATTGAACCATTGTTCAATGATTGAGGGATCAAATGGTCTATTAAAAGTAGGAGGCCTTTGTCTCATGAAGCTCTTGATTGCGACTTGTTCTTTTTTAGGGGGTTTGAACGTTCCTCTTGACCAATGTTTCTATTCAAAGCTTTATTTAGCTGAGAGAGAATCATGAAAAAGTTCACAGTTCCCATTCCCATTGGATTGGGCATCTCATTAATATAGTTATCACATTGATCTTCACATCAGTCGTTAGCTCGAGTCCTCCTATTACCGGCCATTGGCTGGAATAAAAGGAAAGTTAGGGGTAACACATAAAGGCTAATACAAGTACAAAACTGATGACTTATAAATAAATTTTATTTCCTTAACTTATGTATCTATTGGATTTAGTATTTGTTATCCATGATCTACTTTCTAACATATATTTTTAGGGAATTTTTTTAGTCCCATAATAATGGTTCAAACTAAGCTTGTGAATTTATCAAAGCAAATCCCCTGGGAGTGTTGTAACCAAGAGTGAAGCAATCCTCATAGTCGTACACCAGTTCCCATTCGAGTCTAGCTCAAAGTGGCCTTTTTGGGGTTTACCCCAAGGATACATCTGTGCCAGATCTGCCTCTACCTACTCATATCCAGACAGTGATGTATTTTCTTGACAAACCACTTACCCAATACTGAAGAAAACTTAGGGATATTTTTATTATACTTAGTCTTTTCTCTAAGGATTTACAAGGGTTTTATAATCCTAATCCCAAAAATAACTAAACCTATCCTCTGATTCCAACTATGACAACCCTGATCTTTTATTACACAATTAAACATAAATTATTACACAAACTTCATTTGATACAACATAGAAGATCGATAGTTCTAGTGTCTTTGGGTCTTAGTATCATTACATAACAACATAAAACATGAATCACAACTTCTTTATTGAGAAATTCTTTTACATGACCACTACATTCCCTCATACTTAGCATTGCATGGGATAACCTGAAGACATTCATAAGAAAAGGGTGATCTATAAATACCTATAAGGGAATAATCATGGAATAACATGAGGAATTCAATACATGTTAGGAAATAGGCTTATCAATATATTAAAAGAGAGAATAAACATAAAGTCATGATAAAGCATGATAATCATAACATGGAAATGTGGGAAAAACACTTAACATGGAATTAGCAGGAGCCAAGGCTCATTGCACATGGAGCATGTGTAAACCCTCATTGCACATGAAGCACGAGTAAACCCTCATTGAACATGAATTAGAATGATTAAACACCCATTGCACATGACATATCATGATACTATACTTACCCAATGCATTAGAGCGCTATCTGGGTGCGCCCTTTTTAAACATTTCATTTCATGCATAAGTGTGCCACATGGATCATAAAACATTGAATCATTCAACATATTCATTTATTCCACAATAAATGAATTTAGAATAAATACATGAAACTATTTAAAAAATAATTATATGTGCATAGAGGTGAATACCCTTTATAGAGAAATGGGCATGGTAATCACTAGAAAATTACTTTGGCTTGGAAAATCGCGGTGCAATTTCGGCAGCATAACAGCGTGACATAAGAACTCATAAAAATGGTTGATGAGAGAGAAATGGGTATGTCATAATATTTACATGACATGGATAGTAAGGGGGTCATATAGATACATGTCCCAACAAATTTAATGGAATTTAGATTCATGATACAAAATAATTTCTTGAATGTATATGAGGAGAGATAAATTCCTTACGGAATTTCAACATAGTAACAGGTGTACATTGGAGGCATTTAATGAGAGAGAAAGGGGTCTCCCATCATTAAAAAATAAATGGGGCAGTATGGGGGATGTTTGAAACCATAACAAAACATTTATAATTGAAATTAAAAGGGTATAACAATTTAAAGTATATTGAACAAAAATTAGGAAGGAAGGAAAACCCTTACTTGGAAGTGTGATTCCAATGGCTTGAGAGAGGCTTGAGAGAGGTTTCTTGGGAGCTTGGGGAACCTTGGGAGGATTTTACAGAGAGGAAGGCAGAGGTTGGACGAACTTTAAAGGCTTTGAGTGAGGAGGAAGTGGGAGATTCGGTGGGTTTATAAAGGAAATGTGAGGGAATTCTTTATTATTTAGGTTCGGGACACCTCAGATTAAACTAATCCAAACCACAAACCAGACCAGGTTTTTTGCCAATAGTTTCTGGAAAGGGGAAGTGGAAAACAATATTTTATAATTCCAAAGTCCTAACTTCTTAAAATAATGGGGTTGCTTATGTGAAGGTGAGTCACCCTCCCAAGGAAAACAATTTCAAAAGAAAAAAATGCTTAATAAGTCTTGAAGGGTCCACTAAAGCTTTTTAAAAAAAACCAAACAAACACAAAATCACATTTTTTTAATGGTAAAACTTATATTGGACGAACTTAAAGTTTATAGTATTATATTACATCACTATTGGGTCATTATGATGTCATAAAACGCATTATAAATTTAAAAAATAGTTAATTTTTACCCAAAAATTTGACTGTCTCAGAAAATTTTGAAAAATTCACTGCTGGATAATTTTGACATCTTGATTTCCAAAAATAATATTCATTTTATCTAAATAATTTTCTAAATTTGTTAATTTTCACTTTTAAAATAAAAACTAAGATTGATCGAAATTTCATGGGTTTCGACAAAAATGGCTTTCAAACCTTAATAAAAATTTCAATTGAACTCATAAAGTTATACGATCATTTATATTTAATAAAAATTAATTTAATAATAATAATAATATTTTATTAAAATATTATTTAATTCAAAAATAAATTAATTCATCAAAATAGATTTCTTAGTTGAACATAAACTAAAAATGCTATTTGTGCTTTAAAAACTATTTACAAGGTAACAATAATAAAATGTATGTATACTCATTATTATATACAAAAATAATGTACATCACTATAGTGATAAGGTCTTGTTACATAACCCCTTATAACACTCGCATATGACCGAAGAGTAAGGTGTGCGATGATGACAGACTCTTGGGGTGGCTCAGATAACATTTCCCATGTGGTAATCTCTATCAACTTCCACTCCTCCCGTAGGCGGTCCAGATCGAGCTTAACATATTCATGCTCGGCTTGGGCTTGGTCATGTACGAAGCCCAAAGACGCAACCTCTTTTCTAAGCTCTGACAAATGGACTTCGTATGGGGCACGTCTACTAGATGCGGCCATCACTTCCTTTTTCTGAGTAAATTGGATTTGTTAATACCCTATATTTATACTAATCATGTGATCACTGTTCAACAACTATATTAGCAAATGTCACAATTCTTAAGAGTATTTTAAAAATCCAAAAAAATAAAACCCAAGAAGATGACATTTTATATAAACAATTTACATAAAGAGACATTTAATTAGATCAAGATGGATTTCCATTAATTAAAGTTTGGGTCGTTACAAATGGTATCAATATATGATATAACCTATTGAGTATAAGTAATATAAAGGGTTCTTATTATTGATGAACTTAATTAATATAAAATTATAATTAATAAAATTATTAGGGAAAATATTCTTTTCACTTGGAAAATATATTTTTTAAAACTAAAAGTTTAAAATATATTTTTAAAACAATTTCCATTAAGAATATCCTTTTAAACCTATAAAGGTTGATTTAAAAAATTAAGTGGCCGTGATGGAAGGAAATTCCATTTATTTCTCATACCACAATATAAAAGTTTCTATCGTATTTTCAATAATAAAATATTGGCATCATATGGAAAACAACATGAATGCCTCATTAAAAATTGTCCAATTAAAATGTGGGTAAAAAATTTTGTAATGCCCCAACATGAGTTCTATATACCAGTGCCAAAATATGCTTTTCCACATGACCTCAGGCACGCCTCAACATATGATAGAGGCCTCCATGTAACAGCAAGGGTCTAATAAATAAATTGAGAGTACAAAACCTTATTTATCGAAGAAGAAAAATTAGAAAAATAAATATGTAATATGAAAAAGACCCTATGATAATAAATAATTAACCAAACCACAGATGAATAAATTCAAAATTTGGAATATGACTATAAACCAAATCAGTAAATATGTCATTAAATACAAGTATAAATTTTCTAATGAAAACCAAAAATTAAGACCCACTAATAACTCCCAAGAGGGTCCATATTTCCTTTTTGGTTCCCTAAACCATGCTCAATTCGGAATCCCAACTCATCCATCTAACATTGGGATCTTACCCAAATTCCACCCTACAAAGATGATGTTTATTCATTTACCAATGACGAAGACCAGTTTTTGTGTGAGTATATCTCTATAGGCCACCACTAATTTCATCTAAATAAGTATCGAGTATAAAATATTCTGTGTAGTTTTAAAATAAATAATGATTCAATTTCGACAAGTAAACATATTTTAAATTTAGTATCATTCATCCAACCACATCATACCTACAACAGACCATGTTGGAGTCCGAAACAAACACCATAGGGATTTTTATATTTTACTCTTTCAATTGGGTTTCATTATTATATTTAATTCCAATTTCATCCATGTCCTTGAAATTTCAATCTAGGTACCACAATTTCAGGAAAATGGAACATCAATATTGTTTTAATATCAAAGGGTCCAATTTAATCAGTCTATAACCCCATGCATACTCATAGAATCGTTCACTCACCCACAACTCATTGTTCACATGAATATATTGGGGGTGTAGAAAAAAAATTGACCCAATGGGTACATGGAGAATTATTCCATAACCCAGAAATCATTGTTCACATTCACACATAAATAAGCATCGGGGTCCTAGAGCATTAGTTTGGTACCCCATGGGTACTTGGGCTATCAATCCCTATCCCACAACCCGTTATTCTCAATTTCGTAATGATATATATATATATATATATATATATATATCATGGTTCATCACCAGGGAAATTATTGTCAATCATTCAAAACAAAGTTCAATTTTATTTACTAAATTACTATTTGGCTAAAATACCATCAATCAGCTGATATCTCATTAATATCTCCATGTTAATCCAATTAATCAGTCACAAAAATTTATCATAATAACACATTCACATTTGCATTGAATTCATAATACTATAAAACACAATTTTCATTTCATAATTATTAAATAACTGAAAGTTGTAACACCTCATGGTTTTCTATCATACCCAGTCTCATAATACCCAACAGATCAAACGGGGTTTGAGAAGGGTCTCACAATCTCATTGGAAACAAATCAATTTTTCAAATTTAAAATAAATTTTACAATTTGGAAACATAATTGTAAAACTAAAAAACATAAGAACTATATCAATACTATTGGAATTATAAATTAAACCACCTACCCTAGGATTGTTGATGAATTATAACCCAAAATTATCCCTTAATTCAAGGTAAAATGATGGAATACATAATGGAGAAGGAGATCTATGATAAAAAACATTGATCATGATCATAAATATCATGATACATTAAAACCTAGATCTAATCCATCAATAATGTGATTAATTCATCCCTCTTTATATGTAAAGAATATGGTAGATATAGAAACCTAAATAAGGAAGAGATCATATACTGGAGAGGTGTATATTTCATCCATCAGATCAAAAATTTAGAAGGAATGATGTTCAAGAATCCTTGGAACCCTAACCATAACATCCAAAAGTAATGGTAATAACATTAGGATGAATGAGGGTGATTGAGGATATAAACCAGGGGTACTGAAATTATAAATTAATTTTTGTAGGGATTAAAATATCAAGCATAAGGTTTCTTGGATGAACTCCGTGGTTTGAAAAATGATTTTCTCTAACTGTGCTCCCCTACTGTCATGGGTTCACGATTTCACCAAGGTGGGTGCATAGTTTTCCAAATCATGTTCCAACCATGAAAACCACCTCTATTCAAGGGTAAAAAGTTTGGGAGGATGGTCACATGTTTTTTACAGCCATTTTCTCCCATCTTATGGATCAAAATGGGGAGAATAATTTCCTAGGGAAAGATGCATGGTTTTCCTTAATAGTGTGTCAACCATGTAAAACACCCTACTCTTCAAATGTATTACAAATTTACTAGATATTACCCCAAAGTAAGAACCAATCATGGTATGACCTAAAATGGTAAATTAATAGATAGAACGATAATAATACATCCTCACAATTATTGGGATCTTACAATATCCCCACCTTATAATAGATCCTCCTTGAGTTGTAATCCCTAGAATCACTAATCCTTTTGGGGGGAAATTTTGGGCCATTATCCCCACATATATGTTTCTCTCTCTATAATGTTTTCTCATGAAAACATCCATTTCTCCCAAGAGAACCTTCCAATGACCCTGTAACACCCCGAGATTTTATGAAAAATATTCTTTTTAATTTCATTAATGTCTTGTGTTTTACTCTACACCAAAAGGATATTGCACAACACGCATCCTTGACATTCCTTTCATTACACGCAATCACGACCTTCCTCGATAGCGTGTGTAGTACGCAATACCGAGTTTCACTAAACAATGATATGCTATTAAAATACTATTAAAACTAGCCGTTATGAATAGTAATAACCACCTTTTAAAATTTTAGAAATTTTATCTCTCAAAATGGACTTCATTTTTGGATTCGGAGTATCGAATTTAGCCTAAGGTGAAATTTTGGTACTTTTCGGATAACATTGATTTTCTGATAAATAGTGAAAATTACTAAATTATAGTTAAAAACAACCTTTTTAATCGAAATAATTAATAGTGATAAATTATTAAATTGAGTGGTTTTAAAGTATATTTAGAATATATTTTTACAATTTAACACAATGTTGTTCATTGGATGTAATTTCACATTTACACCAGACATAAACAAGTGTCAATATTTTGATAGTTATTATCTCTTAAGAACACGCCATTTGTTTTGACGACGGGAGTTAATTTTTAAATTAATTAATGAAAATAATATGTTTTGAATTTGGTAAAATAGACATCATTTTTTAGTTCATAATATCAAATATAGCTTAGGCCAAATTTTTGGTATTTTCTGGAAACTTTCATTTTTTGATGAATAGTGAAACCACTAAGTGGTAGTAAAAAAAATTAATTTTTCATAAAACTTAATTTTACCACTTTTGTGAGTGGAATTTCAAAATTATGAGAGTCACGGTTGATGTCAGTAAGTAAAATGTGGTTCAATGAGATGAAAATAATTTTTGGTGAATAGTAACTTTTTACTTTTTTTACCACGATTAAAAGTAAATAGGGTAATTAAGGGTAAAAATGATATTATTATTACCCTAACACATGTCCTAATTATATTGGATAAGTCTAATTCGACCAGAAACAACCTTAGGAATACAATATGACCATTTAGGCCCACTTGGATTAGATTAGGACATTTATTATTATTTAATTCAAAGAAGAGTTAAAAGAGTTAAAATCAAAGTTTATTTACTAAAACATTTTTAATATAGGGTTATACATAAGATAAATTAGATTGTAAATATTCCCTTAGAAATATAATAAGATTTACTACATAATGATATTTTATTTATAATTTTTAGACATTAAATAATTTAATTTATTTATGACACAACGATGATGCAGTAATTATCTTATTAATGAAATATTGACATAATTGATGTTATAAATACACAAATAAATGTAATTTGAGACTTTTAATGAATTACACTAATTTTCTAGGTTAATATGACATGTTAGTGTTGATTTAATTAACTTATATTGAATTAATCATTCTGTTATTATTTTCACAAAAATAAATTACTAAATAGTGTCAAAATTGACATAAAATAGTTTTTAAAACAAATATTATATTATTAATTGTTATTTTATTTCTAAAAATCTATGGATCGGCCAAATGACTTAGATAAGGTTATATATATTAATAATAAACAACTCGGGGTTCGTTTGGCTTCTTATAGTAAGTTTATTAACCTTATAGTGTAAGAACACAAGAAGACACGGTAAAAGTAAAATTATTTAACTTAATGTTAAATCTAAATTATAATGTTAAAATAGGAACCTAAACTTGTCTAAATTATATTTTAAGAGATGATTTCGACCCATACCCACCTTAGCTTCTAAATAAATCAATTTGGAGCTATTTAAAACCGAACATGACTTTATAATAAAATAATATTTTTAGTTATTCCAAAGGTGCCCCTCTCCTCCCTTATAAAAGGGCACCTCATCCCTCTCTTCCTAACACATCATTGAGCCTTCAAGGCTGGGAAAACCCTGCCAAATTCTCTTCTCCACTTCCCTAGAAACATCCTAGAGGTTCTAGTATTCCTCAAAGACCAATTTTAGTGCCCTAAGAGGAGGTCTCAATGAGGCGCTTCAAAGAGGAGGTAATTTCCGTTACCGATTCTTTCACCTTTATTTCTTCTTCCACTTCTTATTATTAGGTTGTTACATTATTAAGTAATAAAATCAGTATCAATCATATACTGATATGTTATTATAAGTATGAAACAACCCTATTTCACCATCTATCCATCCTACGGAAAACGAAATCACCGCGCGTGCGTACGTACAGAATACCGTCTCCACGCCGTGGTGAAATCTATTTTCCACCACCACCTTACTTGGATGGGTATAATGATGAAAATAATAACTATATATGATTATTTTAGAGTTATATTGATTCTGAAATAGTATACATACACTCCAACACAGTCCCACGATCATGAGAACGATATCATCGCTCGTGCGTACGTACGGACTACCGTCTCCATGACGCGATGAGATTCATTCTCCACTTTAACCATTCATGAATGATTATAAAGTATATATAATAAGTAATCAAAAAATATATGACATAATAATGATACTGGATTTATGTGTATATATTTGTATGTCATCTACTTAATTCCATTCAACTCAATAAAGAAACGAAAACAGCGTTCATGCGTACGTACGGCCTACCGTCTCCATGAACGGTGTATTTCTTTCCATTTACTGATTTATTATATATATGTATATTCTGAATATATATTATATATAAATCATGTTTTATATTCTGGAATTAATTAATCATGATCTAAGTAATCATATGAATAATTACAAGTCAAAACACGGACTACAAATAAAATAATTTTACCCAAAACAGTCTTTAACATGGAATTTAGAAAAGAACGGGTAATATAAAGTCATAAGTGAACCATATATGATATCATAACAATGAGTATGATTCTTTAATAAGTCAATGACATTATTTAAATCATTATACAGGAGGTTCGAACACTTACGAAGCAAATCGGACCTAAGGTAAGGGAAAATATCACAATCTCATTTTTATCCGAGATTGTTTATACTTTGGTATTTACTGGGGTGTATTTTATCATCCACATCCATGTTTCCTCAATATGTAATATTATTTCCATCCAACTACAATTGTTTAATTCCAATTTTACCCTTTAGTGAGTTTTTAGTAAAAGATATGAAAGGAATCTTTTTTCGTTTTTCGTACGAGGTACTTTTTGACTTTTCCGACAAAAGTACGAGAAGAATGTTTTTTAACTTATACGGCATGAATGGATTTTTAAAACATTATTTACAAGAATCTTCCTTTACAAGTTTTCAAGTTTATTTTTAATCAACTTCTTTTAGTTTAAAATTGTATGACATGTTAAGAAAAGAAAATGTTTTTGAAGTAGAAATGATATTTTCCTCAAGAATGGAGTTCAAGTGTTTTATCAAAATTATTTTTCATCTAAGATAATATAGGGTTATGTTTCTATCCCTATTATTACATTGATTTGATTATGTTGTGATGGAATTATTTTTATGAATTCCTTTATCTTATATGAATTGTTTTATGATGTCATTATCTTTAAGAATCCCATTTTTATTACATGGGTTATGCTATGATGTATGGTTTATGATTTTGTGGCACAAATAATAATGGTATCATTATGAGATGGGCGGGACCTATATCTCCCTCCAATGCATTGGGTAAAGAATTTATATCTCATGAGATAGACATGGATGGAACGGTAGGTTATACCGGTTCAGTAAAACGGGACTGAAACGAGGAGTGAACTCGGTTCAGAAATGGACTTTGTCCACTAAGATAGTCTTGGCAATGAGTCTTGACTAATAAGAACTGATTCTCTATGATTGTGTGTTTATTCCACAAAGTTTCATGTTTTAAGTTATAAATATTGGGATTTCATTTCACTACCATGATTTATCCCATGTTATGAAATTATGCTCTCATTTGCAGGTTAAGATTTCCAAAATGTTATGTTCTTATGAATATGATGTGATTGATATTTCTTTTGTTTACCCTTAATGAGCATTTGAGCTCACCCTTTTATGTTTTATTTTCCCCAGGATATGAAGAAAGGTTTTAGGTAAAAAAGAAGATCTTTATGGGAGATGTTGAAGATCTTTCACCACGATTAGAAGATTATATTCCAAGTTTCCAAAGACACTAAACTATTACATTCCTTGTGTGTGTGTTTTTGTTATGTACTAGGTATTCCGCAAAAGTAATGTAATGTCCATGTATGTCAAGATTACGGTCTCTACAGTTGGTATCAGAGGAAAGGTTTAGTCAACCTTTGGAAACTAGGATGCGAAAACGTTAGTGAGAACCCTAGAGATATTTCTAAGGTATGTCTAGGGATGTATCTAAGGTTAAGTATATGTATAGGTTATAGTACTAGAATTACAGTAATCTAAGATGTTAGATATTGAAGGTACTCCCCCTTTATTATATTGTTTTCCCTAGCGTAATTTTTTCCTCTCACACTATTCTTTTTGGGTTTTAGACAATGGCTGGAACCCGAAGGAACCATGTTGATCAATGCAATAGACAATGCAATGATTGTCCTCCTGAACAAACAAATGTTATGGGAGATGGAGTGAAAAATTGTTAGGTCCACTAGGCTGGATACCCTGAGAGGGGGGGTGAATCAGGGTATGGCTAATTGAAAATTAATGCCCGTTCTGATCTTGTTTCGCTGTTAAGAAAAACACTCTTCTCTCTTTTTCCTGCTGCACGATATAAACAGAAAGTAAAGCAAGCACAGGAAACAACAATTTTACTTGGTTCACCGCTAAGGGCTACGTCCAAGGAGCATACTCCGACAGGTTTCCGGTCGTACCAAATTCCACTAATCTTCACTAGCTGTGGATTACAGGGTTTGGGCTAGATCACTTCTATGGCCAGGCTCACTGCCTTTACAATGTTTAGGGGCAGCTCACTGCTTTCCCAAGGGTCACTCCCTGTCTCTCTCTCTTTGGCTCACTGCCGGTGGAGAGGATCACCTTCTTCCTCTTCCTAAGCTCACTGCTCTTGGAAGGAATCCACTCACAGTTTATAGACCTGTAGGTCTCTTCATTTTCATGAAGGAATGCATCTTCCTCTGTATGTAGATGCTCTGTTGAAGTCCAACTTTCACCCAAAGATGAATCTCACTTTTCACCGGATGTACCGGGCAACCTCAATTTTTATGCGCAACCCTTACGGTGTGTTGCGCCCAATTTCTATGATTTGCGCGAAATTCCTTTTTCGCGCAACCTCCAAATATTACGCGCAGCCTGGAAACTACCTTGCGCACAATTCACTGCTTTTGCGCGATATCCACTTTTCGCGCAACCTTCCTTTTACGCGCC
Source organism: Viscum album (assembly GCA_963277665.1). NCBI lineage: Eukaryota > Viridiplantae > Streptophyta > Magnoliopsida > Santalales > Viscaceae > Viscum > Viscum album. The sequence goes on from OY728158.1 coordinate 1,351,628,685, forward strand.
AACACCAACTTTCTGCGCAGCCTTAGCTTTTCGCGCAACATCTGACTTTACGCGCAAACTTTAAGTTTACACGCAACACCCTTTCTAACTTCAATTTCGCACACCAGAGCTGAGGTATTTTCTATGTCTTGAACTCTACTGAATGGAGGAGGGTCACTTCATATTTATAGGCAAAATCGACCCCGCGCGAAAAACCCTCCTTGAGCGCGTAATCCGCTTTGATCGCGAAATACAAATCTTCCGCGCACAACCATTTTCCGCACACTGCTCCATAATTTCGTGCACCTCATGCCTTTTCCATTTTCTGAGCATCGGACCTCGAAACACCTCTTGCGCGAAAAACTTCATCCCTTTATTTCGCGTAATCCGCACGAATTTCGTGCACCGCGTAATTATTTCGCGCAGGTCTCCAAAATTGCGCGCGCCTAATGCCTTTGCCGATTTTCAAGCTTCCGGCCATGAAACATATTTTGCGCGAAATACTTCATCCACTATTTCGCGCACCACTTCAATTTTTCGCGCATGCCTCAAAAATTTCGCGCGCCTCATGCCTTTACCGATTTTCAAGCTTTCGGCCTTGAAACATCTTTTGCGCGAAATACAATTTCGCGCAACCCGCTGTTTTGCGCGCCACACTTCAAGATTTCGCACAACCCGATAATTTTGAGCGCCACACTTAATTTTTCCGCGCACCTCTTTCATTTCTCTCTCCTCAACCTTTTCCAAAAACATATCACTCCATTTTCCATTGGCGATTTTCAGGCCCATAAATTTGGCAAACACTGGAAAACGGCGCCACCTTGTATCTGCTCTTTTTGTACCGCCTCCAGATCATCCATTCCTTTTTCAAGGTTCTTCAATTAATCATGGATTGTTGAAAGCATCCCTTGAACCTGACAAATCACCATTTAAACCCCCTTTGTCAACACACTCATTCCCCATGGTTTTCTTTGTCAACAAACACAACATAGATGTCTTCTTTGTCAACAAACACAATCACCTCAAAAATGATTCAATGATACCTTGAGGAATTTTTTCCCAACAAAAATCTTATTGCTATACTTACGCAAGCTATGAATCATTCTGGACTTCCAAATGAGCAGAGAAGGGAACAACATTATATTGAGTCCTTCATGAGGCAACGTCCACCTTCTTTCAGTGGGTCTTCTGATCCACTTATTGCTAAACAATGGATCATTACCACTGAAAAGATATTTTCAGTTCTTCAATGTTCTGAACATGATAAAGTCTTCTTAGTAGTATATCGTTTGGAAGGTGATACTGATCAATGGTGGAATCTTATCAAGAATACGAGGCCAAGGGATGAAATTGAGTCCATGGAATGGGACGAGTTCAAGAACATATTTTTCAATAAGTACTTCCCTCGTATTCTTCGAACAAAGATGGAGAAGGAGTTTCTTGAACTAAAGAAAAAGGATGATGAATCTGTTGGTATATACGAAGCGAATTTTACAAGGCTTTCAAGGTATGCATCTGGCTTTATCATCCAACCTGAAAGTAAAGTTGATCGATTCTTCAGTGGCTTAAAACCAAATCTTCGAAGTTAATTAGCTATAAGAGAATTCAGTAGCTATGAAGAAATTGTGCGTTGTGCTATCAAGGTAGAAATGGAAGTTGCTGTTACTTATCCATCTCATAGTTTTGACAAGAAATGAAAGATGGAGTTCAAGGAGAAATCTCAGAATAATGGTGAAAAGAAGATGAATGTTTCCTTATGCTCAAAGTGTGGAAAGAAGCATGGTGGAGATTGTCTTAAAGGGACAAGTAAATGTTTCAAATGTGGAAAGGAAGGTCATCGGGCATTTGAATGCCGCAATGATGGGAAGAAGATGTCTAATGATGCAAACAAATGAAGGGATACATAGAATGAACCTACTACACGTCAATGCTTCAAGTGAAAGGAAATGGGAAATTATGCTAATAAATACCCTAATCCAAGGGTTAGTGATGATCGACATGAGAAACCACTTAAGGCAAAGGACAAAGGGAAGCCACATGCGATCACCATTGGCGATGTTGAATATGAAAATGATGTGTTGGAAGGATTAAGTGTTTTTGTAATGGGATTCCAAAATAATGTTGTATATAGTATCGTGGAATATTGGAATACTTATGTATTGGTCTATTGTGGTTTTCAATAATTTTATGGTACAGGTAACCATGGAATGTGATTGAGATATTTTTGGAAAAAAATATGATATGCGCATAATGAAAGGAAAACGAGAAAATGAAATATTTGACAGTATTCATGAGCTCATGATTGATATAAGGACTATGTAATATCATGGTTTGAGTATATAGAATTTTGAGGATTTTGGTATGTGGTAAGTGTTAACTTTTAACTGCATTCAAGTTTTCACTAAGGTTCATTGGGTATTCAAGAGAATACATGATTAAGGCCTTTGAATGTTTGGAATGTGACCAACAAGACATATCTTATGATATATGGGGATCAACGATGGTATTAAATCTTGGAGAGTGGACTGCAGTATTATAGATAAGCCTAAAGATTGGAATGGATTATGTTGGACATAAGTTATTATTGTTTAAGGATAGAAGTTTTTTCGATATTATTGATGGGATGTTATAGTAATATAGTTTTAGAAAAAGGACAACCTCCAGGACGGGCGACAGCCCGTTGCGTCGGACAAGGCTGTGGGAATCAAACCCACAACCGAAGTGCGACTGGCCTTTATCACCTACCACTGGCATACAGGAAGTCCCTATTTAGTAGAAACTAGTTTTATTATATTAAGAAGTATGTTATATGAAGTATAAGTCTATTTTAGGAACCATATATGATTAATCTCACTATAGATGGACTTATGTATTTTTTGATAAATTTTCTAACCTTTTGTTTGAGACAGATGGAATGACCCATCATTATATGATCTGCTAACACATCACGAATGAAAAATTCAACTTCATTTCTTTAAGTGATGAAGTGGAAATTGTCCAATGAACGACCAATGGTGAGACTATACCAAAATCACGAAAGTATTTCTTCTAATTCCAATTTCATCAACTTTAGGGAAACAATCTTGAAAACCAAAAATGTTGTCCTAGTGCTCTTATATCTCATGAATCAGATGGTACCTTAGATCGTCTCAAATTTTTGGCTTTGTTATTGATGGATTTTTCATAGCCATGTTCTCTACCACTCTCCATCAGAATATGATGATTAGATTTCTCTTCCATATCCATATTTTAACCTATGTGGAAACCCAGTGATTAGTTTATTTGGGTAACCGTTACATTTCATACTTTTGGTTTTAAAGATTGGTTTTGGTATTCCTTTATACGATGTGGGTTTCTATTAAAGAAACTTTTGAATAGTAAACCATTTATAACCCTGATGAATTTCGAGGGCGAAATTCATTTTAAGGGGGGTAGAATGTAACACCCCGAGATTTTATGAAAAATGTTCTTTTTAATTTCATTAATATCTTGTGTTGTACGCTAGACCAAAAGGAGCTTGCACAACACACATCCTTGACTTGACTTTCATTACACGCAATCGCGGCCTTCCTCAATAGCATGTGTAGTACGCAATACCGAGTTTCACTAAACAACGATATGCTATTAAAATATTATTAAAAATAGCCGCTATGAATAGTAATAACCACCTTTTAAAATTATAGAAATTTTATTTCTCAAAATGGACTTCATTTTTGGATTCGTAGTATCGAATTTTGCCTAAGGTAAAATTTTGGTACTTTTCGGATAACTTTCATTTTCTGATGAATAGTGAAAATTACTAAATTTTAGTTAAAAACAACCTTTTTAATCGAAATAATTAATAGTGATAAATTATTAATTTGATTGGTTTTAAGGTATATTTAGAATATATTTTTACACTTTAATACAATTTTGTTTATTGGATGTAATTTCACATTTAAACCAGACATAAACAAGTGTCAATCTTTTGATAGTTATTATCTCTTAAGAACACGCTATTTGTTTTGACGACGGGAATTAATTTTTAAATTAATTAATCCAACTAATATGTTTTTAATTTGGTAAAATAGATATCATTTTTGAGTTCATAATATCAAATATATCTTAGGCCTAATTTTTGGCATTTTTCTGGAAACTTTCATTTTTTGATGAATAGTGAAACCACTAAGTGGTAGTAAAAAAAATGAATTTTTCATAAAACTTAATTTTACCGCTTCTGTGAGTGGAATTTCAAAAATCCTAGAGACACGGTTGATGTCAGTAAGTAAAATTTGGTTCAATGAGATGAAAATAATTTTTGGTGAATAGTAACTTTTTACTTTTTTTACTATGGTTAAAAATAAATAGGGTAATTAAGGGTAAAAATGATATTATTATTACCCGAACACATGTCCTAATACTATTGGATAAGTGTAATTCGACCAAAAACAACCTTAAGAATAAAATATGACCATTTAGGCCCACTTGGATTAGATTAGGACATTTATTATTATTTAATTCAAAGAAGAGTTAAAAGAGTTAAAATCAAAGTTTATTTACGAAAACATTTTAAATATAGGGTTATACATAAGATAAATTCAATTGTAAAAATTCATTAGAAATATAATAAGATTTCCTACATAATTATATTTTATTTATAATTTTTAGACATTAAATAATTTAATTTGTTTATGACACAACGATGATGCATTAATTATATTATTAATGAAATATTGACATAATTGATGTTATAAATACCCAAATAAATGTAATTTGAGACTTTTTATGAATACACTAATTTTCTAGGTTAATATGACATGTTATTATTGATTTAATTATATTTTTTTTAACTAATAATTCTGTTATGTTTTTCACAAAAATCAATTACTAAATAGTGTCAAAATTGACATAAAATAGTTTTTAAAACAAATATTATATTATTAATTGTTATTTTATTCCTAAAAATCTCAGTTTCGGCCAAATGACTTAGATAAGGTTATATATATTAATAATAAATAACTTGGGGTTCGTTTGGCTTCTTATAGTAAGTTTATTAACCTTACAGTGTAAGAACACAAGAAGACACGGTAAAAGTAAACTTTTTTAACATAATGTTAAATCTAAATGATAAGGTTGAAATAGAAACCTAAACTTGTCTAAATTCAATTTGATGAGAGGATTTCGACCCATCCCCACCTTATATTTTAATTAAATCAATTTGGAGCTATTAAAAACCGAACTTGACTTTATAATAAAATAATATTTTTGGTTATTCCAAAGGTGCCCCTCTCCTCCCTTATAAAAGGGCACCTCCTCCCACTCTTCCTCACACAATTTTGAGTCTTCAAGGTCGGCCAACCCCTGAAAAATTCTCTTCTGCACTTCCCTAGAAACATCCTAGAGGTTCTGGTCTTCCTCAAAGACCAATTTTAGTGCCCTAAGAGGAGGTCTTAAAGAGGCGCTTCAAAGAAGAGGTAATTTCCGTTACCGATTCTTTCACCTTTATTTCTTCTTACACTTCTTCTTCTTAAGTTGTTACATTATGAAGTAATAACATAAGTATAACTCATATACTGATATGTTATTATAAGTATGAAACAACCCTATTTCACCATCTATCCATCCTACGGAAAACGAAATCACCGCGCATGCGTACGTACGGAATACCGTCTCCACACCGTGGTGAAATCTATTTTCCACCACCACCTTACTTGGATGGGTATAATGGTGTAAATAATAACTATATATGATTATTTTAAAGAGATATTGATTCTGAAATAGTATACATACACTCCAATACATTCCCACGATCATGAGAACGATATCATCGCTCGTGCGTACGTACGGACTACCGTCTCCACGACGCGATGAGATTCATTCTCCACTTTAACCATTCATGAATGATTATAAAGTATATATAATAAGTAATCATGAAATATATGACATAATAATGATACTGGATTTATGTGTATATATATGTATGTCATCTACTTAATTCCATTCAACTCAATAAGGAAACAAAAACAGCTTTCATGCGTACGTATGGCCTACCGTCTCCATGAACGGTGTATTTCTTTCCATTTACTGATTTATTATATATATGTATATTCTGAATATATATTATATATAAATCATGTTTTATATTCTGGAATTAAGTAATCATGATCTACGTAATCATATGAATAATTACAAGTCAAAACACGGACGCCAAATAAAACAATTTTACCCAAAACGCTCTTTAACATGGAATTTATAAAAGAACGGGTAATATAAAGTCATAAGTGAACAATATATGATATAATAACAATGAGTATGATTCTGTAATAAGTCAATGACATTATTTATACCATTATACAGGAGGTTCAGACACTTATGAAGAAAATCAGATCTAAGGTAAGGGAAAATATCACAATCTCATTTTTATCTGAGATTGTTTATACTTTGGTATTTAATGGGGTGTATTTTATCATCCAAGTCCATGTTTCCTCAATATGTAATATTATTTACATCCACCTACAATTGTTTAAATCCAATATTACCCTTCGGTGAGTTTTTAGTAAAAGATATGAAAGGAATCTTTTGTCGTTTTTCGTACGAGGTACTTTTTGACTTTTCCGACAAAATTACGAGAAGAATGTTTTTTTAACTTATACGGCATGAATGGATTTTTAAAACATTATTTCCAAGAATATTCCTTTACAAGTTTTCAAGTTTATTTTTAATCAAATTCTTTTATTTTAAAATTGTATGACATGTTATGAAAGGAAAATGTTTTTGAAATAGAAAGGATATTTTCCTCAAGAATGGAGTTCAAGTGTTTTATCAAAATTATTTTTCATCTAAGATAATATAGGGTTCTGTTTCTATCCCTATTAATACATTTATTTGATTATGTTGTGATGGAATTATCTTTGTGAATTCCTTTATCTTATATGAATTGTTTTATGATGTCATGATCTTTAAGAATCCCATTTTTATTACATGGGTCATGCTATGATGTATGGTTTATGATTTTGTGGCACACATAAGAATGATATCATTATGAGATGGGTGGGACCTATATCTCCCTCCAATGCATTGGGTAAAGATTTTATATCTCATGAGATAGACATGGCTGGAACGGTAGGTTATACCGGTTCAGTGAAACAGGACTGAAACGAGGAGTGAACTCGCTTCAGAAATGGACTTTGTCCACTAAGATAGTCTTGGAAATGATTCTTGACTAATAAGAAATGATTCTCTATGATTGTGTGTGTATGCCACAAAGTTTCATGTTTTAAGTTATGATTATTGGGATTTCATTTCACTACCATGATTTATCCCATGTAATGATATTATGCTCTCTTTTGCAGGTTAAGATTTCTAAAATGTTATGTTCTTATGAATATGATGTGATTGATATTTCTTTTGTTTACCCTTACTGAGCATTTGAGCTCAACCTTTTATGTTTTCTTTTCCCCAGGATATAAAGAAAGGTTTTTGGTATAAAAAAAAGAATATCTTTATGGGAGATGTTGAAGACCTTTCACCACGATTAGAAGATTATATTCTGAGTTTCCAAAGACACTAAACTATTACGATCCTTGTGTGTGTGTTTTTGTTATGTACTAAGTATTCCACAAAAGTAATGTAATGTCCATGTACATCAATCTTCGGGTCTCTACAAACCCTGCCTTTTCTGAAGAAAAAAAATATTTTTACTAAGATCTACAGTACAAATATAATGCTCCACAAACGACTCATTATCCTTGAGCTCAACATCATCATATTTGATCACATGATAATGTTTAGGGTGATACTTCCATACCATTTTCACATGAAAACATCCTGAATATAACAATATCTATATGAAAGATCCTATTGATACATCACCATTATGATTATCACTGCAATATAAAATTTTTCAACAAACCTATACTTCAATATGTCCTGCCTCTAAATTTGACAATGATTTAACCTTCTCAACACCCAAAAGAAAATCTAATAACACACTATAAAATATATAGTTCATCGAAGAAAATAATAATAATAATTATGTATAATATGTTTTTCATCCATATATTTCTAAATAAATTGAACATATTTTTACATCTCATGCATGAGACTCTGTCCCAACAACTCATGCTCACATATCAAAATCCAACACAAATATGATTTGCATGGATACCACAAAGAGCCTCATATGGTTTCACTTAAACACTCTCTAGATAACTATTATCATAGGTGAACATAACCAATGTTAATTGATTCTTCCAATATCCCCAAATGTCTAGGATGCATTCTCATGGCATATCCTCTAGATCCTGAATAGTGTTCTGTAATTTCTCTTTTGTTTGTGGGTGAATAGTCATACTCAGAATCACATGGGTAACCAATGCATACCAAAATCCTTTATAGAATCAAAATAAAATTTTGAATCATGATCTAAAACTAGAATCTATACAATTACATGAAAACGGATTATTTGATGAAAATATAGTTCACCCAACTGATCAATTGTGATATTTTCATTGATAGGTAAAAAATAAGCCAATTTTATAAACTATTCCATTATTAACTATATCACATAATAAATCTGAGCTATCCTCTGAAGAAACACAACAAATCCATGTTAATTTAATCCCACATCTATTTTGGGATAGAAAGGACCTGTAACAACCCACCGGGACATTGATTCTCAACCCTCACCAGTTGATAGGCCTAACATCATGTCATAAGGCCTAAAATGTCCGTTTTTCATTCTAAGACACCAATACTATCTCTAAAGGTTATTATGAATTTCAAAAAATAGGGTTCACAATCCACATTGATTCATGAAAATCAGATATCAACTCATTTCACATACAAGTAGGCACAACTATTGTACCCTGGACATAGATGATCTTATCCTCATCTACAGTCAAATCAGAAGGTGACACCCCTCCATCAAGAATATCCCTCAGGGATAAACCCTCTAGGTCCACAACTAAATCTACCTTATATAACATAGAAGTGTGAACTCAAATAATAAGTACACAAGATTCATCTTACACTGTCCCTCTTAAATTAATATATGAATATCATCTAACAAATTTTTCTTCGTATATAAAAAACTAGACTCCAAAATTTTCTAATTCAATTTCTTCCTTCTCAAAGTGTTAGAAACAGTATTTCCATCCCTAGGTGTATAGGATAGATCAATGTAAAAATAATATATATACTCAACCAATATCCTCGACCTATGATTCAAATCTCACTGTGAAAATGTATACATTAATCCTTTGTGGTTAGTTTATATAATGAATCATTATCTCAAAAGGTAATATCACTAACACATTAAAGAATAAACATCTAGGAAAAACTCAAAATCATTCATAAGATAATTCTATTCATGTGGCTTCATCACTGTGATCCATACACTATGACTCAAGGATTATTCATAAGGTAATTTCACTAACATAAAACCTTGGATGAATATACTATAATATCATGCTAAACTAAAATCCATCGGATTTCAAAAACATCCTTGGGATTCTATCATGGTAGAAAATCATGAATTTAATTAATGTAAAATGAAACACATTACAAATAGATTTTGTGACCCATGGATTTTAAATATTCCATATAATATTGAGACTTAGATAGATCGACATGTAGCCTATGATCTCTCAATGTACTCATTATGAAGTCAATATGTTAGGAATGATCTTCCTAAGTCTGGGAGTACACCAAGATTTTATCAAAGAGATAAACCATAATATGAAAAAGTATGAGTGGAATATTCAGTTCATCAGAGCCAAAAACACAATAGTAGAGTTATTTAGTCTAAAAAGCATTAAAAACTCAAACATTCCATAACTGCTTGGGAATATAGTTCATGGTATATCATAAGATCTCACTATCTACTAGAGATAACCCAATCTCAAATCGTTATTGGAGAACACACAATCACCAATGGACACGTCAAAGGGATCATTGATACATGATAAAGGATAACATTTCTTAATTGGAATACAGTTGAACATCCAGTAATTTAACCATAAATGCAACGTCCAGCCAGCCTTCTTAGAAAAAAACTAGAGAACCCAAAAGTGAAATAATTAAATAGATAAATCCATTATCAATAAATTATTCTATCTTGGACCCATTATGACCCTACTCCATTGCTACCATTCAATAAGGTGGAATAAAAATTGGATTAGCTCCCGTATTGAGCTCAATTATAATATCAACACATAAATATAGAGGCATCCCATAGAATCCCTTTGGAAATACATCTTAAAACTTATACAGTATGGGCGGAATGAAAAAAAATCACACACCCTACTTATAACAAAAGACACACAACCTGGGTGGCTATATCCCCAAGTTCTTGATGATCTGTCCCCTCACGACCTTCCTATATATCCCATTCTTCATAATAAAAAAATTATCTCCCTCAATATATGTGAACGTCACTCTCCTATGGTAAAAATTGATGTGCTATTGGTATGATAGACACCAATATATACCCAAAATAAAGACAAAACCTTATATTAACATTACATATATATCCTTAAGGAAATTATTCTCTCCAATATCAAGGGAAAACACCTTGAATAAATAGATGTCCCTCGACCACACTCTCAAAAGGGTGTTGATTTTAATAACCCCAAACACAAATTCCACTATCAGATTCATAACATTAACAAGTTGGGTTGATTTTAAATAATGTGAGTCTCCTGTATCAAATAAATGATTAGAATATGTATAATATATAAGAATAGTACCTCTAAATTTTGATGGAATAGAATCACTATCTGCAAGTTTAACATGAACTGCGTAAAACTAACCCATTCCTATTCCCTATACTCTAGTCTGATTCTATTAAGATACATTAATCTTCTATTGTTCATAGTATTTCCCTGAAGTACCAGACCCTCCAACCTAACTAGCATGATCAGTAGAAATCCAACTATCTGACTGGTATAAGGTATAATATCCCATTTTAGTATTTTTTTTAGACTAACTCCTCCATAACATCACATCATTCATGGGGTCATTAAATAACTATACAATTTTCCCATCCTACCAAGATATCAGAACTACACCAATTACTGGGAGATATTGACTAAAAATTTGTCCCGGGATACCACATTGATGGTTTTACAATCAATTACTACTCTAGGAAACAAATCCTTATACCTGGTGACTCTATTTTCCATAACTCCAATGAAAATTCCCTAATTTAGGATTCATAATCTCAAATGATATACCCTTAGTCATCCTAAAAACTACATATCCTCTTCCCAAAGCCTCGTTTAGTTCCCACATAGAAATGATAGCTAGATTCATCACCTGGGTAGAATTATTTAATAAAATGATGATAACCTAGGAATTAATATCACGTTTAATTCCATCCTGAAGGTGTCTCACCCTAGTTTCTCAATATTCTACTAGTTTATAGAACAATATCTACAAGTTATTAAAGAAAAAAACATTGTTCATTATTGAAATTCTTCCCTATGACAACCTCATAAATTCTACCACCATCTCATGTCTAATAATCTCCAAATGTAATTTCTCTGCAAACATCTCCTAGAATCCCTTATATACAAAGTCATCCAAATCCTTATCCCAAGATTGAATATCCCAAAAATACCTCCCTTGACCTAATAATATTTGAGAGTCCTACATGAAAAATATATTTGGGTGAGTCTCTAAATGGTCAAGAATTGTATGGATAGACTCAATCTAGAAATAAGGTGATTTAGTACCACCCTATCCATTTAATTTCATAGGTTTTTGCAACTATAACTATATGGATAGATAAAACATATTCTGTATATCCCACCCTCAGTCTATCTCAATGAAATTCCTAACATAAGAACATTTATCATGGTACTGTTCTCCCACTCCTTCAACTATAACAATCATGTTCTCTTGTATCACTTATGTAGGATCATTTCCATCAATGTACTCATTTCATACTACCAAGAAACATCATTATAATGGTATGTATCCATATTTTCAATGACACTTCTTCAGATATAGATCACATCATTAACACATTTACATAATAATGATTAAAATAATGTTATAAAAATTCATTCCTCAAACCCCACTCCATAGTAAAAACTAACACAGTAACACAACCCTCTTCTATCCCCAGCCCAGGTCATAGCTAAGAGAGGGAAAAAAATTTCATATCACAAGTTTCCCATTAGACATCAATTTTTCATTCAATTTAAATTTACCATATTTAAAAAACTTTTTAAACATTAAACATTAATTATTAGGAAATTTTATTATAAATTAATCAAATAACCAATTGAATTTTAATTTCCCATAACCCACTTGATTAATTGTTTTTTTGATTATTCCTAAATGATGCATGTCACATAAAATCGCGAGTCCTTAGAGTGATTCATGTATATTCAACCATTATTCCATACCAGTAACGATTAAAATGTAATAAAATAATTACATCACATAACGAATTCCTTACCCAAGGTGAAATCACATTGAACAGTAACATCAAATGTCATGAATAATAGTACCACCCTCGGTACTAGGATTTTACACTCAACATAGTTTAGCCACACCCATACACGAGATTATGTCTAAGGTTTGATTCATCCTTATCTCATTTAAACCATTCTAAAATACAATGACATATAAAAATAAAAAAAATATCATATGATACCACTTTTAATGCCTTAAATTGGGGGCCACATATTGGTTCCCTGATCAAGTTCAGCACACAACCTCAAGTGTGCCTCCTCATATGCAAGAGGGTTCCATTTGGAATCATGTTTATTATATGTAACATGATGAGAGTGTAACCTATTTATTAAATATTTAAAACAACATAAATCAATATGAAATATAAACAAGATACTAAAATATTCAATAATAAAATAAAAAACACTTAAATATATCCAAAACTTGGAATATTATCATCAACCAAAGATGTAAAATTTTCATGTAAAACAAATGTCATGTTTCTAGTGAAAACCCAAAATAACAACACACATACAACTCCCAAATGGGTCCTAAAATAATATCTAGTTCTTTTATACATTCTCCATCCAAAATACAAACTCAAAAATAGAGCATAGGGATCTTTCCCTTATTAATTTCTATAAATAAGAAGTCTATTCCAGTATGAATTCAGCAGCCTGAGGAGGGTGTGAGTACAACTCTGTAGGCCACCACAAATAGTTTCAAGATAAATATCTTGTATATAATAGTGGATCCATTTATAAAATTAATAATTAAATAAATGGAAAAAATAATTAGGTTTCACATTTATTATTCTTTTGGCAACCTCATCATACCCGCTTTGGCCTGTGGTAGTTTCTGAACCATACACTATATGGATTTGAACATTTTTCACTTTTATTAGGAATTCATTATTCAATTTAATCCCAATTTCATTAGTTTCCTTAGAGTGTTAGTCTAGATACCATTATCATGGGAACATGGAACCTCTGTCAGAATCTAATATCTCAAGGGCATAGAGCATCAGTCTAGAACACCTTGTATACTTGGAGCATCAGTTCCTCACCAAAAAATCATTATTCACTTTCATGCATCGAGGTCCTAGAGCAGTGGTTTGTAACCCCATGGTTACTTTTAGCATCATCTTCTAACACAAAAATCATTTTTCAAATATCCTCATAAATATATATTGGAGGATAATAGCATCATTATGGAACCCCATGGGTTATTTGAGAATCAATACCTTTGCCACAAATCATTATTCAAAATTTCATAAATATATATACATATCAATGTTCATAATCAATGAAATTATTCTGAATAATTCATAATATAGTTCAATTTAATTTTAAATATTCACATTTAACCCAAAAACAATCAATTATCTCACATCTAATTAACATTTCCATGTTAATCTATGCATTCATTAATAAAAAGGTATCATAGAAACATGTTCACAATTGATTTAACATAATAACCTTCTAAAACACCTATATTAATTTCATAATTATCAATTCATAAAAACATGGAACACACCATAGGTTTCCATTAAAACTTGCCTCATAATATCTAACAGATAAAATAGGTTCTAAGATGGACCTCACAATTTCATGGGAAAAAATATATTTTTTAATTTAAAATAAATTTCACAATATGGAAATACAACGGTACAACTAAAAATAATACAACAAGATTAATACGATGAGAATTATAAATTATAACACATAACAAAGGATCTTTGATGAATATTCATGCAATCATTGACCTTAATTTCGGGTCAAGGGGAATATTTAATAATAGGGAATGAAACCTATGTTCAAAATATATAAACTAGATCTAATGAAACAAGATGCATTGAAACCTAGATCTAAATCATAAAAAACTATATAAATTCATCCCTTTCTAAGGGGATGAAAAATAGGAGAGATATAAACCTAAACAAGGAAGAGATAACATAGAAGAGAGGTATATATTTCTTCCAGTTGGTCTTTGAATTTGAAAATATTAGAGTTTCAGGAACCATGGAATTTTCTCTAGAACCTCAAAAAGTTATAAAAAATATATTAGGAGGAATGGGGGTTATTTGATTTCTAAACCAGTTGTTGTTGAATTTTTAATTTTGTTTTTGGGGGCTTTTAAATGAAACATGCACGATTTTTTGGATGGGGATCGCATTTTTACAAACCCTACACCCTAACATTGTTCCCCTTTGGTACGGTGTACATGGTTGACCCATGGAGGGAGGACATTTTTAAAAATAGTTAGAACATATTGAAAACACCCTATGTTTAAGTTTTCATGGTGTAGGGAGGGTGGCCCCATGGTTTGGTCAAACCATGAACCACCTTCATGTGGATAAAAATGGTGATAATTGATTCATGGGGAAAACCACATGGTTTTACATAACCATGTACCAAATTTGCATAGCCACATGGGCTTCCATGATTCTACAAATTCACTTGAAATGACCCCATTGGAAGACCCAAAAAAGGTATCACCAAACCAATGGTAAAAGAATAAATATACCAATTACAATACATCCCTATAAATGTCAAGACATTACTAATGTCTTTAATCAATAGTTTTTAAAAAATTAAAACATTTTTGAAAACATTTTTTGAAAACATTTTTTGAAAACATAGTTTCGGAAGAAAAAATATTTCTTGAATGAGGAGATAAATGAAATAATTTCTAATTAAAAACTTTTTCTCAGTCGTTTTAACTACCAATAACTATAAAAATGGAACAATTACTTGAAAAAAAATACATATTAACCATATCAGAGAAAAATAGAAGTATTTTATTGGTGAAACACAACTATGGTAGGGCTTGAAAAAAGAAAATTTATTTTACTAATGTAGAACAGATGTTGAATATGGTATTCACTCTTGATGATCTTCATAGATGTTTACCTACGTAATCTATATAACCTAAAAATATTATTTTTTTTCTTTTTTTATTCTATGAAAGAATTAATTTTATAAGAATGAAAAGAATTAAAAATTATATCTAACTTGAAATGAAATTATGTGGTTAGAAAAGAAATAATTTTCCCTTTTTTATTGGTTTATGGGTTCTATCATTATCCATGTTGGTGTTTAAATTTATTTTGAAATTTTTTCCGTATATCTCCCACATAAACCAGCATTATTTTATTTTGTGATTTTGAAATATTAAATTATTATTGAAAACTAAATTACACATCCTTGAATAATTAAGGATGATGACACAACCTAATCAGGAATTTGAGACATTCTAGGACCAAACTCTATATCATGTCATTTCATCTACTAAAAACGTAAAATTCATTTCTATATGATATTATATTTAGTAGAAGGGAGGGAAATATTTTTTACAAAATATTATAAGTTTGTTTGGGATCAGTGTCATGGTCAACAATCTCCACACTCATACACATCACTCTTGCTCAACACAAACACAATAAAAATTATGAATTTAATAATAGAATGAGTGGTTATACCACATATCTACCATGGGACAATCCCCATGTAAGACCCTCATTATTTAGGGTGAGATGTAACTATAGAATAATAGAAATAAAATAAGAATAAAATAATAATTAAAATAAAATAAAATAAAATAGTTGATAAGAAAATAAAAGGAAGAGAATGAGAAAGGGATAAAAAAGAAAACATATGAAATCAGAAAAAAAGGTAATATTAAGAGATAGATAAAAGAATAGAAAATAAAAGATTAAAATTTAAATATAATATAATAGAAAATTAAAATGGTAATAATGATGAACTTAGAATAATAAGAATAAGAAATAAATAAAATAAAAAGAAGGGAAATAAAAATTGGGTGTAACAATTGAATAAAAGAAACACGAAGGAATTTTATTTAAGAAATCCAAATTTAAATTACATTAAAAATCTAAAATTGATAAAAAAAAATTAATGGAAATGGGCATAGCAGCCTCTTTCATGTAACAGACTCTTTCTACCATCAGGTCTAGAATGAAACTTTTTCATTGGTCTAATCCTCCTATATTTGAGTTGGAGGAATCATTATTAATCTCTCTTCATTGGAGAAAATCATATCATCAAATATATATCTCTTTTGAAATTTCCATTAGAACTATGGTATTAAAATGGAATATATTGACAGATAATTTTTTTTAATTTTGACCAAGGACTTGCACAGATGTGGGGGTATCACTTAGCTTTCATCATCCATTAATGAACCCATTCATGGTGGTGGGGTTAATAATGTGAAGCAATTATTTTGGTGGAATGATAGTTTTAGGATTGATGAAATAGAAACTCCTTCTTTTAGAATTTTAAGTGGCCAGATAGAGACTTTGTGGTGGTCAAATGTGCTTCTCAGAGTGATGATCGTGATAAAATGAAAAGTAACCATAATAAACAATCCCACATCATATGTTAGGGTGATGATCGTGATAATTTTAATTGAAATTTTTAACGATCCTAAATTAGAAGCCTGCATCGGGGTGGGAAACTAAAAATACACACATACACACACTCGTGCCACCACACCCATGCATGCCTTGGCACAACCATGCTGCTCGAGGGCTTGAATCCCCCTAGTCCATTCACTTCACATGAATAATTCCCCCATTTTGTTATCCTCCTCCCCATTTTTTTGTGGCCTTATTAGTTGTATTCTTTTCCATTCATGTAACATTTCAGGCTAGGATAACACTCAACAATGCCTCGATCCCGATTGGAAACATGCTCGCCAATGAATCTCTATGAAAACCAGAGGATACTGGCTAATAGGGAGGGCCTAGATTGGGTCCATAGGGATACTATTTTCTTATTACCATATTATAACATAGATGAATAAACATAATAGTCAATAGCAGAATAATATATAACAAGTAGACGACTAATAAATAAACAAGATAAGAATATAGGACAAAGATAGAGGTATCTCATAAAGAATGATGATGATACATGTTTCTAAAAAGAATCCAAAATAGGTACATAACATTACAATAAAATAAATGTTTCCCAAGTAAAAAAATACAAAAAATTTCTATCTCCAAATAGAATCAAGAGCCTAAGCTCGATCCTATGCTCTTTTTCTCTGAAGCATGACCGGAGATCAACCATCGAACATGGGGAACTTTCCCTTATCCTTTTCTATATACAAATAGTCTATTTGGGAAACCTAGTGATGTATAGATAGGGTGTGAGATAAAATCCTAGTAGGTAACCACCCATATATCTCTACAAGTCCAGGTTGTTCAATATAACAGGATAAACAATGTGTATGTATAGAGGTAAGTAAAAAAAGAAAGTAAACATTCTCATGGAATGTAAAAAAATAAACTAGAAATATGGAATAACTTCTCAAGGCTCCATAAAAAATATGGTAAATATTTTATACAAGTAAGCTACAAGTAAAATAGTTTAAGAAGAAAAAACTAAAAGTATAAATTGTAAAACCATAAAAAACATCACCTTACCATAAAACTAGAAGAGTCAAAATACCGACAGCTAACCCATGCAACCAAGAATATCATATTTCTCACGTTTTTGTTGTATAATAAATGTTTCATACCACTAAGGGGTATATCCAATGTTTATATGATGAAGTAATCCTCATCGAGTCCTAGGAGCCCTTAGATGGAAACTCATTTAGGCAATGGTTGGAGTCCTAAGAGCATGTCAAACAAATTTTACCTATATTATTCGAATAAATTTTTATACAAGGGGTAGAAAGCCCCAAGGAATCACATGGTATCAAGAAACCAATGATCACAATAAATAAAAGTCTTCCACTACTATGAACAACATCTAAGGAGAAATGTACAAGTAATCTATGGAATCAATCATCAAACAATTTAGGCAATAAATTTTCCTTATAAAAAAATTAATCGAATGAATCAACACAAAAATGAGGTAGCAAATCTTCAATTCAACCAATTCGATTCAATGAATTTGTTAGTAAGATTCCTCAAAATATGAAAGCATCTAATCACCCCATGGGTGGTTCTACAAGGCATAAACTGGAAAAATTAACTCAGAACACCCCATGGGTGGTCATTGGTTGTGAAACAACTTCTAACTCAACACCAAAGAACCAAAGGTATCCTAGAAATGTTCTATTACACTTAATTCATTTAATCATTTCAATTTCAGAGCCTCTACAGAATCTCTATCAATAAACACAATGGATTATATCCCTATAAAGATCCAAAACTCTGGGAAAATGTGTAGAACACATACAATAGATTAGTAGTAGAGTTCTTGTCTAATATTTACTCCTAACTCGACTCAAATCGGGACAAAAAATTACGAACAAATGAAGAACATAAAATTAGGTAAAATAATATTTCACCTAAATAACAACATTGATATGAACAATATCCAAGAATGGATAACAAGTATTTGAGTATTCATTGATGGTTATCGAATGTGATATTATGTTCCTAAATATGAAATCATATGAATATTGTTCCTGAAATTCAAGAATAGGCTTGGGAGGGAGCTTCAAAATGAAACCTTTTCCATTTGTAGGAAAAAGAAATGAATTTATGATTAAAATAGATTTCAACTTTTTTATAAATTATAAAAATAACCAAAAATATTTGGATCTCATGGTTTTTCCCCACATTTTTCTCAAAACTTATGCTAACCATACATGATTAGTTGTAGGGAAGTTTCACCCGCACATTTTTCACGCACAGTTTGACTAACCATGCGTAATCCCTGAAAACCCCCACTGTAAAAAACACATACATGTCCACACTATTGTGCACCCAAAATATTATGGTTTGGGATAACATTTATGCCTATATCTCCCCATAGTCTAGCCTCACACGACATTACCTAATCATGAGGTATTCCTTGAATGGATTGAACTAGCCATACATCAGGCTTATTTCACCACAAAAAATGGGTTTTGGGCTCTGAACAGGGCCCGATCACACTATCTACATCCATGACTTCAAATGGAATTCAAATTATGTAAAATTTTAACATTAAAATTAAAAATAAACGGATCTTCACCTCATACGGAAACCAAGGTTCTTACAATCTCCCCCCATAAAAGTAAATCATCCCTCAACTGCCCTCTGATGAATAGTCAAGATTCATCTGAGAGAAAATTCTGCCACTGAGCATGTACATTAGCCTCCTGCTCCCAAGTCTCATCCTGTAAATGGCCATGATTCCATAACACATGTACTAGAGGAATTGAACATCCCTAGAGAACTTTTCTTCTACTGTCAATGATATGAATATGATACTCCTCAATAGACACATATTCATGTAACTCAACCTTATCATGATGAGAAGTATGAGATGGGTCAGAATGAAAATGACAAAGATGAGATATATGAAAGACATTGTGCATGGTTTGGTACCACTAAATTAACTACAACTAAGAGAATACGGACCCAAATTGCTCCAAAATCAAAAACGGCCTGACATATCGTGGGGAAATATTACCCTATCTTCTTATCTGTTTGTATCCCAACCTCAGTGAAACACATTAAAATACCTGATCTTCGACTTCAAAAATGAGAGGTCATCTATGGAAATTGGTGTAATATTTCCTTGAAGACTGTACATCAGAAATCCACTTTTGAATCAATTAGACATACTCATAAGTTTCCTACATGATCTATGGTCCCAGTAAATTTGTCGCACCTTCCTCTTACCAGCACCATGATGATTATCATGACCTATCATATAAATCATCAAAATATACCATATTTTTTTTTCTTGATATCTATTATTATAGGATAACTCTACCATGCTTATATTCCTCTCCCAAGAGCCCCTGAAATCTAGGATGTATTCTTAGAGCATGTACTCAAGCACATGTATCATACACAATGACTTGCCATAAATTTTAGGGTGGTATGTTATACTCAAAACCCCATGTGTACCTAATTAAATATGAAAAATCTACTAGAAATGAGAAGTAAAATGTGTGTCCCTATCTTGAATGATAGTGTATGAGACCCAATGAATTAATACTATCTCATGGATATAAAACATCCCAAGATCACCCACAATGAAGGTTTCCTTGACCAACAATAAATGATCAACTTTATGAGTGTGTCAAAAAAACACATAAAACATCACTACCTTGAGGGGTCCTCAAAAAATCATTCATGAAATATAACATTACATCATCCGATTTCCACTCAAGAATAGGTAACTGTTATATAATTCTGACTGGTTGTTGAGGTTCTACATTCACCTTCTAATAGTTGGAATTCCTCCTAACAAAACTAACTACCTCATGTTTCATACCCGGCAACCAGTACTGATAGTGTAATTCACATTACATATAGGTGAATTTTGGATGCACTAACCATACTAAGGCATGAAACTCCTTCATCATCTCATTTCATATATCTACCTAATCCTAGCTACAACCATAAATATTCATAATTTCATCCTCACCTACAGTTCAAATTGGAGGTGGATTGTAACAACCCGATATATTATGATAATTATTCTTTTTAATTTATTTTATGTCATGTGTTTTATGCTAGAACAAGATTATCTTGTGCTATACGCCACATTGTATTAGCTTGAAGTATACGCAACACTATTCTTAGATTGTGTTACACACAATTTCAAGTTCGTTTTATAATAGTCATTCTACGCAACATTCAGTGTGTATATATATATATATATTCAATGTATAAATGAAATATGGTTGGATTCTGTTATATGAAATAATAAAGGATTCTTGCACAACACGCAACCCTGACATGGCTTGCATTACACGCAATCGCGACCTTCCTCGATAGTGTGTTGTACGCAATACCAGGTTTTACTTAACAACGATATATTATTATAATATTATTATGAACTAGCCGTTATGAATAGTATTAAATAAATTTTGAATTTTATTACATTATTATTCATATTACACATTTTCTAGAACATGGTATAAGAACAAAATAATTTTTTCGGGTAAAATTAGTATTTTTCAAAAAATGCAGTTTTGCCGCCTTTTGATGGGCACCCACTTTAAATATAGTTTTTGAAATGTTTATAATTTCAATTTTACAAAATAAACTTCTTATTTTGAATCAGGATATAAAAATTTACATTGGATAAAGTTTTGATATTTTTTCGATAACTTTCTTATTTTAATGAATAGTAAAAACACGCTATATTTTAATTAAAAACAATTTTTTTCATCGTAATAACTTATGTTGTTAAATTATAATATTGAATGGGTTTAAAGTATAAATATAATATATTTTTATGATTTAATATAATTTATGTCATTAGCATTGATTTTACGTTGAATTCGTAGGTTAAATCAATTCAATCTTTTGCAATGTTTTAATCAAAAACCTGTTTTCATTTGACAATGGTATTAATTTTAATTTAATTTCTGCAACTTCTATGTATTGAATTTTAAAAAATGGATTCCAAATTCGTAATCAGTGGGTCCAAATTAGGTTAATAGGCCACTTTTTATTTTTGGGAATTATGAGTAGTAACTATGATAAATTATATTTACCATAGTTAAAGGTAAATCGAGTAATTAAGGGTAAATATAACATTATAAAATTACCATAACACATGAAAAAATTCTATTGGATGGCTAAAAGTATACTCATATCACCTAAGGGTCAGATTATATTCATGTTATGGACTTTGGACCATGAAAATAATTTAATTATTATTAAAACCAAAGAAAGTGACAATATGTCACTCTCTTAAATCTTATAAGTATAATAATTTTAATTTCGTGATAAACATCATAAAACTTCAAACATGAATAGTCTAGATAAATCTAATACAATTATATACATCATGATAATTTATTTATAATTTTTAGGGATTAAATAATTGTCATTAATGGTGATAAATTAATGATGCAGAAATTATTTATTAAGTGAAAAATCAGTAATATAGTTTTTATTGAAATAATAATACCCATTAAAAGGCCCAAAAACCTCACCAAAACTTATTGGTAGTGTATATATACACCTTAAACATCCAATTAACTAATATATAACCATTTGGAGTCTTATAAAAGTGACTATGACACTTATATTATTTTATTTTAAATGATTCCAAAGTTGTCACCTTCATAATTTAATAAATATAACAATTTAAATATTGTGATTTTAAGATGATAAATTCGAGTAAAAGTATTATTGTGAACTTTAATAGATTTATCTTCATCATAGGATTTTATTTTTAATTTTTATGCTACAAACACGTATATTAAATAATTATACACAAATGTTGTAGTAATTATTTTATTAAGAGATAAACCAAATAAATGGTTTTATAAATAATAAAATAAATATTATATGAACTATTTAATGTTCTCCACAAACTTTATAGATAAATATGACCTTTTTATTAATCTATTAAAGCTTTTAGTTCGAACATATCTTCTGTATATATTTTATTTAAATTCAAATAAATGAATAGTGTCAAAATTGACTCCATTGTTATTTTACAAAAATAACATATTATAAAATTGTTTAAAAATCAAAAAAATATATAAAAATTATAAATTTATATTTATATGGTCTAAAATGTTTTAAAGTATCCAATTATGGACAATTAACAACAAATAAGTAATTATTTGTTATAATTTAAAATTTAGAATGTTATTACCACAAATAAAATAAAATTGATTAAGTAAGGATAAATCAAGT
Organism: Viscum album; assembly: GCA_963277665.1. Lineage (NCBI taxonomy): Eukaryota > Viridiplantae > Streptophyta > Magnoliopsida > Santalales > Viscaceae > Viscum > Viscum album. The sequence goes on from OY728158.1 coordinate 1,351,651,744, forward strand.
TGAGAATGTTTAAAATAATTTACTAACATGTCTAAATTTTATTGGTTGATGATATTACAACCCTATATCATCTAATATCCTAATATGAGTCATTTTTGGAGGTTTTTAAGTGGGGTTAGATTTATTATAAATTAATATTTTTAAGATTTCCAAAGGTGACCCTCCCCTCCCTTATAAAAGGGCACCTACTCCCTCTCTTCCTCACACCAATTTGAGCCTTAAAGATAGAAAAAACCCTGAAACATTCTCTTCTCCACTTCCCTAGAAACATCCTATAGGTCCTGGTCTTCTTCAAAGACCAATTGTATTTTCCTAAGAGGAGGTCTCAAAGGGGCGCTTCAAAGAAGAGGTAATGTTCGTTACCAATTCTTTCAACTTTATTTCTTCTTCCACTTCTTCTTATTTAGTTTTTTCATTATGAAGTAATAACATCAGTATCACTCATATACTGATATTTTATTATAAGTATGAAACAAACCTATTTCACCATTTTTCCATCCTACAGAAAACGAAATCACCGCGCGTGCGTACGTACGGAATACCGTCTCCATGCCGTGGTGTAATCTATTTTCCACCACCACCTTACTTGGATGGGTATAATGGTGTAAATAATGACTATATATGATTATTGTAAATTTATATTGATTCTTAAATATTATACATACACTTCAATAAAATTCCACGATCATGGGAATGATATCATCGCTCGTGCGTACGTACGGACTACCGTCTCCACGACGCGATGAGATTCATTCTCAATGATTGACCATTCATGAATGATTATAAAGTATATATAATAAGTAATCATGAAATATATGACATAATAATGATACTGGATTTATGTATATATATATATGTATTTCATCTACTAAATTCCATTCAAGTCAATAAGGAAACGAAAATAGCATTCATGCGTACGTACGACCTACCGTCTCCATGAACGGTGTATTTATTTCCATTTATAGATCTATTATATATATTTATATTATGAATATATATTATATATAAATCATGTTTTACATTCTGGATGTATGTAACCATGATCTAAGTAATCATATGAATAGTTACAAGTTAAAACATGAACGACAAATGAAACGATTTTACCCAAAACGCTACGTTAGCATTAATTTACAAAAGAATGGGTAATATAAAGTCATAAGTCAACCATATATGATATCATAAAAATGAATATGATTTTTTAATAAGTCAATAACATTATTTAAATCATTATACAGGAGGTTCAGATCCATACGAAGCATATCAGACCTAAGGTAAGGGATAATTTTGCAAATCTCATTTTTATCCGAGATTGCTTATTCATCAGTATTTACTGGGGTTATTTCTATCATCCATGTCCATGTTTTATAAAATTGTTTTCATGTATGTATAAAGTCCTTTTTAACCATTTTTGACTTTTACTACACGGTATGTAAGGAATCTTTCTTTTTTTACGTTACGAGGTACTTTTTGACTTTTCCAGCAAAAGTACAAGAAGAATGTTTTTTTAACTTATACGGCAAGAACGGATTTTTACAGTTTTATAAAGCCTTATTTTCTTGAAGCTTCCTTCAAAATATTTCATGAATATTTTCAACAAAATATCTTTCTTTTAAAATAGCATGATGTTTTGTGAAAAGAAATTGATTTTGAATAAGAAAGGATATTTTCCTCAAGAATTTATTTCAAGTGTTTTATCAAAACCTTTTTACATCTAAGATGACATTATTTCATATGTGTATGTTTCAAGTATAAAGTCTCTATGATTTATATGGTTTCAATTTTATTATTATGAAATGATATCCATTTGTTTTATATGTTTTATGTGATTATGGGATGATTTTTATGAAACCCATTTTATTTATTGGGTTATTATGAATGATGTATGTTTATTTTGTGGCACAAGTAAGAATGATTTCATTATGAGATGGGTGGGACCTATATCTCCCTCCAATTCATTGGGTAAAGATTTATATCTCATGAGATAGACATGGATGGAACGGTAAGTTAATCCGGTTCAGTGTTACAGGACTGAAACGAGGAGTGAATTCGATTCAGAAAGGGACTTTGTCCACTAAGATGGTCATGGTAGTAATGACTTGGATACTATGGAAATCATTACATGTGCTTAATGGATGCCACAATTACATGCTTTATTCCTATGCTATTTTATCATGATTGATGATCCATTATGATCTATGCCTTACGTACTGCCAAGTTTTATGTCTTTGCTCAAGATTTTGATGTTTAAATATTATGTTCATGTTTTTAAGTTCAAATGTATATGGTTTGTTTTATTTTCTCCATGCTTACCCTTACTGAGCATTTGAGCTAACCCTTTTTATGTTTCTTTTCCCCCAGGATTAAAAGAAAGGTTTTAGGTAAGGAAACAAAAAGGGGAGGATTGTTATGGGAGATGTTGAAGATCTTTCAACATGATTAGAAGTTTATATTACAAGTTTCCAAAGACACTAAACTATTACGGTCCTTGTGTGTCTGTTTTTGTTATGTATTAGATATTTCGCAAAAGTAATGTAATGTCTATGAACGTCAAGATTCGGGTCTCTACAGTTGGTATTAGAGGAAAGGTTTAGTCAACCTTTGGAAACTAGGATGCGAGAACTTTAGTGAGATACCTAGAGATATTTCTAAGGTATGTCTAGGGATGTCCCTAAGGTTAAGTATAAGTATAGGCTATAGTCCTAGAACTAGGGTAACAATATTATAATTAAACCTAAGATGTTAGATGTCAAAAGTACTCCCCCTTGATTATGTTATTTTCTTTGTATGATTTTTTCCTCTCATAGATTTTTTTTGTGTTTTAGTCAATGGAGGGAACGAGAAGGAATTCGGTTAACATTAAATCCAATGGAAAAATTGGTGACTATGAGAAACAAAATTGCTTAATTCCCAGAGAGAAAGATATTGTGATTATGCCGAATCATTCATCGCGATATATGATTAACAAGGTGAAATTTAGTGGTATACCTAATTCATCAAATAAGAGGAAGATAGACTTTTATGCATGTTCGCATGTTGAGGAGCATAAAGAAAGGAAGATTGAGATTTCTAAAGAAGGGAAGAAGAACATTGAGGAATACCTCAAATGGTGGGAAATCTGTTATCTGCGTGGAGAAAAGGGTCATAGAGTGACAGACTGTTATGGAATTCAATGTCTTATTTGTGGAGAACATGGGCATTACCCAAATCAATGCCCTGACCTAAAAAGTTACTTCTAAATCAAGTAAGGACTTATTCCAACACAGTCATTGAAGAGGATGTATTGAAGTGTTTATGTATTAGTATTAAAGAATAATGTTGTTGAGGTACTTTTATGGTGTATTAGAATATTTTTGTATTAGTCTATTGTGGTTTTCAATAATTTTATGGTACTATTAACCGTCAAAAGTGATTCAAATATTTTGGAAAGAAGATGATATGCGCATAATGAAGGGATAAGGAGAAAATGAAATGTTTGACAGTATTCATGAGCTCATGATTGATATAAGGACTAAGTGATATCATTGTTTGAGTATATAGAATTTTGAGGATTTTGGTATGTGGAAAGTGTTAACTTTTAACTGCATTCATGTTTTCACTAAGGTTTAATGGGTATTCATTCTTCAAGAGAATACATGATTAAGGTATTCACATGTTTTTTATTTTACCAACAAGATATATCTTATGATATATGTGGGAAAAATGATGGCATTCAAGTGATTGTTTTGTGACATTTCAAGTAATCATTTTCTTTATACTATGATCTTAGACTGAAGTATTTTAGATAATACTAAAGATTGGAATGGATTATGTTGGACATAAGTTAGTATTGTTTAAGGATATAACTTTTTTCCATATTATTGATGGGATTTTATAGTAATGTAGTTTTATAAATAGGACAACCTGCAGGACGAGCAACAACCCATCGCGTCGGACAAGGATGTGGGAATCGAAACCACAACCAAAGTGTGACTGGCCTTTATTGCCTACCACTTTTCTACAGGAAGTCCCTGGTTAGTAGAAACTAGTTTTATTTTATTAAGCAGCATGATAGATGAAGTATATGTTCATTTTTGGAATTGTATACAATTAATCTCACCATAGATGGACTTATGTATATTTGATAACTTTTGGTAACCTTTTTTTTAAAACAAATAGAATGAACCATCATTCTATCACATGATCTGTTAACAATTCACGAATAACAAATTAAACTTCATTTCTTTAAGAGATGAAGTGTAAATTGTTGAATTCACGAACAACAGTGAGATTGTACCAAAATCAAGTAAGTTTTTCTTCAAATTCAAAATTTTCAACTTTAGGGAAATGATACCGAAGACCAAAAATTTTGTCCTAGTGCTCTTATATCCAATGAATCAGATGGTACCTTAGATCATCACAGATTTATGGCTTTTTGATTGTTGGATTTTTCATAGCCATGTCCTCTACCACTCTCCATCAGAACTTGATGGTTTGATTTTTTCTTCCATATCCATATTTTCACGTATGTTGTCCTATGTGGAAACCCAATTATTAGTTAATTTGGGTAACCGTTATGTTTCATACTTTAGTTTTTAAAGTTAAGTTTTGGTATTACATTTTATGATGTGTGTTGCAATTAAAGAAACTTTCAAGTAGAAAACCATGTATAACCCCGAAGAATTTCGAGGGCGAAATTCATTTTCAGGGGGGTAGAATGTAACAACCCGATATATTATGATATGTATTATTTTTAATTTATTTGATGTCATGTGTTTTATGCTAGAACAAGATTCTCTTGTTCTATACGCCACGTTGTATTAGCTTGAAGTATACGCAACACTATTCTTAGATTGTGTTACACACAATTTCAAGTTCGTTTTATAATAGTCATTCTACGTAACATTGAGTGTATATATATATATATATATTCAATGTATAAATGAAATATGGTTAGATTCTATTATACGAAATAATAAAGGATTCTTGCACAACACACAACCCTGACTTGGCTTTCATTACACACAATCGTGACCTTCCTCCATAGCGTGTGTTGTACGCAATACCGGGTTTTACTTAACAATGATATATTATTATAATATTATTATGAACTAGCCGTTATGAATAGTATTAACTAAATTTTGAATTTTATAACATTATTATTCATCTTACACATTTTCTAGAACATGGTATAAGAACAAAATAAATTTTTCGGTTAAAATAAGTATTTTTCAAAAAATGCAGTTTTGCCGCCTTTTGATGCCGCACCCACTTTAAATATAGTTTTTGACATTTTTATAAGTTAAATTTTACAAAATAAACTTCTTCTTTTGAATCAGGATATAAAAATTTACATTGGATAAAGTTTTGATATTTTTCTGATAACTTTCATATTTTAATGAATAGTAAAAACACGCTATATTTTAATTAAAAACAATTTTTTTCATCATAATAACATATGTCGTTAAATTATAATATTGAATGGTTTTAAAGTATAAATAGAATATATTTTTTCCATTTAATATAATTTATGTCATTAGCATTTATTTTACATTGAATTCGTAGGTTAAATCAATTCAACCTTTTGCAATGTTTTAATCAAAAACCCGTTTTCATTCGACAACGGTATTAATTTTAATTTAATTTCTGCAACTTCTGTGTAATGAATTTGAAAAAATGGATTCTAAATTTGGAATCAGTTGGTCCAAATTAGGTCAATAGGATACTTTTTTTTAGAATTATGAATAGTAACTACGGTAAATTTTATTTACCATAGTTAAAGGTAAATCGGGTAATTAATGGTAAATATAATATTATAAAATTACCCTAACACATGAAAAAATTCTATTGGATGTCTAAACGTATACCCATATCACCTAAGGGTCGGATTAGATTCATTTATGGACTTTTGACCATGAAAATAGTTTAATTATTATTAAAACCAAAGAAAGTGACAACATGTCACTCTCTTAAATCTTATATGTATAATAATTTTAATTTAGTGATAAACATCATAAAACTTAGAACATGAATAGTCTCCCGAAATCTAATAAAATTATCTATATCATGATAATTTATTTATAATTTTTAGGGATTAAATAATTGTCATTAATGGTGATACATTAATGATGCAGAAATTATTTATTAAGTGAAAAAGCAGTAATATAGTTTTTATTGAAATAAAAATAGCCATTAAAAGGCCCACAAACCTGACAAAAACTTATTTTTAGTGTATACCTACACCTTAATCATCCAATTACCTAATATATAACTGTTTTGAGTCTTATAAAAGTGATTATGACACTTATATTATTTTATTTTAAATGATGCCAAAGTTGTCACCTTCATTATTTAATAAATATAAAAATTTAAATATTGTGATTTTAAGATGATAAATTCGAGTAAAAGTATTATTGTGAACTTTAATAGATTTATCTTAATCATAGGATTTTATTTTTAATTTTTATGTAACAAATAAGTATATTAAATAATTATACACAAATGTTGTAGTAATTATTTTATTAAGAGATAAAACAAATAAATTGTTTAAAAAATAATAAAATAAATATTATATGAACTATTTAATGTTCTCCACTAATTTTTTAGATACATATGACCTTTTTATTAATCTATTAAATTTTTTAGTTCGAACATATCTTCTGTATATATTTTATTTAAATTCAAATAAATGAATAGTCTCAAAATTCACATTATTGTTATTTTATAAAAATAACATATTATAAAATTGTTTAAAAATCACAAAATTATATAAAAATTATAAATTTAAATTTATATAGTCTAAAAGTTTATAAATTATCCAATTATGGAAAATTAACAACAAATAAGTAATTATTTGACATAATTTAAATTTAGAATGTTATTACCACAAATAAAATTAAATTGATTAAGTAATGATAAATCAAGTTGATAATGTTTAAAATAATTTCCTAACATGTCTAAATTTTATTGGTTGATGAGCTTACAACCCTATATCATCTAATATTCAAATATGAGTCATTTTTGGAGGTTTTTAAGTGGGGTTAGAGTTATTATAAATTAATATTTTTAAGATTTCCAAAGGTGCCTCTCCCCTCCCTTATAAAAGGGCACCTCCTCCCTCTCTTCCTCACTCCAATTTGAGCCTTCAAGATCGGACAAACCCTGACAAATTCTCTTCTACACTTCCCTAGAAACATCTTAGAGGTCCTGGTCTTCTTCAAAGACCAATTGTAGCGCCCTAAGAGGAGGTCTTGAAGAGGCGCTTCAAAGAAGAGGTAATGTTCGTTACCGATTTATTCAACATTATTTCTTCTTCCACTTCTTCTTATTCAGTTGTTTCATTATTAAGTAATAACATAAGTATAAATAATATAATTATATGTTATTGTAAGTATGAAACAACCCTATTTTACCATTTACCCATCGTACGGAAAACGAAATTACCGCGTGTGCGTACGTACGGAATACCGTCTCCACGCCGTGGTGTAATATATTTTCCACCACCACCATACTTGGATGGGTATAATGGTGTAAATAATGACTATATATGGTTATTTTAAATTGATATTGATTCTTAAATATTATACATACACTTCAATAAAATTCCACGATCATGGGAATGATATCATCGCTTGTGCGTACATACGGACTACCGTCTCCACGACGCGATGAGATTTATTCTCAATGATTGACCATTCATGAATGATTATAAAGTATATATAATACGTAATAATGAAATATATGACATAATAATGATACTGGATTTATGTATATATATATATGTATGTCATCTACTAAATTCCATTCATTTCAATAAGGAAACGAAAACAACGTTCATGCATACGTACGGCCTACCGTCTCCATAAAAGGTGTATTTCTTTCCATTTATCGATCTATTATATATATGTATATTCTGAATATATATTATATATAAATCATGTTTTACATTCTTGATTTAAGTAACCATGATCTAAGTAATTATATGAATAGTTACAAGTTAAAACACGAACGACAAATGAAACGATTTTACCCAAAACGCTACTTTAACATTAATTTACAAAAGAATGGGTAATATAAAGTCATAAGTGAACCATATATGATATCATAACAATGAATATGATTTTTTAATAAGTCAATAACATTATTTAAATCATTATACGGGAGTTTCGGATCCATACGAAGCATATCGGACCTAAGGTAAGGGATAATTTTATAAATCTCATTTTTATCCGAGATTGCTTATTCGTTAGTATTTACTGGGGTTATTTCTATCATCCATGTCCATGTTTTATAAAAGTGTTTTAATGTATGTTTAAAGTAATTTTTACCCATTTTTGACTTTTACTACATGGTATGTAAGGAATCTTTCTTTTCTTTACGTTACGAGGTACTTTTTGACTTTTCCAGCAAAAGTACGAGAAGAATGTTTTTTTTAACTTAGACGACACGAATGGATTTTTACAATTTTATAAAGCCTTATTTTCATGAAGCTTCCTCCAAAATATTTCCTGAATATATTCAACAAAATCTCTTTCTTTTAAAATAGCATGACGTTTTGTGAAAATAAATTGATTTTGAAGAAGAAAGGATATTTTCCTCAAGAATTCATTTCAAGTGTTTTATCAAAACCTTTTTCCATCTAAGATGACATTATTTCATATGTGTATGTTTCAAGTATAAAGTCTCTATGATTTACATGGTTTCAGTTTTCTTATTATGAAATGATATCCATTTCTTTTATATGGATTATGTGATTATGGGATGATGTTTATGAAACCCATTTTATTTATTGGGTTATTATGAATGATGTATGTTTATTTTTTGGCACAAGTAAGAATGATTTCATTATGAGATGAGTGGGACCTATATCTCCCTACAATGCATTGGGTAAAGATTTATATCTCATGAGATAGACATGGCTGGAACAGTAAGTTAATCTGGTTCAGTGTTACATGACTGAAACGAGGAGTGAACTCGATTCAGAAAGGGACTTTGTCCACTAAGATGGTCATAGAAGTAATGGCTTGGCTACTATGGAAATCATTACATGTGCTTAATGGATGCCATAATTACATGATTTATTCCTATGCTATTTTATCATGATTGATGATCCATTATGATCTATGCCTTACGTACGACCATGTTTTATGTCATTTTCATGATTTTGATGTTTAAATGTTATGTTCATGTTTTTAAGTTCAAATGTATATAGTTTGTTTTATTTTCTCCATGCTTACCCTTACTGAGCATTTGAGCTCACCCTTTTTATGTTTGTTTTCCCCCAGGATTAAAAGAAAGGTTTTAGGTAAGGAAACAAAAAGGGGAGGATCTTTATGGGAGATGTTGAAAATCTTTCAACATGATTAGAAGTTTATATTCCAAGTTTCCAAAGACACTAAACTATTACGGTCCTTGTGTGTCCGTTTTTGTTATGTATTAGATATTCCGCAAAAGTAATGTAATGTCTATGAACGTCAAGCTTCGGGTCTCTACATGGATCCTCACCTACCACACTTTGTTGTAAGACTATGCCCTTTGAATCAGATAGCTACCTCATCCTCACCCTATCTAATTGGGTCGAGGTCATATCTAAGGATGATATGTATGTTTTCCCATAACTATCATTCACCTCAAAGTGCATCTTAGATAAAAAATAAATAAGCTTCCACTCCCTCTTGGCCTAATGAACTACCTGTATTTATATCCTCATGCTCAGTGCATCGGCCACTTTATTAGCTTCTCCATGTGTGTAAGAAAGGTCAAATTCAATATACTATAGGTACTCCACCCACCATTACTACCTCAGATCCAGATCACGTTGTGTAATAATGTACTTGAGGATTTTTTGGTCCATGTACACTATAAAACACTCTTCCAGTAAGTAATGTCTCCACAAATGTAATTCATGAACAACTACATCTAAATCAAGATCATGTCTCAGTTATTTCATCTTGTGTGGACTCAAGTTTCAAGAAAAATATGCCACAAATCTTCCCCCAGCATCAACACTTCTCCAAGACTGATACATAATACATCACGATACATGGTGTAGATCCTTTCATGGTCTGTCCATATGAGGATTGGTGCTGAAGTCAATCTCCCATTTAGCTCCCGAATGGTTTTCTCAATGGTATCTAAATTATAAACTTATCACCCTTCTTATTCAACCCCTTTAAAATAACTTCTAATCATGATGTGTCTTATATTAAATGTCTATAGTACTCAAATATCCCTAATAATCTTTGTATATTGAATATGTTCTTGGGATTATCCCAAGAAACTATAGGTCCCATCTTCTATGGGTGTATTGATACTTTAATCTCTAAGATTATTTGACACAATAAGTGAATCTAACCCATATAGATGTGGTACTTTTGAATTTTAGAATATTACTAAGGCTCTTTTAGTGTATCCAAAAAAATATCAATATGTTTGTAATGGTTGTGTTGATTGTGATGATACACCAAGATATCATACAGGAAAACCACTGTAAACAAATATAGATAATGATGGGATACTTGATTCATCATCACCATGAAAACTTCTACTGGTTTCTTGAAACCGAAAGACAAAAATTGATAAACATATATACCAGACTTTTAAAAAATATTTTTTGAGGTATGTCTTCATGTAGAACACATACCAGTTGATAACCCAATTTCAAATCAATTATCTAGAACACTTGAGATCCTAATAAATTATAAAAAAGTCATAAGTCTATGGTAATGGATACTGAATTTTACAACCAGTTGGTTTAATTTTGGGCAAGCCATGCATATCATTAGATAACCATCCACATTTTCTAAAAAATGAGTGGTGAAGCCCATGGAGAGGTACTAGTTTGAATGAACCCCGGTGCCTCCAAATCCAATAGCTTCCCCTTAAACTCTTGAAACTCAACAGTAGTTATCCTATAAGGAGGAATAGATACTAGAAAATCTCCCGGCACAAGCTAGATAGAGAACTCAACCTATCTCCCAAGAGGTAAAATATAAATTTCATCTGAGAACACATCCCTAAAATGATCAACCACTGGAGGAAACTATGTCTAATGTGTTACATGATCATCAACATAAAAACTAGAAATATATGGTCTCATCCTTTATAATCCACAATGATATGTTCCAGGTTGGATCTCCTAGAAATCACAATCATCCTTGTGAGTATAAAATGAACCCTATGTTGATGTGAAATTCACCCTTCAATGAAAAGACTAAATGTAATCTCGATGAGATACTATCTAGTCCATTCTGAGTAAGATGTCAAACCTTGTCATCTCGATAAAATAAATATTAAATAAATATTTTCACATAACAACCATAAGGAGTAAATCCCTTCACTAGTGTAAAACCTTCAATATAATACCCAATAGATTTCTAACAGTCATAACACCCTCATTAAACATAATCCCAAGTCCAAGGATTTAAACTATAGATAGAGTTATGAAACTATATGATGCACCTGTATTAAAAAGAGATGATGAAATAGTAGAGGCTACTAATATTGTACCTCTCACCATAAAAAGTTCACACCCTACTCCTCTAGGGTAGTATACACAGAATAGATCTAGAATGAAGAACAACCATATAACATAAACTCACCACTCATAGTATTATCACTTTGACGTATTAGTGTAACTCGTTCCTAGATGCCTCCTCTATGAAGACTACTGCCTCAAACTGATCTACTAGCAATACTATAATTCCATGAGAGATGATAATATGATAAACCTTATCTAGAGATTGGTGTCAGAGATGACCCGTACCACTCACAACTAGAGGGAAGGTCCTGTAGAAACATTTCACATGACCCATCCTACTGCAGGCTCGACAGTGAATTGGGTCATGTCATGCTGATTCTTCATGTGTCCTTGTATTCCACATATATTATAGACCATTAAGTTACAAGTACTCACATGTTGATTTGTACTCATCTCACTGGAATCCTTAGAATGGTGCTTCCTTCATGGGGATGCTAAACCACTGGGTTGAGAGACAACACTTATCTACTCTACACCCCTATCTTTCCTCACGTTCCACTCTATAATAAGTAGCCAAATAAAAATTTTAGTAATAGAGGTCAATATGAACATGTTTAACTAATATTTGATAGAAATTTAGATAACATCATCAAATCATATCACTCTCAATGGATCATCATAAATATAATCCAATGAAAAATGCAAGAACTATATAAAGTGTGTCATGTACTCCATGATAGTCATAGCACCCTGATCCATACACATGCATTCCCTATGCCACTCAACCCGTATAGTATCAAGATAGAAATGATCATATACCCTTCTTTAGAAATCATCGAAAACCATGTGTCAATTATTATAAGCATGGATTAGAATATACCATCAGTGATTTTATACTCCACGAAGCATGTATTTCGCAAGCTTGACTCTCTTATCAGGATATTTTTATATATGCTCAAAAATTGGTACTATAGTCTCTAACTATAGATTAGTTTCCATTAGACAACCATCCTTTGGGAATATGGGAGGATAATTTTATTTTAACACATGTGTTACCTTATCTATAGAAAATTCAGGCTGTAAAACTCCTTAAAAAGTATGTATGAAGTGATATAATACCTTGTAGAACTACTCCTCACCACCTCTTTCTAGAACTATAGCTGGTGTTGTAGGTTTCACTAAAGGAGGATCCACTGGTATCCCATGTCCAACTACCTCTAGATCATGGTCATCACTACACATTTGACGTAGGAATAGAGGCTGTATTGTTCCACTTCCTCTACAATTAAAAATATGTGCATCAGAAAAGAACAATATCAAAGTTTAAATCTCTAAAACACTGGACACATCAAACCTTTCTTATAACTAGGTCATACTACATAGCCCGATTCTAAATCATGGACTGTAAAAATAATAGTCAATAAAAACCACTAAAAAAATACCTATTTCCAACTCAATACCTGGTTTAGTGTTAGGTGTCTATTTCCATGTTCACATTCATATATCAATTCATATTAGTTTTAAATTTAATTTCTATCACTTATTTATTCAAAAGAACCAATGGTTCACCAAGTTCCAATCCATGAGGGCCCATAACTCCTCATTAACCAAAATTTGGTTCCCATATAATCTATATTATATGAAATTCAATTTAAATAATTAAATAAAGATGTGTGTCACTTTCCAGAAAATAAGGTCCCATACACCTTATGAACTAAAAAATGAAATCAAATTCTTTATCCACTACAGAAAATTTATTATAATATAAGGTACATATATCACATCACCTATCCCAAAATCATGAAAATAGGCAATGAATCCTATTTGGAATGACATAATTCTTGGCATGTTATTTATAGAAAGAGTCTAAAATGATGCATAAGATGGAATGCCCTCATCTCCTCAGGTTAAAACACAAAAAAAATAAACCAAAGTCACAACAATAATAATATCACAATCCTTATGAATCACCAAATGATTGAATCAGATCAACTGTAACAGTCAAAATACAGAGAAAAAAACTTAATTTGAGGAAATTTGGATTTTTCCTATATGTGGGTAAGCTGCACCCATGCACTACTCATTACTAAATTAAAATTCCTTCTTATACCTATCTATTGTAAAAAATAGTAATTAAAACTATAAAAGACGCTCTGATTCCACTTTGTAACATCCTAGAACTGAATTCCACTCAATAGTTCGCTAAGCCTGGTCGGACACATGGCTTCAAGTGCATCTCCTCAAATGCCAGAGGGTACCGTCTAGCAGCAAGCGCTAAGGGTGTGTCCATGGTAAGACTATTAGCTCATTACCGAAGTGTAACTTATCAAAATAACATTAAAAGTCTGTATTTTAAGTAGATACAACAAGTAGATGACAGATAAATAAATTGTATGTGAATATATAACAAAACCAGACGAGCCTCATAAATAATGATGATGATATATATCACTGAAAAGTAGTCAAAATGGGTTCATAATGTTATAGGACAATACATGTATCTAGAAAACAAAAAATACCAAAATAATTTGTCTTCAATTAGCATCATGATCCTCAACTAGACCTTATTCTCCCCTTATCTAAAGCATGGCACAAAACCAACTATTGAACTATGGGTTCTTTCACTGGTCCCAACATGAATCAAAATAGTGTGTTTGGGTACCCAATGGAAGCCTTAACAGGGTATGAGATACAATTCCAGAGGGTAACCACCCAAATATCTATACAAGTCCAGTCTGGGAAATATAATATGGTAAACAATGTTCAGGTAAATAAGTAAGTAGTAAAAGAAAGTAAATATTCCCATGGCATGTAAACTATTAAACTAGAAATCTTGAATAACCTCTCAAGGATCCCAGTAAAATTTGATCAAGATCATATATAAGTAAGCTACATGTAAAATAGGGTAAGAACCATTTCCTCTCTATACAAACCATAGAACCATAAAAATATGACTTTTTTGTAAAAATAGAAGAGTCATAACTCCCATAGCCAAGATATTCAACCAAGCATATCATATTTATCACACTCGTGTTGTATAATAAAAGTGTCATACCATGAAGGGATGGATCTAAGGTTTATAATACCAATGAATCCTCATCAATACCCAAGAGTATCTTGATGGAAACTAGGTTAGGTACAAGTTGTAGTCCTTGGATCATGTCTACTTAACATATCCTACATGTGTCAAACAAAGCTAAATTTAATGGGTAGCAAGCCCTTAGGCATCACATGGAATAATGTCCCATAGAGAATACTAAATACAATTTTCCACTAATTAAATCAAGATACAAGAAGAAACATCCTAATAATATATAGAATCAATCACTATTTCATAACATTTATCATTTTACACCATTTTCGATTTCATACCATTCGAGTCTGACCACTCATATAACCATTCACATCCCAAAAAAACAATGAGAACACCCACTCATTATCTACATTCAAAATCAAAGTCAACCACTGAGTATACCCACACATTTATCAAAATTATAACAAATCCATTTAGGTAATAAAAGTTCCATATAAACAATTTAATCGAAAGAATCAATATGAAAACTAGGTAACACATCTACAATTCAACCAATTCGATTCAATTCATTTATTAGTAAACTTCATTTAAATAGGAAATCATCACATCACCACATTGGTGGACTTATTAGGAATAAACATGGAAAATTCCCATAGAACTTCCAATGGGTGGCCTTTGGTTGGGAAATAAACTCCATCTCAACACCAAGGAACCTAAGGGTATCCCTAAAATTCCTATTCCATTTAATTTAATTAATCGTTTCAATTTCGGAGTTGTGATTGAAATTTAGGTTAGTGGAACAATGGAATTTATCCTTATAAATAAAAAAAACTCATGGAACATTTATAGAACACCTACCTTGGCTCGGTAGTAGAGTACTCAAACAGTATCAACTCCTGATTCACCTCACATCAGGAGAAAAATGAATAATTAATTATTAACATGAAATTCGGGAAATCAGCTTTCACATAAATATCATTGATCGTAGGATGAATAACCAATAATGGATAAAAATGAATTGAGTGAACACCTATATATATCCAATTAGACATTCCATGCTTCAATTGGAGATGGGATGGAGAGTGTGCCTCAAATCTAAGAATATGCTTCCAAGGGAGCCTCAAAATTTATCCTTTTCTGTCTGTAGGAAGAATAAATGAATCTAGGTTTAATAAATATTTTAATATAATTAAAAACTATAAAATTTTCAAAAATATCTAGCATGTAGTGTTTAGCTAAACTGTAAGATAACTGTGCACACTTAGCTGTAGGGAAGGGGAACCTGCATTTTTTGTCCGCACAGTTTGACTAATCCTATGAATAACTAAAAAACCCCCATTGTCAAAAGTTCAGACATGGATGCATGGATGTATGCCCCAACTCACATGGTTTTTGGATAACTATGTGGCATGTATCTCCCTATTTTCCATCCTCACACGGTTTTATCTAATTGGGCAACCTACCCCCACAGTTTCTACTAGCCATGCATAATGCTTATTTTACCCGAAAACATTAGTGTCATGCTCTAAAAAAGCCATGTACACCCCTAATACCTCCATGGCCTCAAATATAATTCACACTACACCACATTTAAACATTAAAACTTAAGATAAAGGGATCTATACGTCATATGAAAACCTAGGATCTAATATTCTAACTTCATATAGGCTATCTAGGTGGATGGATTCCACTTGTTTGGGGATATCTAACATGGCCTCCATATTTTAGGTAATGTAAATTCATGAAAAATAATATAATAAAATATCAATTTAATAATCTAGATTTTTTTTTAAAAATAAAATTAAAAATTAAACATAATTTTATTCAAATAAACCAAATTTATTTCTTTTTATATAAAAACAAAATCAGGAATCAAAAATTAACATTAACGATACTTTTCATTAAAACCCATTACAGAATCATTGGAAGTCATTTAAAAAAATGCCTAAAATTATTGTAGTTCAAATGAACCCACACATAAACCATGTATATACTCAAGCATAAAATATTAGCATTGAATTCAAAGGGAATGAATTTTCCCATTATAGAAATTTCAAAGTAATATAAAAAATGATTTTCAATGTTATATCAAAATTTTAAAAATAAACATAAAATATTTATTTATTTTCTCACCATTCAAAGAAAGAAAAAATTCATGAATTTTTCTTTTTTCTATATTTAAATTGATGGAAATTATTCTTTCATCCATTAAAAATCATCATTTAATTATTATAAAACATTCTAGGTTATGATTTACCTCAATTTTAAATATTTTAACTCATCACTCATGATATAATTTAAATAGAGTAATTTTCATATCATTATAGCATGATAATAATCCATAGGCTTGTAAAGTAAATCTTTTCTACAAATTTTAAGGACAAAAAGAACAAAATAACCTGAGGAATTTATATTCAACGTTCATATTACATTGAGTATTACAGATGGTATGAATTTATGTTTAATAATTAAGCCTCCAATATTATAACTATATCTCAAAGTATAAATCATGATATCATAATTAATAGTGTAATGAAATTATTTTCTTCAAACTAGTAATTACCACTTCCCCTAAAACTCTATGTAAAGTATATGATCAAAATAATTCATAATGAATTTTTTTCACCCTCTAAAATTTTTCTATATTTTGTAGTCATTTTTTCAAATTTCTATTTTGTTTTTTATATTTTTAAAATGATAAGAATTTAATGAATCTCACACCCACTAATTATCCACATATGATAAAATAATCGGTCAGGTAATGGTGATTTTTTTATTATTTAAATTCATAACCCATTCCCTTTTTCATTTATTTTTGTGGATGGGAAGGCAATAAAGTATAATTACTGATTCAAAAATCTTTTTCAAATCCCTAAAATAGAACCCTCGTACTTTTCACTTTAATTTTATAAAATTAATTTTACCATCACAACCACCACTACCACACTTAAAATTTAAACTATAATGAAAATACTAATTAGAGGTTAGGAATATATTAAAATGGAATAAAACATGGATTGTTCCGAATAAGGGGATTCATGGTCTCTATGAGCTAAATAAGGATTAACATAAAGGTGTTTTCAAGGATAAGGTCTTTATAAAAAGATGATTCAATCATTTTAAATGTGTTTTTTCACAATCAAATCATTGAAAATTTCAAATAAACTTTATAGTAGGTGACATGTACCAATATCAGTCAAACAATATGCTCATGAATAAATGGGAAATATTTGGTCTAAAAAACTTCTCAAGAATGGAAAATAAGATTTGAGATAATCACTCGGGGCATTCCTAATATTAAAACAATTAATTTACATGGACATAATATTTTCAACGTGTGAGAACGATAATGAAATTTCTTTTACATGAATTGACTAATTATCTCAAATCATGATTCATCATTTTAATATCCAAGATTCAATTTAATCATTATATTCTTTATTTCAAAAATTCAATATCATTATCTGTGAAATATAAAAAATTGTATCACACAATTTCTATGAAACTCATGTATCTTAGATAATTCAACTAATTCATAAATTCATGCATGGTCATTCTATTTTCGTTTTAATTATCAAAATATGTTGGTGGACAAAAATATGGGGAGTTTAAAAGAAAAAATTAAAAGTGAACTCTATTATGAAATATAGATATATTCCTATTTATCAACTATTTGGGGGTTGTATTGTGCCATCGTAGAACTACAAAATGAATATATCAATTAAGAATAAAGATAATGTCATTAATTGAAAAAATTATAGGGTGGAGTGGTCCAAATTCTAAAAACTCCGAAGAATGAAATTTTAAATTCTAGAAATAAAGTAAAGATAATTCAAGGTATGATGAACTAAGTGGTCCCTAGATTTTTATTTCCTCCATAGATAATTACTAGTTGTTTCCCAAAATGTGATGGTGGGTGTATCTTCTTGGACCTGAACCCCCACATGTGGCATTTCCCAACTTCAACTTCTTTCTTCATGGATTGTAATTTTCCATGGATAGAGAATATGAGATCTTCTACTCCAATTTTAGATACAACATTCATGGTAGTAGTAAGATTATGTATAGAATATCCTCGTTATTGGTTTATACTTGTGAAGACTCCTCATTCATGTTTAGTGTCGGCTCAACATGGGTGGCATAAATTGAATGATCAAAGAAAAAGTAAGTATGTATTTTTCCTTGATTGAAATTTGAATATTAATTATGTGAAATATTATCCCTTTCACAATATTTACCATGTATCATGTTTTATTCAGAATGATCCACTTATACTTCTTTATGTACTTCCTCAAATGGTGGATCATTAAAATTTGGTAGCTCAATTTGTTCCTCAGCAAGTGAATGTGTTGTTTATTCATTTACCTCTAAGGCATATCAATGATTATACGAATCTAAAAATTCATAGAAGTGGTACTTAATTATCAATTTACATAGAATAAAATTAAAGGAAATAGAGATTGTGATAAGATCAACTACTAGAATTTGTTCATCTTTAATCTATGCTATAATGGTTAGTGCCTTTTGGAGTTGGATGGTATGTAGTGGAGGTAGGTAGTCAGACTTGTACAGATTTTATGAAAATTACACTAAATTATTAGTGAATTATTATATGGATAGAGAGATATTCAATGGTTCTCTATCTTCTACTATGTTTGGAATGGGGATATTAAGTTACACCTCATACTCATTCCAAAAGTAATCATGGTCTTGTTGATCTCCCATATGAATCTCGATAGGGAAGTATTTTTCATCATGAATCAACCCTAGCTCATCATGGTCATCTTAGATCAAGTTTTGGAAGTGTTTGGTTTGTTGGTATTCACTTAATGTTTGCACAATTTCTTTGATGTCCTCATAATAATCGATAAAGACTACTAGACTTCCTCCTTTTCCTCCTTATTTTCTTTCTTAGGTTATGGTTTCTCCATAAATTCATGAACATTTTCAAATCATAGTTAAACTTTTCTCACCAGTTGCTCAATTATTTTTATAAGTTGTTTCACTTAGAATTTATCATAACCAGTATATTCTTCTTATTTCTATGCACATGTGAGTAGTCAAACCATTAATAATCATATTAATTTGAACATATTATTGGATCCTTTTAGTTTTTTTAAATAAATATAAACTATCTGATATGTATAAAAATGGAAAAGTCCAAAAACTCAGATTATCTCTCTAAAAGTGGTGTATGTTTTTTTCACACCAATCATAGGGCATACAAAAAAGTAAATCTATTTTCCTAATGTAGAACAACTGCTGAATAGGGTCATCTCACTTATGAAGCATCAAAGTTGTTAACATAGATAATATAATTTAAATAAACTACATATTTTTTGTCATTTTAATTTTTTCTATGATAGAAATGGAATTTAAATTAAATAAGATATTTATAAAGTTAAAGTAACATAAAATGAAAAAATTTGATTTGAAAATAATAGTCTTAAATTTTTTGTTTTGGTTTATGGGTTCCATCATTTTCATTTTTGGATTTTCTATTTAGTTTTATAGTTTAATCATGAAATATAACCCTTAAAGTACTATTAATTTATTTAGAGATTGTGAAATCAAGAATTCATACATGAAAATAAATTAAAATCCTCATATAATTGAGGATAAGTAAATACCTTCGTAGATAATGTGACACCTTCCAGCACCTGACTACATCGTATGTACTTTTATACACTAAACAAATAAACACCATCGCATGAACAGATAATGATTTTTAGAAGGGATAGAAAAGATATTCTTTTAGAGAAAAGATCATATCATCTCTTACGCTATAAAAATAACATTATAAAGGTCTATAACATGGTATTTTACATTTATCCCTATGAAGAATGGACATTAGCTCAAGAGGAAGAGTGTTTGAAAATATAAAATCATCTTTAACGACTCCATTGTTTTCAAGTCCGTAAACACGAGAGTTGGGTTCAAAAAATAAATGTCTAATAATATAATTCATCGAGGAAATATTTTCAGAGAATTTGGACCATATAACCATCAATTTCTAGGATAGATGAATATTTTCAAGTACGAATTCCTACATTGTTGTTATTGACTCACATTCAAACCAAATATTATTCCATTATCTTTTTCATGCCATGTGAAGCACATGAATTAACCTAATAATTTTCAATTCCAATTTAGTGTAATAACCATGATTCTCATGAATTAATTCAATAACATTACCATTATGATATTTAAATATGACCCTGAATCCTTATTGTCCATGATTTCCCCTAGAAGCTCCTTTTGTGCTTCACCTGGATCATCCTACAAATGGGGGATTTCAAAAAATCAAATAGTACCCTAAGGAGGATGTAATTTTCCTATTATTTTAAAATTTCTCATCATAGAGAAATCATTAACTGAATCATTGAAACATCTTTTCAATATAGAATTTTCATTTTGTAAAGTTAGAACAATTTCAGTGAAGGCCACTTTTAGATTGAAGGGTCTATGTTCATGGAGGATCCTCTTATATCCTGACATAATGAAATGTATGAGTTCTTCATAGGAAACTTTTAACAAAATTTTCAGTTTCTGATATATTGAAATTCATTTGGAGTCTATTATAAGGAATTCAATTTTGTTTGTAGACTACATGTGAATCCTGATGATAATGAATACATCATTCTAGAGCATGGAGGAAATTTGATAGCATAAAAAGAGTTGATCAAAATCTTTTCTATACAGGTGATGTAGAGAAAATTTAGATAAAAGAGAAATTATGACTTTCTAATGATTGGTATCAACAAGAAATTTGGATAATTAAATCCTTCAAGCCAGTGAAAATGTGGAAGTAGAATCCACTTGCTTTTGAATTCTCTAATTCATTTGGGACTGTCTAGAGCACGGTGAGTATAAAAATAATTGTAATGAATTAATCAATTAAAATTTGATTCCCAACTTATATGATCCTTCTGGTTCATTAATTCATAGTTTGAAACATCCGATATTATGTCATTTAAGGGAGAGTCAATGATTTTCATTTGATCTCTTATAGAGAAGTTCAGTTTTATAGATTGGTCATATGAATTGGTCAAATCCATTAGAGTAATTCCATTAGAATTTTCCTACCAAAATATGAGTACAGAGTTAGCATTAACCTGATACTGAGAGTTCATAGAAATTTTATCATAAACTACATCTAGCCTAGGACATATGAAGGATTCAATGTAGTTGGAGTTTCCAACATTTAATCATTCTAAGAATCTAGATCGTAGGTATAATATAGATTTATACCTTCTATAGATAAGTCTATAAATTAAATTTTCTTGAACGTACTGATTAAATAATCCTTGTTTTTTCATTCCTATACTTCCAAGGGTATATGGTTTACAACATTTCTTCTAGGGGACTATGATGATTTTTCTTTCCAAGATGATTCCACTCCATACAAAGTTTCTCATAGAGGAATTTATACTGTTAATTAAAGAAGTATGAAAAGTGTAAACCTTAAATAGTTAAACAAGTTTAGAAACCACCACATTATTGAAAAGACAATATCTTCCTTCTATTGAGATATATTTACCTTTTCATGAGGCCACAATTATTCTAATATAGCTTATAATATGAGTGAGGTAGGATGCATGAAGTCTTAAAAAACATATGAAAAACAAGATAAAGGAATGGAAAAGGGCCTTATCGGATTCCCAAATCATGGATCATGTTCAATTTCCTTATAGAAGAGATATTATTTCTGAAATTAATAAAATATTTTCTCTACCTTACTTCCTAAACTGAAAGACTTTCATAATTCCAAAGGAATGTTTTTATTTTTTCTATGTATCTTTTATACCCTAGAGTGAAAATAATAATTTCATCGGCAAAGAAAATATGTGATGGATAAGAAATACCTTTTAAAAAATTTATGGTTTTTAGACAACCTTTTTCAACCATATGAAGAAGAATCCTTCAAAAATTGTTTTTTATATAGAAAAGATGATTCTGAAAATGGTATACCCTTACTTGAACCCCCCCCCCCCCCCGAACAGGTGATATAGCCTTCTAGAGATTCATTTATAAGGATTTAGATATGAGACTATATATGCATAATTTTAATCCAAAAAATTGGTCTCTTGTTAAAGATAAATTAGGAAAAATAATTTCTTATAAGTCCCTAATCCATTATATCAAATGATTTTTTGTTATCTGTATTTAAAGTGATGTTTCCACCTACTAGTATTCCTGGGTAGGTTACCATATTATGAAGGTCATGAGAAAAAAATCTTGGATATTCCTCCCTTTGATGAACCCAAACTGATTCCAATATAAAATTTTATCACAGCCTCTTGAAAGTAGAGTGGAGAAATTTTTCTTGATGACATTGTGAATGGTGTTGACTAGATAAATTGGTTTAAATTTTCTAATGTACCTTAAATTTTTCACATTTTTAATAAAGGATATGAATTGATCATTGATATATTTTGTGATACAAACACACTTGAATTTTTTTTTAACAAAATTAAAAACATCATGCTAAATAAAATCCTAATAAAACATAAAACATGATTGGTGAAGCCATCTGATCTAGGAGAAATATATTTTTTATGTCCAAAGATAGCTTAATTGATTTCAATATCCATTAGATAAGAGGTAAGCATTAAATTTTCCTCCTTGGTGATATGTTTTGCAATTATTCTTCATTTAAATTAGTATTTCTTGGTGGTCCATTGAAGATATTCATATAAAAAGGTTCAATGTGATTAGAAATTTCTGGCCTATTATAAAGAAGTTAATTTTTATCTTTAATTAGATAGAGAGTCTTATTATCTATTCTAGATCTCTGAAGAGAATTTAATAATTTAGTGTTTCTATATCCATCTATTTTTCAACTAGTTTTAAACACATTTTTTCGAATGTTATCTATCAGTTTGATAAGATTGTATAGCTCAGGGTACATTTCTAATTATTGTACAAGGTTTATAGAGAAATTTATTTTATTAATTAATTCTTGGAGACTGTGGATAGAGAAATAAAGAGAATAAATCTATTCATTATGGAAGATAAAAGTTCTCCTGATCCATTCATTCATTTTAATCATAAGAATTTTAATTTGACAGATCCATCCTATGGGATTATCTTGGAAATCCATTGAGTTCTATGTATCATGAACAATTTTGCTGCATTTTTGGTGTGTAGTCTAATAATTTTTGAATCTAAAAGGAATATTATCCATCCATTTTTTTAAAAAAAATTAACCAATATTGGATGGTGGTCAGAATTGTGACATGCCAAGGTGACGCATAATATTGAGCTAAAAGTGTTGAGAGAGGCTTTATTTACAAAGGTTCTTTAAATTCTAATGGATTTAATTTCATTTAAATTCCATCCGTATCTGAAAACTATTGATCTATCTAGGTTTATCTTAGTTAGATTTGAATCCTCAACACAATAATTGAAGTCTCTGATGGAAACAGAATGTGAGACTGGTCCAAGTTTTCCATCTACATGAATAATTCAGTTGAAGTCACTAATATTGAACTAGGGTTCATTGATAATGTTGGAGAGATGACCAATTTGTATCCAAACTGATATCATATCGATATAATTAATGAAATCATAGAAAAATAAATATAAGAACATTCTTCTAGATATGAGAAAGATGCAGCTAATGATATGGTCCTGAACATATACAATAGAAGGATTTTCAAAATTAATATCAACTAAAATCCATATCCTATCAAAATTGAAGGAAGTTTAATTTTCACCCACTAAAAAGAATCAATTACTATCAATTAGAGTGCCTTTTACATAGTGGTTTATATATTTCTTAGAAATACTAATTAATTCAGGTTAATCTTACCTGCAATTATCCCAAGGGATCTCACAGTTCTAGGGCTGGAAAGTCCATTGAAGTTACAAAAGAGATTCTTCAATTCAATATGGGTCTTGGGTTATAATTTCCTTTCTATTTATCCTTTATGCCCATATTTCATTCTGATTTAATGGTAGGACCTGATTTTGTGGATCTTGAAATAGATCCCACCTCTTTATTAATAACATTAGGATTTATTTTTAAAAGTAACATCCCCTCAAATTACATCAACCGATTTTTTGGAATGTCATTCTTCATATTTCTAGGGTGTCCTAGACATTCAGTATAGTATGCACTGTACAATTGCATGACCCTACAACATCCCCTCCGTAGGAGCACCAAGGGTCTGGTAATCCATTTGAACAATAGAGTTCAAATTGGTATATATATAATCAAGAAAATATTATTTATACTGTAGTGAATAAAAATAATAAAAACATTCGAGAAAAGGATAGAATAATATTTTGGTACTAATTTTTAAGATTCACCTTGTTTTTTATCTTTATTATGAATGTTTGGAGTTTGATGATTTTTAGATGATATATGAATATTATATTGATGTTATTCTTTATCAAAAATTATTTCCAAGGGAGTACTCGTGCTAATATATTTTTAGCATTTCGCACCATTTTCTAATCCAAGAAGTGTATCATTCGCATTCCCTACTATTTTATTGATATTAAATTTTGTAACTTCTTTACAATCCATAGATCCAAGGTTCACCATTACCTGTTTAAATTCCACCCTATAATTATTAATGGAGTGTCAAATTTTTTTAAATATTCATATAATTGAGGAATTTTTTCCAATTCAATACTCCCTTCAAGATTATGGTTATTTTAAATAAGAGATATCTGATCTAGTGTGGGTGTCTCCATGTTAATGTCAATGAGAAACCTTTCTAGAGTCCAACATCACCATTGAGAGTGAACTGGTCAATTATAAAAGGGAAACCAATACATTCTACAATATAATTAAGGATATTGGTATGACAAAATACCCATGGGACTCCTTTCATCCTGACCCACACATACATATTTGACTGCCTCTGATTTATGCGGTTGAAGTGAGCATCCCATTTAGAGACTCCTTGAAATATAGGCTTCATGATGAGGTTTATTAAACACCAAACTACATTGAATTCTTATTGTTTTTATAAAATTAATTGGAAATATCCTCTTTCAATCGGGATCATAATATATTTTGAAATTTTCTAATAATGTGAGATTCTGTTTTCAAGATCTTCATTGGGCCGAGGTTGATTTCCTATCATATAAGATATATATCCAAGGATTAGGACATACAAATTTCCATCCTTTGATGAAGTGATTCTGGTTCATAAAATATATAACTATAATAAACCCCTGATTTCTTATTGATAATAGATATATTATGCTCTTTTAGATCAGCCATCAAACCAGTAAGGGCCTCTACAAATGAAATACCTCTAAAATTGATTATAGAATATATTTTTTCAGTTTTATTTCCATTATGTTCATATGAACTTGGATTTGGTCCATTAAATATGTCTTTAAAATATATCTTCCATTTTAGTTGAAATGAATCCATGGATCAGTAGGATTAGTTATTTACATCATCGATTCAAAAAGAGAAAACTCACATACTATCAATATCCCCCTTGTAGAAGGGATGAAAAGTGTTTTACAAAATAGAAGGGACTTTGAGTTCAGAGTCATGGTGGAAAATCACCACACTCATAGACCTCACTCATTTTCAACCCAAACATAAAAAAATATGTGACTTTAAGCGCTGAATGAATGGGAAATTCCATTTTTCTTCTCTAGTCTAGGCCTTGGGTTTTCCCCTAATTTTTTGTGTAATTAATAACTATGTATATAAGAGAAAAAGAGAATAATAAATGAAGAATAAATTAAAGAGATAATAATAAAATAAAATAGAAGAGAATGAGAAAGGAAGAATAAAGAAAACACAAAAAAATAAAATAAATAAAAAGAGAGGAGGACGTGGGAGAGAGAGGCCAAAAGAAAAGAAAAGAAAAGAAAATAATGGGAATAGAATTTATAATTAAAATGGATAGAATGATGAACATAAATGAAGAATAATAAAATAAAATAAGGATAATAGAAATGATGATTTGGTGGAAAACTTGAATAAAATAAACAAGAATGAACTTTATAAAATATAACTATATTAAAATTATACTAAAAATAAAAACCAATCTAAATAAAAATAAAAATAAAAAAACATGAAGGAAAAAGTTGATATTATCCTAGACCATGGAGTGGTCTCGTCCTCTTGTGTGTTTGGAATGATTCCTTGGTAATGGGATGCCCATCATCTACTTATAGAGCAGTAGTTCCTTTGAATTTACCTTTGGTGGAGGAAATCAAATCTTCAAATATATAACTATTCTTAAATTCCCATAATACCTATGTTAGAGTTATGGAGACAACCAATAAAATAAGGTATTTTAATTTTTATGTGGATTTGAATAGGCAAAGGTGGAAGCACTTGGATTTCATCATCAATGAATGAACCCATACATAGTAGTGGGGATGTGGCAGAGAGGAAATAATCAAGGTACAAAGGCAGTGGTGAAAGTGAAGAATGAGATCCTCTTTCATCCTTTCATTGATGTGGATGATTAGTTACTTAATTATGGGAGAACAAGGGTTATATAATGATCCATGGAAACCACAATATTTGGTATAGGTAAAGGATATTGAGATCGAGCTCCCATGAAGAAGAGTGCGAGTGAGGTTGATTGTTGTCATTTTAAATAAAATGAAAAAAACTACAAAAATTTATCCCACATTAGAAGTGCTAGGGATATCCATGTGCATTTAAATTGAAATTCCTAATGATCCCATCTCAAAAGACTACACTGAGGTGAGATCCTGGAAACACATGAACTCACTCAAGATGTCATCGACCATGTGGTCCATGAACCAACCTTACCCCATGTGATCATGAATCCCATGGGTTATGTGATTAATGGCCTTGATTGACCCCATGAGGTCACCTCATCACTGTCTTGTGTTGGACTTCTTAGTTGACAGCTTATATGGTCGGACCCTTGGGGTTGGCTTGGTGGCAGGATTCCACTGCTTGAGGGCTTTCCGACATGGAATCTATTTTGTTTTGTAATGTAAAATCTTGAAAATTTTAAAAGGAATATTTCAAATTTATGATAAAAAATTCATAAATGAAATTAAAATCCATAATTAAGAATTATTTTATCCAAATAAACCAACTTCATGTCTTTATTTATGAGAACCTACTTTTTAAAAAAATGGATTTCAGATTAATTATCATTAAAAAACATTTAAAAAATATTGGAAAAATTTTAAAAATATGCATGAAATTTTTGTGTGTCAATAATAAAATTATCAAATAATTTCATTAAATAGGAATTCAAACATAAACAATCACGATTAAAATGTCATTGTGAAATAAACCTATACAATGACCATAAACATGAGGTGATAATTTACCAATGAATTTATTATGTGTATAAAATCTAAATCCATATAAAATATTGGATATAAAGTATAATATAGTTAATATAAAATACCCACATAATCTTAGAATATCAAATACAATGAAGAAGTAATATAACCTAATGGAATGAAATTGAGTTATTAGTTTCTTTACAACATGGTAATTTTCAAATAAAGTTCCATTTGTTGATATAATTAAACTTGAACCATAAATTTATATTAACTATTTATTAATAATTATATTACATTTAAATTGGTCACTATATAAGCCATATAAATGAAATCAGGTGTAAAACATTACAATATTCTTCAACAAATGGAAATTGAGAAGAAGTCCCCTACCTCATACGGCCCATTAGTTGAACATGTTTTTAACTCATGTATAATGTTTGAAAACATGATATTAATTTATTAGAAAATCATATATGTACTTTTATTATTATATATTATCCTCAAATTATAATTTAGCTCTAATATTTTAATAAAACACCATTATTTTCATTGTTTCAGGTGTCAATTTCCATATTCTTACCTGTGAATTTTTCCATGAAAGTTTCTATTCCTGTGTATCAGATAAATATATATTTTAGTTAATGATATTAATTATTTATAAATCATTTTAACTATGTAGAAACATATTTAGAACCATTTACGAAATTTGGTCATGGAAAATGAATCGCATTTCTTCACAGACAAAGTAGGTCGTACATATGCACAAGAGATGATATCATTCCATTATCGAGTGAAATTGTAATGATGTTTGTGATATATTATTTTTCTATAATAAATTAAATCTAATATATATCATATATATTCATTGATTATATCATTATTAATTTCAATATATATCATATGTGAAAAAAATCTCATCGCTTCATGAGGCGATAGTCTACCGTACGAATGAGAAACAACATATTTTTTTTAAAAAGAATAGAAATTTAAAAAGTATAGGTAATTTAAAAATTACAAAGTATAATAGAATTATAAAAATAATATAAATTTCATATATACATCATTATACCCATCTTTTAATAGTAGGGATGGAAAAAAATGAATATCTTCGCGATTTAGTAGTCCACTATACAAAAAAGTGACAGTTTTGTTTTCTTATTTCATGGGAGAGGAGATGAATACAGGAAGAAATAGTAATATAATAATATCTTGGTATATGGAATACATTGGTGTTATTATATTATCCTTATTTAATAATATTTCATGGATGTTTATGAATAAATAACATAAAAACACTCATTTTGTAATGTTATCTCTTCCTCACATGACCTCTAATGGTTTATTAAAAAGGCCTACATGGATGAATTTATGATCAAAAAAGGTTTACATAATGTGGGGAGGTATGTATGTAGTTTATTTTGGTATGTATTTGAAAAATTAAATGTATTTTAATATGTTATTTGGGGGATGAGTGGGGTTTCCCTTTTATAAGTTGGGTTGATCACACACATGAATGATTTCCAAAGAAAACAATTACACAACCATTTATCTAATTATATATTACTCTAAAATAAGTTCTTCTAGAACTTCTGAGTTCATAAGGTAAAACATTTCCCTAATTTTTTTTACAAGTTTATAGGTCATTTTAACCCTTACCATATATGTTTAGCCTCTGTAAATCAGTGTTTTCCATTACCACAATAATTAAATTTTACTACATTTACTCTTCATAATGGTTAAAAATTATGTTCAACTTATAAAATTATATTAATAATTATGCCTCCAAATATAGAATCCATTTTTTCAAATTTAATTAATAGATATGGAAAATTTTAATTTAAAATTATACCTCCATGTGAGATGAAAAAGTGGGGTTTCAAAGAGGAAAGTATGGAATGTTTTTATATTGAAATTGACTATAAAATTGATCAAAATGATCTAAATTAGATATATATTAATATATTTATTCTATATTTACATTAAAAACAACTTATTATTTATTGTATATTTAAAAGTAATTTAATAGAATAGATAGTTTTCAATTGAAATATATATTTTATAATATTCATTGAAAAATGAATCTTTTCATAGAAATATAAAAAAACTCAAGAAAATAAAATTTAGATATGAAGAGTTCAATAAGGAATTTAATTTTTCCTTATCAATTGAATAAAATTTTAAGAAAACAAATCTATCATAATTGTTCAATAATATAGAAATGAATTTTCTTTTTAAAAAAATGATTTTCAAAAAATAGTAATTTTACATTCAAATAACTATTATTTTTATATATAATAAATATATAAACAATGTTTTTTATATTATATGTATTTTTCTTAATTTTTATAGTCTTATTCATACCCTTCTATTTAAAGTCTTGGATATAATTTTTATTTTTAAATAATATTCTGATGAAGTATCATTTTCCATTTACATCTGATGTTGTGTGTATAATAAGGTGTCGAAGAGATTGAATATATTTAAAAGGAAATAAATCATAAATACTCAATGTGTTACAATTCAATGATATTAGTTTATATTATTTCATAGTTGACATAATTATTTTTAATAATAATAATCTTTAAGGAGCATCTGCTACCCTGAATCCTTATTTAAATGGTATCAATTATTCTTAATTGAAGATCAAGATGAATGTCTATATAGAGTCCATCGGATTTTTTATCTTGAATTAAACTTTTGAAAAATATAAAATAATTAAAACACTAAGAAATTAATTGGATGATACTATGATATCTTCCTATTATTCAAACTATAAAATAATATATTTATTATATTTTTATTTAGGATAGGACTGGTTTAACAAAATATATACTTGTTCAACTACTTTAGAAATATGGGATACGAGTGTTCTTTCTCATGAAGGAATATTAAATTTTAATGATACGGGTTCATATATATATCATTAAATATGATTCATTAAACATTAATCTTAATGAACATATTTAAGATCTATATCTCATGTCCAATAAAATAGTGAGCACTGTGTAGGAACCTGGAAAGACTGTTGATCAAAAAGTTTCAATGATGTGATTAATAATATTTTTCCTGATTTATAGTGAGGAACATCAGTTTCCATTAGAGAATCCAATGAAACTACTTCACAAAAGTAAAATAACTCATTCGAAAACATCTGATTTATGAAGAAGAGTTAAATTTAAATAATGAAGATAAAAGTGAACTAATGAGAATGTTAGTATCCATTAAAACATATGACTTAAATAAAAAAAATATGATCAATATTGATAGTTTGATTTAAAAGGATTCATATACTAAAAGAGATTAGAAAATGGATCACCAATATAGATGATTAATGAAGTTATACAAGAATAAGAAACTTTTCAAAAAAATTGTATATGGTGATAATTATGATTGAAATTGAAATGATACAAAACATCGAAAAAGGGAGATTCCAATAATGAGTTAATCTAATATGATTGTAAAATAAAAGTACCTATAAAAGATCACTACCCCAAGATAATGTACAATTAAAATTTTGAGGAAGAGGGTAAAAATTTGGAAAATGATATTAAATACACTGATAGATCTTCAGTTGATATCCAAGGTGATCCCAATTCATGTAAAGAAGACAAAATTACAGGGATAATATCTGTTTTTTTTATAAATAGATTTGAGGTATCAAATATTTTTGTATTTTTCTTTAAACATTCTTATAATCATTCTAAGAATGAATATTGGGATTAAAATATGTATAGTGAAAATTTATTTGAATAATACTAAATCATAAATGACAAATATAATGATCTCAAGGATAAGTATAAATGTTCAATAAATTATCATGTATTCTTTACTCACTTTAAAACAGAATTTTCTCAACAAAATGGAAAAATGACAATTTTTTTATAAAAAAAAGTTGTCAAAATGTAAAATGAGAAATCAGTAGTTTTTGTTGAAGGAATTACTGTTTTTAGAAAAACAAAAACTCATATTCTTGGTAAACCAACCACTCTTATGTATAATACTAATATTGGTTACCAACCTAGATAGATGATGAAATATGTGATCAAATTGGTTCCATGTTTAAGTTCTAATATGTATATTAATAATATCTATTATTCTATACCTAAAATAGTATTCATAAATAAAAAAATAAATTCTATTTATCATAAAATGATAAAATAATTTTTCATTCTTAAATCTTGTATCACAAACATTTTTTGTCCTACGAAAATATTGGTACTAAAATAATATATTTATTAAAAAATTTGATGTAGTAAATAAGAATGTAGAGTAAAAATAATCTCTTATTTTCTTTAAAAATTTATTGTTCAAGAATCATTATTGGGGAAAACTCCAGTTTCAAAAACCATATCAATGGTAATGCTATACATGTTACTTTTGAAAAAAAAATCCAAAGGTAAAATTGTTAGACTCGAAGAAATCATTAACTCTTGTACCATTTTAATTTCAAATGTTTTAGTTGTTTATGTATTTAAATATAATATTCTTATCATATCAATGTTTTTTGGTAATGGTTATCTTATTATTTTTTGGTATAATTCATCCATTTTTTTTATTCTAAAAATGTTTTAGTTTTAAATTATTTGATAATTGAAAATTTTTTAATTGTTATTTTAAATTCATTATTTTCAAAGAACATTTTTTAAGTTAGTTTCCTAAAGTCACCTAGATTTAGTATATAATACTAAGATATCAAAACATGCACTCTCGTGGGAAGATAAATATAATGGTTGATTCATTAATCAACCTAAAATAAAATTACCAACATTAAATATTTATAACCCATTTAAAAAATAGAAAAATAAAAAACCAAAGAATGAAATATCAGTTTCTCAAACCCTTGTGTTTGTTCACATGGATTTTTTTAAACACTCTAGTTTCCCTAACCAAAATTGGAATCACAATTTTTATTATTATAATCATATTTTTGGTTCAAATGTATTTTTTTGGATGCTCTAGAGTTTCTAGAAGAAAATATGAATCACTTTGTTTTTGTTCTATTAGATGAAATTTATATCTACACCATTATACTTTTTCTAGATCAGAAAAAATGAAGCTTGTGTATATTTTTACAATTATTAGAAAACTATGGATAATCTTCATAGAAATATAATCAAATCATTAATAAGTGACAATGGCTATGTGTTTGAACATTAACATTTTGAATCCTATGCCCACAACATGGCTATAATCATAAAATGTCTTCCCCTAGAACCATGCATCATAATTGTGTGTAAAATAGAATAAATAGATCCCTTTAAAAAAATTTAAGACCATTATAAATGACTATGATTTACCAATTAATTTTTTGATAGATTATTTGAATAAATTATTCTGTATTATTAATAGAGCTCTTGTTAGATCTCTTTTGAAGAAAATCATATATGAGTTAATGAACTGGTAGAAAGTAATGAGTTAATTACAATAGTGTTTTTGGTTGTAGAGACATTATACACAATTAAATGTGAATTGAAATATCTTTTCATATAAAAGTGATAAAGGCATATTCCTTAGATATTCAGCATCTAGTAAATCAAATATAGTATTTAATAAAATGAATAATATTATGGGAGTATTTTTATATTAAAATGATTTTAGATAAAATAATATGAACCTAATGCCCATTTTTATAACCTTGATGATGTCCCTTCAAAACCTAATATTAATGAAAAATATAGTTGTAAATTGTTCAAACACGGTATAGATAATTCTACCGGCTCTAAAGAATAGTTTTAACCATAAAATGTAGAGGAGAAAAAAGTGTTAAAAACTTATATTCCTATAGATATTAAGACTCATTTAAACCTTCACATAGATTCATTAATAGAAAACCTAAATAAGGTTAATAAATAAGAAGTTCTCTATATAATCAGGTTTAACATTATGAATATTCAATCCTACATTATTTATTAAAATATCTTCTAGAATTTAACTAATCCCTATTGATTATATTATCTGTTTAGGTTAAATAAATACTAGGAATAATGAGCTTTATAAATTAATGTGGAAAAAATTTATAACGATAATAATTTTATTGTTATTGTGAATCATTAGTTCTCATATTCTTCCAAAAAAGGAATTATTTTAAATCATAGCCAGTATACTAAATATTATTTTAAATGAATTTTTAAGGATTCTACTAAAGCTGTGGATACTCCCATGAGTACAAGATTTAAAATATATCTTAATGAAATAATGAAAATGGGTGATCAAACCACATATAGATGTGTAATTGGAAGATTACTAAACTTATTTGATAAATAGTTAGATATTATGGTTAGTGTGCGTGTTTGTGTGATAATTTTTAATAAAACCAAATAGAATCACTTATTCTTTTTGTGGAAATAATTTTCAAATTAAAAAAAAATTACAACCTTATTAGGACTATTTTCTTCCAATGGTTATAAATTTTATTTAGTGACTAAATAATATGTCTATTTTGGTGGTTGAACATTATATATGAAAATAAACTATAGAATAAGATAAGGTTTTGGAATTTCCTCAGTTTCATGGTGTAGTTATCTTGACCAATCTCCCAGGACCCATGTCGTGAATACCCTAATCATGCCTTCCATAGGCCAGGGGATGGAAACTAACACCGAGTAGGCATATCTCAAAAGGGAAGGCATTTACTTTTAAACCAGTACACATGCACAAATATTAAATTTTGGAATGAAAACCCAAATTAAATCACAACTATTACTAAGACTACTACTGAGAGTACAGTACAATCTAAAATTACAAAGGCGACAGAATACAAGCTGCAAACCACAAAGGAAATTAAAACTTCCATGGCCTTCTCACTCAAGACCCTACCTGAAGGGTATATGTTGGGTAGCTTCCTATAGTCATTGAAGTATGCTCGTCCATCCTGTCTAATTGAAAACCATCTGGTCCTAGACCACTATGGTCTATGTGGAAGTGTCGATCACCTATATAAGACACAACACTTGTAGGTGAATCCTATTCAGGTTTGAGTGACACAATACTTAGTAGGGAACCCAAAGCACAATGTAAAGATCACAAAGCAAGACCAAAAAGCAGGACCACAATGAAAGACCACAAAGCAAGACCAAAAAGAAAGACAGATCACACTAGGTATAACTCAATGTATAAGAATTAATATTTATTAGTCTTAAATCTAAATATTCTTGTACTGATAAAGTAATCATCATTGATGATTCATTGAGGATACTTGGCTACTGGACCTCTAGGGTTCACTCGGCTACTGGACCATAGAGGTTTTCTCGGCTACTGGACCACTGAGTTCCACTAGGAAACTGGACCACTAAGGTCCTCTCTAATACTAGTTTACTAAGGTCTGCTCAGATACTGGACCATTGAGACCCGCTTAGCTACTGGACCACTGGGGTCTGCTCTACTACTAGACCATTGAGGTCTTCTCCTCTATTGGATCACTAAGGTCCGCTCAGCAGGTCCTTCATGTCACAACTAGCTGTAGGATTTACGTTCCCTAGTGCGCTTGACACTAAGAGATTATACTCTTCAAGCCATATTTCATATATTGAATTCCACAAAAACTCACTTATTTTATACCCAAACGATTTTCTCTTCACTAGGTTCCAAATACCATAGATTCCACATCAATCGGGAGCCCAGTCTGAAAGTTATTGGTGTTTTATTAAATAGAGTCTAGTTTCATCTCAGCATAGTCCAACTTGGTCAGACCAGCTAGACTTACCAGAAGGACCACTTCATCACAAGGGTCCCAACGCCACAGATGGTGTGTTAAATGGACATCTGATCTGAAAGATAGTCCTTTTTTCTTAAAAGGGGGTCGAATGGGTCTAGGTCCGGCCCGAACCAGTCGGACTGACCTGACCCGGCTCAATGGGCCTGGCCCAGATCAGTTGGGTTCGGTCTAACCCGCTAGGTTGATCAGCTTCGGGCCTGCCTGGGCAAGGGCTGGTCAGCGTACACCCACCCATCCGCCAAATGGGTGGCCAGTTGCTCCACATAGGGAGCAGTGGGGTGATGCATCCTCCAAATAGGTCAACAAGGGAAAGTTCCATGTTGATAAACCATAGCCGCAGTCCGTGGACTGCATCTTTGGCCATGTGGCAACTCCCGTGTGGGCGGGTAGCCACATCCTCCAACAGTCGGCCGCCAACCATTGTGCAGGTAGACCCTGTCGCTTCCCTAGTGCTCTTCTAGCACGCCGACTCCCTCTTTCCACTGGCCTTGGTGCCGGTGGCTCCTACAATAATAGTGGTGCACTGTCAGTGCACACCACCTCCCACCTACTAGCCACCTCCAGTGTCGACGTACCGGAGGTCTCATCCGTGGGCCACCAGACGTGCTTTGGTGTTCCATTATTCAATCCAGGAATTTTCCTAGGCTCCTTGGGCCATGTAGATGTCTACGATTTGATCCATATCATTCTTATATATCGCCAAGGAATCTATCATGTTCATAATCCCCCAGAAATGGCCCGACGTGACCCCGTGGATCTGCCAATGATTAACGTGAGAGAAGAAAGGGAGATCACCATGAACACTGAAGGCGATGAATGTTGGATATGTTTTTTCCCTTCTTTTGTCATATTAGAACGGATGATGGAATATGTGAAAATTAATCCCCCTTATTCCAATCCCTACAATATAAGTTTCCATCTCGCACGAATGATTGATCCCCGAGTTAACTTATTAATGGGTTAGCACACATTTTTCATTTAAAACAATGAACGGGAAAAATAAATTCACATAGAATATAATCAAACCCCTACCTAGGAAGAATGAGAGTTGTCAAGGATGATCATATTCAAATCTATGGTCTCAAGTCCTCTCTCCAAGGGTGTCACCGCTATTTACTTATTCTTCATCATTCATCGTTGGAGAGGTTTCTTTCATCGTTCGGTAATTTAATTCTAGGGTTGTTCGTCAACTCTAAATCCATGTTTAATTAAAGAGATAATACACGCTACATTTTGAAGTGTCTTTGTGATAATTTATTAATGAGGCTCATTAATGGATTTAGTGTTTCCCCATCACTGCACCACAGTGTTGATGAGTCACCGCATAATGAAGAAGAAAATATAATAAAATAAAATTTTAAGTTATTTTATTTTTCATCTGAAAAGTTTGAAAACTGTCTTCTTCAGTTGACCCATGCTTATCAATCTTAGGTTCTTTCTATGTGAATCTCGAAGCTCTATGTTTATGGGTTCTCTCATATTTTATATTCCTACGCCACTTTATAAGTTTGAAAAATCCATTATCAGTATTATTTAACAAACTTTAAAAATAGTTCAAAAATATATTCGAGACACTCCAGGACTCAGAATCATGTTCTGACTAAGATCCTAGTCTCAAAATAATCCAATTTTGTTTTAAAAAAAATTACATGAAATTTAGGGGTAATACATTATCCCCACCTTAGGGATTTACATTCCTGAAATCCAAATAAAGGCTTATAAAAAAATGGGGATACTGGGTACAAATATGATCCTCCTACACCCATGTGATCTTCTAATGATTCTTATGCTAGCAACTAACACGCACCAGAGGAATCGACTATCCATGAAAGATCCTCTCTTTAGTGATTATCAGCAAAAGACTTTAGTCAGTTTTTTGCATTCTTCATTCTCTCTCGGATGACCTGCTCCTTCTTAGTGGTTTCCTATACCATCTCTAGACACAGGGGTGATGAATTCCATGGGTCTATCCAGCATAACAGTGACATGCATGGTCGTCTATATAGTACCTCGAATAGTTCCATACTAATGGTGGAGTGGTATTTGTTGTTTTATTCAAACTCCCTCAATGGTAGGTGGTCCTCCCAACTACGACTAAAATGAAGAACTCAAGAACAAAGAATTACATCCACTGTTTTTATGGTCTACTCCATCTGACCATCTGTCTATGGGTGAAAGGTTGTTCTACCGCACATCTAAGCCCCAAATGCCTCCTAAAATCCCTTCCATAACTTAGATGTAAAGAATACATCATTATCTGAGACTGTCATAGATGGGACTCCATGGATTCAACTATATCCTATAGGTATAGGTGTCTCAATCTCTCTACTGAACCCTACTATAGAATGGGTAGGAATTGGGCTAACATAGAGAGTCAGTCTACAATCACCCATATGGTATCAAACCCCCTGTAAGTACGTGGTAATCCCATCACTATTTCCATTGATATCCCATCCCATTTTTAGTCTCGTACCTTGAGGGGTTCTATCAAACCTATTGGAACCTGGTGCTCAACCTTCACATACTGACAAGTGAGGCATATCGAGACAAACTCTTCCACTGCCTTCCTCATCCTCAACCAATAGTACTAACTTCGGAGGTCCTAGTGCATATTTTCCACACCTGAATGTACTTCCAAATTGGATGTATGGAACTCCCTCAAATCCTCCTCCTACGACACCACTGGTAATACAGTGCATCCACGGAAAAGTATGACGTGTTCCCTACCTTTAGAATATCCATTAGGGGCATGCTTTGGGGAGATATGGGAACGTGTAGTCTCATAGATGGAACCTCTGAGTTTTTCCTCCCTAACTCACTATAAGAGTAGAGGGGAAACTACCCTAAACTGAAGAAAAGAAGTCTCCTCCATATCCAATAAAGGATATCTAAAGTGATGCCAACTACTCTGAGGCCTTGTTCAGTAGATCTGAACTAAATCACTGGTTGAGGGGATCTGCCACAATGTTCTCCTTCCCTGGATTATAGAATCTCTCGATTTCATAGTCTTGTAGGAACTATATCCAACATCATTGCCTTAGATTAAGATCATTTTGGGAAAAGATATACGTGAGAATCTTGTGGTTAGAGTAGACTATGAATCATTCCCCCATAAGTTAGTGTTGCCACATCTTCAGGGAGAAGACTACCACTTCCAACTCAAGGTCTCGAGTCACATAGTTCTGCACATCCTATCTCAATTTGTGTTATCCATATACAATCACTGCTTTCCCAGGAATCAGGACACAACCAAACCTGGTTTCTGATGTGTCACAGAACAACATGTAGTCATTGACCTCCTCTAGCAGCCTCAAGATAGGATCACTCTCCATGGTCTTCCTTAGCCACTAAAATATCTAATGGAATCTTTCTTTCCACATGAAGGGTTTTCCCTTCTTTTTCAACACTGTAATGGGTGATACCAACTCGTAGAAGTCGGGTAAAAATATACTATTCTACCCATCCAACCCAAGTAAACTTCTCACCTCATTAATGCTCTTGGGTGGCTCCCTTGTAAGCACCACCTCGATCTTCACTGGATCCACTGAAACTCTAGCCTATGATATGACATATCCCAGGAAGTAGACCTTTAATATCTAGAAATCACACTTCAAGAGTTATCCATAAATCTAGATCTCTCTAAGTGTGTCCAGAACCATCCTCAGGTGTATTGTGTGCTCCTCCTCAGATGCTAAATACACTAATATGTCATCAAAGAAGACCATTACAAACCATTCTAAGTACAACTAGAAGATCATGTTCATGAGTCCCAAGAACACTATTGTGTAATTCTTCAAGCGAGATGACATCACTAAGTACTCGTAATGGCCATAGTGACATCTAAATGTTATCTTAGAGATGCCCTCATCTTATACTCAAAGATGTTGATAGCCTGATCTGAGGCCTATCTTCAAAAACCATCTCGATCCCTTTAGCTGATCGAAGTGGTCATCAATCCTTTTAGAGGATACATGTCATTAAATATCACCTTTTTTAGGTTCTGGAGGACTATGCACATCCAAATTCTTCTGTATACATTATTGTAAAGCAATACAAGGGATATCTATGGTGAAACACTGGGCCTTAGAAACCCCTTCCCCTGAAAGTCCTCCAACTATACCCTCATCTCCTTCAGCTCTGTGGGAGCCATATGATATGTATGTGTATATATCGATGTCATCCAATAGTATAGATCAATTCATAAGTATAACTATCTATGAGGAGTTAGTCATGAAACATCCTATGGAAAGACATCATCTTACTCCTCCACCACCGTAAGAAACTGTTGACTAATCACATCCACTGCAAAGAGGGTCATACTAGACTACTGATGAGTGCTCGGCTACACCCTCCTATGTGTGAGTCCATCCCATACTGTTCCATTTTACTTCTCACTGACAAAGAAAAATAGGTTCTTATATCTTCGGAAACACCACACTTTACACCTAAAATACTCAATCTAAGCATTAAATTCTAATAACCAGTCTATACATAAAATTAAATCATAAGGCCCCAACGCTACTAATAGAAGATCTCGGCTGAAGATCTGTCCTCCAAGAGAAAGCTCATGCTTTTGGTATGAATGTGTGATAATCAAATCCCCTCTCTTAGGATCTCTAATCATAAGGATATATCCAAAATATCGATTAGAATCTCTAATATCCAAACAAGGCTCGCAGAAAGAAAAGAGTGACTAGAACCCGTGTCTATAATAAATGAAACTAAAGTGGAAAGGACACATATCATACCTCATATCCTCTCTGGGACATCAGTACCGTAGGCCTAGATTTCCTGAAGTTGTGCCCACCCCTATCCACCTGGACGTGGAGTTCATGGTGGACCACATATGGGTGGTGGTGGTATTACTTCGTACCTACGACCACATCATGTCGCTCGTACTTCTCCCCTGCCAAGTCCACCACCTAAAGGAATTCCTTGTTCCTGTCATTGTCGCTACCTCGGAGTCACTCAACCATCTTTCGGTCCTCCACGTGGTGAGTCGGGATATCCCAATCCATGTGCCCCTTCCCACTACACATTTATCATACTCTGATCCTCTGATGACATTTTCTTCCCTGGGAGCCTCGTATTGCCGAACCTGAGTCTTGGAGTCATCCTTTTAATTTTCTAGACCATTTGGGCCTCTACAGCATATGTCGATTACCTGCCAAAAATGACTCAACCACCTGTCACCCGATGGTATCTTCCACCGTCAGTGCCTACTCTACGAGGAAGATCTCTACTATTAGATATCACTTCATCACCCCAACCTACGTTGGGATGGTCAGGGAAACCATTGATGCTTTGATCTTATGTTGGGTCCCTACTGAAATGTTCGGGACCTGATGAAAGGGTTTCTTACCATATCTATAGAGTAACGGGAGAGGTCTGCGAACTATACAGAGGACTTATCCTCTATCAGGATACCCGGTTGAAGGTGAATTAGCTTCTATATGTGCAATGAGCACTAAGTCATGGGGAAGAAAACCTCTCTAAAATGCGTCTTGAATTCATACCAGGTGAGAGTCGCCTCCTCATGCATCTGGATCTTCAAACTCCACCATCTATCCAATAGATCCCTATTGAAGGCCCACTCAGAGAACCACCATCTAGTCAAGTGGAGTCCTTACTAAGCAGAAGACTCATGTCACCACCTCCATCTAATCCTTAGAGATATGAAGATCTGTCTCTCCCCTGAACCAGGGAGGTCTCTGTATTTGGAACTCATGTAATGCATTAAGTCTATGTGCATCCTCTATAAGTAGCACTAGTATTATCTTCTAACCAATGGGCATTGGTATCACTGGGACATCACCCAAAGGAATCATCTCAAGGAACAGTCTGTGTACCGAAGCCTCATAACTTTGTGAACCATCCTCATTGTCACACACTGGAATCCTAGATGGCTATCTGTGTGGAGACATCCTGAAAGAGATCAAGATGAATCCCAATTAAAAGATTATACCCAGTGAGCTGACTTAGACTCAAAAAGCTCATGATAAAAAATTAAAAGACGCTTGCAACCAGTTTTTCATGTATTGAGTTAGAAAGTAGAATTCAGGGTCCGGGTATATGGATACGTTGGTCATCACACGAACATTGGACTCCCTATCCATAAAGGCCAACTCAAAACACTTGACCCTATTACCCTATAAGTTACTCTAGTATAACTGACCTCGCTCTGATACCACTTTGTCATGACCCATCCCATAGGCTCATGTCGTGACTACCCCCTGTACGCCTTCCATAATCCAGGGGATAGTGACTAGCACAAAGTAAGAATATCCCAAAAGGGGAAGGAATTTTCTTTTGAACCTGTACACATGCACAAATCTCAAAACCTGGAAAGTAAATACAATTTAAACCACAAATATCATTAAGACTACTATTGAGAGTACAATACAAACTGAAAGTACAGAGTGGCCATAATAAAATCCCAAAACCACAAAGGAAAGTACAACTTCCACAGTTAGTCTTCTCGAGACCCTACCAAAAGGGTAGGTGAAGGGTAGTTGCTTATATCCATAGAAGTATGCCTATATGTCCCATCTCACTGAGCACCTCTTAGTCCTAGAACACAAAGATCTTAGTCACAGTGTCGATCACCTGAATGAGACACGACACATATGAGTGAAGACCGTGCAAGGTTGAGTAACACAATACATATCAGCGACCCCAAACCACAAAATAAAAAATAACAAAGCAAGACCATAAATAAAGACTTCTCAAACTAGGTATAAGTCAATGTATATTGAGTAATATTTATCATTAATAAAGATGAGTCATATTTTACTACTAAGGGACTCATCCAAGATGAGTCACTGAGGTTATCTCAGCTACTGGACCACTGAGGTATGCTCGGCTACTGGACCACTGAAGTATTCTTGGCACCATGACAACTGAGATCCGCTTAGCTACTAGAACATTGAGGTCTGATTTGATAATGGACCACTAAGGTTCACTCTTCTATGAGACCAATATGATTTTTTTCATCTACTAGAACACAAAATTTCACTCGACTACTGGACAATTGTGGTCCGCTCTCCTACTATACCACTAACGTTTTCTCCGCTACTAGACCAGTAAGGTTCTCTCATTACATCCTTCATGTCAACACTAGTTGTCAAATTACATCTCTCTAGTGTGCATGACTATGGGATATTTTACTCTTCAATCCCTTTTTCATATATCTACTTCCATGGAAAATCAATTAGAGTATACACAAAATACTGTCTCGTCGCAAGGGTCCCAACATTGTAGATAGAGCATCAAACGAATGCTCGGTCTGAAAGTTATTTGTGTTTTAGTTAATAGGTGACAATTAAATCTAGTCCCAGTATAGATTGTTCTAAGGTTCAAGGTATACCAACCCCCTCCCACCCCAGGTGAGGGCTGGTCCGCGAACACCCACTCGGCCGCCAAAGGGGCGGCCGAATACTCCACCTGGGACATGGTGAGGCTTTGTGTCCTGCAACCTTGTTAATGTTGAAAATTCCCACATTTACCCACCACCTCCTCGTTATTTGGATGATATACTTGCTCCACGTGGTGCCTCCAACGCAGCTGGGTGTCCAATTTCACCTACCACCAGCCATCGGCCTTCGTGCCAGCAGCCCCTATCACTGTCGCGGTGTGATTCCAGTGCACCGCCCCCCATCGTCCTCTTGCCTTGGGGACATAATCTTCTTCTACTTTCACGGTGTTCCATCATCTAATGCCGCCTTCCACCTACTATCC
Source organism: Viscum album (assembly GCA_963277665.1). NCBI lineage: Eukaryota > Viridiplantae > Streptophyta > Magnoliopsida > Santalales > Viscaceae > Viscum > Viscum album. The sequence continues at coordinate 1,351,694,944 of OY728158.1, forward strand.
ACCATTTTTCACTGCCTCAAGTGCACCAGCGATCTCCTCCATGGGCCACTAGATGCGCTTTGGTGGTCCGTTCTTCAATATGGGAATTTTCTTGGGCTTCTTGGACCGTGTAGATGTCTCTTGTGGGATTTATATCATTCTGATATCACTATGGAGATTTGGCCATTTGTTTCATCCCATAGCAAAGGATTGACGTGACACCAGGGGTTTTCCAGCAAAGAAATCGAGAGAAAAAAAGGGGAGTTCAATATGAACACCCAGGGTGATGAATGTCGGCCCTATTCATTTGGCCTTTATTCATCATGTGGAAAGGATGATCAAATATATGATAATTAATATCATTTATTCCAATACCCACAATATAAGTTTTCCATCCAATGTGAATGATCAATCCATAGATTAACTTGTTCATGAGTTAACCCACATTCTTAATTTAAAAGAAAGAACTAGGGAAAATCAATCCACACAAAAAAAGCATCCATCCCCTACATGAGAAGAAGTAGATTTTTCAAGGATGATCATATATTGATATATGGTCTTGAATTCTCCCTCCAAGGGTGTCGTCCCCATTTTTCAATTCGTTGGCATACGTCGTTGGAGAGGTTTCCATCATTGTTTATGAGAGGAATTATAGGGTTGTTCGTCACCCTGAATCCCGATTTAATTATAGATGGAATATGCTCTACGTGTTGCTGTGTCACCATGTCGATTCATTAATGAGTTTCATTAATGGATTCATAATTTCCTCAATGTTTCACCGCAGCACTGATGTGTCACTGTGTAATTAAGTAGAAAATATAATAAAATTACTTAATTTATTTTATTTTTCTTCCAAAAAGTCCGAAAACTATTTAGTCATTCAAACTGTGACAGTCGATGTTAGTTTTCTTCTTATTGAATCCCAACACTCTGAGTTCAATAGTTCTCTTGGATTTTGGATATGGACACTAATTTCAATGTTAGAAAAATCTACTCCCGCGATTATTTAATGAACATTAAAAATTGTTCAAAAATACATTCTGGCCACTCCAGGCTTCAGAATTATGTGTCATCTCAGATCCTTGTCTCAAAATAATTCCATTTAATTTTAAAAAATTTACATTGAATTCAATGTTACTACAGTAGTGAACAAGAAGAACCCAGTTTCATTGTGCAATGTCTATGTTGAGTATATAGGTGTAGTTATTTTTTACACTGATTCTATAGTTGAGACATACTTTACTAGATTATAAATATCAATTTTTTCATGTCCAAATAAAATGTGATAATAAAAGTTTGAAATATATTTATAAGATTATTTTATCATATTCTAGAAAATAACTCATTTATATAACAAAATACTTCAAGAAAACATTTTCATAATGGTTTTATAAATTTATTTTCCATTGGAACATAACTTAATCTTGCTGATATATTTAAAAATCTATTAAATATTTAGATAATTTACTATATGGGACATTAATTGGGGTTTGTTAATTATTTATAGATTTTAATTGCAGGTTTTACTTATTATAGTTGATTAATTATTTATTTTAATGATTATCATGTATATTTAATGAATGTTATAAAAGTAACCATAATGTATTGTTCACATAGTTAGTATAAAGACTGTTAGTTTTTTTTCATATAGTAAGTATACCTACTGTGACTAGTTGGTGAGGGTGTTAAAATACCTATAATGAACACATACTCCCAAGGTCACTATTCTTATAATGATTTTTTACTCACATGGTTAGTACTTAATAACCATGAATGTTATATTCATATGGTTAATAGAAATTATAAGTTGATATGGTTAGTATACCTTCCATATATTTTTATCACACATCTACCATTAGTATATCTACTTGTATGCTTTGTACTTATATTTTTCACAAAAATGTTTTGGTGGGATATTTCTTATGTTTTTCAGTATTTTATTACATAAAAATTTGAAATGAAATTAAAATTAGAATCTTAATCAATGATTATATCTAAATAAAATATCTACCATTAATTTAAAAATTTTCTTGATAATAAAAAACCACCTTTCATGAATCCATTCTCTCACAAACTGGAAAATTTTCAGAAATCAAATACAATTCATAAGGATATGGATGAAACATGTTGCTGAGGCTATAAATCCTATCAAATATCCTCCTAAAAAAGAAATTAATGAATACCAATGTATTTAAGAGTTAAATGATGAATTTAGTTTATTATTATTTAAAATAATATCTAGTATATGTTGAAAAATAATTCTATACGTAGTGGATACCATTGAGAATTTTTTAGCTTGGAATGAAATTTTTAAAAACTAATAGGATAATCATTTTAAAAATAATGGTGATAAATATTAATAGAAGCATTTTAGAGAGTTTTATATGAACATGGAATTGATTCTTAAAGAGAAACGATATATCTTTAAAAATATTATCCGTGGGGATGTTATGGATATTTCTTCTAAGCCTTTGGTAATGTTCATGGGTCAGCCACATAAATTAGAATTTTTGCTTTTCGAGAGGCTATATCCAATAAATCATGATCACATTGAATTTCAATGTGCTTTAGAAGAGCTAACAAGTAATGGATACCTTGGAAGAACAATTTTTGTTGAGTTGAGCAGTGAATGTAGAATTATAGTCAAGTCCCCACAACACTTATTCTCACAATAGAAAGGTGGAATAAATATCAGAAGTAACTGTGAACAATTTTTCTTATTTTTAATTTAAAATGGGTTTCAGATCAGTCTCTATTGAAATTTCTTGAGTCATGTATATTAATTTTTAAATCATTATCTAAAGTTTTATTCATTACCTTTCCCAAATATTATTTCATCTCTATTGGAGTATAAAGGATTCATTCCTTAGGGGTAGGAATGAACATCTTCATCAGATAGTCTATGTATTTTTTCGAATATGTTTTAGAAAATGAAATTCAACTAGAACCCATATAAAACGGTGTAGGTGGAAGACCCAAGTATGTTTTTTGAATAATTTTAACAATTTAGGTATTCTATTTGATAGTGGGATCTTGTGGATCAAGATCTTGAACCTGATGAGTAGGTTCAATATTTCAATGATGATGTGGATATGGGTGAGAATGTATTGGAAGTTAGAGGATCATAAGAAGGAGATAATGATGACAATGATGATATGATGGATGATGTTAATAAGGATTCTATTTCATCTCATGATGATGAAATACCATTCTCTCCAATCATGATTTCTAGACCACCTGACTCTCCATTAACTTTAATATCACCTAAATACATTTTTCAAGTATGAGAAACTAATTTCTACATAGGTATGAGTTAGTGTATATCATCTAGAATGGTATGATTCTAAATAATCTAAAAAAGCTCAACATATTTCTTATTGATTTCATGTTATTGAAAAAAAACTAAGAAATAATTTACATGATTAACCTCTTAATAAAGATAAGTTACATGGAAATTTTTTGTCTTAGGATATCTATATTCATATTATGAAAATGGGGGAATTCTAAATATACATGGTGGACCTATCATCCATTCTACTCAGAGAGTCCTAAAGCGATCTCTCATTATTTTAATGATTTCTAAAGAAATAATTGATGTATATCATTGAGATATTAATATTACCAAACTCTTCAAGACATCATTATCCCTTATCCTAGAAGGACTAGTGGGAAATATGAGTAAGGTAGAGCCCACGATAAAGATTTTGAATATGTTAACCCTACTATTCATGAAAATGTAGTAGATATTGGTGTCATAATTATAGATCCTTTTGAATGATCTTGATTTTTGGAGTATTTATCTATAATATAAATAAGTGATCATGATAATAATACATCTACATATATGTCCCCTATATATGTATGGATCACATGAGATGATATGAATGGGCTCAAATTAGATCATAGGGGTGTTTTCAAGATTTATTTTCCTGGGTTTTGAAATTATTTGGATCCTACTCATGATTAAGATATTATAAAAATTGTGATCGTGGTGATTTACCATATTCATCCTAAATTCCATTATGATAGGTATTTAATGAGAAATGAGTTTGAGGATTTGAAATCACATATCAGTTCCTATATATTAGATCTAGTGATATTGTGTTTTTGTTTGATAATAGAATCATTAATACAATGTTTCAGCATCCTCATTCTATTATTCCGCCTCATGATCATCATTTTCAAGACATATTTTTGGAAGATAAGATTAGAAAACTCACAAGGGTCTAGTTGAAGGTTTTTTATTATGATTTTAGTTATAAATTAGAATATTTTTTATTGGATTTCAAAAATATTCTTCAAAATATTGGAATATTTTTAGGGAAGAAACTATGAAAGTTAGAAATGTTTGAGAAAAAATTATTAAATCCACTGATTATTACCGACCAGAATTGTTTTCAAGTAAAATTTAAAGGATATGTTTAAAACTATTTATTTGGATCATACAATAACACCATTAATCTAGTATTTTAAATAAAATATTGAGAACCTCAAGGTTATGACCATAGTGTAGGAAAGCCTCATTGAGATCATGGATGATTTTCTTTATTCATTAGAAAATTTATCTAGGGATGTGACTAATTTTACATGGATGATACAACCCAAACTATACAATACTAATGAAACTATGATAACTCCTCCTAATGTACATTTTTTAACCAATCATACCACTAACTCATCCCACCTTAATCTTTTTTTGTTTTCTCTATGTCCAGAACATAACTATAGAAGACTTGTTTCTAGTTGCATAAACAATAGTGAACATGCGTCCAACTCAACACCTCATAATGGATCTTCTTCCCCTAATATTTATTATAATGGAAAGGATCCAATACTTTATTTTTAAATGGTTTATTTATATGATTCATATATCGAGTATAAATACTAATTTGAATTACTTTTAAAACATTTTGTAAACTCTTTTGAAATATTAATGGAATACTCTATTATTTATTCTTATTTATATTTACATATTATCTATTTATTTTTCTATTTATCAATTCAATTTTTTAAAATACCAATATGGGGAGTAAGTGTATGAAATATATTGATTTAATTTGGTATTGATCACCCTCTACATAATAGTAATAATTGTTTCAATTATTTGAAAATTAATTATGGATATATTCCATTCATTTAATTTTATGTGGTATGATTTATAATCATTTAAAAGGTGAGGATTTTTGGATTATTATAATGATCTTAAATTAATATTAAAATTTTGTTAATTAATTTCATGTTTTCTATTCAAGAATGGGGTTTTCGAAAAACATGGGAAAATGGATAATTCGGGAACTTATCTTTACAACCTACCACATGGGTAATGTACTTACCATATGGAAAATATGAAATAAGGATAAGGTCATGTGACCATGTGGATCCTACTGCACATTTTACTCCAATATAGAATATGAATAATGAAGTTACCATGATTCAGATGAGAATTTATTTCCAACTCATAATCCTACCTTATGTTGAGTATCAACAAAATGTGTGAATAATCATCCAATTGTAAAACATGGAAGATGAATTTCATTAATTATTTTACTATCAATGTGTATCAATAAATTTATTAACCATAAGAGTACCTACCTACCACATGAATATACTTAATTACTCTGAGTAGAAAATAAGATACTATTCAAATTAATGAAGATACCATTTGATAGAGGTTAGTGACATTATGAAGAAAAGAATATACAAAAATAATAAATGATTTTTTCATGAAATGTTTCTATTCCAACTGATCATGTCATCCTATCATGATCTCATATAACCATAGTTTAACAAATGAAAACCTACCATTTCTAACTTAGTGTTTTGGATTTTTTAAATCTATGATGGCTATATTTTGGGAAAATTAATTATAGATAAATTACATCTATGGATTAATTGAATGTTATCCAAAGGATTAATATGGATGGATTTAATTTTAAGAAAAATAGGAACCATGGAAAGAGAGGGTGTTTCACATAGTTAACAATAGAGGAAAATATGTGAGAACCTATGCTACAATATGTACTCATTCAGAATACATTATGAGGTTATTTATTTTTGCACTACCTATGAAAACACAATTGAAACTTTTAATGGATAAATTCAAAAACTTTTGAACAAACAAAGCTAATTCAATTAATTTTCACCTATTTTTCACATATCATATCCTTTTCTCTTTCTTCTTTGAATATTATTTATGTCATTGTTTTATTATACATTGTTTTTCTATAAATTTCTTATCATGTGCCAATATAGAGAGTGCATGAAATTTTCCTTCATATATTTTCTTATGTAAACAAATTTATAGATGCGAAAGAGTTCATGTGTGACATGGAACATTTTTCTCTCATGTGTAATTATGGAAGAGTCTTTTATCTAGAACTATCTTTATACAATTTTTTGTTAAAACCCAAGATAGTTTGTTGATCTATTTATTCAATAATAAAATACTGATTAACAAGTGATTTCCAAGTAAAGTGAATTAGTTCATGGTTTAAGAATGAACCACTTTTTTCATTATTGTATTGTTATTTCTATATTTTTCACTATATTAAATGATAAAAATATTTATATTTTAAATATAATAAAAAAATTATACATTGATAATAGGTTTTAACTTCTAATTTAATTTTTTTTGTTTCTTATAGAATAGTTTAAAATTTTCAGGTATTTTAAAAAATTAAATTATCTGATTTTTGGCCAAAATATTGAGAACTTCTTTAAAAGAAAAAATAAATAATTCTGAAATTTTAATTTAATTGGGTATATTTTCAAATGGAGGATTTATGTTTTACGTTTTTTTGGAAATTTTTTTAATGAGAAACTCGAATAACCCCTGATCCCTCCAAAAAAATATTTACTAATAAAAAATAAAATAATGGAACCCCATGGTGAAATTCTTGGATGAATGAATCCATTAGCAAAAAAATTATAAAACTATTTTTTCAATTAAAAAATATATTTGATACATTCAATAAGTGATTATTGAAATTGGATTAAAATCACGAACTATTTCAATAAAAATCATAACATATCCATAATAAAACCATGTAATTAACCACAAAATAAATCCACATAATCATCTAAATCTAGACTATCAATATTTTGAAAAAAATGTATTTCATTCCAACAAAATCATCTCAAAAAATTTCACAACCATTATTAAAAAATTTCCCAGTATCTTGATATGTTTTCAAAAGAAAAAAAACATCTTATTTTACATTATTATATCTTAAAATAATATTAGTAGGAAAAAATTAAATCCCATCCATACCTTGATTAATATCATACTCAACCATGGGTCATTCAGAAATATTTATAGGAAAAATAATTCCATATATAAAAGTAGGAATATCTGTAGAAATATCAGTTTTTTAAATACATTTTCAATGAGGTTTCACTAAATATTATATCTTATTTCAATGATAAGATACTACAGTATATCATGATTTTAAATGAAATACTATGTTTGATAGCATAAAATATACACAACACTGAGATAAATGGAATAAATAAATATTATTATTAAAATATGATTATTATAAAACATACATTAATATGGTGGGTATGAATAAAAATAACACTTTGCTGAAATAAATAAAAAGATAATACACAATATAAATTTATTATAATGTTTTCAAAAATAACCCCTTAATTTTAGTAAAGTCATTTTATTCACCAAAATTTGGTTTTCATCAAAAATGGGTTGTCATTATTTTTTAATGATTGTTATAACAAATATCCTGAAAATTTAGAAAATTTATTTGAAAAAAATGAATTTAATTTTTGAATTCATCATGCCAAAAATATATTAGGATGATTTTTTGAGATTTTGTTTGAAAACATATATTTTTCAATGAATATGGAAAATACTTATTTTTATAAAAAAATATATTTTATTTTAAAGTATTTATCAAAAAATATATTTTTAATTTGGTTTAAATTTCCATAAGTTCAGTCAAATTAATAATAATAAAGTTTTAGTTTTTTAAATGAATTTTATACTTGAATTTGGTATGAATATATTTTATACATAAAATATTATTTTTCTAAGAAATTGTTTTTCATTGGGGTTTTAGTATAATATTAAATTAAATTCATTCAGAGAAACATTTATAATTTTTAAAAACATATTCCTTATTTGAAATAAATATTTTTATATTTATGAGATATTTCCACTTTATTTTTTTAATTAACAATAGAAACTATTATGATTTTTGTTTCCATGGTAATGGGTAAATGGTGTAATTTATGGTTAATAGTTTAATGATATAGAATATAAAATTGCAATAAAAGTAGAATAGATTTTATTTTATGACTATATATCATTAATAATCATGTATATATCTAATAAATTGCCTTTAATTTCAATCTGGATGTGATTAGAACCTTTATAATATTTTATTTTATGAAATGCCAAAAATGTGACACACTAGTCTTTAATAGAAAAAATAATATTATCTTGGGGAGAAACCCAATATATGCTAAGTTATAAATATTAATTTCTAATATAAATTCATTATATTTTTATGTTAATTTATTTGAAATATTTAGTTAGAACATAAATACCATAAATCATTACTCAACACTAATGTAGTAATTAATGAAATAACGGTAAATAAAATAAATGCCATTAAAAATATTTAACGTGACAAAATTTGACAGAAATATTGTGAACATGAATTTTATAGATGAAAGTAGCATGTTAGCTATATAATAAAATATTTTGTTCAGTGTTTTATTATTTTCATTTTGTTATTAAAATCAATGTGATCAATAGTTCACCAAAATTTACAATAATGGTGTATTATAATACACTATAATTTATTAAATGATATAAAATTTATAAAAATAATATATTTTTATTATTTACAAATATATGGTTTATGAAATCATCTATTACTAATTTATATGAATTTTAACTATTTATTTAAATATATTTACACTTCATGTATAGAAAACCTTGTTGTCATGGTATGTTTAAAAATGGTTAATGATGGGATAAAATCAAAAGATAAGAATAATAAATAGTAAAAAAATTTATACATAATATTTGGTGTGGTTATTTCAATTAATAGTCATATTATATTATAAATAAATAATTTTGGATAAATTTTGAATTGATTTTTAATTTGTATTAATTTAAAGTTATGAGTGATTCCAAGAGTACCCTCTACTTTCTTATAAATGGGAACATCTTCTTCTCATTATTTATCACTTCAAAAATAGAATTTATCATCCAATAAATATAAAATTATATCCCAAGATACTCTCAAATCATTCAAGATGAATTTTTTAGCTATAACCCCAACCTTATTGGGATTACAGTTTTAATTAAAGGAGTTATTCTAAAAACCTTGTATTGTTTTTATCACATGTTTTTGTTTTACTTATTATTCCTCCCACATGAAGTATTATTAAATTTTTTCTATATAATATAAAGAGTATAATATATATAATATGTTTCATTTATGTTAATTTCATTGTCTATATCCATCTTCACTTACATCAAATCAAAAATAAAACCATTATTTGTGTGTTTGGAAGATTACCACCTCGCAAACGAATTTAATTCATTTTCCACCACCGTATATCTATAATGGTTATAATGATTTAATTAAGATATACAAATATATATATATATATATGATATTAATGAAATATATAAAAATCATTCAAGTTAATATAACTCATATTTTATCACCATTCAATACACTAGAAAATGACAACGTAGTTCGTGTGTACGTGTGTACTACCACCTCCATGAAATGATGTGATTAATTTGTCATCACAACATCATATACAGATGGTGTGGTTCATATTCCTATTATGTGGCACTCCCCTTTCTTTGAGATTTGGTGGGGAGCAGGTCCCCCCATAGAGTTAGTGATCCCTTGGCAATAGAGTATAATTATGATGATCGGACCCTCCATTTTGATTCATAAGATGTTATGAATGGAGATTTAAATCAGAGATGGGAACTGAAGAGCTGTAGTTTTTCTCATCAATCTTCATCAGATATAGATATTTACATTCATCTTCTTTTGGACTGGGGTTTTATTAATAGAAAATCTGATGTTGGGTTTTATTTACCTCTATAACTTATGGGTTAATCTAATTTTTTAGTCTATTTTATGCCTTTTAGATTTTATGGGTTTTCTAATATGTAGATATATCTTCACACAATTATAGGCTATACCTTTACATGTTGTGTCTTATGCGTATGACATGTGGATCAATTGTGAATTTTGTGAACCTAGTATCGGTGGATCATAGCAATACTTAGAGGTTCTAACTAGGTTCGGTGGTTAGTCCCAGGGATTTTGAACTTGGAACTCTTCTCTATTTACCTTTTTCAGTTGTTTTTAGGTTGGTACCTCATTTATATTTGTTTCAGAAAGTATTTTTCCATTATAATTTTGGATTACATTGATACACTTTCATCTATTTCCTAGAGGTTTTCGCATGCACTACTTACTCTATAAAGGTTTCTCTTTCCTTATATCTATATACTATTGCATGGATCTAGGTGTGTGCATGTGGGAGGTACATTTGGATAAATCCTACTAATTTAGGGATATCCTATTAGTAACTAGTCTCCAAGACCAGATCAAATGGTGGCAATATTGAGGTGTCACTCTTGACTTACTAATATCCCAGGTGAGGCCCTGATGGGTAGGTTGTGACAAACAAAATTAATAGCATACATCAATGGATGGGGAAATGTTTCCCCTATTTTTTATTTCATTAATTCAAATCAACATCAGTACAGTGCAGTTAAGAAAACATTATCATCTACTAACATGTAAATTCAAGACATAATAAAAAGTCCATTAACTAATTGATTAAATTTTTCAGTCCCTATATTAGTACCTTATTCACAAAATTTTTATACCTAATATTTTCACATAATTCAAAGGAGTATATGGTGAGAAAATAAAACCCATTTTTTATTTTAATAAAAATAAATCGATTATATATATATTAATAAGTTTTGAACCACTTTGGAAATAATCATGTTGGATCTAAAAGATAGTAGTATAGGGCCTTTTACATTCTAACTCAATGATGAATGCCTTAAAATATAGAAAATTATGTGGTAAGGAAAATTAAATATTCAAAATAAACACCTAATTGTTTTACTCTATGGATTACTATATCAATGGAATAACTAATGGATTATTGAGAAACATGTATTGATGAGATCAAACCCACTTAACATTGTATAGATCAAATTTCTTCCATCCTCCAAATTGGTATTCACTAATTTCATAGGGTTTATATTACTTTAATTAAATATCATCAATATATGCAATAGCAAAAATAGTTTATTCATCTATCAAGTAATGATTAACTATAAATTTTTCTTCAATTAATCTATTACCCACATTTTATTTCAATGAATTCATGTAACTCTCAGTTTATTATATTCACCTAAATTTAATGGCACTACTAAAAATGAAATGACCAGTTAAATTCATCGTTCATTAAACAATGACATTAAGGAATGTATATAACGAAGACTCTCAAAATTACATAGTGTGAGTGAAATATTATCTTGAAGATATTTCCAATAAATTATGATATTATTTCATGAACAGATTCATTTAAAATCTTTAGAATCAATAATCATTGGGTAAACAACATGGGAATGTAAATAATCACTAATTAGAATTAACAATTGGTGTAAAATATGATTTTTTGAGACTTTTAAATTCTTTTAATGTCTTCTTAAACACATTTACATGATTCAAAATATTATAAAAGTAACCATCATGAACCTTAACCACCACATAAATAGAAAAAATGATTCCTTTTATTTTTACACAAGGTTTACTATAAATTTGGAACATATTATTACCCTCATCTAATAAAAAATAAAAAAGGTTTTATCAGTCATATTACATAGAGATCATGTTCTATGTAAACACTTTGTTCTGATTTCCCCATGATAATTTAAATTTCAAATAATATATTATCATACATGTTTCTCTCAAGGTGAATCAATATAAGGTATTAGATCCTTATAGACAATCACTTTGTGTATCTGAGGTACAAGAGGTTTCAAGGGGAGTAAAAATAGAGGAAGGAGGGGAGTTAAGCTGAAATTTTAGGGGTAGAGAGAATACTTCCATGGAGGTATGTGCTATGTCATGGAGTCTAGTTGAGAGATGAGGATATGGAATGGATAAAGAAATTATGTATAGAATCTCAAGGGGTTGGTTGGGTGGTTCTTCTAATTTTGTCACCTCTTTCGCATGGGGAGTAGGTAACACTACAACATCCTGGGAGGATAGTTTTGGTGGCTCTAGATTTTTGAGGTCATTACACCATGGAGAAATGTTCTGGAATATCCCCTTTTTATTTATTAGACTTATGTGACATAGTATTTTTTTTTCACTGTGGTCCTTTATAGATTTATAAGACCTTAATTGTAACACCCCGAGATTTTGTGAGATATATTATTTTTAATTTCATTGATGTCTTCTATTATACACTACACCAAGATTAGGTTGTACTATATGCAACACCGTATTAGCTTGCAGTATACGCAACACTATTCTTGGCTCGTATTACACACAATTTCAAGTTCGTTTTGAGGAAATTATTCTACGAAACATTAAGTATAGATTTTGTTTATTGTATAAATGAAATAAGTTTTTATTATGTTATATGCAACACTAAAAGGAGCTTTAACTACACACAACCCTGACATGGCTTACATTACACGCAATCAAGACCTTCTTCAATAGCGTGTGAAGTACGCAATACCAAGTTTCACTAAATGAGATATTATTATAATATTATTATGAACTAACCATTATTAATAGTAATACCCAATTTTTGAAATTTTATAAATTTTATCTTTCAAAATGGACTTCATTTTTGGATTTGTAATATCGAAATTATCCTAGGGTGAATTTTTGGTATTTTTCTGAAAACATTCATTTTTTGATGAACAATGAAAACACTGGGTTACTATTTCGAAACTGACTTTTTATTTAAATAAATATATATTTTATTTAAATTTATTTTAGGTAAAAATTAATACATAATACCTATATAAGTTCAATGTAATTCATTGAAGTCATTTTATAATAATTTTAGATATATAAAATTTTTATTGAACTTTTCACCGTCTTTTACCTACCTCGTAGGAGCTTTTTGCAAACATACATAAAACTTAATTTTACCGCTTATGTGAGTGTAATTTCGAAAATCCGAGAGACATGGTTAATATCAAGGAGTAAAATTTGGTTCAATAAGATAAAAATAATTTTTGGTGAATAATAACTTTTTACCTTTTATTTACCACGGTTAAAAGTAAATAGGGTAAATAAGGGTAAAAATGATATTATTATTCCCCTAACACATGTCCTAATTCTATTGGATAAGTGTAATTCGACCAAGAACAAACTTAGGAATAAAATATTTCTCTTTATGTCCACTTGAATTAGATTAGAACCTTTATTATTATTTTATTAAAAAAAGAGTTAAAATAGTTAAAATCAAAGTTTAATACCTAAAACATTTTTAATATAGGGTTATACATAAGATAAATTAGTCTATAAACATTAATTAGAAAGATAAAAATATTTTCTACCTAATGGTATTTTATTTATAATTTTTATACATTATATAAGTTAAGTTATTTATGACACAATGGTGATCCAGTAATTACCTAAATAATGAAATATTAAAATAATTGATATTATAAATACCAAATAAATGTAATTTTAGACTTTTATGAATTCCAATAACTTTTTAGGTTAATATGAAATGTTAGAATTTATTTAAATAACTTTTTTTGAACAAATCATGATGTTATGAGTTTTAAAAAAATCAATTACCAAATAGTGTCAAAATTGACATAAGATAGTTTTTAAAACAAATATAATATTATTAATTGTTATTATATTCCTAAAAATATAAGTTTCGTCAAAATGACTTAGTTAAGTATATATATATTAATAATTAACCACTTGAGGTTCGTTTTAGTGGTTATAGTAAGTTTATTGGCCATATATGTAAGAAAACAAGAAGACACGGTAAAAGTTAAATTATTTAACTTATAGATAAATCTAAAAGATAAGGTTAAAATAGTAACCCAAACTTTTATAAAACCTATTGGATGAGAGTATTGCAACCCATAACCACTTTATATTTGATATAAATCAATTTGGAGCTATTATAAACCGAATATGACTTTATTATAAAATAATATTTTAAGTTTTTCCAATGGTGCCCCTCTCCTCCCTTATAAAAAGGGCACCCCTTCCCTCTTCTCTTCACAACCTTTTGAGCCTTTAAGCTCTTCCAAACCCTGAAAATTAATCTTATAAACCTCTCTATTTACATCATATAGGTTCTGGTCTTCTCTAAAGACCAACTCCAGTGCCCTAATAAGAAGTTTAATGAAGGTGCGTCGAGGAAGAGGTAATCTCTTCTACCGACTCTCTCAAGTTTCTTTCTTCTTATACTTCCTCTTATTTAGTTTTATAATTATAAAGTAATAACATAAGTATTATTTATATACTAATATGTTATTATAAATATGAAACAACCCAATTTCATATTCTATCCATCCTACAAAAAATGAAATCACTGCGCGTACGTACATACGGAATACCATCTCCACGCCATGGTGTAATCTGTTTTCAACCACCACCTTACTTGGATGGGTATAATGGTGTAAATAAATAACTATATATGATTATTGTAAAGTGATATTGATTTTGAAATATTATTCAAACACTTCAATACAATTCCACGATCATGGGAATGATATCATCGCTCATGCGCATGTACGGACTACCGTCTCCACGACGCGATGAGATTCATTCTCCATGTTAACCATTCATGAATGATTATAAAGTATATATAATAAATATTCATGAAATATATGAAATAATAATGATATTGGATTTATTTATATATATATATATGTATGTAATCTACTTAATTCCATTCAATTTAATAAGGAAACAAAAACAGCGTTTATGTGTTCGTACGACCTACCGTCTCCATGAACGGTGTATTTCATTCCATTTATCGATCTATCATATATATATGTATATGCTGAATATATATTATATATAAATCTTGTTTTACATTCTGGAATTAAGTAAATGAGGATATAAGTAATAATATCAAGAACAAAAAGTCGAAACACGTACAATAAATGAAACGATTTTACCCAAATCGCTGCTTTTACATTGAATTTACAAAAGAACGGGTAATATAAAGTCATAATAAACATATCTGACATCATAACAAGGAATATGATTCTATAATAAGTCAATGATATTATTTAAATCATTATACATGAGTTTGAGATACATACGAAGTATATTGGACATAAGGTAAGGGATAACTATTCCAATCTCGCTCTTATCTGAGATTGTTAATTCGTAAGTATTTACTTGGGTTTTGTTATCATCCATGTCCCTATTTTCTAAAAATGTTTTCATGTATGTTTAACGGCCCTTTTACCCATTCTTGAAATTTACCACATGTTATGAAAGAAATCTTACTTTTTTTTACCACATGAGGAAATTTTTCACTTTTCCAACAAAAGTACAAGGAAAATGTTATTTTTATCTAATACAGCGTGAATGGATTTTTACGATTTCATAACACCTCATTTTCATGAAGCTTCCTCTACAATATTGCATTATTATTATCAAACAAACCCTTTTCTTTTAAAATTTCATGGCATTTTGTGAAAATAAAATGATTTTTAAGTAGAAAGGATATTTTCCTCAAGAATTCATTTCAAGTGTTTTATCAAAACTATTTTCCATCTAAAATGACATTATTTAATATGTTTATGTTTCAAGTATAATGTCTCCATTATTTAAATGGTTTTATTCTTCTTATTATGAAATGATATCCATTTTTTATATGTATTATTTTATGATGGCATGATGTTTAAGAATCCCATTCTATTACATGTGTTATGCTATGATGTATGATTTATGATTTTTTGGCACACGAAAGAATGATTTCATTATGAGATGGGTGGGACCTATATATCCCTTCAATTAATTGGGTAAAGATTTATATCTCATGAGATAGACATGGCTGTAATGGTAAGTTAATCAAGTTCAGTAATACAGGACTATAACATGGAGTGAACTCGATTCAGAAAGGGACTTTGTCCACTAAGATTCTCTTGGCAGAAATTCCTTGGATACTATAGAAATAATTTCATGTGATTAATGGTTTACACAATCACATGTTTTATTCGCATGCTATTTTATCAGGATTGATGTTCCTTTATGATATATGCCTTACGTACTTCCTTGATTTAGGTCTTTGCTCAAGATTTTGATGTTTAGATTTTATGTTCAAGTTTTTGCGTTCAAATGTTTATCGATTTTTTTCTGTTCTTGATGTTTACCCTTACTAAGCATTTGAGCTCACCCTTTTTATGTTTTATTTTCCCCATGATATAAAGAAAGGTTTTAGGTGAGAAAACTAAAATGGGATGATCTTTATGGGAGATGTTAAATATCTTTCACAATGATTAAAAGATTACATTCCGAGTTTCCAAAGACACTAAACTAATATGATCTTTGGGCGTCTGTTTTTGTCATGTATTAAGTATTCCGTAAAAGTAATGTAATTTCCATGTACATAAAGCTTTGGGTATCTACAGTTGGTATTAGAGTGAAGGTTTAGTTAACCTTTGGAAACTAGGATGTGAAAACTTTAGTGAGATCCCTAGAGATATTTCTAAAGTATGTCTAGGGTTGTCCCTAAGGTTAAGTATATGTATAGGTTATAGCCCAAGAATTATGGTAACGATCTTAGAAACTAACCTAAGATGTTCGATATTGAAGGTAATCCTCCTTGATTATGATTTTGGCCTCTCACACTATTCTTTTTGGGTTTTAGAAAATGGCTGGAAATGGGAAGATTCACGATAATGAAGGATATGATGGACAATGGAATGATATTCTTCATGAGCAACCAAATGAAATTAGATCTAGAGGTCCACATATCGTTATTATTCCTAATCATAAATCTCATAATATGATCAATAATCTCAACTTTGGTATGTTTCTTGACTCAACTAATAAGAGAAATATAAAGTTTCATGATGATCAAAGAGGAAATAAAGTTCAATTCCTCTCATGTAAATATTGTGGGAAGAGGCATCAAAGAGAATATTTATAAGGAACTGGAAGATGCTTTGGGTACAGAAAAGAAGGACACAAATCCATTAAGTGCAATGGAAAAGGTTCAGTTAACACCATGGAGAAGGATAATGGTATTGCTATGACATCAACAATGATTAGATATTTTAAATGTGGAATGTATGGGCATTATGAAAACCAATTCCCTAAGGGAAAATCCCATGAAGAGAATCAGAATGGTCATATGGGTAGTATTTATGTGGATGATGATTAAGAGACTACAAATGATATATGATATGAAAGAAATGATGAAGCTCGGTCAGTGGTTTAAAACGTTAGTGGAATGATTGTATGTTTATCAAGAATAATGTATGGTACTATGGAATAAAGAATCATCTAAGGATTGTTACACTATTGTTTTTCCTAAAGTATTTGAATGTATATGTTGAATGGTACTGGTAACCATGAAAGGTTATTCAGATATTTTTGGAAAGAATATGATATGCGCATAATGAATGGATAAAGAGAAAATAATATGTTTGATAGTAGTCATGAGCTCATGACTGATATAAGGACTAAGTGATATCATGGTCTGAGTATATAGAATTTTTGGGATTTTTGGTATGTGGAAAGAGTTAACTTTTAACAACATTCATGTTTTTAATAAGGTTCAATGGGTATTCATTTTTAAATAGAATACATGATTAAGGTATTCACATGTTTGGAATGTGACCAACAAGATATATCTTATGATATATGGGGGACAAATGAAAGAATTCACATGCTCTGTAGATGAAATTTCTCGTAATCGGATAGAAGTATTTTAGATATGCCTAAAGGTTGGAGTAGACATCATATAGTATGGGTTAGAGATATAAATATTTATTTCTGAAATGTTATGATAGTATAGTTTTAGAAAAACGAAAACCCATAGGACGGGCGATAACCCATCATGTCGGACAAGGTTGCAGGAATCAAACCCCAAACCAAAGTGCGAAAGGCCTTTACTGCCTACCACTGGCCTACAGGAAGTCCCTGGTTATTAAAAATAGTTTTATTTTATTAAGTAGTATGATAGATGATGTATATGTCAATTTTTGGAATCATATATGATTTATCTCACCATAGATGGACTTATATATTTTTAATAACTTATGCAAACTTTTTTATGATAGAAACAGATGGGATGACTTATCATTCTATCGCATGATCTGCTAACACTTAATGAATGACAAATTCAACTTCATTTCTATAAATAGATATGAAGTGGAAATTGTTCATGGAATGACCAATGATGTCATTACACTGAAACCAAGCACTTATTTTTCCTCATGTAAACGTTCATCAACATTAGGGAAATGATCTTGAAAACCAAAAATGTTGTTCTAGTGTTCTTATATCTGATTAATCAGATGGTACCTTATATCATCACAAAATTTTGATTTTGTGATTGTTGGATTTTTCATAGCCATGTCCTCTACCACTCTTCATTAGAAGTTGATGGTTATATTTCTCTTCCATATCCATATTTTCCATATGTTGTCCTATGTGTAAACCCACTGCTGAGTTACTTTGGGTAAATGTTATGATTCTAACTTCCCTTTTTAAAATGAAGTTTTAGTATTCCTTTTTACGATGTGGGTTTCTATGAAAGAAACTTTCAAGTAGTAAACCATTTATAACAACGACGAATTTCGAGGGCGAAATTCATTTTAAGGGGGGTAGAATGTAACACCCTGAGATTCTATGAGATATATTATTTTTAATTTCATTGATGTATTATATTATACACTACACCAAGATTAGCTTGTACTATACGCAACACTGTATTAGCTTGCAGTATATGCAACACTATTCTTGGCTCGTCTTGCACACAATTTCAAGTTCGTTTTGTGGAAATTATTATACACAACATTAAGTATAGATTTTGTTTAATATATAAATGAAATAAGTTTTGATTATGTTATATGCAACACCAAAAGGAGCTTTCACTACACACAGCCCTGACTTGGCTTTCATTACATGCAATCAATACCTTCTTCGATAGCGTGTGTAGTACACAATACCAAGTTTCACTAAATGAGATATTATTATAATATTGTTATGAACTAGCCGTTATTAATAGTAATACCCACTTTTTAAAATTTTATAAATTTTATCTTTCAAAATGGACTTCATTTTGGGATTTGGAATATAGAAATTATCCTAGGGTGAATTTTTGGTATTTTTCTGAAAACTTTCAATTTTTGATGAATAGTGAAAACACTGGGTTACTATTTAAAAACCGACTTTTTATTTAAATAATTATTTATTTTATTTAAATTTATTTTAGGTCAAAATTGATAAATAATACCTATATATGTTCAATGTATTTAATTTGAGTCATTTTAGAATGATTTTAGATATATAAAAATATTATTGAACTTTTCACCGTCTTTTACCTACCTCCTAGGAGCTTTTTGCAAACATACATAAAAAGGGCACCCCTTCCCTCTTCTCTTCACACCATTTTGCGCATTGAAGCTCATCCAACCCCTGAAAATTCCTCTTCTCAACCTCTCTAGTTACATCATAGAGGTTCTGGTCTTCTCAAAAGTCTAACTCTAGTGGCCTGAGAAGAAGTTTAAATGAGGTGCGTCGAGGAAGAGGTAATCTTTTCTACCGACTCTTTCAAGTTTCTTTCTTCTTCTAATTCCTCTTATTTAGTTGTCTCATTATATAGTAATAACATCAGTGTTAATTATATATTGATATGTTATTATAAATATGAAACAACCCTATTTCACCTTCTATCCATCCTACAGAAAACAAAATCACTGCGCGTGCATACGTACGGAATACCGTCTCCACATCGTGGTGTAATTTGTTTTCGACCACCACCTTAATTGGATGGGTATAATGGTGTAAATAAATAAATATATATGATTATTGTAAGGTGATATTGATTCTGAAATATTATACATACATTTCAATACAATTCCACGATCATCGGAATGATATCATCGCTCGTGCGTACGTACGGACTACCGTCTCCACGACGCGATGAGATTCATTCTCCATGTTAACCATTCATGAATGATTATAAACTATATATAATAAGTAATAATGAAATATATGAAATAATAATGTTACTGGATTTAGGTATATATATATATATATGTATGTCATCTACTTAATTCCATTCAATTCAATAAGGAAATGAAAACATCGTTCATGCGTACGTACGGCCTACCGTCTCCATGAACGGTGTATTTCATTCCATTTATCAATCTATCATATATATATGTGTATTATGAATATATATATTATATATAAATCATGTTTTACATTCTGGAATTAATTAAATCAGGATATAAGTAATAATATCAAGAACAACAAGTCAAAACACGTACAATAAATGAAACTATTTTACCCAAATCGCTGCTTTTACAAAAAATTTACAAAAGAACGGGTACTATAAATTCATAAGTAAACCATATATGATATCATAACAATGAATATGAATCTGTTATAAGTCAATGAAATTATTTAAATCATTATACATGAGGTTCAGATACATACGAATCATATCGGACATAACATAAGGGATAACTATTCCAATCTCGCTCTTATCCGAGATTGTTTATTCGTAAGTATTTACTAGGGTTTTTGTTATCATCCATGTCCCTGGTTTCTAAAAATGTTTTCATGTATGTTTAATGGACCTTTTACACATTTTTGAATTTTACCACATGTTATGAAAGAAATCTTACTTTTGTTAACCACACGAGGTACTTTTTGACTTTTCTGACAAAAATACGAGGAGAATGTTATTTTTAACTTATACGGCGTGAACGGATTTTTACGGTTTCATAAAACCTAATTTTCATGATGCTTCCTCTACAATATTGCATTATTATTTTCAACAAAACCCGTTTCTTTTAAAATATCACGGCATTTATGAAAAGAAAATGATTTTGAAGAAGAAAGGATATTTTCCTCAAGAATTCATTTCAAGTGTTTTATCAAAACTATTTTCCATATAAAATGAAATTATTTAATATATTTATATTTCAAGTATAATGTATCCATTATTTAAATGGTTTTATTCTTATTATGATGAAATTCTATCCATTTTTTTATATGGATTATGTTATGATAGAATGATGTTTAAGAGTCCCATTCTGTTACATGGGTTATGCTATGATGTATGATTTATGATTTTGTGGCACACAAAAAAATGATTTCATTATGAGATGGATAGGACCTATATCTCCCTCCAATGCATTGAGTAAATATTTATATCTCATGGGATAAACATGGATTGAATAGTATGTTAATATAGTTCAATAATACAGGACTGGAATGAGGAGTGAACTCAATTCAGAAAGGGACTTTGTCCACTAAGATGCACTTGGCAGCAATGCCTTGGATACTATGGAAATCATTTCAGTTTCTTAATCGTTTCCACAATAAAATGTTTTATTACCATGATATTTTATAATGATTGATGTTCCTTTATGATATATGCCTTACGTACTTCCATGATTTCTGTCTTTGCTCAAGATTTTGATGTTTAGATTTTCTGTTTATGTTTTTGCATTCAAATGTTTATGGATTGTTTTATGTTCTCTATGTTTACCCTTACTGAGCATTTGAGCTCACCCTTTTTATGTTTTCTTTTCCCCGGGATATAAAGAAAGTTTTTATGTAAGAAAACCAAAAGTGGAAGATATTTATGGGATATGTTAAAGATCTTTCACCATGATTAAAATATTACGTTCCAAGTTTCTAGAGACACTAAACTAATACGATCTTTGGGAATCTTTTTTTTCATGTATTAAGTATTTTGAAAAAGTAATGTAATGTCCATGTAATTCAAGCTTTGGGTCTCAACATTAATAATGTAATTCACCAATATTCATGGTTTTTTCATTGAGCAGGTGTTATTTGGCATGGTTTCTTTCCTTGCACCACAGTTTTTTCCTCTGTTAGCACAATTTATCGATGGTTTCATGCACTATGATGTAGTATTATAATTTCATATTTACCTATATGTTTTGGAACACCCATAAAACTTTACTTTCTATAAAACTGTTCCCTCAATCCCAAGGATCCCATGATATCTTTTTGGAAGGATTTTAAAGCCCCTTCGATTAAATCCAACCCATTTATTCTAGAGATCAATCTATGGTGATATTAGGTGAGTATCCCCTCTTTTCTTGTCGTTTCTTCCCTATTCGTACTTGTTTATTCATGTTCTACCTTTCATTTCTATTTATGATTATCTCCTTTTTTAACATGGATTTTTTTGGTATGTTTGTGGTACAATTTCTTTAGAGCGATGTAGTTTTCTTACAAGAGTGATGTTTACAGATCAGAATTATTATTCCATTATCATTCGAAGTACGTTGAATGGTTTGAGGTAGAGGATTAATTACTTCTAATTATTTTTTTAAATCTTAAATTTATCATTATTTATATTTTTATGATTTAGTGGACTTATCCATAATGAATAATAAACCAGATTAAATAAATAATCAGTTTTTTATGTAAAAATTTCATATGTTTATGGAATAATAACGGTTTGCCTCTTGGTTTTTCAGATAGTGTGTTCTCACTATTTATGATATGGATTAGAATGTTTTCTATACTTTTAATTAGTTAAATAACTTAAAGATAGTACTTATTTTTGTCCAAATAATTAAAGAGACACGTATAATTTGTAATTGTTCATCCTTATAAGTAGATGAAACTAAAATTTATGCTTGAACCTTACTTAAATAATTGATAGATATTTATAGATGATTCCTTAGTCCAATTTGGGTTGTAACCTATGAAAAATTAATTGGTTAATTTAATATGGTATGTAATTTTTTTTTTAAAAAGATAATTATTTTGGGTCGAGTGAGCCCATTTTTTTATGAAGGTTTAATGCCTCAGTTCTAGGGCCTAGTTTCCCTATAGACTATTTATTGTTATCTTGTTTCCTTGTGTGTTTTATATTGATGTGAAACTTTATATGAGACATAATTTGATCCTGGGATGGATGATGGTATGGAGAGAAGTGGGTGGGGAATCTTATATTGTGACATAATTTGGTGCCTATGATGGTGGGATGGATAGTGATATGCATGGGGGTGTCCAGGATGGAACTAGGACAGATAGAGTGAGTTAAAGATTAAATTTCTCATTTCTTGTTTTTATATAAGCTATGATATGTTATTTTTAAGGAATAAAAATTATAGGTTCAATGTCCATGATTTTTCATTCCTTTCTACACTACTTGAACTTGCTAGTTTTGTATGCTCTATCTATTACTTATGGTTACTTATGAAGATTCCTCGAGTACCTAAAATAATAGAATGATAATGTTAAATAATTTAACTTAGGGAGCTAGAGGTTTAACATAATTCTAAAATAATGATAATCCTTTAAGAACCATGTAAGCGGTTGGATTATGCCTGGAGTGTTGGTTCTAGGTACAGCAGAAGCATTGTGGTGGAGGGGATATATTAAAATTTATTTTATTAATCATTTCCCAAAACCAAGAGTGAGAATCTTTCACATAAAATTAATAATTAATTTATTTAATATAAGTAGGAATAAATATATTGGCTTAGTAAACTTATTCATTTATGATTGTTGATCATCTTAAAAGGACCTTCGGGATTTTCTTAGTTCTGTTGGTGTTGATCCAAGGGTGGAATCCTTCTAGTGTTGATCCACACATGTTCCAATGGTATTTGAGCAATACCACTCATTATCTGGGTGCTAGTGTGTCAAATCTAATGTTTTGTGTTGTTCTTTTTTTATAAATTGATCTCCATTCTTGAATAAATTATCTCTTGGGTTTCTTATTCTTAAGAGGGACGGAGGAGGAGGAGTTGATAGAAAATTCCTTGTGCGCAAAAATTCTCTATTCTCAACCTTGGAATTAGTTTCGAAGGATTTACACAATAGACATAGACATCTATTTATAGAGCTAGGATTTCAGTTACAAAATCTCTTTCCATAACATTCGTCAAATATAATTATAACCAATAATTAAATCGCATGCCACATAACAATAATATTTTTATTATTATTATTTGGTGTGCCAACTTGCACAAAAATGGATAAATAATATTTATCGACTTATAAATAATTATTTTATCACCATACATGGTCTTGGTCTATTAGAACTCCTCTTGAATTTATTGAACTCTTGAATAAATATTTTATTCTCTTACAAAAATATTTTATTAAAAAATTAGTAAATGAATTTTTATTAAATATTCAATAAAATAAATAAATAAATTTTATTCACAATACAGTGAATAAATATTTATTTAATTTAATCCATCAATATAACTTGAATACAATTATTCTTCAGTCTTGAGAATAATATTTATTCCATTACTTAAACTCAAATATAATTTAATAAAGACCAACATAAAAACATAGTGAGTGACCCTTTAGGATTATTACTCATTGGAATTAGGCGGGTTTGCCTAAATTTTAAGATTACTATCTACAAATGGGTCAAAGAACCCCAGAGAAAGAACTTAATGTCATAATGATGACAGCCACATATGAATACTCCCTGTGTAATATAATACCGTTCTCAAAATATCTCATCAATATGGTTTCATGACGGTGTCATCAACCTATATGTTTGATTCCTCATTCTTTGACTATTTTAAACAATCTAGTCGTTTCACCATCTTCATGGAATTTAGGGAAAGGATTCTATTTCAATCAATGTGATGAGATGTAAAATTCCATAAAAATGGATGGGAAAATATTTCCTTGAATTATCCATTAGTAACATGCCATTCGTGATGCACCCAACATACCCTTCTTCCTGCCAACATATCGTGCGATGGTTTTCATTAAAAAATAAAAGTGCATGAGTTGTGGCATGAATTAATGATAATATTAAAATCTAAGGAACATTACACATGATCGCATATAGGAATATACAATAACACCAAAACATGTGTAATTTTTATGGGTGATTAAGTTCTCATAGTCTCTCTTCTTGTAGATTACCAAGTCTGAACTTCATGAGAATAAGTATCATCTACTTACTATTACTCAGACCTGGAAGTCTATATACTATGTGTCCCATCATAGTATGTTATCTAACCACAGAACTATATTAAGAATATTTTCATATCACTTCAGGGTTCTTATCATAGCGTGGAAATATTATAACCTTATCCGTGTGGAAAATACAATAGAACTTTATTACATTAATGACATGAATAACAATTAAAAATATGTAATAATATATTAAATTTAATATTTAAAACATCAAAAATTCATGTAACCAAAGTAAAAAGACTTGGTTCCATGACACCAACTCTGAAAAACTACCACTTGGACTAGAGACAATGGCCTGTGAATTTTAGTTTGCTAGACCTCACATGATGATCATGTTTCTATTGAATCAAGGATTTAGTCAAGGGGTCTTCCACATTTTCTTCCATGGAAATACTTCTCAATGGAACCTCACCTATTTGAGAAAAATTCCTCAAGAGATGATACTTCTAAAGTTTGTGCTTTTTCCACTGATATGACCTTGTCTCTTTTGTGAGATCCACCGTTATCGTATTATCACAATAGAGTGTGAGGGGATCATTACTGGTATATACCAAATGAAGATCTTGGATGAAATTGCATATCCAAACTACTTCTTTAGATACCTGAGAATCTAAAATATACTTGGAATCCATTATATAATTTAAGACCACAACCTGCATTGAGCTCTTCTATCTCCCAACAACTCCATTCAATGTGAATATTTATCTCATTTGTGAATTCACTTCATCTTGGTCAGTTTTGAAACTAGCATCTGTATATCCTCTAAAGGATAGTTCCTCATATCCTTCATAAACTTGGAACACATCCTTAGTATGCCTTAAATACTTAAGCATAGTCTTGACTTCCATCGAATGGTGGTCACCTAGATCATCTTGATATCTTCCTAATACGCCTAATTCATAGGTGACATATAGCCTAGTACACAACATAACATATATGACTTTCCCGATCACCGGTTCAAATAGAATATTTCCCATTCTATTTCATTCCTCATGGTTATGAGGACAAATTTTCTTGGAAAGATGAATGCCATGTGACACTAGAAATAATCCCCTCTTGGATTGTTCATGAATCTCTTCAGTATCTTGTTAATGTATATACTTTCAATTAGGATAAGAAACCTCTTGTATCTATCATGATGGATCTTGATCCCATGAATATATATTTTATCACCCAAGTCTTTCATGGAAAATCATTTATTCAATTCGCATTAAAAGACTACAAGATTGGTATTTAATTTTCAATAAGTAATATTTCATCAACATATACTATTAAGAAAATTATTTCACTCACAATAAAATTTTTGTAGACACAAGTCACACATTAATTCTTTATAAAACAAAATTATGTTATGGATTCATCAAAATGAATGTTCCATTACCTAAATTTTTTTAATACATAAATGGAGTTTTTCAACTTGCATATCTTATTGGCATCCTTGGGAGTCATAAAGCCTTCAGGTTGTGTCATGTAGAAATCTTACTAAAGGTTATCCTTAAGTAAGGTTGTTTTCACATAAATTTCTCAAATATCACAGTCATGGTAAGATAAAATAGAAATTATAATTCTGATTGATTTTATCATTGCAAATGGTGAAAAGGTTTCTTCATAGTCAATTTCGTGACACTATTTAAACCCTTATGTAACCAGTCACGCCTTATTGGTACTAACTTGTCTGTCAATGTGCAGTTCAATTCTTGAATACCCATTTGAAGCCAATGGTCAATACATCCACTGAATGATCTACCAAAATCCTTACATGGTTTGGTTACATGGAATCTATTTTAGAATTCATGGCTTCTTTCCACTTGGGAACATCTGTGACACTTACTGCTTCATTGTAAGCTGTAGGATCATTATTATCAACTAATAAGGAGTCTCCATCCTCAGTAACTATAAAACCATATTTTATTGGTTATCTAACCTCTCTTTTACTACTATGTAGTACTTTTGTCTCTGGAACAGTTTCTTCTTCAATGAAGATATGTGGAATCTAATCATATACCAACTCTTTTGTACCTTGAGCCTCAACTTCATCAATGTTTATCTCAATCCCACTATCTATTTTGGAGATGTTATCCCTCTCAAGGAATATTGAGTTTCATTAAACTATAATTTATTTTTATGAGGGGTTGTATTGGAAATATTCTATTGTTTCTTTATGGTGTCATATAAAGTTATACTTCGTGTCTTGGGGTGAAAGTTTGTAACCTAAAGAGGTATTAATAAATGATTTTCTTCCCCATACATTTCAATTCGATAAAATAGTTTTTCTTCCACTCTAAAATTCATTTGGAATATCATTTATCAATTTAGTAAGTACTCGGTTTAGTATGTGTGCCTCTATTTGTAATGCATATCCCCAAAAAGATCATGGAAGACTCGCAAGACACATCAGTGATGTCATCATGACCAAAACGGTATAGTTCCTCATTTCACTGATTTCATTCCACTAAGGCGCGTAGGGGGGAGTCGGTTGAGATAGGATCCCAAACTCTCGTAAGTAATCAATTAATTCAGGATTAAGATATTCTCCCCCAAAGTCTAATCATAGTTTCTTAATCTTCCTACAAATTTGGTTCTCAACTTCATTCTTTTATTCGATTAATTTAAAAAAAATATGACTTATACCTTGTTAAATAAATATATCCATATCTACTAAAATCATCAGTAAAATTTATGATGTATGAGTACCCACCCCTTTCTTCAACAGTAAATGGTCCACACACATCGGTATGAAATAATTCAAGAAAATATTTAGATCATTCTCCTTTCACACTTAATGGGATTTTGGTCATTTTTCCTTGTAAACATGCATGACATACACCAAGTGGTTTTAGTACCAGAGAATCTAAATATTCATCTTGATGTAATTTTGTCATGTTTTTTTCATTTACAAGACCTTTCCAATGATTCCATAGTTGGGTGTAGTATTATTCAGGTGAAATAACTTTGTTATCAATTTCCATTACTTGGTTCATGTAATCTAACATGTAAAGACCATTATGTAAATGTGCTTATCATAAAAAATATATCATTCTAAAAGAAGAAACATATATTTCCAAATTTGAAAATGAATCCATCTGAATCTAGTCTGGATAAAGAAAGAAGGTTTTTGGTTACTAAAGGCACATAATAACAACCCTTTAAAACCAAGATCATTCTGGTCAACAATGTGAGGTGTTAATCCCCAATAGCTATAGAATCAAGTTTACCTTTGTTGCTTGCACATATATTTACCTACCCTCAATCAATTTTTTTCAATCTACCAGGTTATTATAATTTAATACATATATGAGAACCACAAACTATATATAATAACCAATTTTTAGAAATAGATAAATTATAAATGATAATAAATGAACCTGACACTTCCCCTTTCTTATTTAGCTGGGTGCAGTTTTTCATCCTACGACCCTTCTTGCCACTTGAGAAATAGACAAAATATTGTCCCCCTACTTCCCCATTGATCTTCTTCTTCTTAGAAGGGCGTGAATAATCATTGGGATTAAATATTTTTCTTTCCCTTTCCATTTTTTCACCACAAGGATAGAAGGATTTTCGTTCTTCATAAATTTATCTACTTGTCGGAGGAGGATAAAGAAGATCAGGCATATACTTCTCAATGATGTTCATATTATAATTAACAACAAAACCAGATAATATTTAAGGTCATAATGCAAGAATGGGATCATTGGCCAGTTCGTTGGGGAGTTTAAACCATAGACCCTCTAGGCGCTCAATTTTTCCAATGATCTTGACTATGTGAGGCCCAACTAAGGAACCCTCTCCAAGATTACACTGAAATAGTTCCTTGGAAAAATCATACCATATTTATCTAGATCTCTCTCAGTAAAGACCACAGAGTTTCTCAAGCATGGTATATAAATCCATGTTTTCATGAGACTTCATGAGTTCACTAGAAATAGATGAAAGCATCAAACATAGAACATTGATCACGTCATTAATATATTTTTCATAGACTAGGAACTCTTCACTAGTCTCCTCTTGAGTAGGAATTTAGGCAATGATGATTCCAGTATGTAATATTTCTGTTCATGGCATAAAATATCCCAAAGTCATCTAAACTACTCCTGAAAGTTACTTCCATTGAGGATATTATCTTTACCTGAAATAGATCATAGGGATAGTGTGGATGAAGATCTTTTAATATTATTCTAAAATTAAAAGATAATATTATTTGTACTTTTCTTGATTTCAAATTCTTTGAGGAATAATAAATTAATTTATTTTATGAAATCTCCCACTATTTTATCAAGTCCCAATAGCCCCCACCATTGAACTTGGAATCTCTAGTCTCTAGTACATTCAAGTGGAAAGGATCTATTTCCCCTTCGTATAACCCCAAAAAGGTTTGTTCAAGCTATTTTGAAGGTATTTAGGTAGGTCAATCATTATCAACTATGGTATTGTAGCTCTTTGATCTGTTTAGTGGACTCCCAAATCCAGAAATCTTGACTTGTATTTTCAGAACACTTTCCTCCAAATTAAACCAAGTCTAAGATGGGATACTCCTCTTGATGTAAAATGGTTAAGTCACCCGAATACCTTAATAATAACTCCCTTTATAAAAGTAAGTGTCCCAAAACTGGTTGGTCAAACATATAGTTCCATTTAATTTTTGTTCCTAATCAAGAAATGGAAGGCCTAGTCTAAATTAATATTAGATTGAGGGATTTTATTTAATTATGCTTAAATTTTTATCTCATTTGATCCTTTAAGTGTCTTTTTAATATTGAAGTGGATATTTACTAAATAAATTAACAATGTTTTCATAAAACATTTATGCATGATAAATTTTATTTAAATTCCATATTGGAATATTAATTCATTTATGTGATTGCGATCTTGCATCAATAAATATAATTTTAATGAAATATAAAGAAAATAAATAAATACATAAATGACACAATTTTTATTTTATCTAATAGTTGATTTAATGAGTGGACATTAAATTAACTTATGACCTAGGTGAAATAAATCCTTATGCCAGACATGGAATGAGCAACATCCTTATAAATTTCCACCTATGTATCATCGAGTTGGCACCATTATGGTTCCATCTTGAACAATATTTTTACACCTTGGGATGCTCCATTAATTTTAAATATTCTTTACTGATAGGCGGGTGAGGGGAAAAAAGGATTGGTAAAAGGAAATTACATAAATATCCTAGGACACATATGTCTTATATAATTATTGAAAGAGGGATAACTCGCAAGCCATCTTTTAATTAAATATTAAATAATTGAAAAACCATGAAATAATTTTCATTAAATAAATTCCAACACATACGTAGGTCATGTTCAAGCTCCAGACATGAAATGAATTTGAGAAAATTAACTGGATATTATTCATATGATTATTAGTTCTTTATTATTAAGATAAATGTGGTTGTATTAACTAATTAATAAATTCCCTTTCATCTTAACGATCATCCGAACATAATTAAAGATACCCAAAAAAATTGGATTCAAGTAAAATAAATATTAGAACCATTAATGACATATTTATTACAGTAAATTAATTTAGAATTTAAAATTCATTAAAACCATTATTAAATTTTCACACACACAACGGTCTTCCCAAAAAATAACATTTTAATGCTGTAATTTTTCAAATTTAATGTAATTTTAATTTTTTTCATTAATGGGAGAATAAATAGAATGTACATCCAGCTACACGTCAAGTACGTAAGTTTCTATATATTAAAGTCACTGCCTGGGGCTTCTGCTTGTTAACTCAGAAAACTACACTATGTGTAAATTCATGCTACACACCCTATATCTTCTTATTGTGTTCCAGGTTTTCCAAATCAACACATGTTGTACAATAAAATTAGGGTGTGTTTTTAATTACTCGATGAATCTAGCTACAATTAATATGGGTATAAAACTTGTGATCTGGCCGTACGCTGTGTAACCCATCTATACCAGCCAATGATTTGGCACTTCTCGATGGCATCCTTGGTTATTCATCATTTGTTTTTAAATATCTAAAAAAATGAAATATTAAATGAACATGATTAATATGTCGATAACATGTTAACACAAATTAGATTAAAGAACGAATAACATTAAGTTGAAATATAAATATGATTTTCCATAGATAAAAATTAAAATAAAAATGTAAAAATGTAAACTTGACTACTTTGATACAACTTGTGTTTTGTGGGTGTAGAGGAAGAGTTGTGGTGGGGAGAGATATATTAAATTTTATTTTAATTTTTTTTTCCCAAAACTAAGAATGAGGATCTTTCATGTAAAATGTATAATTAATTTATTTAATATCTGAAGAAATAAATACATGGGATTATGAACATTCTTAGTTGATGATTTTTTATCATCTGATAATGCCCTTTCGAATTACATTTGTTGAGTTTTTTAGGATCTAAGGGTAGAATCTCTCTAGAGGCGATCAACACATTCTTCAATGGTCTTAGAGTAAAATTATTCGTTATATGGGTGCTAGTATAGAAAATTGAATGCCTTGTGTTGTTTGTTATTGATCACTCATTCTTTGGTCTTGAAAAAATTTCTCTTGGGTTTCTTGTTCTTTAGTGAGAGATAGGAGGAGGAGTTGAGAGAGAATTCATTGTGTGCAACAATTCCCAATTTCAAAACATGGAATTGGTTTCAAATGTTTTACATGGTATAAATTTTCATCTATCTATAGATATAGGATTTTTGTGAAAAAATTTAATTGTATAATATCCATTAAATATAATTATAACCATTAAATAAATCACATGCCACATAATAATAATAATAATATTTTTTTGGTTCGCCAACTTGCGCAAAATGGATAAATAATATCTATTGACTCGTAAATAATTATTTTATCACCGGAAGCAGTCTTGATCCATTTGAACTACACTTTCATTTATTGAACACTCGAATATATATTTTATTCTCTTAAATAAATATTTTATTCAAAAAATAATAAATAAATATTAATTAAATATTCAATAAAATAAAAATATATCTTTTATTCTTAATCTGGTGAATAAATAACTTTTAATTTATGTGATCAATATTACATGAAATAAATTATTCCTCAGTCTTGAAAATAATATTTATTCCATTAATTAAATTCAAATAGAATTTACTCAAGGCAAATAGAAATACTTAGTGTGTGGACCTCTAGGATTCATTATGGTTTTCATTAGTTGGACTTGCCTGAAGTCTAAAATTACTATCTAGCAATGGCTCAAGGAACCCAAGAGAAAGAACTTAATTTCAGAATGATGATAACCACATATTAACACTACCACAAAATTGGGTTTCTGCAGTACCACCCTTTATCACCGAAAAAAAGCTGATAAAGGGGGGGTCTTTATCAACCCTAAGAAAAGCAATGATAAAGGCCCCTCATTATCATTTCTTTTTTTATTGCTGATAAAGGGCCCCCCTTTATCGGCGCTTTTTTTAGTAGCACTGCTAAAGGGGGTTTTTTAGCAACGCGCATTTTCCTAGAGTTGATAAATGTGTATATTTTCAAAACAAAATTCATAAAAAATAATATATTTATATATAAAAATATTTATATTGATATGAATATAATAAATATTTTTTAAAATATTCTTTATATCGACTTGATATATGGTAGACCCAAAACGGACATCCCAGAGCCAAAATTATTGTCGTTTGTAGGGATTAAGTACATTTTACACCTTGAAGAATAAGAGAAGGTGTTACAACGGTCACAGTATTGTATTTATGGTCGTAAGATTTGATTTGATATGTGGTTGAGGAAAAACGGACACCCGATGCAGAAGTTGTGGCAAAACGGACCCCCAGAGCCAAACTTATGACCGTTCAGAGGGTTTTTAGTTATTTTTGAACCTCAAATGAAGTGATAAGGGGTTTATGTGATCTTCAGAGTGTGTAAAATTTTTCAATATTTGATTTGATATGTGGTAGATCCAAAACGGACACTCGGACCAGAAGTTATTGTCGTTTGAAATTTTGCAACTCTCATATCTCATAAAAATCTAAGAAACCAACAACTCACTAAAACATGCATAAATTCTACTCTGGTTGTCTGTTTGAGTGTTGCGACCAAAAAAATATAATCTCATTAAACAAGTGATGACCATGTTTAGTCGAAACCGTTAGAAGATCAGAGGAATGAAAGATATATCAGTTATAGTACACCAAAAAAAAGTCCAACTTCAAACGACCATAACTTTCGCTTCGAGTGTCCGTTTGGGCTCTACCACATATCAAATCAAAGGCAGTGAAGATATATACACAAAAGTCTTACTCGAACGTAGTTCCAGTGAGTTATAACTAAAACCTCAAAAAACAACCAGAAGTCTTCTAAAACTCAATTTCCATGTCCGGACCCCTGTCAAATTTTTCTTAAAACGGTCAAAAAAAATTATATGTCTATCTATTCGGCCTCCGACCCCTGTTTTATCATATTTAATTCTATGATCTTTATATTAACTATTCATGGAGCTAAAACGAACACCCAGAGCATAATTTTTTCCCTTTTAAGTGACTTTGTGATTTGTTAGGTTTTTCGAGACCCCATTTCTTGCACTTTTTATTATACATATCAATATATAATATTTGTAAATATATTTAAATATGTTTAATTATACCTACAAATATACTTATAATATATATCTAGGTGTGTGTGTTGTATATATGTATGTCTGTATTTATATATATATTTATTTATTTATAAAAACACACATAAGAAAACATATTTTGTAAATATATTTAAAACTTATCTTATAAATATATATTAATATACAGATAAATATATGAATAAAAAATTATAACTATATATATATATATATATATTAATATAATTAAATATATGTATATATTAATATGACAAAATATATATTTATATATTAATATGAAA
Organism: Viscum album; assembly: GCA_963277665.1. Classification (NCBI taxonomy): domain Eukaryota; kingdom Viridiplantae; phylum Streptophyta; class Magnoliopsida; order Santalales; family Viscaceae; genus Viscum; species Viscum album. The sequence goes on from OY728158.1 coordinate 1,351,729,026, forward strand.
ATATTTTTAAATATATATAAATATGTTAATATATATATATATATATTAATATATAGATATTTATATTAATATATGTATATAGATATATATATTAATATATCTAAATATACATTTATATTAATATATGAGTAAATATAAATAAATAAATATATAAATAAATAGATTTGTTATTAATTGAAAAGAAAAGCAATGTGGTTGAGTGTTAAAAGCTTTGGCATGCAGGCAGGAGGACTCGAGTTCGAATCCTGAGGGAGGCAGGTCGCATGTATGTGTGGGGAATTACCTAGTGTTGTTAAAGTGGTGGGGCTGGGTGGGGCTGGGTGGAGCTGGCATAGGGTGTGCGTGGGCTACCAATGGCGGTATATGGTATTAAAGGGGGGATTCAAGTGCTGTTAAATCCCCCCAGAATTGAAAAAAAAGTTTTTTTAATATTTTTTCAACTTTTATCAGCATTTTTTTAGCATTGATAAAAGAGGCCTTTATCAGCGCTTTTCTGAACGATGATAAAAGGGACCCCCTATCTTTGCCTCGATTAAAAGTGATTTTTAGTGATGTCAATCGACTTTTCTAGAACTGATAAAGGCTATATTTGTAGTATTTTAATGATCGCTATGTAATATAATACCTTGGGACAATATCTCATCAACCATATCTCTTGATAGTTTCATCAACCTATATGTTTGATACTTTGTTTTTTGACTATCTGAAATAAACTCTTCATTTCACAATGTCTATGGAATTGAGGGTGAGAGTTCTATTTCAATCAATGATATAAGATATAAACTTCCATAAAAATGGAAGGGACAAATACGTACTTGACTTATCCATCAATAACATGTCATTCGTGATGCACCCAACATACACTACGTTCCACCAACTTATGGCATGGTATTATTCATTTTCAGATTTAAGTCTGTGATTCATGATGTTTATTAAAAATAATCTTAATGTTTAGGGAACATTAAATATGTTCACATTTAAGAATATCTGATGACACTAAAACATGTAGAATTCCTTCTATCTGGTCTGTTCTCATAATATCATGTCATGGAGATTACCAAGTGCGAACTTCTTGATAAGAAGTCATATATGCTTATTGATATTCCTGAATTGTGTGTACATTTTTGTACATTTTATTGTGTTTTTATAACATGTTTTCTCTAGTTACAAGTTCTTTATAGATAAAAATCTATAATTAGGTGATCATAATTCTTTTTTCGGTATTTCAATGACAAAGACACAAAATCGGGGGAAAGTTGTCAAAAATTCAAAACTACATTTCCTATACTTTCAGACACATGCCATGTACCCAAACCTTGACATGGATTATCCCGGCCAAGTACATTCCCAAGTTACCAGAATCATGTACACACCTTGTACATTATATACATTTCGTGTATCCTCTTCTAGAAGACGTTGGTGGATGAGAAGAAGTCTACATGCCCATGTTTCCAGATGACCTTTAAATGCCATGTACAGTATATACACATCGTGTCTCCCCTTCTAGAAGCAGTTGGTGGCCGATTAATGAAAGTACACCCCATGTGTGGTGGTTCTACAGGCCGTTTACCTTTACCTACCAAGCGGCTCCGTCTTCCAAGTCAAATATGGTGTTTTGGTCACCCATTGGTGGATAAAAAGATTGAAAAATGTGTGGATAAGACTACACACCGGGTACTTTTAGGTACACGCTGTTTACTCCTAAAAGATAAGAAGAGAGAGAAAGAAGAGGAGATAAGAGATAAAGGAAGGTGCTTTCGTGCTACCTTCTCAATGACCATCTCTCTAAGGATTTTAAGAGGATGCATCCAGGTACTACACATTCTTTAATTAAAAGTTACTCCATGAGTAGCTAAAATCCTTATGTGTTGGGGTTTTGGACAAATGAGTGTTGTAATTTATCAATTGTGATGTTGTAATCATATTGTTCGTATTTTCTTTCTCATAATTACTTATTTACACTTATTCCAATATTACTAGAAATCTATTATCAGACCAATAACGATATTTATAGGGATCCTTTAAGAAATTACGTTTAAAAACATCCAAGACCATTCAGTGTTTTTATCACCTCAAAAGAGATTCAATTAATATAAATTAAGAGAAATCCACTCCCAGACCAACAAAATTGACTTCCACTGATTTAAAAAAAATGTACCAAACCATGGGGGTTCTGTTGCATAAAGTAATCCTGGAGATTTCAATTATTATGAAAAACACAACTTCATAAGCAAATTGATTTAATAACAACCTATTGAAATCCACAACCCCAACGCATTTCCCTCCAAATTTTCATCAAAACCGTATTCTTATGTTTTTCTTTATCCATTAAGTAAATTTTCTACGAAACTAAAATCCAATACCCTTTTCATCAAAACATAAAAAAATGGCTCTAAATTTCAGTACATATCATTAAATAAAGTACAAAGTAGATAAGAAAGACAAAAATAACTCTTTTTCCATTGGATCTACCCATTATTGGTACTATACTTATTATGGTAATATAATTTGGATATCCGAAAATAACACTTCAGTAGAAACAACTACCAAAATTTGACTTCATTGTTGGGGAAAAGGATAGTTAAAATTGTTTTTGTTTAAATCATGTTTGAATCAAATTATGTGAAAATAAAAATTAAAAAATTATCAAAAAAATCTTCTTTCTAACCCCATTTCTATTTATCTTTCTTCTTTATCATTTATGCTTGGCGTATTTTTTATTGTACAGGTTCGTTGATGTATGAGTGACTACCTTACTAATTCCCAAATTGTTGAGTCATCAGAGATTCTTCTATTTGAACCATATATCGAACAGATGCTTTTGAGGTGATGATGTACTCTCATGGATGAGAACAACGAAAACAATCCCATGTCACAAAACAAAGAGGGAGCTCTAGCAACTTTCCAAGGTGCTGGAGAGCCATTTGGCCTGGAGGAAAACCAGAACCAGCATGCTCCACTTGCTCCAGGAGATAGCCCACAACAGCTCCAACAGTTCCGACTGAAGCTGATGCAATACCTACAGCCCAATGAGGGGTTGTAATTTTCCTCTAAGGAGAAGCATTATATGCCACCTCCACTTCCTCAGCATCCACCTCCAGTTTGTACTCTCATGGAGTATGGCCTACTGTATTTCATGGAGATGACATAGGCATTGTCTGTCCACTGATGATGGCCCAACACATTGAGATCAATCCTGCCATTATGCAGCTGATCTAAAACATAGTTCAGTTCAGCGGCCTGCCCAGCGAGGACCCCAATGCCCATCTCTCCAATTTTCAGGAGGTCAGTGACACGTTCTTCTACCACGGAGTGTCCACAAACACCATTTTTCTTCGCATCTTACCCTTCTGTCTTATGGATAAGGATAAATACTTGATCATTGGTTTGTCGCAGTAATCTATCCTCACCTGGGAGGAGCTATCCTAGGCATTCCTGTCTAAATATTCCCCACATTCAAAAATGTTAACCATGGGGAATGAAATACAAAACTTCCAGCAACATGACTCAGATTCGTTGTAAAATTCATGGGAGTATTTCAAGGAGATGTGGCACAAATGCCCACACCATAGACTCCCATTTTGGAAGCAGGTCCAGATCTTCTACAGAGTACTTTCAACGAACACAAAATCTTTGGTGGATGCTACTACTGGAGGTATAGTTATAAGGAAGTCCCCCTAATAGATTTTCAAACTACTGGAAGAAATGTTTACCAATAGCTTCATGTGGAATTCTATGTGGGGCACACAAAAATGATGTATGCACAACATCGATGCTACTACTATTCTTGCTTCTTAGTTGGACATTATGTACAAAACTATCGATGCACTGAATCGAAAGGGCACATCCCAAGTACATGTTGTGAACCATCCGTCATGTAGAAAATGTGGTGATAACTATATCATGGGAGAATTCTCGGGCCCTACAGTCGGCCCTTCGACGAGTGAGGTGAGCTATGTTTCTCAAAACTGAGGGTCGAACCAGTACCAGCAGTACCAGAAAACAGCATGGCGTGATCACAAGAACATAGGATGGGGGGCCACAATAGTAGTATCCTCATCCCTAGTAACCACATGGCTATGGTCAGCCTCAGTATTAGAGCCAGTACCCAAGGAAACAGAATCCCCAGTAGGGATCATACTAGCAGCAAGGGTATCAAAATCCTTACCCACAGCAGTTGCGAGAGCCACCACCTCCACCAACTTCACAGCAACCTCATCCAAAAAACACCTTAAGGTTAGAGGATCTCATGAAAAAGTTTATATCTACTATTGAGACCAGATTCTAGAATCATGAGGCTTCCATTTGAGGCCTGGAGAACCAAATTGTCCAGTTGGAAAATCAACTCTCGAGGAGACATCCTAGTACACTACCGAGTGACACTGTGAAGAACCCAAGGGTGGAGGCCCATGTTGTCACACAGTGAAGTGGAAAGGAGCTACAATAAAAGGAACCACCATAAATAGGTGCACCAAAACCCCATACTGATGAATAATGTATAGTTACAGACACCTCCCCATCAAAAGGACCACCAAAAGAGGCTTCACATTGTAAAGGAAATGAGGTTTTCAAACCCTTAGATATTTCATTACCCTTCCCTGAGAGGATAAAGTTGAAAAGGGTCGGACCACCAGTTCTGAAAATTCATGGAAGTGTTCAGGAAGCTACACATCAACATTCCATTTTCCAAGGCACTGACACAGATTCCCTCATATACGAAATTCATAAAGGTGATCCTCTCCAACAAAAAGAATATGGAGGATCTATGCACCATTTTACTAACCTAGGATTGCTCAGCAGTCATACAACATTTGATTCCTCCCAAACTCTAGGATCCCGGAAGCTTCACTATCCCATTCACTATTATACCATGTGAGTTTGGGAAGGCCCTCTTCAACTTAGGGGCCAGCGTCAACCTCATGCCCATCATATTTTTTAAGAAACTAATGCTCAATGATCCGAAGCCTACCCGAGTGACCCTTCAGCTCACCGAATGATTCATCAAATATCTGAAGGGATACTGGAGGACATGCTAGTAAAGGTGGTCCGGCTAATTCTCCCTAGATATTTTCTCATCCTTGACATGGAAGAAGACTAGTAGGTACCACTCATTCTGGTAAGGTATTTCTTGGCCACTGGGAAGGTATTGATCGATGTACATCAGGAGGATTTTATTTTCAGAGTATGAGACGAAAGTGCCTCCTAAAATGTCCTCAAATCCATCAAAAAATAATCATTATCAAATCATGAGGGTTTATATGAAGTAACCAACATGTATGATCACTTGAGAAGAAAATGGGATGATCTGGTATGTTCTTTCCCCATAGATGACTTGGTTTTTCCAGACATTCCAGTTGATGATGCACTAGAGGACTTACAATTCCTAGAAGGCAAGGGAAGCCACTACTGGTAGCGTGCTGTTATTCCCCACATTCTGGAGTGGTCCAAGGTACAACCACTTGTACCTTTGATTCTAAATAAACTTTAAATTGAATTGAATCCACTCCCATATTCTCTATATTACGGGTATTTGGGACACCATCAGACATTTCCCATCATACATAGTGTAGCACTGTCCCAAGAGCAGGAGTATGTCCTTCTGCAGGTTTTAAAGTGGCGAAAATAGGCTATTGGGTGGACAGATGCGGACTTAAAGGGTATCATCCCTACCATTTTCACCCACATGGTGTTTATCGAAGAAGGAGTGCAACCATATTGGTAACCCCACTGATGCATGAATACCCCCCACCCCCCATGAAGGATGTTGTAAAGAAAGAGGTAATCATGTTTCTTGATGCAGGCATCATATACCCCATCTTAGATAGTTCAGTGTTTAGTCTCCTGCATGTGGTACGCAAAAATGGGGGTATCACTGTGATTTCAAATGACAAGAATGAGATCATCCCTACACGCACTATCACGAGATGGAGAGTCTGTGTGAACTATAGAAAGCTGAATGACGCCATAAGGATGGATCATTTCCCCTGCCCTTCATGGATCAGATGCTAGAGATACATACGGGGCACAAGTTTTACTACTTCCTCAATGGCAATTCCAGCTGAAATCATATTTACATTTCTCTAGAGGATCAAGAAAAGATAACATTCACTTTCCATTATGGTATGTTTTCTTACCGAATGATGTTCTTTGGCATGTGCAACACACCTGCCAGCTTCTAGTGATGCATGCTATCTATCTTCCATGACATGGAGGAACAGATCTTGGAGGTTTTTATGGATGTTGTTTCCATTTATGGAAAATCTTTCACCACTTGATTGCAGTACCTAGAGATATTTCAAGAAAGATATAACTCTAACCTAGTTTTAAATAGGGAAAAGTGTTATTTCATGGTGGTGAGTGGCATCTTCCTTGGCTATAGAATCTCGACGAAGGGGATAGAGGTGGACTTGGAAAAGATAAAATTCATTTCATGACTTCCTATTCAAACTTCCGTTCAGAGCCATTAGTAGCTTCCTAGGGCATACAGGTTTCTACAAGAATTTTTTCCACAACTTCTCAAAGATAGCTCCTCTCCTCACCAGCCTTCTGACCAAGGATGTAATTTTTGAGTTCTATGAGGAATGCACCATATCTTTTGCACACTTGAAGCAATTCCTGGTGGAAGCTCTAGTAATGATTGTTCCCAATTGGGAACAAAAATCATATGTGATGCTGATTCCAGTGACTACATAATGGGAGCTGCCCTAGGCTAGCAGCTAGACAAAATTTTCTGACCCATCTATTATGCTAGCAGGAAGCTCAATGAGACACAAATGAACTACACTACCACAAAAAAGGAGATGTTGGTTGTGGTGTTCACGTTCTACATGTTCTGTTATTACATTGCGTTATCTAAAGTTATATTTTACACTGACCATGCAGCACTATAGTACCTTCTGAACAAGAAAGATGTGAAGCCACGTAAGATCTGATGGGTACTTCTCCTATAAGAATTTGATCTGGAGATTTGAGATAAGAAGGGGAGCGAGAAATTTGTTGCTGATCATCTCTCCCACCTAGAGCTGCCTCATTTGGAGAAGGAATAAAATCGGGGGATCAAGGTGGATTTCCCTGATGAGTACCTCTTTTCAGTCAAAGAATCACCTAGACCCTAGTATGATGACATTTCTAATTATTCAGTTTCAGGTACCATCCACCCCGACCTCTCGTTTCAAAAGTGGAAGAGGTTTTTATCTAATGTCAAGTGGTACTTATGGGAAGATCCTCTACTATTCTGATCCTATAGAAATGGGGTGATCTGACGTTGCATACCAGAAATTGAAGTTCATGGAGTTCAAGAATTCTCTCACGCCTCACCAGTTGGGGGACATCATGGGCCAGACCGTACTATATCAAAGATCCTGAAGTCTCGATTTCAGTGGCCCAACATGCATAGAGATGTCTAAGCCATTGTCTCTAGTTGTGATCGATGCTAATGAACATGTAATGTGGGGAAAAGAGCCTGGATTCCCCACCACTCCATCATTGAGGTCAAAATATTCGACGTCTGGGGCATCAACTTCATGGGGCCATTCCCCCCATCTTTCAGGAACACGTACATCCTGTACAATGTCCACTACGTCTCCAAGTGGGTATAAGTCCGTGCTATAACACATGACACGACCAAATTTCTCATGGACTTTTTAAATAAACACATTTTTAGTAGGTTCGGCATTCCCCATGTATAGATCAGCAATAGAGGCACCCACTTTGACATAACATTGATAAAAGGAGTAATGTCAAAGTACGGAGTGAAGCATCATATGGGGACACAATATCATCCTTAGTCTATAGAACAAGTGGAGCTCTCTAATCATGAGCTCAACAATATACTGAAGAAAATGGTAAACACTTAAAGGAAAGATTGTTCCAAGAAGATAGACGATTCATTGTGGCCATATCGGACCACTTGAAAGACACCACTAGAGATGTCCCCATTCCACCTCATCTATGGAAATCCATTCCATCTTCTAGTAGAGTTGGAGAAAAAATCTTACTCAATCCTCAAGGCCCTGAATTTTGATCTAAAGGCAACTGAAGAGAAGGGTATATTCCAACTGTCGGAATATGATGAAATATGATTGGAGGTGTATGAGAATGCCAAGATGTATATGGAGAAGATGAGAGAAATCAATAACTAGATGATTTCATGAAAATTGTTCCAACATGGTGATCAAATACTCTTTTTTAACTCCCAAATTCAACAATTTCTAGGAAATCTAATGTCATGATGGTCGAGACCATTTCGAGTCATATGAGTATTCCACCATGGAGCGGTAGAAATTTCTAGGGAGGATGGTAAATCATTCAAAGTGAATGTACAACAACTGAAGACTTACCATCACATGGAAGACATGGTGGGAACTCTCTCCACCATGTATCTTAAGTATGCAGTGGTAAGTCGGTCGATCTGAAGACCTAAAACAAATGTACTTCGTGGGAGGCAACGCAGAGGTTACACACCATTTCCCCCCTATAAACACGGCATGTACTAATTCTTTTTCATCTTTATTTATAATTTTATAAATATATAGATATTCTAAGTAAAATATAGGGATGATGCTGGTGTCGATGGTAAAGTTGCTGAAGTTGATCTGAGCCATCACTGGTTCAAATCCCTCAATACCAATCTTCTGCATGGGGTTCCTCCTTTTTATACTCTTGTTTCCTTACACAGAATGTGTGGTGCATTTCATATTATATATATATATATATTTATAATAAAACACGTGATGGGGATGGACAGGTTGGCCAGGGTCGTAACCCGGTTCTAGAAGACCCGAGTTTGATTCATGACAATCGTACCATTTCCATCATTGGTCCTTTTAATAAAACCACACAGCATGTATTTCAATATACATCTAGTGTTCCATGTTTTCATTAATAACTAAAAAAATTCAAAATAAAGGAAAATATTTGGGTGAAGTTGGCAGATTTGCAGAGTCTTTGCCTTGGTTCCAAAAGATCCAGGTTCGAACTCGGCTAATCTCACTACTTCATCCATTTTATTCTAATTAAAAATGAAGCTCCATGTATTTCCTTCCTCCCATGTAGTATTGTATTGGTGAATTAATTATACATAATTAATAAACATGAGAAACAATTCAACCATTTCTCCAGTGGTTGAAGGATTCTGTTTGGAATGGACGATCGCCAGTTCGAACCTCACCCCAAGCACCAGACCAAAGATTGCACTTCTATTTTTCCAATTTTAGAACACAAGATGTTTATTTAACAATACATTATGTGTATAGATTTATTTTTGGTAAATTATATATATATATATATTAATTATAAATATTAATTATTATATATTATACTATAATAATTATATAATATATTACTTAAAAAAGCACTACATGGCTTGTTTTCTAAAGTATATGTTGTGTACTCTGGCCATAGAAGCTAGAAACCCTATGCAGCCACACCCCGTGTCGTGCGGTGCCCCCCCCCCAATGTTTTCTTCTCCCGGACACTGCACGACCTCCCAACTTCAAATCCACTGATTTCGTCCACTTTTCGGTACGATTTTTTCTGCATTATGATCCTCACTTCGGGATATGGTCGACAAAAACCATGCGCATGGGAAGTGTGCCACCTCCACTATTGAGGGTGAGAGGCCCACATTTTCAAGATACGACTCCCACCCATGGCGACACCAGCCACGGACTTCCCGGTGTACCAGCCTTCTCTGCTAGCTATCTTACCACCACTCATCGCCCTGGCGGAGGTTGGTCCTAGTACGACGCCTCTACCACCCCACACGGAGACTCTAAGAACCACCCTTTCTCCACCACCCGATGCCACCCCTCCTAAGCCCTCCTCTGAAGCAGCTGATCTTTCACTGGCCACCACGTCCAGTTTGCCTTCATCTTCTACAGCCGCTCCTCCATCAGAGCCATCCCCTGCTGCTACCCACCTAGGCCGGCCCTTGTGGGTTTCCCCTTTCCTTTCATGGTGTTCCCGATCACCAACCTGGTGCATGATAGAGCACAACACTTCTCTCGTCGCCCAATCCAATTGAACAGTCGTTATCTCGAAAGCAGTGTACCTTAGTAGCTGGGTATTTGGGGAGAGTTGGAGGATCTCCTTAGGCACACACCATTACTTACGATCATCTAGTTCATCACTCCAATTTTTAGAGATTTATTTTTAGAGATTGATGCATCCTTCAAGTTCTACAGGCCTAAGTACTGGTAGAAACCTAGAGACATTGTTCCGGTGGTCCGATTTCAACTCGGTGGTTAACCCTTTTCCCTTACCATGACCAATTTTTTGAGGGTGTGGTTTCTATCCCCATCCAGTCACCCCACCCCTTGTCTCACCCTAACCCGCTCCAAGGATTCTGAGCCCATTTCTATGTGGCGGGATATTGTTGGTCCTTACCACCACAACACCCCCAATTCCCAGAAGAGTCCCCTCATCATTTACCCTATCATCTTTTTCATCCCCCAGTTCTTTAGAGCTACCCTTTTTTCATACCACAAGGATATGGGGGTTGTGACTGGCCGTGACATGGAGCTCCTCACCAGTGTCATCCGGCAGGACTACCCAGACCTCTACTACCTTTCTGCCTCCTACTTTCAGGTCATGTTCACCGACCGTTATGGAAACCTTTATGGTGGGTTCTACGCCTCCCGCCTTTCCCACCACCTCGTCATTTTTGAGACTTCCCTTCCTCACTATTGATTAAGTTCCCCCCATTGGATAGACTTTCTCATGATTACACGCATGGGATTGGTCTGGAAATAGGGGCACTTACGTCCTTGACCTGGCCCGACCACCACCCCCTGTCGACCCTCCTACCCCTAAGACTACCCTTGTACCTCCTTTCCCACCCCACCCACTTCTTTTTTACTTCCTTTTTCTTCCCCCATTCTTTCTTCTTTTGTTCCTTTTACTGCCGCACCTCCCTCTGCACCCTCGGTCGATCTCTCCTTTACCTTCCGCTTGGCCAAGCTAGAGTGATGCCAAGATATAATGGATGAGACTCTTAGGAAGCTTTTGAAGCTATTGGGTATTCTTCATCAGCATCATGGTATTCCACCACTCCCAGCTCCTAATTCTCCTTCGTCTCATGCACCTTCTGATGCAGCTCCACCACCGTTTATAACACTATCCTTGGATTTTTCTCTCCTCTCTACTACTGGACAAACTGCTACCACTACTACTGCCCGTTCAGATATAGCTATCGAACCTTCTATTCTGATTCCAGATCCCATGACTCTGACTACTACGGCTTCTCTTCCGAGTGCATTTTTCGAGCCTCCAGCTTCCATGGCTGTTGATCTTTCTTTGTTGGCAACTTCTATACAAGATGATGACTCTTCTAAGGTGACCCCTTAATTGGTTTTTGGGAAACATTATTCCAATATATAAATATATATATATATATATATATATATATATCTATTTGTGTGTGTGTGTGTGTAATATCATGTGCCTATTTTCTGTTGTGTAAGATTGCAGTTTTCCCTCTCTACGACCATCACAGGTACTCTGGAATGCTTTGGGCTGTACTTATCCACCACTTCTTGTCTTCCTTCACCTATATGTGAGGGGAGTATTGTTTTTATGGATTCCAGTGCTTTTTATTTCTATTTTTACTTCTTCCATTTATTTCCCTCATCTTTTTCAACGGTTGTGTCCCCACATTACCTTATCCACCTTTCTGTGGCACTTGGGGGACATGTACCCTATTTAGTGTGGGGGGAGCCTCTCTACCAACACTGTTCTTTTTTCCCTTGAACTAATCTATGAGACATCATTAATAGATGAAATATTTTAAAATATAGAAAATTTTCAGTTAATTATAATTGTAAATAATAAAGGCATAGTTAAAAAATTTATAAGTCACGTTCTTATTTTAAAATTTTAATAAAATATTTTAAAATGACTGCTAATATGGTTGATTTTCCGACTTAAATTCATGGCTATCTACATTTATTAGACTATTAATTTTTATTCATGTGATGGCCTAATTAACACTTTATCATTTTCCTCATTCTTCAGTGGTATTCTAAACCTTTTTGACATATTCTTTCTCATACCCACTTTCATGAGAAATTCTTTGGATATGCATAACTACCATATTTGCAATGTTTTTCTCTTCAAAACTTGAATATTTTTTAATCTCTTTAAAATGAATAAGGAATTTGATTGTTTTTCAACCCCTTTGAACTTGAGACCTACAATACATCTGATCATTGTAAATCCTTAGAAACCATGAATTTCCTTGATAGAGAGCTACATTACAATCCAATTTTCCCTTCCTACCCTAATTCTTTTATAATTTTTCATGATTATTCACTTGAGCCTTAGAGAGGGATTTTTTGGTTTTTCATGGTGCATTTTGGTAAGCAACCCTGAAATTAAGTGTGGGAGAGTTGTCAAATGTTCATTTGGGTAAAAGTGTTCCATATCCTACTATCCATTGTATTCTTGGTGGACTATTTTATATAAAAAAATATGAAAAGAGGGACCAAGTTCATTTTTTACGCTTTACTGATGGCTTATGGACCCATTTTGGCTAAACATTATCATGGTAATGATATCTTTTTTAAGAGATCTTCATCAGGGGTGGTTTTTTATAGAACTATAATTTTTTAATATCATGCATTGTTTAAGAATTTAGCCTCCTTTTTTAAGCCTATAAGATTATTTTTCACAATATTACCTACCAACCCTTAGCCTCAGAAACATTTGAATATTGATGAAATCCATTATGATTTTTGTGATTAAAATTTCTAAATTAGATAATTAGAACACTTTCATGCATGTGGATATAGTGCATATACATAAGATTGAGAAAAACTCTATTAAAATGATCTTGAGTGATTAGAGTAATATTTTCTAGTGAGGTAAATCAACCAGTGGCATTTGTAATTGTGAAATGTTGAATGGTGTGCATAAAAGAGAATGAAAGTTTCATAATTAAAACTATAAAGGAGGCATAATCAGAATATCATTTAAAATTGAAATATTTTTTTCTCTTTATAAAATACATTTCTATACTTATAGTATTGATATGTATAATTAAAAGATTAATGCTTCCCTTTTGTAATATGGATACTATAGAGTAGATGTTTAGAATTTTCTTGACAACAAGAAAATGACTAAGTGTGGGATAGTTTGATGTGCCAGATTTGTGTTTACATTTTTGTACATTTTATCGAGTTTTTAAAACATTTTTTCACCGGTTACAAGTTATTTTAGAGATAAAATTCTATAATTCCGTGATAATACTGCATTTTTAGGTATTTCCATGACAAAAAAAATCAGGGGAAAGTTGATCAAAAATTCCAAACTACACATTGTGTACTTTTAGATACATGCAGTGTACCAGAAACCGGACATGGATTGGACAGGCCAAGTACATTCCCATGATACTAGAAGCCTGTACACGCTGTGTACAGCATATACATGTCGTGTATCCCCGTCTAGAAGGGGTTGGTGGCTGAGAAAAAAGTCTATACGCCTATGTTTCTAGCTGACCTTTACACACCTTGTATAGAATATACATGTCGTGTCTCCCCTTCTAGAATTATTTTGTGGCAGATTAATGATATTATAAACTATTTATAGTGGAACTATATGTCATGTACCTTTACCTACCAGGAAACATCATGTTACAAGTCAAAGACAGCGTGTTAGATTACCTACCGATGGAGAAAAAGATGGAAAAACAAGTTGAAATTACTACACGCCATGTACTTTTTGGTGCACATCGTGTGCTCCGAAAACCAATAAATAGCTTGAAGACCCTCCAAGTTTGGAATTCAATCATTCATTTCATTCAAATTTCATTAATTTCAAAAGGATAACACTCTGAGTACGGACTAGAAGAGAAGAATAGAGATAAAGTAGAGGAGATGAGAGAGAATGGAAGGTGCTTCCATGTAACATTCCCAATGATCGTTGCTCCAAGGCTTTTAAGAGGATGCATCTAGGTACTAAAATTCATTTAAGTAAAAGATTTTCCATGAGTAGATAAAATCTTTTTGTGATGGGGATGTGGACAAATTAATGTTGTAATTTATCAATTATGGTATTGTAATCGTATTGTTCATCTTTTCTTTTGAACAATTCCTTATTTACCATTCTTCAAATATTACTATAAATCTCGTATCATACCAGGAACGGTATTTCGAGGGGTCATTTAAGGAATTACGATTAAAAACATCCATGACCATTGGGTGTATTAATAATAAAAAAAGGGCTGAAATTAATATAAATTAAGAGAAATCAATTCTCGAACCAATGAAATTGACTACAACTAATTTAAATAAAACATACCGAACCAAGGGGGTTCTATTGCATAAAGTAATCCCAGAGATGTGAATTATTATTAAAAACACAACTTCATAAGAAAATTTATTTAGTAAAAACCTCTAGAAATCCACATCCCCGACGCATTTCCCTCCAAATTTTCATCAAAACCAAATTCCTATGTTTTTTTATCCTTTAAGTGAATTTTCTATGAAACTATAATCCAGGCACCTTTTCATCAAAACATCAAAATGGCTTTAAATTTTAGTACACTTCATTAAATCAAGTACAAACAAGATAATCAAGAAAAAAATAACTCCTTTTCTTGATGGATTGACCCCTTACTGGTACTGTACTCGTTAGGGTAATACAATTTGGATAGCCAAAAATAACACTTAGGAAGAAAGGACTACCACTTATGAGTACTTTCACCTAATGTTATATATAATATGTTTCCCATCATAGTATGTTATCCAACTATGGAACTATATTAAGAATATTTTCATAACACTTCATGGTCCCCATCATAACAGGGAACTATTCTGATCTTATCAATGTGAAAAATACTCTATGACATTATGAAATTAAAGTCATGCAGAACAATGAACAATTTGTAATAAGATGTTTAATTTAATCATTAATACATAAATTATTCATGTAATCAAACCTAAAAAATTGGTTCTAGGACACAAACTCTAACATGGAGGTCACGTAATTTGGTACGTAATCTATGTAAATGTGAATTATTAAATGAAATAAATAATTAATGGTATTAAGAAATGTTTTGGGGATTATTGGATATCAAGTCCTCACCAGTGTAATCTGGGAGTTATAGAGACAATAGTTATAGTTGAGTTTAATTCGAGATAGTATCCCATAGTGTGGTTTGTGAAATATATGTATTCTTTATGTTATGTGATTTCATATGCTACCCCAACCATGTAAGTAGGTATATTGACACCCAATGGACTCTAGGAGGGTGTCTTTTCCAACATCCAGGTTAGCGATGAACATACGGATGACTAAACCCATTTACCCACTCTCATCCCCTGGTAGTATATTGTGATGGCATTCTCTATAGTTACCTTTCCCATATATGTGTGAAGATATTTTTAATGGCTTGTGGTAATTTTCACACACTTGTATCTCTGGATATTATATCCTAAGGATTTTTATTGTTATGTTGTGTTTGTGTTGGAATGGCTTGAGGTATAGTACATGATGTACAAGTTATTGTGGATCCCAAAAACTACCATGTTACTAACTGGAGATATAGATTTTTATTATGAGGTGATGTGATGTATGATGTCCATTATAATTTAATGTTTCATAGGTGTTTTTTGGTAGGATTTATTATTTGAGATATATGACATAGGACATAAAATGTTGGGGTAGAGTGGAAACCCAATGAGGAAGTGGTAGTCGTGTACCTTCATCTGATATTATATTGGATATTGTATTACTATGTGTATTTGATAATCAGTGAGAGACCCATTGTGAGGTCGTGAAAATAACATGATTATTCGGTGGATACATAGATTTACTTATTTATCCATGGGTTATTTAGTATGCTTTATTTATCTTTTAATTGAGAGGATTTAGGGAGGATCCTATTGATTATACATGTTATTATCACACACTGTATATATAAAATATTTTTTCATGTCTGTAGATGATGATTTTTTATTGAGTTGGAAAAAACATGCTCATGGTGTTGGTTAGGAGGTATTTGGTCTTTCAGGTCACCACTGGGGGTTTTCTTCTGGTAATCATAGTTTCATTTTAGTTGTTCCGTTTAGTGAAATTAAATTATTGTATTGGGATCTTACCTTGATTGTGAGAAGTATTTTTCTAGTAGTTTTATCTTATCTATTGTTTCTCCTATTTTTATTAGAGGGTAATGGCTCTCATTTTTTAGTATTATATACCTTCACTTCTTATTTCCATTTTGAGGCCTACTGGAGATGGTCTTTAGGTATCATTATCTCTCTTCTCTCATTACCATCCTAGGAGTGGTACCTTTTGGGCATGGTTTATGATATATTTGTATCAAAGTTTAGTTTGAGGTATTGAATGGAGTTTAAAGGTAGGAACTAGTGAGGACTTCATGGGTTGGTATGAAAACTGTGTCAGTTGATCCTAGAATGTGATTTAAACAAGGGAACTGATCCTGAACATTTGTATTTAGGTTCCATTGTGATCTAATGAAAGTAAATTTATGTTTACTGAGCCTACTAAGTGATTTCATTCTGCTTTTGGGGTAGAGACCTTTGAAATGATCATGCGTCATTCTTGTTTGTGCATGTGTATAAAATGGGCAGATAATGGGATTAGGTTGAACATTAAATAATTAATATTAAATGTTCTTTAATCAATTTTTATGATTCCTTAACTATTTTTTCTTTTATATTTATTTCTCCAAGATGACATCCTCATCATGTCTACACTAAATCTTCTCATTAGGATATGTGAGTAGATCGCCACTAAGTTGAGTTTAACAATGATAACACTTAGAGTAAGAAACTCTTTTAGTCTCAATGTTTAGTCTCTAGAAGTGTGAGGGTTTTACTTCCGATTTAGTAATGGAGGACTGGTTGGAGGAGGAGGATATGTCCTTTATTTCGATTCATGCTCAAAAGGAGCGCAATGTTTTGTTTGCGGTGATGATTTTTTGTGGAGGATCCATTAAGTGGTGTTTCTTATTCCTCAGGGATCATGAGGTGTTAGTTGTGTGATAATGTTTTAGATCGGTTTTGAGTTGAGATTCTTTCTTCGACCAAAAACGTGATCTGTTTTTAGGATATTCTTACCATTTAATAAGGAATCTGTAAGGACCCCTAGTTGCCCGGAGTCGGTGCCTTATTTTATTACATTGGAATATAAACGAGGAATATGAATCCCTGAGGACTAAGTAGTTTAGTAGCTTTGGAAACAATACACATAAAAAAGTTTAACATTATATCTTGAAAGGAAAACAACACTAATTTATTCCATTATAAACATCCATGCCTCCTAGATTATGCTTGCAAGTCATTCATAATTACTTCTTCATATCCTAGGAAAATGAAACATAAGAATGGGGTGATCTCAAATGCTCAGTAAGAGTAATTAATATAGATTAAGATAACATAAATATTAGACATGGTAAATAATTTAAAACGCATGGCTTTAAAAATCAACTTCAACATAATATGGTAGGAATATGATCTGAGTAAATATTGCCATAACATAATCATGGGTATTCTACTAGTCAAATAACCAAATCATATTTCAATTACTAGATTCAAGATGAGAGAATTTAATATTTCGGACATTATGAAACATTTTTTCAAGGCCTCATCCAAGACGTCTAAAAATGATTTGGGGCTTAGCCAAATCCATCTATCACATTGGGAAAGGCCTCGGCCAATTCCACATCTATTTGTCTCATGAAACCTACTGATGCATCTCTGGGATTTATAAGGCCCCACCCGTCACATAATAATTCCAATTCATTCCTCATAAGATCAAGGAAAAACATAAACAACATATACACTCATATTGAAACTATGAGATCAAATGTAACTAACTTTCCGCAATTATTGAACATAAAACACTAACCATTCTGAGTAATATGATGAATGGTTTTAGGATATATCATCCACAATAAAATTAGTCATAATAAATTCATTAAAACATAGGAAATTAAATCATAAATAATTAAAACCAATAATACATAAGATTAAACAATAGTGTTGAATCAGGCAAAAATACTCTTATAAAATCATTAAGCAATTCTTGAGATAAATACTCTTAATTTTGAAAAGAAGAGTTCTTTTGGAAAAATCATGTATAAAACCTTAATTTAAGTAATATAGTATTTTCATAATAAAATTATTGATTTTATAAAGATAATGGTTTCCAAAAAAACAGATTATATAGTGCCCTTGAAAATAGATACGAATTTGAGAAAATCTCTTGAATCTGGCTTGTATTTTGGAAACAGTTTTGAAAGTTTCTTATAAAAAATGTAACTATCCATAAAATAGGGAAGTATTCTAGTTGCTCTAAATAAATAGAAATTTCAAACACAATTTATGATGAGTACATAATAATACATAATAATTTCATTGAGGTAATTAGATAGTGAATGTAACCCGAAAGAAAATGGAAGTTCGGGTGGAAAACCCTTACCTTGAGTTCGAATGTGTTCCACTCATGAACATAAGGTCCTGGAATATGAAATTAGACTTATTTATAAATTATTTTAGAATATAATAGACATTTATTTAGTTTATCATAATTCTTTTTAGTTCATTTATGTTCTTATTGATAAGTTATTATATTCAATTCTGTCGTTCTAGAGTGTTTGTTTTCTTGATTTTCATAATCGTTTCACTTTTTTTAAGTAATGGAGTTCATGTGGAATGGTTGAAAATCTCGAGAATTGAAATTAAATATTATTTATGAATATACATAATTGTTAATGGTCATTTCTATCATTTTGTTACATGGTATGAAAATTAATCAGTAGATGACAACCACTTCAATTATTTGGCGTATTTGGATTATTATGAACTAGTTTTGTCATATAAATTATTAATACATACATATACTGGTTCCTGAATATTAATTAGGTTATAATAAATATATTATAGCCTGTTTCAACCATATAAATGGTTTCATTACCAGTAATTAAGGATAAATTGAAGAACAAAACTTCGTCATCCATGAAGGTTATAAATTGGAACCACATGGATGTTGATTTCGTTTATAAAAATAAAATGGGGAAGTAAGCATATTGATGATGGTTCTTCAATAAACATAATGTAATTATAGTATATTGATGATACTGGAGTTTTCATGGTTATTTGGATAGAGGATGTGTGGAGAGAAAAAGAAAAGAGATGAACTTGAAAATTAATGAAAAGTTGAGAGATCCCTTATGAAAATTAGGCAGCCCAATGGCCTCGCATAAAATTTCATAAAATTAATTGATGAGAGAAAAAATATATCTCATAATATGGACATAAAAAGGAAAGTGAGAGTATTATATAATATCCAACCCCAACATATGATAACGGAAATCCATAGATATAACATAAAAGAAGTGTCGACTAAAAGAGGAGGGTGAAAGGTTCCCTTACCTTGTAGAGTTACTCCTAGAACTTGAAGGTTGGGACCTTAGGGGATTAAGGAAACCTTGGGAGGACTCCTAGTGAGGTAAAAACACCATATATTCGAGGATGATGGATTTGGAATGATAGAAAACGAATGGATGAGTGGGTAATTATAGAAAAAAAGAGGGAGTTTTTTAATAATTTCAAAGGGACATATTATTAGTGGTTTTTGAAAAACCATGGGCGTGACCATGGTATGTGCCCATGGTTTTAGACATTTGGGACACCTCATGTCATATTTTAGTGTAAAAAAATCTACCATCCTTTTATTATGTCTTTATGATGTCATTAAACTCCTGAAAACTCAAATTTGTATTTCCACTATTCATGAAAAATTCACGTATTATAGAAAAATCCAAATAATTCACCCCTACCATTTTTTGATATGTAGAATTAAAAAATGAACTCCATTTTTCAAAATTGATTTTATAAATATTATGAATTTAATTTTTAAATAAAATCATAGTTAATTCAAAAAATAAAAAATTTAAAGTTATAATTAGTTTTTTATCACATTGACAATTTAATTAAGATATTTTTATATTATTACCTTAAGAAAATAAAATAACATCATTGTTTACTATTAATAATGGTCATATTACTATTCATATTACTATTCATAAGTTATGTTACTATTCACCAAAAATCAATTTTGTTCTATCAGTCTCCAAATGACTTACTGATCACAACTCTAGATGACCATTTTTTGAAATTTAAAACATTGAAGAAGTAATGTTGTGTTTAGTGGATAGATTATAAAATGAATTTATTTTCAAAAACTTGGGGTGTTACATTCTCCCCTCCTTACAAATTTTTAGTCCTCAAAATTCAAAAAATGTTAACTAAAAAGATTTTGGTATGTCTTAAACATAAGCTTCGCATACTTTCATGTTTCTTCCTCCATCTTTTAGTTCCTCCAAAGATCCTTTACCATACGAGTCGTCCTATTTCTCAATGCGTATTCTCTAGTATCAATAATCTTGATAGGCTCTTCACAATAATACATATGAGGCTCAAGTTCTATTTATTCCTAGGTGAGTACATGTGTTCGTTTTGGCATGTCTTTTCTTAACATTGAAACATGGAACACATTGTGAAATTTGGAGAAAATTGGCGACATTTCCAAACGGTAAGATACAACTCCAATTCAATCCAGAATTTCAAAATGTCCAATGTACCTAGGACATAATTTTCACTTTTTACCAAATAGTATAATACCATTCCGTGGAGATACCTTTAAGAAAACATGATCACTTTCTTAAAATTCTTGATCCTTACTTCGGTTATCATCATAGATCTTTTTCTTACTTTGAGATGTTTTAATATGGGTTTGGATAATCTTCACCTTCTCCTTTTTTCCTCAACAATCTCTAGGCCTACAAGATTTCTCTCACCAACACCATCCCCGAAAGTTGGTTTCTGACTTCTCTTTCCATGTAATACTTCATGTTCTTCCATTTGAATACTTGAATGGAAGCTATTGTTATAGGAAAA
The DNA here is from genome assembly GCA_963277665.1 of Viscum album. Taxonomy (NCBI): domain Eukaryota; kingdom Viridiplantae; phylum Streptophyta; class Magnoliopsida; order Santalales; family Viscaceae; genus Viscum; species Viscum album. The sequence goes on from OY728158.1 coordinate 1,351,749,947, forward strand.
TTCTACGATTGGTAAATATTGATCCCATATACCTTGAAAGTAAAGCGAACGGTACCTCAACATGTCTTCCAATGTTTTAATAGTCTGTTGTGAGTGTCCATCAGTTTGTGGGTGGTAGGAAGTGCTCAAACGAAGATCAGTATCTTGGACCTTCTAAAGACTTTTCTAGAATTATGATTTAAAACAAGGATCACAATTTGAAACAATTAATAAGGGTACACCATGAATCCTTACAACTTCATTAATATATAGTCTTTCCAAACATTCAGTGGTAAATCTTCTCTTATAGAAAGAAAATGTGATGATTTTGTAAGACAGTCAACAATGACCCATATCGCATCATTCATTATTAGAGTTTATGGTAGCCCCACGACAAAGTCCATTGTAATATCATCCCATTTCCACATAGGAATAGGAAGGGTTTCATGACTCCTTCCAAACGTTGTCATCCAGCATTCACTTGTTGAAAAACAAAACATCTCGATACATAATCAGAAATCTCCCTCTTCATGTTTCCCAAAAAAATGTTCCTTTAGATCTCTATACACCTTTGTGATACCAGGGTTTATAGAGAAATTATATCTATGTGCATCATCAAATAGTTCCTTCTTTAGATCTGGAATAGCGGGAACACATAGCCTCCTTCTGAATTTCAAAATCCCATGTTTATATACAAAGTCAATCAACTTCTATTCATTTACTAGTTTACTTTTATTTTGCAACTCCTCATCATCAACTTAAGAAATTTTTATCCTTTCAATTAAAGAAGGTTAGGAAACTATTTGAAAATGTAGTGATGTGTTACCTTCCTTGATAACTCCCATATCCATCGTTACAAGATACATGAATAGAGGATCCCTTTCAACTCTCATCTTGTTCAGAATTCGATGTTCCTTTCTACTCAAAGAATATTCCACCTGATTTCCCTTCCTCGCGTGGTAGTGTATTATTAAATCATAATACTTGGGTAGATCAATCCATATCCTTTGTATCATGTTGATTTATTTATTTGAGAAGATATATTTCATACTCTTATGATCTGTGTATATCTCACATTTTTCTCCATAAAGGTAATGTCTCCAAATCATCATAGCAATGATTACCGCTGCTAACTCAAGATCATGAGTTCAATAGTTATGTTCATGATTTTTTAGCTACCAAGATGTATAGGAAATAACTCTATCATTTTTCATAAGTAAACAACCATGTCCATTCTTTTATGCATCTCTATATATAACAAACCCATCATTTCTCGATGGCAGGGTTAGGATCGGAGCATTCACTAACCACCTCTTCAATTCTTTAAAACATTATTCACATTCCTTTTCCAATAATAACTTAACCCCTTTTCATGTGATCTTGGTCATTGGGTTGGATAAATAGCTTAAGTTCTGAATGAAAATCCGATAATAACATAATAAAACAATAAAACTATATACCTCAGTTATGTTTGTTGAAGGAGTCCATTCTGTCACAACCTTTTTCTTCACATGATCTATAGATATTCCATCCTTAGAGACAATGTGGCCTAGAAGAGAAACTGAATGAAGCCAAAAAATCACACTTACTAAACTTCCCATATAATTCATTTTTTCTAAGAGTCTTTAGAATATTGCACAAGTGATTTTCATGATCTTCATAGATTTTAGAGTATACCTAGATATCATCAATAAACACCCCCACAAATTAATCAAGATATTCCTTGAAAACTCTATTCATTAGATCCATGAAAACAGATGGTACATTAGTTAGTCCAAAAGGAATTATTGTAAACTCGTAATGCCCAAACCTGGTTCAAAATTTTGTTTTTAGAATGTCTTCCTTCGTCACAAGAATATGATGATATCCATAACAAAGATCAATCACTGTAAAATATTGTACTCGGTGAAGTTGATCAAATAAATCATCAATGATAGGAAGTGTATACTTGTTCTTTATTGTTATTGCATTAATATCTCTATAGTCAATGCACAACCACAGAGACCCATATTTCTTCTTAATGAAAAGAATAGGGGCTCCCCATGGAGAAATTATAGGGAAAATAAATCTTTTATCACTCAATTCCTCTAGTTATTTATTTGGATACACTAACTCCAAAGTTGTCATTCTATAAGGGGCCTTTGATATGGGTCTTGAACCGGGAATTAAGTCATTAGAAAACTCAATTTCCTACTATGGAGGATGTCTAGGCAAATCCTTTGGAAAGATGTCAATATATTCTTGCACAACATTTAAATCTTCTATTTTGAGCATTCTTTTCCTCACCCATAGTTATTTCATTCCCTTCCTCTCCAATAATTGAATTCAGTAGAGCTACTGGGGTTGGATCATGATGAGAATCAGATGATGATTTTTCTTCCCTAAAGATAAGGGATTCCACACAATTTTTAAAAATTGTAGCTTCCTTCTTCTTGCAATATATCCCCACAACATAATTTGGGAGCCAATTAAAACTGAGAATTATATCAAATTCATTCATTATTATGATGATAAGATTAGAAACTAAAGGAATTTTATGTTCCATTAGGGGAAACAATTGACACGCCTTTGTAGAAATGATATATTCACTAGGAGTTTTGACTGATAACTCCTTTATTAAATCAAATTAGACATATCTAATTTTCTTGGAAAAATGGGAAGATATAAATGAATGCTACGATCTAGAATCAAATAAAGAATTTTTTATGTGTGATGAAATTATTAAAGTACCTTCCACAACATTATTATAAACCTCAATATAAGTAGTTGTGATCGCATAATCTTATCCATGCTCCCTTGGCCTTTTCTATGGCATGTATCCTTGATGCATTGTAAAATCATTATCATAGTGTCAAATATCCCGACAATTATAGTATTAAACATTAATATCTTATTTATCCCCCTTAAAATCACTAGCAAGATGGAATTTCTATCCTCATTTGTAGCATACTCCTTTTAATTTTATGCATGCACCAGGGTGTTTCCTTCTACAATTATCACAGGGTGTAAATTCAACTCTTACCTTCTTCCCTATTTACTTATATCATTTACCATAGTTTTCAGCATCCCTCTTCTTCTCTTGTTATCCCATAAATTCCTAAGACTTGGAAAATTCATTTTCCATCTTTATAGCACCTGAAATTATATCTTCATATAATGAGAAACTCTGGGAGACCAGCGCCCACTGGAAAAATGTCTTTAGTACATCAAAGAATCGATCAATATTGCTCCTCGGTTTTCATATATATTCTGTAGCATGACTTGTTAACCTTATGAAGTTAGCTTCATACTTTGCGACATAATCATATTCCCTTTAATTCAAATTCAAAAACTGCCTTTCCATGTCTTCTCACTGTTCACAAGATAGTATTTCTCTAGGAAGAGTTTCTTAAAGTCCCTCAATTACATCTCTTCAATCTCTTCCTCCACCTTTTTGTTTTGTATTAACAACCACCACTGATCCACATCTCTCGATAGATGATAAACTACCATGATGACCTTCTCTCTATCATTACATCCCAAAGAGAGAAATGAATTCTCTAGGGAACATATCCACTGCTCATCTATAATTGGGTTTGTTGTCCCATTAAAATATGGTTGTAATTGTCACATAAAGAGATCTAACATAGCTCCTCTAAATGGGGGATCTGGATTCTCCATACAGGTAAGGTTATTATTCATAACCTGAGTAATTTTTTTCTAGTATAGCTATATATTTCTTAGCACTAGTCATAGTACTAGAGACAACATCATTATCTTACATCAGTGGGAAATCCCTACAGGGGACACGCGCATTTGTGGAGTTTCCATTCCATCCCCAAGGCACCATTTCTAAATAACGGAATAAACTAGATTAGGGTATGAATCATAATGTATAATCTCAATGTTGAAAAAAGACTTAGCAGAAATCAAAATTCTACACATAGCTAATCTCTTAATCATAAACACGATATCTTTGAGGAAAAAATTTACATTTAAATCCTTCAAAATGTCTTGTAAAAAATGTGAATTATCCTAAGCATATCTCTCAGGATTTTCAATACCAAGATTCTATCAAGGCCCATTGTTGTGTAACTGGATACCCTAGTTGAAACCCGAAACTCCTTGTCAGAGTTTTCAATACTAGGTACATCTGTGCCAAATCAACCTCTACTTGTTTATATCCAGACAGGGATGTATTGGCTAGAAAGTTATACATAAACTATAACTTACCAAAATACCATGATTCTCATACATGTTTATCCTCAAAGACTAACTTATTTTTTTGTTTCGTAATCTACATTTTAATTCTAGTTTGTAAGTTTTCTACTAAACTTCCTTTGATACCAACTGTAAGGACCCGACCCCAATTGCATGGAGCCGGTGCCTTATTTTATTACACTAGAATATAAACAAGGAATATGCATCCTGAAGGACCATGTAGTTTAGTTTCTTTTGGAAACAATAAACATAAATAATTTCAACATTACATCTTGAAAGGAAAAAAACCCTATTTTATTCCATTATAAACATTCATGCCTCTTAGATTATGCTTGCAATTCATTCATAATTTACTTCTTCATATCCTGGGATAATGAAACATAAGAAAGGGGTGAGATCAAAAGATCAGTAAGAGTAAGAAATACAGTGGGAGATAACATAAATATTAGACATGGTGAATAATTTAAAACATGTGCCTTTGAAAATAAACATGAACATAATATAGCAGAAATATGAGATGAGTAAATATTTACATAACATAATCATGGGTATTAAACTAGTCAAATAACCACATGGTATTTCAATAACTTGCTTCAAAATGCAGGAAGTTCATATTCTAGACATTCTGAATCATTTTTTCAAGGCCTCGGCCAAGATGTCTAAAAACGATTTAGGCCTCGGCCAAATCTATATATCACATTGGGAAAGGCCTTGAGAAATTCCACATCTATTTGTCTCATGAGACCTACTGATTCATCTAGGGGATATAACATGCCCCACCCATCACAAAATAAGTCCAATTAATTCCTAATATGAACGTAGATAAACATAAACAACATATACAATCAAATTGAAACTATCATATGAAATGATACTAACTTTCCCCAATTATTGAACATAAAACACTAACCATTTAGAGTAATATGGTGAATGGTTTTAGGATAGCTCATACGCAATAAACTTATTAATAAAACATTCATTAAAATAAGGTAAATTAAATCATAAATGATTAAACCCAATAATACATAATAATCAACCATATTTTTGAATCAGGTGAAAATAGTCTTATAAAATCATTATGAAACTCTTGAGATAAATACTCTTTATTTTGAAAAGAAGATTTATTTTAGAAGAATATTGTATAAAACCAGAAATGAATTAAGATAGTATTTTCATAATAAAATGAGTTTTTTAGAAAGATAACGGTTCCCAAAAAATAGATTATAGAGTGTCTTTGAAAATAGATAAGAATTTGAGAAAATACCTTGAATCGGGCTTGTATTTCAGAAACAGTTTTAAAAGTTTCTTTTAAAAAATGTAACTATCCATAAAATAGGGAAGGATTATGGTTGGTGTACATATATAGGATACTCAAACAGAATTTATGTAGAGTACATAATAATACATAATTATTTCATTGAGATAATTAGATAATGAACGTAACCCGAATGAAAATGGATGTTCGGGTGGAAAACCCTTACCTTAAGTCCGAATGTGTTTCGCTCTTCAAATTACGGTCATGAAATATAAAATTAGACATATTAATAACTTATTTAAGAAAACAATATAAATTTTTTAGTTTATTATAATTCTATTTAGTTCATTTATGTGCTTATTGATATGTTATTATATGGAATTCTGTCTTTCTGAGTGTTTGTTTTCTTGATTTTCATAATCAGTTTAGTTGTTTTTAAGTAATGGAGTTCATGTGGAATGATTTTAAATCTCCATAATTGTAATTAAATATTATTTATTAACATCCAAAATTTTTTATATGAATTTCTATCATTTGGTTACATGGGATATGGATGAATCATTAGATGACAACCACTTCAATTATTTGGCGGTATTTGGATTATTATGAACTAGTTTTGTCATATAAATTAATAATATGAACATATATTGGTTAATAAATATTAATCAGGTTATAATAAATATATTATAGTATTGTTAAACCATCTAAATGGTATCATGACTATTAATGAAGGATAAATTGAAGAACAAAACCTCATTGTCCACAAAGAATATAAATTGGAACATCATGGACGTTGATTTCATTTATAAAAATAAAAGGGAGGGTGTAAGAATATTGATGATGTTTAATCAATTAACAGGATATAGTTACAGTATATGGATGATATTGGAGTTATAATAGTTATTTGGACAAAGGATGTGAGGAGAGAGAAAGAAAAGATATGAACTTGAAAATAAAACAAAAGTTGAGAGATCCCTTATGAAAATTAGGCAGTCTCACGGAATTGCATAAAATTGCATAAAATGAATTGATGAGAGAAAAAGGGTATAACATTTTATAGACATAAAAATAACAGTAAGAGGAATATATAATATCAAACCCCAACATATGAGAATAGAAATTCAAAGAGATAACATAAAAGAAGTGTCGACTAATAGAGGAGGGCGAAATGTTCCCTTACCTTGTAGAGTAACTCTATAATTTGAAGGTTGTGACCTTGGCGGCTTGAGGACACCCTTGGAGGACTAATAGGGAGGTAAAAACACCATATATTCTAGGATGGGGGATTTTTAATGAATGAAAATGAATGGATGAGTGGGTATATGTAGAAAAAGAAGGGAGGTTTTTAATAATTTCAAAGGGACACCTCATTAGTGGTTTTTGAAAAACCATGGGCTTTACCATGGTATTTTCAAATGGTTTTAGACACTTGGGACACCTAATGTAATATTTTACTATACACAAGTCGACAATCCTTTTATTATGTCATTCTGATTTCATTAAACTCAAGAAAACTCAAAACTGTATTTTTACTATTCCCGAAAAATTGAAGTATTTTAGAAAAATCCCAAAAAATTCACCCCTACCATTTTTAGGAGTGTAGAATTCACAAATGAAATCCATTTTTCAAAGATAATTTTCTGAATATTATTAATTTATTTTTTAAATTAAATCATAGTTAATTCAAAAAAACAATAATTTTAAAGGTATAATTAGTTTTAAATCACATTGAAAAATTAATTAAGATCTCATTATCTTATTACCTTAAGAAAAAAATATCCTTATTTACTATTGATAAGGTTCATATTTCTATTCATAAGGTTATGTTACTATTCACCAAAAAACAGCTTTGTTCTATCATACTCCAAAAGACTTTCTAATCACAACTCTAGATGATTGTTTTTTGAAATTCAAAACATTGAAGAGGCAATGTTGTGTTCAATGGAAGGATTATAAAATGAATTTATTTTCAAAACCTTGGGGTGTTACAGAATATCCATTATGTGAGAGTTTGGGATCAATTGTAGGAACCTTCTCCAATATACTTTGAACCTTATACCAGATGAGAAGTCTAGGGATAAGCATTTTTAGCAAGATTTAAATCCCGATATCTAGCACCAGGTTTCCCCTTTTTTACTTCCAACATATCATGAGGTACTAGGAACAAAAGAGGTTTTTAGAGGATTTTTTCAAAAACTGAATCTTCATGAGTGGAGAGTGATCAGGATTCTCCACATAGTAGAGTTATGGTATGGGGTTCCCATTTTCTTGGATAGAAGGGTTTTCATATAATCATGCATAGGTCTCGACCCTCTTCTCTACATTTCTCCATAAGATTCATCTCTCATAATACTTACAAGGGATAAGATGGTATTTTTTATTATGGATTCCATGGTCATAAATATTGAGAGTTCCTAAACATTCTGAGAAAGAGGCATGTACTAGTGTTCTACATCAAGTTCCATCATTGTAGTAGTTTTATCTGATGCAGCTCTAGCAGAGTGCCCCTGCCTATGTTCAATAGAAAGAAGATAGGTAATACATATGAAAGCCTATTAATGATCCTCATCTTCATAGATATTATAATTTCTATAAAGATGGTCCCCATTAGGGTTAAAGAGGCAAAAAATTTGGTCGTGGTCAGATTCAGGCTCTACAAATTTCTACACTATGTGAGATAGATGAAGTTTTATGTACTATTTACAGGTTTTCTACTTGGAAACATTCAATATTTGATTAAGGAGATATGAACTTCATCGTATCATCATCTCTAGTCCAAGATTTCATACTTCATGTTGAGAGACTTTCAGTTCCCTTGGTCTTAACTATGTTATTTAGAGGTCGAACAAGTTTGTATGAAATTTGTAGACACTATGATATAGTTTTGGGGTAGTACCACTCTTGGGAGACTTCCTATATTTTCAAATACATCAATACATCATAATCCATAGTATATACTAGTTTTATTCATTGAATTATTTAATGGATTTATTTAAGAGGTGTATCTTGCTCCATGATGATGGTGGAGAGTCTGTCTTGTTTTATGGGGAGAGAGAACCACTGATGGGTCAAAGGAAGGTTATTCACTTATCTACATTGATGGAAAAGTTAACTATTAGTTATTTAGATGTTAAGTAAGAATTATTTCTTAATGTTTTTTAATAATACCCTAATTCATTTCCTGAGGAGGTTAAGGTGTTACCCCCTTGATGGGAGATCAAGTTTGGGATAGAGCTATAGTCAGGTGCTTCTGTAATTTGTATATATCAACAATGTATGAAGCTTATGATTTTTGGGAGTTGTTTTATTTGATATATTATCTCTTGTAGTGATTTTTTCTCTGGATGAGTGTTCATTGGGGTGTTCCCATTTTTTCTCAAAGAAGGTTGATGGTAGTATGTTTCTTTTTATCGATTATCATCTCTTGAAAAATTTGATAGTGATGAAAAACTATCACCATTATGTTGAGTCAATAAGGTTTTCCTTATGACTTTTCCATTCCTTCTTGTTTTGAAAATCACAAACACCTTATCTTCAAGGAAAATTTCTTTTATAAGGAAAATTGCTTTCTTAAGGAAAATCACTTTTATAAGAAAAATTATCCTTATCATATTTTTCATTCATATTTTTCTTAAGTATGAGTTTCGGATTCATTTTCTCGGAATCATAAAAACTTAGATATAAAGCATTCTGTTTAGTATTCGGATTCTGGATAAAGAACTATAAGGAAGTCTCATTACGAATTCCGGATATGATCTCTGACTAAGTTCTATTCCAGATTCAGGATACGAATTCTGAAGAAGAATTCTCATTATGAATTCTAATGAAGAAATCCCATTCCGAATTCTCATTACGAATTCTGAAGAAGAATTCTCATTACGAATTCTAATGAAGAAATCCCATTCTGAATTCTCATTACGAATTCTGAAGAAGAATTCTCATTACGAATTCCAATGAAGAATTCTCATTACGAATTCCAATGAAGAATTCCCATTAAGAATTCTAATGAAGAAATCTCATTCCAAATTCTCATTACGAATTCTGATGATGAATTCTCATTATGAATTCTGATGATGAATTCTCATTACGATTTCTGATGACGAATTCCTATTCCGAATTCTCATTCCGAATTCACCTATTAAACAGAAGCTGATTATCATTGTTTTATAAACTCTGAATTTATTCATTCCGAACTTTCACTCCGAAGTTTTCATTCTGAACCTTTATGTTAGAGTTTAAAACGATGTCGTACATTCTGTTACACTCACTTTGTTATAAAACGATGTCGTCTGTTTTGTTATAAACTAACCGTTGTCTAAGTGACATGTGTACAGGTCCCTCTGATCTTTAAGGAAAATATGACCGTTGGAGGAGGAGCTGACCTTACCTATAAATAGGAGCTCATTTGAAAAAGCTGAAAATGGATGGATGAACAATTTGGACTTTGTGCATACATGCGGTTGAAGTGATTTCTAGAGAGAGAGTCTCTTATTAACTCTCAAAGCTTCGTGCGACTCAGAATGTTGGTGATTACATTCGAGGGCTTCCGGGGATAGGAAGACAGAGGTGCCGACTACCTTAAAGTTCGAGGGCTTTCTTGCTGAGAAAGACAGAGTTGCCGACTACCTTAAAGATCGAGGGCTTTCTTGCTGAGAAAGACAGAGGTTACCAACTACCTTTAAGTTGAGGGCTTGCGGGGATAGCAAGACAGAGACTCCGATCTTCGTATCTAGGGCTTACCCTGGTGTGGGTAAGACAGACTTGCTTGAAAGTATAAATCAAGGTACCATTATCCAAGGTTGTTGGATACCCTTCTCTTTGGGTTAAAAGACTATTATCTTGTTACTAGTAGTTTTACTACTTGTTTTTATTCCGCTGTAATTTGTATCTTAAGGAAAGTATAACTTTCTTATACTTCCTTACTTACTCTGATTAGTTTAGATTCTATACGCTTTAAGGTAGAATCTTATATTGTAACTTTTGTTAAGTTTCAATTTCCGGAATCATATTTCCGGAACCTACTTTTGGAATCACTTTCCAAGTTCAGTTCGGTGTTAGAGGTGTTGTGAATTTACTTAGTTTAACTTTGTTAAAGTTATCCCTTTCCTTTTCTTAAGGAAACTTTAGTTATTCATAACTAACTTTAAAGGTTCCAAAGGAATTTTTAAAATATACAATTCACCCCCCCCCCCCTCTTGTATATTGAGCATATCATATTATATTTCGATCCTACAATTGGTATCAGAGGTTGGAAACCTCTTACTCTATACCATCCTTACATTTGGTATCAGAGCCAAGGTTACTGAAATACTTGTACTCACATACAAGTTTTTCTTGCTCACTTTTCCATTCCGAACTTTGTCATTCCGATTTATTCATTCCGAACTTTTCTCATTCCAAACTTTGTTATTACGAATCTTTGCTACTAACAAGTTTGTGTGCAAAGTTATTTTTAGTATGGCAGGAATTAATGTTGGATCGATTGACAATCTGAATCCTACAAGGCCACCTATATTCGATGGTAATGATTATGAATACTGGAGAGATCGTATGAAGACATTTGTTATCAATACTGGAGTAGACAACTTTGTGATGCTTACTGGTGATTATAAAATTCCTGACAAGGAAGTCAGAACCTTTACTAACCAGGAGAAGCAAGAATATCAACTCAACTATAAGGTACGCAATACTTTACTATGTTCAATGACTAGAAATATATATAGCCAAATTTCTTCTTGTGAAGCAGCTAACTGTATATGGAAGAAGTTAGAGGTTACACACTTTGGGACTTCTAAGGTGATTGAGACTAGAAGAGCTATGCTTAGAGCTGAATATCATGGCTTCAATTTTCCTTATGGAGAACTTATCTGTAAAGTTCAACAAAGATTTATGACCATTGTGAACAGTCTGCAGTCTATGGGAGAAAAAGGTTTAGATGATGAAGCTCTTGTAGACAAGATAATTGATATTATTCCCAATGAGTGGGAATCCAAGAAAACAGCTATAGATGAGAACAGGAAGGTTACTCAAATTACTCTTGAATAATTATTTGGAACTCTTCTACAACATGAAACAAGAATGAAGAGTGATGATGACAACATCAAGATGAAGAATGGAAATGGTACTGTTGCTTTTACTACAACTTCAAATCAAATGAAAGCTAAGACTCCTGAAAGAGTAACCAGATCCAAGTCTAAGAAAGTTATTTTCCAATCCGAATCTAGTGAGAGTGAAGTTTTAGAAAATGAATTAGCCAATCTTGCTCGAAGGATGAACAAGATAGCTGGACAGAGAAACTTTCAATCCAAGTATAAGAAGAAGGACAGGAAAGATAAGAAAGATGGAGAAGTTACTTGTTATGAATGTAAAAGAGATGGACATATTAGACCAGATTACCCTATGCTCAAAATGAAAGAAAGGAAATACATTCATACAGGAATAGGAAGAAGTATTATAAAGCCAAATCTAAGAAAGTTCTGAAAGCTAATGACACATGGAGTGCCAGTGGTGGTGACTCTTCAGATGAATCTTCTGAATATGAATCTTCAGGACAGAAGAATCTTGGTCTTATAGCCAGATTACCTATTGATAATTATTGTATTATGGATAAGGTATGAAATGCTGAATCATTGACCAATGTTTCCTTAAATCCTAATGATAGTAAGTATTATAACTCTTCTGATGAAGAATCATCTTCTGATGAGGAAAATACTTTACCTACTTATGAAGAAGTCTCTAGATTTGCTGAACTTCTTGAGATTGAGAATTCCAAACTCAACAAGAAACTCGATAAGGAAAATTCTAGGAATTCTATTCTTACTAAATAAATATCAGATCTTTCTAAAGATCTTGATAAGAAAAATGTTGATTTTGAAAGTATTTCAAAAAATCTTGAGGAAGTAAGTTTGGAGAATAATAAACTTTCTAAAGAGTTAGAAAAAGTAATTTCTAAGAAAAATGTTTTCGAGCCTAACTCTAGTTCTAAAACTAATGATTTTGAGGATAAAAACTTGGTTGTAAAACTCAAGTCTGAAATTTTTTCCTTAAAGAAGTGTTTATCAAACTTTACCCATGGTAAGGAAAATTTTGATAAGATGTATTCCCAAATACGACCTTTGAGAAATAAATCCGGATTTGGTTATACCCATGCAAAACCAGTTTTCAGTAACAATTATTTTGTTCCTCAAAGTGCCCAATTTTTCACTAAATGTCAATGTGGTGGTCACTGGGCAAAAAATTGTTCCTTAAACAAAACCCAATCCTTAGGTTTTCATAAAGCTTATTTTTCTAAGAAAATGTGGGTTCCAAAAATTTTATTGTCTGGAAATCTCGGATCCAAGCAAGTTTGGATTCCGAAAATCTAACTGTGTTCTTAATTTCAGGAAAATAAAGAAAGTTCCAGCAACAATACATGGTACATGGATAGTGGATGTTCCCGGCACATGACTGGTAACAAAAGCTTTTTTGAAAAGATTATCAAAACGAAAGGAGGAAAGGTAACTTTCGGAGACAATGCTAAGGGAGAGATTGTTGGTATTGGTAATATTGTTCTTTTAGGTAAAACCTTGATTTCAAATGTTCTTTTTGTTAAAGGTCTTAAGCACAACCTCATTAGCATAAGTCAGATATGTGCTGAAGGTTACCTTGGGAATTTTAGGAATGATAAATGCTTAGTTCACAATTCCAAGGAAGAAGTTATTCTCTCAGCCAACAGGCAAGAGAATGTCTACACTTTGAACCTAGAAGACCAAAGAAGCCAAGATTTACCTTGCCTAAGTGCAATGGAAGATCATTCTTGGTTATGGCATAGAAGACTAGGACACTGTAACCTTAGAAACCTATGTAAACTCTCTAAGAAGAAACTTGTTAAGGATCTACCGGAGCTTAGATTTGATTCTTCTAAAGATTGTGATCCTTGTCAATATGGCAAGCAACATAAATCTAGTTTTAAGTCAATCGGTGAAGTCTCAACAACTGATGCATTACAGTTGGTGCACATGGATCTTTTTGGTCCAACACAAACTGGAAGTATTGGAGGCAAATACTATGTGTTTGTTCTAGTTGATGATTACACTAGATTTACTTGGGTCTATTTTCTAGCAAAGAAATCCGAAGCTTTTTCTTATTTCAAAAGTTTTAGAGCTCAAGTTAAAAATGAGAAAAACCTTCCATTGAAAACTATTCATAGTGATCATGGAGGAGAATTTCAAAATTCTGATTTTGAAACTTTTTGTAGTAAGAAAGGTATTACTCACAATTTTTCAGCACCTAGAACTCCTCAACAGAATGGTGTAGTTGAAAGAAGAAATATAATTCTTCAAGAGATAACTAGAACCATGTTGAGTGAATATTCTATTGCTAGACATTTCTGGGCTGAAGCTGTAAGTACTGCTTGTTATACTATAAATCGAGTTTTGATTAGACCTTTTCTTAATAAAACTCCTTATGAGTTATGGAATGGTAGAAAACCTAGACTTTCCTACTTCAAGGGTTTTGGTTGCAAAGTATTCATTTTGAATACTAAAGATAACTTACATAAATTCGCACCAAAATCAGATGAAGGGATTTTCTTAGGTTATTCCACAACCTCTAAGGCTTATAGAGTTTTAAATAAAAATACTTGTACTGTTGAGGAAACGGTACGTGTAAAATTTGATGAATCAGATCCTTTTGTTTTTAAACCATCCCAACTTACATCTTCGGATGTGTTTTCAAAAACTGATTATCAACCTTTGATAGAAGAACCTTCTGATAAGGAAATTGTTCTAGAAGATACTTCTGAAACATTTACCCCAGAAGACTTTCTACCCTATGTTGATGAACAGGTTTTACAAAACCCAAATCAGGTGTTTCTTAAGAATCATCCCAGTGATAGTATCATTGGTGATGTAAATCAACCTGTAAGGACTAGAAGTTCCTTAAGAAATGAAATAGAACATCTAGCATTTCTTTCCCAATTAGAACCTAAAAGCATTGACGAAGCTTTAAGTGATGATGATTGGATCAAAGCAATGCAAGATGAACTAAATGAATTCGAAAGGAATAAAGTCTGGACCTTGGTTGAAAGACCTAAGGAAACTTCTGTTATTGGAGTAAAATGGGTTTTCAGAAATAAATGTGATGAAAATGGAGTCATAGTAAGAAATAAAGCTAGACTCGTTGCTAAAGGCTATAATCAGTAAGAAGGAATAGACTATGAAGAAACCTTTGCTCCAGTAGCTAGACTTGAATCTATCCGTATTCTACTTGCTTTTGCAGCATTCTTTAATTTCAAACTTTTCCAAATGGATGTGAAATGTTCTTTTCTTAACGGTTATGTTCAAGATGAAGTTTTTGTTGAACAACCTCCTGGCTTTGAAGATACAAAACATCTTGATCATGTGTTTAGACTTACCAAAGCTTTGTATGGCCTTAAACAAGCCCCACGAGCATGGTATGATAGACTTACTGGATTTTTTCTTCAAAATAACTATGTTAAGGGAAATGCAGATCAAACCCTTTTTATAAAGAAGATAAGAAAAATGTTTTGATTGTTCAAATTTATGTTGATGACATTATATTCGGTTCAACTCACCAATCTCTGACTGACTCTTTTTCTAGTCTAATGAAATCTGAGTTTGAAATGAGTATGATGGGTGAGTTAACATTTTTTCTTGGTTTTCAAATTTCTCAAAAACCAGAAGGGACCTATATATCTCAACATAAGTATATTAAAGATCTTCTTAAAAAGTATGGTTATGAAAACACTAAGAGTATAAGCACTCCCATTGGTACCTCAAACTCTTTAGATCTTGATGAAGCTGGAAAACCAGTAGATCAAACATCTTTTAGAGGTATGATTGGAAGTTTACTTTACTTAACAGCTAGTCAACCAGACTTAATGTTTTTAGTATGCTTATGTGCAAGATATCAATCCAATCCTAAGGAATCTCACTTAAAGGCAGTTAAAAGAATTTTTCGCTACCTTAAGGGAACCATGGATCTAGGATTATTTTATACTTCTGGAAATGATTTGGTTCTAAAAAGCTTTTCTGATGCTGACTTTGGTGGATGTAGAATGGATAGAAAAAGTACATCCGGAACTTGTCATTTCTTAGGAGATTCATTAGTTTCTTGGTCCTACAAGAAGCAACATTCAGTTGCACTCTCCACTGCTGAAGCTGAATATGTAGCAGCTGGAAGTTGTTGTGCACAAGTGTTGTGGATGCAACACACACTCACAGACTATGGCTTGAGTTTTACTAAAACTCAAATTTTGTGTGATAACACAAGTGCCATTGCCCTAAGTAAGAACCCTGCACATCACTCTCGTGCAAAACACATAGATATTAGGCATCACTTTCTTAGGGATCACACACTTAAAGGAGATATTATTCTTCAGTTTATCGGAATGCAAGATCAACTTGCTGATATATTCACAATATCTTTGCCTTCTGATAGATTTGAATATATTAAACAGAAGTTAGGAATGATAACCGTAAGGTAATCTTTCTTAATTAACTTTCCGCTGAAAAAATCTCCTTACAGTAATAAACTCCTTTTCATAGGGGGAGTACATTTGATTGTTTATTTAACAAAGTTTTTCAAAATTTTGTTTCCAACTTTTTCGGAACGAAGATTTCCGGAATGGAACTTCCGGAACTACAATTTACCA
This sequence comes from Viscum album, assembly GCA_963277665.1. Taxonomy (NCBI): domain Eukaryota; kingdom Viridiplantae; phylum Streptophyta; class Magnoliopsida; order Santalales; family Viscaceae; genus Viscum; species Viscum album. Next base: position 1,351,766,035 of record OY728158.1, read on the forward strand.
GAATGGATATTTTCGTACAGAATACTTCTGGAATAGAAGTATTCATATTGAAAACATCCGGAATGGAAAATTTTCGTACTGGTACTTTCATAACCAGATTTTCTTACCGAACCGTCTTTTTTCGTTTTCCGTATTGAATTTTTCGTATTTAGTTTTTCGTATTGAGTTTTCCGTATTGAATTGTTCTTATTTAGTTTTTCGTATTGAGTTTTTCGTATTGAGTTTTTCGTATTTAGTTTTTCGTATCGATTTTTTCGTAGTCGTCTTTATATTACCCATTACGAATAACTTTCCTAAGCTAATCCGAAAGGTATGATTTCCTTACTGAAGTTTTTGTAATCATATTTTACTTGATGGAATTTTCTTATATTAAGTTTTCAGATTATGGTTTTCTTAATTCTAAGTTTTAATAAAACCTCAAAAAGATCGGATTCAAGCTTTCAACCGTCAGATCTGATCGCAGCTCATTCCAACCGTTAGATCATCTATGGAATGTCAACCGTCATCTCGTTGCCTATATAAAGGGGACCTAATTCCTAGTCCCACATCGGTTTCAAGCTCTTGCGTCCTGAAGCTCTGACTCTCCGATTTAAGGCCGTTCCGAACCACAGTCTTCTCCGTTCCGAACTTCCCAGAGAACTTCTAATCCGAATGTCTGCAGAGTTAGCTTCTCAAGAAATGTCTTCAACTAAGCCTATATCTCAGTGGTTAGTATACAGAGAAAGGTTAGTACATCTGACTTTCTTCAGCAACTACGATTCTATCATTTTGAAGAATATCAAGTTGAATGGCTGGGAGGATGTTGCGGTATCAAAAACTGGCAACCAAGATGAAGTGTACTCAGATTTGCTTGTTGAGTTTTATGAGTCAGTTGCTTTCTTCGAGGAAGATAATAGAGAGAAGTTTTCTTTCAAATCGTATGGCAAGACATATAAGCTTTCTTTCACCAAGGCTGCAAGCTTGGTAGGGTTATCTTATGAAGGTGAAGCTGAGTTTATTTCTCACGTATTGCCGGACTCCAAGGGTAGCTTCAACAAGGAAAAAGCCTTAGAAACTCTCGGATTGGATGATGACAAGGCTCCGAAAATTGCAAGCCTATCTACAAACTTCCGGATTCTGGAGTTATGGGTGCAAGGGCTTATCGTACCGAGAAAGGTGATAAGGATAGCTTGAAGAAGAGTGAGATATATATCTTAGATTTCCTGATAAATCTAAGGAAGTTTAACTTGATGAAGCATATTCTTCTTAATATTGAGAATTTGAAGAAGGGGAATCTGAGAGCTCAGATCGTAATGTACCCAGCAATATTATCAAAGCTCATAGTTCGGTGCCTATAATCTTTCAAGGTAGCTTGCAGTTCTAAGCCGAGAGTTTGCAAGATCATGCTGCTTAGTGATGGCATGCTTAAAAGAATGAATATATCTTTTGACAAGAAGTCTGGGAAGTTTATTGATCTACCTCCTCAAGAAGAAGTGACTCCGAAATCTGCTAATCCGGAATCATCCAAGCCGGTAAGGAAGAGAAAGCTGAAAGAAGTGGAAGAACAAGGAGAAAATCCCAAGTCTAAGGAAGTCCACTCTGCACCTCCAAAGCCTAAGAAGAAGAAGACCTATCCTGATGAGGTTGTTACAAAGTGGAGAGCTGACAAAGAGAAGAGGAAAGAAGGGGATCCGCAGTTCGGATTGGACCCTGCGGAAGCTAAAGCTTTGAAGGAGAAAGCTGCTGATGAGCTTGAGAAACAAGCTAAGGAAAAGAATCTTAAGAAGAAAATGTCTGAGGCTGAGGTAGCTCAGGCCTTGTTAAAGCTCAACGAAATGGTTTCAGCAACTATCCCAGTTCCGAGATCTTTCTCTCTGGAATCTCTACCTGAGACTCCAGGAAGAAATCTTGTTGCTCCGGAAGAGGCTGTTGCTACGAATACTGAGGAAGAAGAGCAAGTGGAACAAGTTGAAGAGGCTACTGAAGGAAGTGGTGAGACAGGAGATGTGCTAAAGCAAGTAGATGAATACAAGGGAACTCCTTCGGAACACTTGTCGCTCCGAACATCTGAAGCTCAATATTCGAAGCTTGTTACTCCGACAATGGAAGAAGAGAAAGGTGAAGAAGAAGTTTCTTATCTGAGAGAAGAAGAACATCTTTTACTTCATGATGCTCAGAAGGAAAATATAGAAGTTGCTGATGAGGAAGATTTGGTTGTTCAAGTTTCTGACAGTGAAAAGAAAACTCCGGAACAGGATTCAATTCCGGAAAAAGATAAGGGAAAGAAAATTCTTACCGAAACTCCGAGCTCAGTAGTAAGGAAGAGGAAGGAAGCTGGTAGTTCTTCTAAGAGGAAGTTGGAGCTTATTGAGGAAGAAAATTCTCCTAGCAAGGTTTCGGATTCGGAGTCATCCTCGTTGGGGCATGATTTTGTTGTCCAATCTTTAAAGAAATTGGTGGGAACCATTCCAACCTTCTCTAGTATTTACTCTAGATGCCAGATACTCCAACATGCGTTGAATCAGAAAACCGACTCCGTATCCATGGTCATGGATAAGTGTGTTGAGATTGAAGCTCAGTTCAAAACATTCTTTGTTGGTTACGAAGCTCATAAAAGATCTTGTAAGAGGATGACGAGCTGGTCGAAGAAGAATGTGGAAGAGATGAGGTTTCTTGATGAGTTTCAAGATAATGTTAAGGATGCCTTTGAGACCGAGGATACAAAGATTAATGAGATGACTGCATCCTTCGAAGAGAAGTTGACAGAGGAAAAGAACTTTCGGATTCAGGAAGGGAGAGATCTGAATGGAAAGCTCAATTCCGTTAATCAAAGTTGGAAATATGAAAGGGATTATCGGATCGAGTTTGAAGAAAGGATGAAGGCTCAGGAAGAGAAGATGAAAGCTCAGGAAGAAAAGTTGAAGGCTCAAGAAGAAATAATTGAAGCTCAGTCCACAAGAATAGTCGTCTTAGAGAAGCAAGCAGAGGAAGATCACAGAGACTTAAAGAAGATCAAGACGATCCTTAAGGGGCTAATGTCGAAAGAGAAAGATCCGAAATAACCAATCTGATCTTTTTGTTGTATTTTTTTTCCTTTGTTGTCGAGATTCCAATTTCAATGAAAGTTGTACTTGTTGTTTCTATTGTTTTCATTACTAATTTTTTCAGGTACTTTGTTAAGTTTTTCCATTCCCTCTAATTCTTTTTGAAAATAACAAAGGGGGAGAAGGAAAAGATCCTTAAGAAAAAGAGGAACTCTAATAAGAGTTTATCAAAGGGGGAGAAAGAAAAATACCCAAGGAAAAAGAACTCTAATAAGAGTTTGTTTAAGGGGGAGTTTTTCTTAAAGAAGACCTTCTTATGAAACATCACTCCAGAAATATGAATACGATCCTTAGAGTTTCAAAGCCTAAGGGGAGTTAGTCGTATTCATATATATCATTAAACTAAGGGAGATAAGATTTAATGTGTTTCTTTCTTCTTGGAATAACTTTTTCGTAAGGATGTTTGTGCTTTCCAAAAAGGGGGAGATTGTTGAGTCAATAAGGTTTTCCTTATGACTTTTCCATTACTTCTTGTTTTGAAAATCACAAACACCTTATCTTCAAAGAAAATTGCTTTTATAAGGAAAATTGCTTTCTTAAGGAAATCGCTTTTATAAGAAAAATTATCATTATCATATTTTTCATTCATATTTTTCTTAAGTATGAGTTTCAGATTCATTTTCTCGGAATCATAAAAACTTAGATATAAAGAATTCTGTTTAGTATTCGGATTCTGGATAAAGAACTATAAGGAAGTCTCATTCCGAATTCCGGATATGATCTCTGACTAAGTTCTATTCCAGATTCAGGATACGAATTCTGAAGAAGAATTCTCATTACGAATTCTAATGAAGAAATCCCATTCCGAATTCTCATTACGAATTCTGAAGAATAATTCTCATTACAAATTCTAATGAAGAAATCCCATTCCGAATTCTCATTACGAATTCTGAAGAATAATTCTCATTACGAATTCCAATGAAGAATTCTCATTACGAATTCCAATGAAGAATTCCCATTACGAATTCTAATGAAGAAATCTCATTCTGAATTCTCATTAAGAATTCTGATGATGAATTCTCATTACGAATTCTGATGATGAATTCTCATTACTATTTCTGATGACGAATTCCTATTCCGAATTCTCATTCCGAATTCACCTATTAAACAGAAGCTGATTATCATTGTTTTATACACTCTGAATTTATTCATTCCGAACTTTCACTCCGAAGTTTTCATTATGAACCTTTATGTTAGAGTTTAAAACGATGTCGTACATTCTGTTACACTCACTTTGTTATAAAACGATGTCGTCTGTTTTGTTATAAACTAACCGTTGTCTAAGTGACACGTGTACAGGTCCCTCCGATCATTAAGGAAAATATGACCGTTGGAGGAGGAGCCGACCTTACCTATAAATAGGAGCTCATTTGAAAAAGATGACAATGGATGGATGAACAATTTGGACTTTGTGCATACATGCTGTTGAAGTGATTTCTAGAGAGAGAGTCTCTTATTAACTCTCAAAGCTTCGTGCGACTCCGAATGTTGGTGATTACATTTGAGGGCTTCCGGGGATAGGAAGACAGAGGTGCTGACTACCTTAAAGTTCGAGGGCTTTCTTGCTGAGAAAGACAGAGTTATCGACTACCTTAAAGATTGAGGGCTTTCTTGCTGAGAAAGACAGAGGTTACCAACTACCTTGAAGTTGAGGGCTTGTGGGGATAGCAAGACAGAGACTCCGATCTTCATATCGAGGGCTTACCCTGGTGTGGGTAAGACAGACTTGCTTGAAAGTATAAATCAAGGGACCTTTATCCAAGGTTGTTGGATACCCTTCTCTTTGGGTTAAAAGACTATTATCTTGTTACTAGTAGTTTTACTACTTGTTTTTATTCCGCTGTAATTTGTATCTTAAGGAAAGTATAACTTTCTTATACTTCCTTACTTACTCTGATTAGTTTAGATTCTATATGCTTTAAGGTAGAATCTTATATTGTAACTTTTGTTAAGTTTCAATTTCCGGAATCATATTTCCGGAACCTACTTTTGGAATCACTTTCCAAGTTCAGTTCGGTGTTAGAGGTGTTGTGAATTTACTTAGTTTAACTTTGTTAAACTTAGCCCTTTCCTTTTCTTAAGGAAACTTTAGTTATTCATAACTTACTTTAAAGGTTCCAAAGGAATTTTTAAAATATACAATTCACCCCCCCTCTTGTATATTGAGCATCTCATATTATATTTCGATCCTACAATTGGTATCAGAGGTTGGAAACCTCTTACTCTATACCATCCTTACACATTAATGGATTTATGACTTGTTTTGTCATCTGAAGGGATGTAGTTGGTTCTGAAATATAGTTTTATGATATAGATGTCTTCATATACGGGTGAAGGATGGGGATATTATAATGACTATTTTGTAATATTAGTATGGACATTATGAGTTGTCTGTAATGTTTTTCGATGATAAATTCCCTAACAGTGTTCATGGGGTTTATGAACATAATATTTTGATAGTTTATCATTCATTTCATGGTACATTTCATTGAAAGCATCCTAGTGTACTACGTTTCTGAGAAGGAGTAGGCACTGCGTCTATAGGAAGTTTTAAGAGATTTTCTCAATAATATCTATTCATGAAACTGAAAAAGTGAGATTTTTAGGATCATGGTCTTCATTTACTAGGTAATTTTATATCCTATATTGTAATATCTGTGGATATTTTGAAGATAAAGGTATTTGTTTCACATTCATCCCCCAAGACTATTGTAGAGGTGTGAAGTTTAGTCAGTATTACAGGATATTATAGGAGGTTCGTACCTAAATTTTGTTGGATTTTGACTTCTTTAACAGCCTTGACTAGTAATTATTATATTCTCCTATATGCTAACTAATTCTAGGAAACATTTTATTGTTTTAAGGAAAAAATTTGCAGTGCTATTGTTCTATGTTTTCTAAAAGGATATCAGTTTGAGTTATTCTATTACTCTTCAAATCTTAGCTTGGGAAGCATCTTGATGTTGTATTGGTGTAATTGTTTATTATGGGTCTTAACATTTAATATGTTAGGAAAATAAAAATGAAACCCATGATCTGAAATTGTCTGTGGTCACATTTTCCTTCAAGATGTGGTGACATTATCTCATAGATGAATGCTTTTTAGTCTTCACTAGTAACAAGATCTTGACACATGTCTTTTCTCATCGTTACCTAAACATTTGACAATGATAGTGTATGGAATCCATGAAATACTATGTATTCAAGATTTATTATAAAGTGGGGAAGGGTAATTTTTTCACTGATTCCCTAACTATGAAGTCATGCAATTATATTTTGTGTGGGTCTACAGATTCTTAGAGAGTAATGAGGGGCTCCCTGTAATGAATATTGCCGTTGGAGTGGTTTTTGGAAGAGGATTCCTTCATCATATGAAAGTGAAACTAATTAAGTGTAGATAATGTAGAATTACCATATGGGGAATTATGAGGTGGAGTTTTTTTAAGATCTAGTTTTATGTGGTGATGTCCTCGATTTATGGTTTAAGGATAATAAACATTGGGTGTTCTTTTATGGGAGGATTTTCATTCCTTCAGTGGTGCATGAGGTGGTTCTCCATGAGTTCCATAGCTTACCCTTGGCAGTATATCCAAGTATGAAAATGATATACCATGCTCTAAGAGGTTAGTTTTTGTTTCATGGATGAATAATATAGTTTCAAATTTTGTTTTTCTATGTTCAGTCCTCTATAAGGAAAATTTTGAATACTATGTTATAGATACCTCACTCCAGCCATTAGATGTTTATTAGTGGAAGTGGGAGGAAATATTAATGGATTTTATCACTGGTCTACCCTGATCTTATAGTGGTTGTGATATCTACATGTGCATTAGTGTAACATCTGAAGACATATGCTCACTTCTTAGCAATCAAGGAGTCGAGATAGGTGGAGGTTTTGTTAATTTATTATTTGGAGGTTATTGTGGGGATTTATGGAATCTTGAGTATTATAACCTCTGATTTTGAACCTCGTTTCACCACTAGTGTGTGGAGAGGCATTCATCATGCCTTTGGATCCATGTTGTGCCTTAGAAATTCTTTTCATCCTTGGATGGATGTTCAGAGAGAGTTGGCCATCCAGATTTCTAATGATATATTGCATCATTATATCATCGATTTTGGAGGATTGTGGGTGATGCACCAACCTCTGTTCAAGTTTTCTAAAAAATACACTCCCCCATTTTTTTGGAACTAATCAAATCTTTGTGAAGACAAACATTCCATTATTCATTACATGGGGATAGTTTAAGAGGGACAATAATTCTTAGGTCGATACAAGTGCGGAGGACAATAGAGATAGTTTATGTGATTCATGAGAGGATTAACGTATCACACAGTCATTAAAAGTTATATATTGGCCATAGAATGAGACCTTTGGGGTTTTACATTGGATATCTTGTGTTCTTGAAGGTCTCTCTTCATCATGGGAAATGAAGGTTTAGCTACGAGAGCATGATTTTTCCTCGATTTATTGGGATTTATGAGGTGTTGGCTCATTTCGTATCCATAACATATCAGGTAGTACTTCCCCCATAGATGATAAGAATATATGATGTCTTTCATGATTCACAAATTTTACTCATTCTTTATGATGATTCCAACATAATATATTGGGGTGATATCAATATTGATGATGATTAAACCTTAAGGAAGTGTCTCATGGTGATCTAGTACTTCCAGGATAATTTTTGGCATGTGTGAGCTATTCCCTTAGTTTATGTATTGTGACAATACGGTGGCGTGGTGGAGAGAACCTAGGAACAGGAGTAGTAGATAAATTTGCAGTATCCCATGTGCTTTATGATTAGTTATTCTATAAACATTATTTGTTAATGTTAACCTTTATCTGCTTTATGACATCGTTATCTCTTTCTTTATTCCTTGTTTATGGACTTTATATTTTTTGAATGGTTTCAACCCTGGGATATTGTTTTCATAGTTTGTACATTTTTCATCTCAGTGAGGTGGTTGTGATCTTTTGATGGTGATATCCTTAATAGGTATCTCACATGGTGGTCATTTGGATGATCCTTTTCCCTTCCCTTCTCTCTGGGTTTTGTAACACCCCAAGGATTTACAAATAAATTTGATATATAATCTAATTCAAACAACACTGAGTCTCCGTGAAAAAACAATTTTTTATTTAAACAAGATAGTTATAACCTAGCCTTTAAAAATATTAATATTAAAAGTAATAACAATTGTAAAATGTTATTTATAATGATTTCACATAAATAAAACATATTTATAATTAAATATATAGTTTTTTGTAAAATAAAAACCATTTCTTCAAAAGTAACCTAGGGTTAATTTTTAGTAATGTTCTGAGAAGTTTCATCTTTTATGAATTTAAAAACAAATATTGCATTTTAATTAAAAACTACATTTTTTAAATAATTATTTTATTTAAAATTGATTATTAACATCACAATAGATCAATTTGACGTATATTAATCCAATGTAAATTGTTGGAATAATTTTAATATTGAAATTAGATATAAAGACTTATTGAAATTTTTAGCGTTCTTTTTACCCACCTTCTCGCGACACCTACAGGATTGACATTAAATGTAATTTTTCAACTTATATGAATTTAATTTCGAAATATGGACATGCACGGTTGCAATCAATAGGTTATTTAGAGTCCGATTGGATCAACTTAATTTTTTGGTGAATATTAACCTGACAATTCTAAATAGTAACGTTTCCATTATGAATAGTAAAATGACTCTTATGAATATTAAATCAACCAAATCAATAGTAACCTCACCCATGAATGTATAAATAAAATTTAGGCTTCTTATAAATGAAAGTGTGATATAATTATATCATAGTATAAGTAAATGAATATTTTAAAATTCATTAATTAAGAGTTTTTATTTTTGTTAGTTATAAATATTTAATTAAAATTTTATAAATTAATAAAAATTATTCAAAAGAAAATTTACTTTCATAAAATTTATTCATAAATTAACACTTTTTTATTATGATTTAATGATACCTTCGTTAATTTTTCAAAGTGTTTTAAAATCAGTTATAAATTTAAAATTTGTGTTCTTCAAAGAAATGATGATTTTATTTAAAATTAAATTTCACCTATTTAAATAATTATATTCATAAAATAGATTTTAATTTTTAATTGTACGCATCAGAAAATTATTAGGGTGATATTTTCGGAATTATAATGAAATATTTGAATTTTGGTGAATAGTAAAATACTGTAACATACTGTATAAATACATTATAAGATAAATGACTATTCCTTGAGTCATGAATGATTTAAGAACCATAATCTCAAACTTACCTTAATTATTTTAAAATATTTAGTGATAATTATCAATATACTAATATTCTTGATCCAAAATAATAAACAAATGAGTAAAATATTCAAAAACACTCTTCTCCACCACTATAAATACCACCCCTCGCCACCACTTCTTCTCATTCCTATAAGACATGAAGCTTATATAAATTATACTCAAATCCTCCCCCCAATAATCTAACCCACTTTTTGGATGTTCTGGTCACAAAAAAATACCAGGCCAAGGTTCCTTAAGGAGGTTCTCAATGAGGAGAATTTAGGAGGTAAATCCTCTTTCTTTTTCTTTTAATTTCCTTTCAATTTCCTTTTTCATTTCGTATACTTTGCTCGCATCCTCTTTTAAAATAATCGTGATAACTCGAGTATCATCCATATACTAGAATTATATAATTTTAATCAACTATCCTTCATCAAACTCATTTTCTCTCTTTTATTTTAAAATCAAAATCATCATCTGTGAGGTGCCGGTTTAAAACCTTTGTGGATGAAAGATTTTAATTATTCACTTTATACTTCATGTATGGTCATTAAAACCATTTTTTGGTCAAAAAATACTGTAATATATGTATTCAAACCTAATTATTTTTCTATTACCAGTTTATATACATAATATTAATTCATAAAACAAAACCAGTTCGTTATAATCAGAAAGCCACCAAAATAATCTAAATGATTATCGCTAATGTTTTATCTAATGACTCATCCTCATGCCATATAAACAAATGAATTATATAACCATTTTATCTTTTTTATTTTCATAATATCATATAAAATCAATTCTCTAGTTTTATAATCATTCCACATGAACTTCCATACTCATATACATGTATACCAATAGTAAAAACCAAGGAACCAAATGCCCCCGAGCCATAAAATTGTATCTTATAATTCTTGAAAATGTCCAAAAATAAACTTAATAAAATTATAATAAATAAAATAAATGTTGAATATTTTATTAATTAAATTATTTATTAGTCTAATTTAATATTCCATGACATTAACTATAGGTTAATAACACTTTCAGACATAAGCTAAGGGTTTTTTCATATCACTTCCATTTTTGTGAGATATTCCTTATTCACCACGCTTTCATATGTATGGTGTTTATATACTGACCATTGGTTTACCATATCATAAATCTATTTATTTTCATGGAATTCATGTTATCATTTTATGATTATTAATTTTGCGGCATATGATTCGATTGATTATAAAGTAGTAAGGGTTTCTTCCCGAACCTCAATTTTTTATTCATGTTACGTTTTTTCTCTTTTTACCCTAATTTAATTCTTATTTATTTCTATGTAATTGTTCTAAATTATGTTTATATGTTTCATAATCATCTTTCCAAATCATTTCATCTTTTTTTATGGGTATGTACATGTTTCAAATGGTTCCCTTTTTAATTCTTCCCAATAAGTAGTCCTGCTTAAAAGGAACTGCCCAATTCTTGCCCATTTTCCAGTTCACTATATAATTTTTTTAAGACATAATTATTTTTCTAAAATCTAGTCTTTTATCATGAAAAATTATCTTTTTTAATTTCTAGTTTTATGAAAAATACATACCTTTCCACTTTAAAATATCTTTAATATTTACCTTAAACTACACTAAATTGTTTTATTTATAATATTTTTTAAAAACACTCCCTATATGATTTCACTTCAATGGGAAATAATTTAGAACTCAAATATAATTTCAATGTATTTCTTATTTATTTTTTGTTATATACATGTTTATAATATGATTTTATGACAAATACAAATGATTTTCAAAAGGAACTCTTCTTTCCAGAGTAAAAAAGGGTTTTCTCGTCTCGCTTTTAGTTTTGTGAGATATATGCTTTATTCACCACTTATTCCATATGTTTGTGGTTTATGTACTACCCTTTGATATATCATATCATGATTATTCATATTAACATGAAATTATAAATTTCATTTAATGATTTCTTCATAGGGATTACGATTTAAATGTTTCAAAGTGGTATGTGACACATTGGAATGTTTAATGATTATTTTCCTCAAGAATTTTTCAATGGTATGTTCATCTATTTTAACTTCCTTTGTTTAATATTTTACTTCATTAAGTTTTATCTCTTATAATTCCATGTACAATATGTTTTTAAGGTTTTATGATCAGTTGATTGTGGATGTGCTATTTTATGCCATTCATGGTTTATTATTAAATTGTTCTCACATCATATGATTGTTTTTCAATAAAAATGTTTATTTGGTTTATTTTTATACCATTTTCATATCAGAAATTTATTAGACATAGTAATTAATGGTTGTGGCCTGTTATAGACCTTCGATGCATCGGTAGGTCTCATGAGATAATCTGGATATGGTTTTGTATGAGGCCTTACCCATTTATTAGATTCTTAGCGTGAACCCTTGGTAGTAATAGATTATTGGTATGGAGGCTTGAATGTATGTTTTAGATATAAATAATTATGAATTAACCTCATTATGAAACTAGTAATTGATAGTTCATGTGATTATTCTACTAGTAGAATATCTGTGGTTAATTTTTATTATGACATTATTAAATCATATTTTATTCCTTACATATTATGATTAATATTATGTTTTAATAGCATGTATACCTTTACCATGTTTTATTTTTCTTCAAGATGTAAAGATTTATATTATGAGTGACTTGAAGGACAATCTTGGCGTTTGAGGGTGTTTCCAATGGAGTTGAAATGTTGTTTTTCCTTTAAAGTTTTAATTTACAGTTAATATTTATAATCTAGCTTCAAAAACTTCTAAACTGATTGGTCCAATGGGATTAGAGTCTCGTATCAATGCCAGTGTATTAATATAATACACGAGCTCTGGGAAAATGGGGTCTTAGTATTTATAGGTTTGGTTTTAAATTCATGTGGGTGAGAGTTGTTTGAGAGCTATCTGATGTAGCAGCATGCACCCTTGTAGACCATCCCTTTTTTTGTGTTTTTTGTTCTTATAGTAATATTTAAGGAGGAATGAGTGGATTTAATATGAAATTTCATTTGTATAGAAGATTGTGGTGTGCATTTTTTCACTACATTGTGGAGTTCAATCATAAGACTAGTTTATAAAATTGATTAATAATTGTAGCGTAGAAGCTCAAGGGGTGAGGTTTTGGTTGTTCTTCTAATTTCAAGATTTCTATATAGTGGAGAGTAATCCATGATTTATAATCTAGGGGGTGGGTTTTGGTGGTTCTTCCATTTTTGGGGCCACTATGATATGGATCTAAGCTATCGCACATAATCCTTTTACAGATTAGGATTTTAGTGATTATTAGTTCCTTTATTCTTTGGACATCTATAGATTTATAAGATCTATTTCATGGACTATTCCATGTTTCATATATGCAGCTTTGACCAAACATTTTGTGGTGTGGTATCATTCCATGCATCATTGTGTTTCTTGTATTGGAACCTTTACACCATGGTGTAGAACATTGAACCATGGTCCTCTAATTTCTTGTTTCCAAAAATGTTCATAAACCCCCGTAGAACTTTTCTTTCTCACAAAAATTTCTATCCAAACCAAGGTTCCTATTGTAGATTTATTGAAGGCCTTTGGATCCACTTTGATTTAATTCGACCCACATCATCTTGATATCGATTTTTTGTGATTTGAGGAATTTGTTTCCCTATTTTGGTATGGTTTATTCTCTATTTAAATTTATTTATAGCCATGAATCATTCTAATGGTATAATGGTTGATCTAATTCATTCTCATGGTGTTATTTTGATGTTAAACAAAATTTTTGTGGCACAACATCGTTAGACAATAGTAGTATCTTTGCTGGTGATGTGATCGGATATTTATGTTGTTTTACCATTCTCATTTGAATCATGTTTAAATCCTTGAGGTAGGGGATTTTTTTATTCCTATTTTTATGTGAAATCATAAATATTTAATTTTTCATCTCTTTTGGTGATGGTGGAAGTAACCTTAAACAATATTAAATTGAATTATAGAAAGATTTTTTTTGGGTTCAGTGATCACATGTGTTTATGTCATGTTAATAGTTTCCCTCTTGATTTTCTTGATATTGTGGTATATTTTCTTATTCTATTGATTAGAATGTTTTTTATTCTTGGAATTTGATAAATAATGTAAATTTGGTAATGCTTTTTGGAAAAATAAATAAATAGGAATGTTTAATTTATAATTAGTCTTCCATATATGTTGATGAAACAAGATATTACATGTAAAGAATGTTTAAATAGTCTATAACAGTTTAAAGTTGATGCCTTGGGTTTCCTCTAGTTGTAATCAATGATAAATCAATTGGTTAATTCAAGTCAGTAATAATTTTTATGTTTTATATAGATAATTGTTTGAGGCTGAGTGACCCCATTTCCTTATGAAGAATGAATGCTTAGTTTTAGGTCATAATTTCCATATTGATTTTTTTTAGTTTCCTGGTGTTTTTATATTGGATGTGATACTTTTTATGTGATGTGATTTGAAATTGGGATGGTTGTTGGTTTAGCAAGAAATGGGTGGGGATGCCTTGGTTGTGATAGTAGTTGGTGCCTATGATAGAGGGGTGGAAGGTGATATGCATGGTGGTGTCTGGGATGGCCTTTGGATTTATGGAGCGGGTTAAATATGGATTTTCCCATTATTTATTATGTTTAAATCTAGGATGATTTATTATTAATGAATATGCTTTATAGCTCGGATGGATGGATTGGTTGTTTATGCATTCCTTTCCCCACTTCTTCACATATTTGGTTGTGCTTTGTTTATGAATTTCTTATAGTAGATTTAGAAAATTCTAAGAGTACACAAACTTATGGAATTATAGTGTTAACTAGTTTAACTCATGTGGTTAGATTCTTAGCGGAATGCTAAAATAATGATAAAACTTGACGAACTTGGAAATATGTTTGATTATACCATGAGGAAATGGAACTATATTGGTAATCGATGTAAATGGGATATAATACATGAATGAATTAATTTGAAGTATCTTGAGTTCCGTGTGTTCTTGTAGGATATCTAGTCTTCAAATGTTGAAGCAGAGTTTCCCTGAAATGACAGATGCCATTAAGGATTAGGAAAAATATTTTTTCCTTAGTGTGGTTTGTGAACTATATATATTCCTTATGTTATGTGATTTCATACACTACCTCACACATGCCAGTTGAGAGAATGACACCTAGTGGACTCTAGGAGGGTTTTCTCCCCAATATTTAGATTGGTGAGGAATTAATGGATGACTACACCTTATTTCCCCACTCTCTTCTCCTAGATGTATATTGTGTTATTATGCATGGTGGTTACCTTTCCCATATATGTGTGTAGAGGTATATAATGTCTTATGGTTATTTTCATGCACATGTATCATCATATATAGTATCTTAAATATTATTATAGGTATGTTGTGTACTGTTTATGATGTATTAGGTTATAATAAATGATGTATCGGTTGTGGTAGATCCAGGTGTTTTGGGGAAGGATTGCTTATTGAAGAGAGATGGCATAGGATGTTCAACATTAGGGTAGAGTGGAAAAACATTGGGGAAGTGGTAGCAGGGTAACTCCATTTGATATTATGTAAGACATTGTATTATTACTTGAATTCTATGATTCATGAGGGAACGTTGGTGTGGATAAGAAATTATCATACCTATTAGGTTATAAGTTGGATTCACTTGTTTATTTATTGTGATTTAGTATGTTTTCTGTACATTTTTTCACAAGAAGACCAGTGGTAGATCCTATTGAGTATACCTATTATTCTCACCCAATGTATATATAAACTATTTTTTAGGTCTGTGAGAGATGTTTGTTGATCGGGATAGAAATTACTAGCTCATGGTGTTTTTCAGGAGCTGTTTGGGCTTTGAGGATACTATCAAGGATTTTTTTCGAGTACCTATAGTTTTTTATAGTTGTTTAGTTTGTAGGACATTGCATATATGTACTGAGATATTACCTTTACTATGAGTAGTGGTTTTATGGTGGTTTTATCCTATCCCTCTGTCCTCATATTCTTCTTAGAGGGTAATATCACTAATTTTGATGTATAATATACCCTCGGTGATTTTATCCAACCCATGGCATATTGGAGGCGGGATTCAGGCATCATTTTCTCTCTTCACTCATTGTCAGCCTAGGAGGGGTGTCTTTGGGGGAAGGTAGCCATGATAATCATATAAACATTATACCTTAAAACTTTTATCATTACAATATGGTAATTTAATGAAAAGACATATCATTTTCCAATTATTAATGCATTGTTTATTTATAGTTGTATTTGAATGCAATCTTGGATTCAACAAATCTTGAAAATCTTATATAGTGAAAATTATTCCATAGTGATACTATGCTAGACTTTAGACCCCTGTGTCTATTTTGGGTCTCGATCGTGTGCCCTATACTCATCTAATGACACTCTTTCTTTTCTTAACATGTGTATCTAAGGAAGAAATCTATTTTGGCCAAGGTATGCCCACTTTTAATAGAGATTAATCCCTATTTAATTTCCACTTTGTATTCAAATAAAGACAGAAAAATTCATCTATTGTACTCTAACCAAAAGGCTCATGATCAAATATGGGTGGGTGTGAATTTTGTGGGTTACTATAGTAGTACTCTAGTAATTACTATAGCCGATATTGTTTTCTACTGTAGCAGCAGGAACTATTCATCTGATTTGGGCCTCTTGGCCACCATTTTTGGCCCATGGGTCTTAGGGCCTTTGTACCACCAAATGCCTTCGATCCACCAATGGCCTTCAGGCCATAGGGCTTTCGGGCCACCAATGGCCTTCATTCCATAGGGCTTTTAGGCCACAAAGACCAAAAAGCATCTCGAGCAGGCCACACAGGAGCATGCCTATAAGAGGGTTCAGAGGAAAGTGGAAACCACCGGAGAAGAACTAACTGGATTGGAATAATGAGAAGGTATGACAACTATCATCGGTATCAGGCACCGTGCAGCTTTGCATTGGGAAATGCTAGCCGGCGAGCCATCCAAGGTGGGGAGTCAGGCACCTTCAAAATGAAAATGATGGGGAGGGGTTGTTTCAAGTGTGTTAGGCCTTGGGCCCTCAAGGTCATGTATAGGGCCTTGTGACTCTGATTTTTGGGGTCATGTATTAGCCTTGTGTATTGGGCATATGATTCATGTAAGGGTTCCCCCTCAACTCTTAAAAGGGAGGTTATCCAAAAATCAATAAAAAATATTTAGCCTTCGGGCATTCATAGTATTCTAACCAGATAAATTCATATATGTAAAGATGTCATTAATATTCCATAATATTGTGATATATTTTCAAAATATTTCATTAAATGCTTCATCAAAACATATTACACCTTTTGACCAAAATTAATGTATCTCATCAATCAAATGTTTCATATAATCATCATTTTGATCACTATAACATATTTCTCCATTAATAAGAGTTAAAATGGATCCTTTATCGATAACTATGATAGAAGGTTGTATATGAAAATCCTACGAATGTTTTATGTGGATTTTTTGAAACTCTTTCCATTTAAATAATCTACCCAGTGAGATCATTTTTTAGTTTTCTTATTCTTCTCTACATGCCATGTCATAGATTTAGTGATTTCAAATAACATGAAGAATCTTATCAACCATGATTTAAGTGGGCTGTAATGTATCTACTTCATGTAAATATAATTCCCACGATTCAAGACCCTATCAAGAAGAATATGAAGACATGGATTTTCCTTGTTATCCTTCATACTAGATGAGTTACGGATATTATAATAAGTGACTTGTGCATTTTATTTTTTAAACACATTGAAATTGTGGGTACATGAATCAATGACCTCATATGAGAAGCCATAGTTTTCCATGGACTTTGGAGCATGGTAGTACTACTCCAAAATCAACACCCTAACAAGGAGAACCTTTCGTAACAAAACCAATAACATATCAAATGAGGTGTCAGACCATAGATACAATGACATTAAGTTTAACAACTCCACAATAATTTTCAATTTACTGAATCTCGTGCATTTAGGATATAAATTACTATACGTTTCATCAAGAATATCAAATAACATCAGTGTTTCTCCATCAACACTTGTACAATGATTACTCCCTCCAATTTTATAGTTCATGGTGTTACTCTCTTTAAGAGGAGATAGACATATCATGTCATTGAGCATTACATTCATCAAATCAAATTTTATCAGATCAATGTCCATCTGACCGCATTCATATTGGTGATAGGAGATATAATTTTTCGTATGATGTATCTAGTGTTTATAATTCATTAAAACCCCATTCATAAAAAAATCACTCACAACATCCCATTTTGAATAGGTATCTTTTTTCACATTTATCATAAGGATGAATTACAAACTTGTTTTTAAATCCCCTGGATAAATCAATTTAATCCTTAATCCCCTCAAAATATTCAATGAAAACATATCCATCAAATCAATCCAACTCTTATACATATTCATATCTATAGAATAATAAATAATTGAGATATAGGAAGAATACTTATTAAATCGAGAGTTCTGTCAAATAAACCAGCCAAATATCAATATAGATAATACTTATATAATTTAAGCAATATATTTAAAAATAATAATTATTAGAAAAAGAAGACCATAACAACATATACCAATTTATTTCAATTGTCATTGAAAATGACCGCTTTTTATTATTATGAAATAAATTATAATACAATTATTCATTATGTTAATAAAAGAAAATTATTTATATTTAATTTCATTATAAATTAATTTAAATATAAAACCATATAAATCTTTTACCTTGAATTTTGTACTTGAAATTATATAATAGTTATTCCAAACAGCTAATAACTAAAACAGTTGTCACATATAAAAACAAGAAGATCGTAAACTTTTTTAAAGTATAACTACAAAACCTCGGTATATTTATAATTACATAAAACAAATTAAAAAACATAAATACAATAAATTTAAAAACATACGATAGATTAGTTTACTGAATATAGTATTAAAAACATATATATGAAGGAAAACCTTAAAAACCTATTATACTTACAAAATATTATGTTTAATATAACACGTGTTTTAGGATCTCAGACACAAAAATATTAATATATATTACTATATAACCTACACAGTAATGACAATGATATAAAAAATTAAAATTGAAATGTAAAAATTCAATCAACATATTGGGCAAGGAGAGGTGGAGCGAAGTGTGTAGAAGCAAAGGGTGAGACCTGTATCGCTTAAAGGAGGAAAGGTCGAGAGGAGAGGTGCAATGAGTTAATGGTGGCATCAATATCATCAAGGGAGAAGGGTTCGTGACCGAGTGGTGGGGGTGAGGAAGGTTGGGATTTTTTTTAAATGCTCAGCGTCCTATATATAGTTGTTTCTCATAGCCACATTAATTACCTCAAAATGGCGGTCGCTCAGCTATACTTCCATGGAAACCAAAATAATCATGTAGTGAATGTTTGGTCAATTCTTTATATATACATGTGGTTGTTTTTGTTATAGGTATGTTTGTGAGAAAAAAATATTTCTGCCAAAATGTTGTTATTTTTTTACATACATTATGTTATAAATGTTAGAACTCTATATAATTTTGATCATTTGTATGTTGAATCATATATGTACTATATATTATGTCATTTTTTTAACTTATAAGTATAATAAAATATGTTTTTGGAGACTTGGAATTGATAGAGTACCATTTCTTAGCAATGACTTTCCGTTATATATATTTTTTGAGTACAGGTAAAATGTCTTCTATCATTGAAACAATCAGTGCATATAAAGTGCCAACAAATATCATTTTTAGTGGTGATAAAATTGAAATTTATAATCAATGATTCTGATATGATATATTGATTAGTCAAATTTGATTATATGTATATATTCATTAAGCTTGTGTTGGTAACGTTTTGAGAAATCATAAATCAACTCCAGAATTTATTTTATAGAAGGTTTGGCAATGAAAAAAATTACTTATTTTTCATTGTAGCTTAATTATCTTATAAATGAAATTTAAATTTATTAATTTATATTGAATGAACATCTTTTGGATGTGGTTCAAGATGTCACGGACCATCTTGGGGAGTAGGAAGTGGGTGTAGAAGGTGTTGGTCTAGAAGAGCATGGTGGCAGGGATTGTGGTAGTCAAACTCGGCAACTTTACTGATCACGCTCTGCAGGAAACTCGGTAGACTCATATTAAATTCAGTGGTAAACTTGTAGACTTTTTGTAAATTCATCGAACTCGTTGAGTAGACTCGCAAGTTTGACTAGCATGGTAGGGATAGCAATCTGTAACCATTCGATTACGGCGAGAGGAGCCATTTATAGCCTAATACCTATGCCTATCATGTGTGTGTGAAAAGAGGGACTGAAGGTTTCATGTTTGTGGTGGTAATGGGGAGACTATTCATACACCGGCATGTTTTAAATGAACCTTTCACCATTAACATTCTAAGGAAAACTCCATTGGAGATGGGATTTCCTTGATCCAATAAAATAAGTAGACAGTTGCATTGAGATTATGAAATCCGAAAATTCATTTAGATTAAGTATAAAATAAAATAAATTTGGAAGAATCTTCCTCCCAACAACTGAAATAATTGGACAGCTAGCATTCAATAGCTGAAATAGCCTATTTATTTTACATGTGGTTCGAGAGAACCTTAAAATACAAAAACAAAAAAGTCCTATTATTTAATTCTAGTTAACAACAGATTCATAACAGAATCAAAAGTAAAATAATGAAAGTGATTATAGGGATGAGTTCTTATTACCAAGGACTCGAATTCACTTGAAACGTTTCAATAAAAAACTAATACTCAATGATCACACAATAGTTGATGAAAATGTGTGCCAATATACATGTTTTAAACTTGTGGGCCTAACCAGATCCACTCCAGTGTCTCTAAAATCTCCATGGATGAATCTTGCATGAACCAACAACATTCCAGATCAAATCACAACCCCTCCTCTTCAATTAATCCATCTGGAAATGCATCGGAGCTACATGATGAATAGGAAAAAACCAAGCAAGATCACTCAATTTCTCTCTCAATGAAAGAGAAACCCAAAAAACTACTCTCATAAATGAATCGTAATCACTCAGAATTAAAGGGTAAAAATCAATAATCAAGAAGTCTCCATCTCATAATCATTCAGTTACAACAAACAAGGATCGCACCCCACATGTGTACTGGATATATTCTCGATCCAAGGATGAAAAAAAATTGTGAAAAAAAATATAAGAAACTCCATGAAACAAATTAAATGTAGAATGAATAACACCATCACATGGATTTTTAACATTGAAAAACACTACAATGCGGAGGATTAGAAAACCATAGAGAAAATATATAAATTACACTATAAATTAGATAGTAAAAAATTCATGTAAATTCCTAAACATGAATTACAATGACATCATAGAAAAACATGTAGATTTTCATTCATTGTTTCTTTGAAAAACATAATGGGGAAGACCTCACCCTTTTGTGAGAAAACATCAACCTTGGTGAAAAAACATTTACCATCATAGGAAAACACCATCACTAATGACAAAACGTCACCCCTCCAAGATCCAGCATCAAATATGCATTCTCCATCATCGATGCATAAAACATGATACTAGTGTTGGATTGGTGTAGCCCGATCTGATTGGGCCGAATGCTTGTTTCCAGCAACTTTCATCGGTCAAGCTCTGCGGTGAGCTTGTTGGGGGTTGTAAGGGGCAACGTGCCCCTGCTCTAGGGATCGAAGGCCCCCGAACCAATTTTTTTGGAGCTGTAGCAACTCCGACTACTGTAGCAGAGCTGACGGACCGACATCGACAGGCACGGTAGTAGTGCGGACTTCAAAGTCAACTTTATTGTTCCACTATTGACTTCCAACCGATATCCACTGTAGCACTATTTGACAAAGGTGACCATCGTTCACTTTAGCGGCGTGTACTTACTATGAAAATAGTAGATCGTATTCTCCATTTTATAGCCCATTTTTGGGGGCAAGGGTTACTACTACCAAACTCTGTATTTTTTCTCCTGATATAGTGAATTTTCTACCTCTCTGTGAACATAGGGTTATTCCCGAACCACGTAAATTTGTGTGTCCCATTTCTATTTTGTCATTCTACATTCTTCTTTCGTTTCTTTTTTCTGTCGTTGCAACTCTCGATGATTTCGCAACAACTAGATACATGACAACACCCTAAATCTTCTTGGTGGATTCCATATTTGAAAACTCCAAACATTTATCACTCAAACTGTGTCATATCCCATGTATCTCACTTGAATGCCACAACACCTTTACTCCCCTTTTAAATCCCTCATAGGATCCTTTTTTAAATACATATAAGATATAAAGGTAATATTTTTTAAACTTCAAAATAAATTATCCTAATCAAATGGATATATATATATATATATATATATATATATCCACCTAAATTTAGACTAGGATGACCCTTATCAATATTCCCCTTCATCTATCTAAAGAAGAAGATATCATCCAAAATCTCTATCAGAAATAAAATAGATTAGTATCACACCAACCGCCAACCTCTGTAAATAATATGAAAACAACCTTTTATAGTATGATAGAAACCTTACCGCTTCCCTTGAAAAATAAATCCAAATACTAAAAACTTCTTCATACATGTGTATTCATTATACTACCAAACAATACTAGAAATAGAAACTTCTATCTCCCCATAATAGTGATCTCTACATAATCTGGAGTATGTGTAGAAATTAACTGCTCCGACAGTGCCCTCGTAGCATATCACCTCGATATTCAAAATCAAATTATTTGTTTAATAGTGGAACTCTGTGATGAAAAATAATTAGTTGTATATCTGGAAACACATAACTCAACCTAATTTAGCTTCCAAAATATCTTCACCCCAATTGATAGTCTACAACTGATGTCAGGTGACCTCCTATGAAACAAATATGATAAATCCCACTTTTCATCTTCATTCACACAAAAAAACCATTAAATTTGTCTTGTAAGGCATGTCAATCATCCCACCACATGCATACAACATCGAACCTCTTTAAAGAAACTATAATTCAAAAGAAAATTGAAATCTTGAACTATAAACTTTGATACCACTATTGGGGAGATTCCAAATTCCCTTTAAAGAATTCTCATGTGAAAGAAATTTATGAGAAACCTGATGAAAAAATGGAATCAATATTTAAAGAAGAATGATGATTTTTAACATCAAAAAATCATCAAATGAGGGGTATTAAAAAACCATTGTTCAACTCTGAAACTTCCAATAAAAATAAGAGATTACATAATTCATGTATATTCCAAAACATCAATTATGATGAGTGTGTAGAAAAACCTAAGTGGAAATCAAACTACAATATTCATCTATTAGATCTCACAAAAAATCATGCAGAACAAAAACACCTTTCTATGATAAAACATCACCCCATTTAATGAAAGATCACCCTTAATTGGGAAAAACACTATCTATAACAACACATCACCCCTTGGTGATCCAACATTGAAGCTTCATTTTCCATCCCCGACAATTCACATAGTTAGGCCCAAATGTGGAAGTACCCTTTCTCCTCTTGGTGGACTATATCTTGATGAACTCCCAATGTTGCTCACTCAATTTTTGTCACTACCGATGTACCTCACTTAAATGTGGCACAACCACTTCTCCCCTTTTAAATCCCTTATAGGTCCCTTTCCCAAATATAGATAATATATAATAATATTATATATTAAACATAAAAAAGGATACAATATTCAAATAGATATATCAAAATATCTATCTCCGCATAAAATAAAAATGGGTTAAACCCAATCAATCACTCCCTTAATCCCATTAAATATGGAGATACTATCCAACAAACTCAATTGGAGAGAAACCCAATCGGTAACCCATAAATCATCACACTTTTCAGAAATGATGACAACACCATTTTACAACTCCGATATAAACCTGAAAACTCACCCAAAAAAGAAAATCCAAACAGTAAAGTCATCACCATAAATGTATCTACATTTTCCTTCCAAATAATATTGTAACCAGTAACATTTGTCTCCCAATAATAGTCACAACTACATAATTATGAGTGCTTGTAGAAATTAACACCCCCAGCTCCCTCCTAGCGTATCACCTCGATCATTAATTTCTAATTCATTCATTAGTAGTGAGACCACTTGAAGAAAAAATAATTATGTGTATGACCTGAGACACCTATCTCAACATTATGGGGATTCCTAACTATCTTCATCCAAGTTTATGTTCTTTTAATCATGCACGGTGAACTCATGTTCCATACATCTGATGAACCACTATTCACAAATGCATTCACCGCAAACATTTTACATAGTATTATAAAGAATTTAAATCGTCCTACCTCATGAATACACCATTTATTATCTCTAAAGATTCAATAATTCTAAATAAAAATAGAAAGACTGATGTATAATCTTTGATACCACTATTTTGGATATTCCAAATCCTTTGAGGAAAATCACTTGCGGAATTTGTTTTAGAAACTTGATGAAATGATAGAATTAAAATTTAATGCATAGTGAAGAACATAAGAAATATATTTTTAATATAGAAACCCCAATTAAGTAAAAGGATTAAAAAACTATGTGGAATCCTTGACAATTACACTATAAATACGAGATTACAAAATTCAAGTACAAGATCGCCCATAAATTACAATAGAAGTACAGAAAATTCAATGTGAAAACCACACCTTGATACACCTTTATCATCTATATGAAAAATGTCCCAGTGAAACACATTACCCTTATATGAAAAAATTTAACCCCATGTGATAAAACATCACAATACTTGTGAAATTTCTATTTCTTGTGAAAAAAACACCCCATTATAGACCACCAATAAAGCTTCATTTTCCATTGTCAATAATGTTCACAGGTTACCAAAAATGTGGGAGCACTATTATTCCTCTCAGGGGATTATATCTTGACGAACTCCAAACATTTCTTATTCAACCATTGTTTCCACCCACATATCTAACTTGAAGGTTTCAAAACATATTCCCTCCTTCAAAAACCCTAAAAGGCACCATGTTCAAATACACATAATATATGAGGATAATATATCAAAAAAAATTATAACCCTTATCACATTCAAATAGATATATAAAAATGAATATAACCACATAAAATTATTGCAGATTAAACCCGATCATTGTGAATGACCACAATAAGGTAGAATAATTGATAATACAATAAATATAAAGTCAATTAGAACATGTTGCTGGATGAGATAGGGCAATATTTCCCATACTCCAATCTAAGAGAAGAGTCACCAAGAAGGAACATGTGAAGAAAAAAAATTCAAGCTTTCCTAGAAATTAGATCCAAGTTAATCAAAGGATTGGGTAGTAATAGAGTGGCTCATACAGATAAAAATCTAGGGGAATAAAAAATAAAACATCTTAGAAAAAATAAGATTAGTCCCATAAAATAAAATGATCCTAAAAGATATAATAGAAAATAAGAAAACTTAAAAAATAAAGTGGATTTATTTTAAATAATTAAAGAATTAAAATTCACCAAAATTATTTTATAAAATTTATTTAGAAATTATAACTCATATGTTTAATTAATAAGTAGATGTATCGGGATGTGTCTTTCATACGTTTTTTTCAACAATATAATTTTAATTCATATTCAACTGTAAAATTGAATTTTGTACACATTATTGTTACTTGATTTTTAGAGTTGGTATGTTGTTTTTTATCCTCGATACATTGAAAATATTTCCACATTAAATCTTTATAAAATAGATATATTTCTTTAAAAAAATTTCCTACTTCAATTTTTTAGTTATTTTTTCAACAAATCTTTTATAATCAGATTTATTCATTATGAAGGATCACACTAGAAAGTGGGTTCAGAACAAAAAATTTTAGGATTGATATATTTTTGTGGAATAATGGAAAAACATTTAACCATTATAATTTTAGTGAATGATTTTATTTATCATACATGGAGAGGTAAAAATATATTATCTATTATATATCAATAATTTGAATTAATAAATGTTTGATATAGGGAATCCAACTGCTAAATCAAATGAAGAATGATCCCCAAAACATCGACATGTTTGTGGATTTATTAGAAAATGGATTGATGCAAATTTTCAAAACAATATTAAAGTTTGAATGCATATTCATGTGCTTTGAGATAATATCAAGAAGTTATTTTCTTATAAAATAGGGGGAAAATTTACTTTATCAACAATGTAAGGACTCATATTTTCTTGACATTTGATCTTTTTATTCCATTAAATTCATTATTTTTTTACTTTAATGGATTTATTATTTCCTATAGTCATTGGATTAATCACATAGAATAATTATGTGAGTTGTATTAGTGGATTTGAATAAAAAATGACAATTTTCATGAATAAGAAACCTCATTGAATATAATAAAAATCTAGGGAAAAAATTCCATATTCAAAATCTATCAATGTTGTTTTTAGTGTTTTAATGAAAAAAATATTTATTCAAACATATTAAAAATTATCCACTAATATTTTTAAAAAAAGTTTCATCCATTTATTTCAATTGGAAATAATAAAATAAAGAACAAACCTCACAGGTTGAAGTCAAAATTTTTAATATTATCTACATGAGATTGATGGAGATTCCTTAAAATTAATCAATAAATGACTTCCCCCAATGGTATTCCATTGGTTATATGAAACACCTAATTATTATAGTGGATTTAACTTCATTACATGACCTATTATTACCTTAATAGGATAGGAAGAAGAAGAAACAAGATCCATGGATTAGAGTATTTCACAATAATTAAATCACATTCATTCACAATAATTTCACACTATTCACATGGCTTGAAAAACATTATATAAATCACTAAAGATTCTCCTTGGGCTTCAAAAAATTTTATAATAATATGGATAAAAAAATTTCAAAAACATTTCATAATGTTATAACCCTTCGCATCTTATTGTTCAACCTGCCATTAATGTTTTTCATGTTTAAATAAATAAAATGAATATTTGAAACACCTTAAACATAATACAGTTGTATTAAAATTGATATATTATTGCTTATATAGATGTAATGACCATGACATGAGTTATCTCATAATTCATTCATCGCCACACACTAATCCATTTCATAATGACCTTCACCACTGTTATTTCCTTCAACACAAATCTTAATGTTGTTAAATTCATCTCATAATGGTTTTCATTTAGTGAATATTTTAGTTAATATACCACTTGTACTAAATAAACACAAAAATTATGCATTTTCACCTTATATCACATCATATTTAATAACTTTTAAAACCATAATTAAAAAATATTTTTGACATCCTCTAAAAAACCATTTAGATAAATTATCATTATACTCTAAAGTTATTATACAAAAACATTGTAAAAAACAAATCCCTATTCACACAACCAATATGTGCGGCCCCATGGGTCAATGTATCATTAAGAACAATTATGAATCTCTAATCCGTAATTATAAACATGAAGTTACCTTAACCATAACATATATTCTACTCAGGTTGTAATTGGATATAACATAATATCTATAAATACACATCTTTCTTCAAACCATCATCCATTTGATATATCATATACATAAATTTTAGTAATATATTCAATTTTTCTAATACAGTGGGTAACCACAACATACAAAATTTATCAATCTTATATAACCTCTCAAGCATTATCAACTCTCAATATAAATATAAAATGTGGAGGATATATGTATTAGATGTCTTTTATCAAAGTACATGAGTACATAATTAGTCACTTAACTAAATAGTTAAGAACTTCATAAGGAACTCAATTATAATTCCATCAATTATAATGAGTATGTATATAATCTCCAAATATACTCAACCTATAGTTTTGGGGTGAGATTTATTTTGAGATGTATTTCATTTTCATGTATAAATTTTATAATGTGTATTTATGTTATAGTTGGGTCATATTAGCCTCTATTTTTTATGATATTCTTTTTTAGCACTTACAGCTAAAAAAAGAGTTGAAATTTTCTTTAATATTTTTTTAATTTTAATGATTTTTTCAAAACCATATTTTCATTTTTAATATAATTTAATAATTTTTATATTTTCATGATATTTTTTAATTAATTTTTAAAAATGGATCAATACATGTTTTGCAGATGTTTTTATCCACTTTTGTAATTAATTGAATAATTCATGAATTTTGGATTTATTTTGGATCTGTGTTTTATTTTCTAGAAATTCCACCAAATAATTTTTGCATTTTTTAACAAAAATTAACTTGTTTTCTCAAAGTCATATGTTCCAATTAAAATTATTACAAATAATAATTTATAAAAATAAAAAAGTCTCACATTACTAGACAAGGAAACAATTTTGGGAACAAAGACTTATGGAATCCAAGAAATCTTATGTTTTCAATGTTAAAATATTATATTTTTAAGAGACATACAAGATTCATTCAAAGTCTTGTGTTTTCTAAAAGAATTTTTAAATTCAAGAAGACATCTTCAAAAATTCATAAAGTTATTTGTTTTTTATGGAATAAATATAAAATTATGTCTTATATGATTAAGGACATTCATTTTTAGAATTCATATATTTTTTGAGCCAAATCCACACAAAATGTTCAAAGTCTATTTAAAATAAAATTTGAGAAATTTTCCTTAATCTCTAAAATAAGACTATTCATTCTACTTCATTTTGAACAACCCACTATCATAGACACATGAATTCAATAAAAGAGTATATGTAGAGTTCATAGATCATGTGATATTTATAGGATAAATAAAAGAGAAATTAAAGATTGTCCCCCCATGTGATAACCTAATGCATAGAGGGGAGGGAAAAAATTATCTTTTTCCACCTAGAGAAAATCATGGGAAAATACAAATGGGGGTATAGAGTTTCCCCAGTTAAGATTAGGATTCTATTCAATTTTAATTATATTCCCTCTTTTATGGATGTATAAAAATAAAACCACTAGAAGAATTATAAGGGGGATTGATCGGGTTGGATGGAGGATTCTTCACAAACTATTATTAGAATGGGTAGTTATAAAGGATTTGTGAGAGAATATCTAAATTTTAGCTAATTTATCCATGTGTGACTATGATCTGATGTAGTTGTGGGGAGTTGGTACCCCAGGAAACTTATTTTATGATTTTCTATAATCCATTTTAATATTTTTGAATATATTTGTAAAATATTTTCTCTTGAATGAATATGGTTATTTTCATTAATTAATTTACATTCTTATAAACTATTTTGAATTGTTTTATAATATAGGATGTAAAATAATTGATTTCACTATTTAAATTTCTAAGGTACGTTCTTTACTTTCAGAATAGAAATTAAAATTAAGTTTAGCTACTTAGTGGTCTTATAGAAGTTAAATCACATTTATTGGAGAACAACAATCATACTGAGGTCTTGATATGATATTCAAGATGAAATAGGTGTTTACCTATAGGTCTTTCAGTGAGCATTAGGAAATACAATTTGGTAAAAAAATTTGATAAGGAATTAAGGGGTGTCCAATGAGTCAAAATTGTACACTACAATTTTTTTATTAATCCCATATCTCACTTATCTTGAATACAATTTTCCTTTTCATTCAAAATAAATCTATTATTTCTTTTGAAAAAAATTGGTTTATTTTATTCATTACAACAAAATAATAAATTTACTACTTGTATTTATTTTTAAAAAATAAAAATTTGATTGTTTTGAAACATAATATGAAAGATCTTAGATAGAAAACTTCGGTACTAATATACTGCATTTCATTGGTATAAAATATGAAAAGGTAATCATGAAAAGACACATTATTATAATTGGAACTGTTCATTAGGAGGTCATCTAAGTTGAACTAATTTTTTAATGTAACAAAATTTAAATCCTGATTCAATGCCTTTTGACCATGAAATTGAATGGACTTGTCACTATAGGGATAGGTCAGTTAGATTTTTCTATGTATTTAGTTTTGAATCCCCCAATGAAACAAGAAGAAATTTTATTAAACGTGAAATCCTAAATGTTGAAAATAGAAAATTAAAAAATAAGATATAATCAAAAAAATCATATTGAACACCCTGATTCACCTGTTGGATTTGAAATCTAGTTTGGTTTCATTCACCAAAATATAAAATTAATGGACATACATGTGAGGAATCACACAAGTTTCTTCAAGAATTTAATTACATTTTTTAAAATGAAACCTCCAATAGTCAATAGACATAAAATGAATCATAATGCATTTCCATTATCTTTATAAGGAGTTTCTAAAGAATAGATTTTATATTCACATTCAACTTTGATTATGTCTTGAAATGAATTGAAGAAACTTTTTAATGAGATACTTTTCCCTACTACTATAATAGTTGTAATTACAAAACAAATTTTTGGGATTAGAAAAACTCATAGTGTGAAATTACATAAATATAAAGAGATATTCATGATATTTGTTTTTAGTTTACTCTACTATCAATTAAGTGAATAAATTTTTATTAAAAATATTTATGAGGTAATTTTAATTTCTTAGAGTATTATGATAGATTATGCTACAAAATTATATTTAGTTGAAAAACATAAAGCTTATACTAGGATTTTAATGGAAACATGGCCCAAAAATCTAAACTATTTTGAATAGGAGGCCTTTTCATGTTAAATTTTATCAATAAGTTCACACTTCCAATTCTGAAAATACCATGATTTTGAGTAAACATAGTGACATTACAACAATGGTTAGGTCAATGATGTTACCCAACACTTCCCGATCCCAATCCAAAGTTAAAACAATTTTTCTATTGTAGGTCTATTTGTGATGTTGTTTATTACAATTAATGTTTTAGTGGTCAATATTCAAAAATGAAAAGTCATTCTAAAAATTGAACTATGTCCCTCCTAGGAAATCATTTTCAATAAAATTGAAAAATACCTTTTCAACATATCCAAACTTTCAACCAAGGATGTGATAATACATTACTTGACAAATTTAGATTAATTGAATATTTTTCCAAGGACAATGAAAAAATACTTATTTTATTCTTCAATGAAAATTACAGTAGTCAAGATTGAATAAATTTTCAACCTACAAAACCAATTCAAAAATATGAAAATAAACTATTAGAAACTATGAGACAATAAAAAATTATTTTGAAAAATTTGATGAAGAAATGAGAAAATAATCCAATGTTGTTTGTTTCATAAGAAATTAGATTAGTGAAGGATTAATTTTATAACCTCATGTGAATCCTAAGGAAAAAAAGGGAAAAATGAGAGTGAAATGGAACTTATGAGTTGTATTAACTTAAAAACCCATCAAATTGAGAAATCTAAAAAATATAATTAATCTTAACATGTTATAGAAAATTCAAAACCCTCTTTACATGATATAGATAGTTTCAAATAAGGTTCATTAATTTTAACTAAATTGAAATTTAGAATATATTTTAAAGGATTAAACATCTTGAACAGAAGAATTTTTTCTTGATAAAACTAAGAAATAATGAAAAAGGACGATAGGGCCTTATGTTTCTAAAAAAATGATCAATAGATGAAAAAACACCACTGATTTACCCCAAAGTTGTAAAGACCTGAAAATTATATGTAATTTTTTTAAATTATTTGGGATTTCTACGAGTCTGCGAAAATTGATGGCATGTGATTTCGAGGCCTGGTGTGCCTGGAATGAATTTCTGAACGTTTTTTTAGGTACGTTCAGTAAACACTCAGGCGGTGTTTTGTATAATTTGAATTGGGCTCGAATTAAAAATTCAAGGGCACCGTTGAATCTGTAGCACCGGGATTCGCTTAAAAGTAGCTTCACTTCAACTATAGTAGGTTGGGAGAAAATGTTAAATTTTGGAATTTACAGAAAAAAATAAAATAACTTATCATGTTATTTTATTTCTTTTTTCTCCAATGGATAAGCGGAGGCGGTGGGGACCCGTGACTAGTCAAAACAATTAATGGCTTGACACACATTTTTTTAAACCTCACTATTGGGTAATTAAGAGATTAATTCAATAAATGAACCTCATTAATTCCTTGGTGTGTTACTCACCTTTCCCCCTCCTTTTTAAATGGAGCTCGGGGTGGAGTTTTGGCATGAATTATTCATTAGAGGAAGCTCTGGCAGAGTTATGCGACAACATCCACCGAAGGAGGACAAAATATTGGGCGGTAAGGATCTGGGGTCAACGAATGTCGATGACTCCATCCAATTTGGACTCTCCTCCCACCGCAACTATGAGACATCCAACAAATCTCGAGGTCGGGGGTTTATGTTTGGATGTGGTTTAATATTATTGAAATGTGATCAATAATTATTCTCGCTGGTCATAATGCTAATGCGGAGGGAGTGGTCCAAACAAACAAGGCCCAAACCCACCATCACTTCATTTATCATTGCGTTCTTTGGGATGGTTTTCCCAATTTGATGGAAACGCGAGATAGATGGTCACGTTGTGACCACGACAGTTCGGGAAGCCCATAGGTGTAGACGGGAATGGAAATGGAGCTTCACCGGCATGTCGGAATTGGTGACCAGTGTTGACAGTGGAGACGGTAGCCGATGCTCACCAGCAAAGGAAGAGTGTGATGCTGCTATGGCCAGACAGGCGACCAATAGTGGGCCAGCCACAGAGGTGGTGGTGGCGCGCCGTCACACGCCACATTGAAGGGGAGCCACGACTTGAAGTTGCGACATGTAGGAAAGGGACATTCCTCTTACGGGTCTCGTGGGTGACAAGGCGTCGCTACCTAGTACCACCCTTAAATGAAACTAAACGGCTCAATGGGCCTTTCGAAAGACAGACTGTGTGCCCCGCATGGGGCACACCAGCATGTCGGGCCGCGTCGCCCGACGGGTAGGGTTGGTCTGCAGCCTAGTAGACTAGGCCCGCCACAGCCCAGCCCAGCCATGGTTGGTTGAGCCTGGTCAGACCTGGACTGGTTCGGGGAAGCCCAGGTCGTGTGGGACCGGACCTGGACCCCTCTCGAGCCCAGAAATGCTTAAAGGGCCATAACTTGTGAACTGAACATCCGTTTGATGAAACATATATGGAATCAGGATCTTTGAAGTGAGACAGGACTTTTGGAATACTCCACAAGAGTTTTGGAGAATGTTTGAGTATGGCCGGTTTGGATCGACTCTGAATCTAACCAGACCCTCGGCACCAAAATTCCAATAACTAACTGACTGAGCTTCTGATCGATGCACCGTCTATGGAATATGGACCCTTGTAACAAGTTGGTCCTTTAGAGATACTCTAAGATAGTTTTGATGAAGTTTGAAAAGCGACCTTAGTTGGATCAGACTTGAATCCAACTAGGCCCTTTTTACAAAAATTTCCCATATCTGACATATCGGGCGTCCAATCGATGCGTCGTCTATCTCGTTGGGACCCCTATGGTGGGGTAGTCCCTTTGGTATGGTTTTTGTGAGACTTTGTACCAGTTGAAATATGACCTCTGGCTTGAGGATCAGTGTCTTCCGGAGATCAGGCATACTTCATGCACAAATCCAGCGGCTGGCAGTGACATGAAGAAGAGGAGTGACTAATACGGGTCAACATCAGAAACTACAGACTGAGATGATCTAGCTGTATGACTAATCATCCCTAACTATGTAACAGTGACCAATACGGGTCACCACCAGCGACCAATACAGGTCATCACCAGCGACCAATACAGGTTAGCACCATTGAGCAACATGGGTCAACACCAACAACCAATACGGGTCATCATCTAGTGAACAATATGGGTCAGCATATAGTGACTTATACAATCCAGAATTAGAGTTACTACAGATAGGATGATCTAGCCTTATGACTAGTCATCCCTATCCCACTAATCTTGAAGTTATACCATTAGAGTGATATGTCTCTTTTTCTTTGTGCTTCATGATTTAGATCATGCTTGTGATATTACCTATGTGGTATTTCTTATGATGTTTTCCTTTGTGGATTTCTGAGAGACCTTTGGGGGTCTTATAGTCCCCTTTTGAGTTGTTATACTCACCCCTGCATGGGTTCATCCCACATGTGTGTGTCTGGTGCAGACTACTGACGCTCCAAGGTAGAAATTGGAGGTTCGGGACTTGGTGGAGCTTGTTGTGATGAGAGCAGTTGAGATCCTCCTGTTCGACTTCAAAATTACATCTACTACCCTCTAGGTAGAGCACTAGGGTAGATGAAGCAGTTTTTTACTTTCTTTTCAGTTTCTATAGATTTTATTCTAGCCAACTGTTTTCATTTTACAGTAGTATTTCTGGTTGTAATTTACTATCATAGTTATATCTTACATTTATTGTTTTTTACTTCAGTGTCCCTTTTTGAGTGTGTACATATCACTAAGTCAATGCCTTCCCTATTCGGGAAAGACATTAGGTGCTAATCACCACCCCTGGGCTATGAAAGGTGGGCTTGGGGTAGTCACGTCTGGTCCCCATGGTATGGGTCGTGACAAAGTGGTATGAGAGGGCGGTCGGTTCTACCAGAAGAACTATGAGTATAATTTTAATGAGGTAAAGGTGTAAAGTATCTTGGGTCCTGTTTTCAGTATAGGGTGTCTGGTGTCGGTGGGGTTGCTGAAATATCCATACCCCAGGACCCTGAATTCTATTTTCCAACTCAGTATATGAAAACAAAGGTTTCTAGTGTTTTGGAAAGTTTTCTAGATCTTTCTTGAGTCAACTCACTAGGTATAACTTATTGACCGTGGAACATCTGTTTCTTATAGGATGCCTCTATGAAGACAGCCAGCCAGGATTCTGGTAATAGATCATGACAGTGAACCACTATGAAATTAGGCGTTGGTACATGGTCCACTCACAGTGTTTTCACCTTAGGGTGGTGTACCAGTAGCACCACCACCCATTGAGTAGAAGATGCTACCAGTGGATCATGCATGCTAGATGAGCGCATTGCATGAGATACAGAGACAGAGGCCTTTAAGGTTTCATGGAGAGATGGACCCCCAGGTAGTAGAGGACTGGCTTGAGGCGGTTTTGTAGGTCATTCTATTAATAGATACACCCGCCGAGAAGATGGCGATCTTGGCCTCTAGCCTTTTTTAAGGATTGGTAGGATGATGGTTGAGCTTGATGATTTAGGAGCATGAGGAGACGAACCTCACCTACCCAGAATTTGAGAGCCTTTTCAGGGCGGGGTTTATGCCAGCGACACTATGCTCTATGCGTATTCAGGAGCTACTGCATCTATAGGAGGGAAACCAGATTGTGGCTTAGTACTCTGCAAGATTTACCGACCTCTCCTGATACTCCACCGAAATGGTACATTACCCTTACTTCAGGGCCCAGACCTTTGAGTAGGGGATCCAAAAAGTGATTAGAGATGCGACAATTTCTCTCAACATCCGGACACAGGTTGTCATGATAGAGCGATATTTGCAAATGGAGATCTTCCATGCCGAGTAGGCATCTATAGTGAGATCACCTACCAGAAGATAGGTAGTAGAGTCATCTACATCTGGTAGTAGACATTGACGCAGAATCCCAAGCGGGCTAGACCTTCCAGAGTGTGACCTCGGGATGCAGGGTCAGAGGTGCGAGGCTCGAGAGGCTGAGGGATCCACCAACGAGGCCTGCTCTATTTTTCTTATGGGAGATAGGGTCACGAAGCTCATGACTATCTGAATCCTCGTTCGGATGATCATCATATGGTGGAGGGGCCACTGAGGCAGCGAAATTGGCAGGAGCATGAGCATTATCTAGGTGGAGGACGTGGCAGGGGAGCAGGATGTGTATCGGGAGGTGGTTGGGGTCACCAGGCACTACCACCGCCACCCCCAGGCAGTCCATCACGAGCACAGAGAGCAGGTGGATGGGTACAGGCCCAACTACAGGCTGTAGAGGCTCACGATCCTAACTTCCTTGAGATGATTCGAGGTATGATCTGTATCTACACTACTTTAGCAGCAGTGCTTATCGTCACAGGTGTTATCCATTCATTCTATGTTGCAGACTTAGTTCGGGACTCTGAGATTCTGACTGAGCTTTTAGATCTACCTTGGCATTTGGATACACCTACGGGAGGAGATTCAGTGGTCACACACTGGTGCCGATAGTGTGATATTACTCTTAGAGGAGAGAGGTTTAGATGGGATATTCTAGTAGCGGTGTTGAAGCCCTACAATTTCATTCATGGAATGGACTGGTTATCTGTAGTTCCCGCACATATTGACCGCTTGAGATGTATAATGAGATTTACACGCAGCAATGGAGGCCAGTTTTCCTTTTTTGGTGGGAAGGAAAACAACGTAGCATGAGATGGACTTGCTCTCAGGAGGGTGCAGCCGATTACATATCAGCAGGATTACATGACCTTTACATGGTGGATGAGGCGAGTCCATAGTTTCCAGCTATGGTGGGTGAGTATGAAGACGTATTTCTAGAAGATGTCCCAATACTACCTCCTCATAGAGAGGTAGACTTCCACATTAATTTTTACCTAGGAACAACACCGATATCTACACCAGTATATCGGATTCCTCCTATGGAGCTCTGGGAGATGAGGGTACAGTTATAGGACTTAAAGAGGAAGGGATTCGTAAGGCCCAGTGTTTCTCCATGGGCATCATTGGTGTTGTTTTCCAAGAAGGCAGATGGAAGTTTGAGGAAATTCATGGAAATCCGACACTTAAACCAGGTGACTGTGTAGAACAAGTATCCTCTGCTGAGGATCGGTGATCTCTTCGACCAACTGAAGGTAGATCGTTGGTTTTCAAAGATAGACCCTATATGAGGCTATCACCAGATCAGGGTATGTGATGAAGGTGTACTGAAGACATCATTTATATGTCGGTATGGCCCTTATGAGTTTTTGGTGAAACTATTCAGCATGACCAACACTCCAGCAGTGTTCATGGGGATCTTGAACAGGATCTTTCAGCCATACCTCGATTTCATTATGGTGGTCTCCATTGATGAAATTTTAGTGTAATCAGCATCCGAGGAAGATAAATTTGTACACTGGAGGATAGTTCTGGACACACTCCGAGAGCACCAGTTATATGGGAAGCTCTTGAAGTGTGAGTTCTGGATATGGAAGGTCCACTTCTTGGTACATGTCATCTCAGTGGATGGAGTTGTAGTGGATCCAATAAAGTATGAGGTAGTACTTTCTTGGGATCCACCCAGGAGTGCTACTGAGGTACATGGATTCCTTGGATTAGCAGGCTACTATCGGAGGTTCGTACTTGATTTCTCCCGAGTAGTGGAACCTATGAATGCCTTGGCGAAGAAGTGAAAACACTTAATCTGGTTATAGATATTCTATTATAGCTTTCAATAGTTGAGGCAAAGCTTAACTAGAGCTCCCATACTGAGGTTATCAGGGGAGGTCACTAACTACGTGGTTTACTGTGATGCATCAGGGACCAGACTCAGTTGCATCCTGGTGCAGGATAAAGTAGTGATTGTTTATGGCTCATGACAGATGAGGCCTCATGAGTATAATTATGCGACTCATGACTTGAAGTTAGTAGTAGTGGTCTTCGCACTGAAGATGTGGTGACACTACTTGATGGGAGATCGGTTCATTGTTAACTCAGACCAGAAGAGTCTCAAATATATATTCACACAGAAATATCTGAATCTGAGACAACGTTGTTGGATAGATTTCCTCAAGGACTAGGACTTTGAGATAGTCTATAATTCTGGGAAGAGGAACAAAGTGCCAAATATCGAGTTTGCAGCTACTGGATGAGGCTTCAAAGCAGTTATCCTCGCTTCAGATATCCTACATGGATAAAGGGTCTACATCCAGTCGATTGTAGTTTCCCCTCCACTCCTTCAGCGAGTCAGGGAGGTGCAACTCAGAAACAGAAGATACAAGATTACACATGCTCAGATATACTCAAGCCCTACACCTAACAGATATTTTTAAGGCGAGGAGCACACTATCCTTTTCAGAGGACGTAAATTTGTACCGGTGGTGATATGAGTGGAGGTGTTGAGAGATTTCCATACATCCCCCTTGGTAGTACATCTTGGTGTGATGAATATGTATCAGGACCTTTGGCATCTGTATTTGTGGCCATGGACGAAGAGAGTTATGGTGGAGTTTTTTTCTAGATGCCTCACTTGCCAGTAAGTGAAAGCTAAGCACCAGGTACCAGTGGGCTTGACCCAACCCCTCGAGATACCATAGTGGAAGTGGGTAGGGTTATCGATGGACTTTGTGATGGGGTTACCACGTATGTCCAGAGGGAACGATACCATCTGGGTGATCGTTGACTGACTCGCCAAGTCAGTCTGCTTCCTTTCTATTCAAGATAAGGGTTCGGTAGAGAGCTTCGGATATCTCTACGTTCAGAGGATCATGAGACTTAAAGGGTTTCCTTAGACGATAGTCTCAGACCGTTATGAATGCTTCACATCCCAGTTGTGGAATGGATCAGGATTTTGGGACCCAAATTCGCTTGAGCACAGCTTTTCACCTGAAAACAGATGGTCATACAGAGCAGACCATGCAGACAATAGAGGATATTCCTTGTTTATGTGTCCTAGATTTTGGTCATAGTTGGAAGGACCAAGTACCCTTGGCGGAGTTTGTGTACAACAAAATCTATCACTCCACCATTGGTATGGACCCTTTTGAGGCATTTTACAAATGACCATGCAGATCAACATTTTGCTGGACGGATCCAGGAGAGCCTACACTCGTGGGACCAGAGATTGTATAGGATACCACTAAGAAGGTGTAGGTCATCAGAGAGTAGATGAAGACTACATAGAACCAACAGAAGTCCTATGTTGATAGGAAATAAAGACCGCTGGAGTTCCAAGATGGGGACTATGTATTCTTGCGAGTCTCCCCTCGATGGAGACTACGAAGATTTGACTGAGGCGGAAAACTCTTACCAAGGTTTATCGGACCATTCCTGATACTTCAGAGGATTGGAAAGGTGTAATAACTTTTGGCACTGAAACCACAGTTGGAGACGGTTCATGACGACTTCCACGTATCCCACCTGAGGAGATACGTGCATGACCCATCTCACTTCAACGACAATGGTGAGATGGAGATTGACGACAAGGTGACTTTTGTGGAGTACCTGGTGGAGATATAGGATCAATAAAAGAAGATCCTTGGTGGGAATTTGATACCTCTAGTGTGCATTTTTTGGCAGCACGAGAATCTCCATGTGAGCACATGGGAGACAGAGGCTCATATGAATGCCCAATAACCCTCACTGTTTGTGTAGCCTTATTTGGATTTCAGGGACGTAAATCCCTATGGTAGGAAGAGTGTAAAGATTCGAAAATTCCATGTATGTTTTTTTTAATTATTTGGGATTTTTACGAGTTTGTGAAAATTGAAAGCGCATGATTCTGCGGGCCCGTTGTTCCCAGAATGTATTTATGAACTTTCTTTAAGGTACGTTCAGTAAACGCGCAGGAAGCATTTTCTATCTTTTGTACCGATGCTCAAATTAAAAATTTGAAGGCACTATTTAATCCATGACACCGGGATTCGCATAAGGGATGCTTCACTTCAACAACAGTAGGTCGGGAGAAAAAGTTAAATATTGGACTTTTCAAAAAAAAATAACTTATCAAGTTATTTTATTTCTTTTTCTCCAGAAGATGAGTGGCGGTGGTGGGGACTGGTGACTTGTCAAGACAATTAATGGCTTGACTCTTCTTCTTTTTTTAAACCGCATCATTGTGGAATTAAGAGGTTCATTCACTAAATTAACCTCATTAATTCCACATTGCATTACTCAGCTTTCACCCTCCATTTTAAATGGTGATCGGGGTGGGGTTGTGACATGGATTATTCAAGCGAGAAAACTCTGGTGGAGTTCTGCGGCAACACCCACTAAAGAGGATGAAAGCTCGTGCGACAATGATCTGGGATCAACGAATGCTGACGACTCCATCTGACATTGATGCTCCTCTCGCCGCAACTGCAACAAATCTAATGGATGTAGAGGTTGGGGGTTTATGTTTGGATGTGGTTTAATATTATTGAAATGTGATGAATAATTATTCTTGTTGTTTATAATACAAACTCGGAGGGCGCATGCCCAACGAACAAGGCCCGGAACCACCACCACTTAGTTTATAATTGCGTTCTTCGGGGATAGTTTTCCCAATTTGATGGAAATGTGAGACAGAGGGTCATGCTATGGCGACGACAGTCCTGGAGGCCTGTAGTCGTAGATGATAATGGAAACGGAGCTATTGAGAATCTATGGAGCCCTGCGGGAGCTCTACTGGCGTGGCACGGGTGCGGCAGCACCGATGACCAGCACTGGAGGCAGAGACAGAGAATGGTTCTCACTGTCCGCGGAAGAGCACGGTGCCGCGGTGGACGGAAAGGTGGCTGGCAGCGGGCTGGCTGTAGAGGTGGAGGTGGTGCGCCGCATTGAAGGGGAGTCATGACATGTAGGCAAGAGGCCCGCCTCTGACGGGTCCCATGGGTGACAAGGTGGAACCACATAGCGCCCCCATAAAGTGAAACTGAACAGATCTATGAGCCTTTCTGGAGGCAGAATGTGCGCCCCGCGCGGGGGGCTTTAGTAGGTCGGGCGGCGTTTCCTGGAGGGCCATGCCCAGTCTGCTGGGCGGGACAATCCCTGGCCCCACGAAACTTGCCCACCATGGCCCAGCTCGGCCAGGGCGGGCTGGGCAAGTCAGCAGCCCAGCCCAACCAGGCCGGCCGAGGCCGGTTTGGGTCGGGTCGGGTCAGACCCAGAAACGCTTAAAGGGATATAACTTGAGAAACAGATGCTGACGAACCATCTGCGATTCCAGGATCGATGGAGTGAGAAGGTCCTTTTGGGATACTCCATGAGAGTTTTGGAGAATTTCGGAGTACGGCCAGGTTGGATCGACTTCGAATCTAACCGGGCCCTCGACACTAAAATGACAATAACTAACAGACTGGGCGTGTGATCGACGCAACGTCTGTGGCATAAGGACCCTTGGGACAAGGAGGTCTTTGAAAAAAATCTAAGTGAGTTTTGATAGAGTTTGACGTGTGACCTAGGTTGGATGAGACTTGAATCCAACCATTCCCTTTTTACAAAAGTGCCCATATCTCACAGACCGGGCGTTCGATCGACGCGTCGTCTGTCTCGTTGGGACCCCTAGGGTGGGGCGGTCCCTTGGGTATGATTTTTGCGGGACTTTGTACTAGTTGAAGTATGAATGATGTCTTGAGGAGAAGAGTCTTCCGTATATCAGGTGTGCTTCGTGTGGGGATCCAGTGGCTGGCTATGACATGAAGAAAAAGAGCGACCAATACGGGTCAGCATATGAAACTCCAGAGTGGGATGATCTAGCTATATGACTAATCATCCCTACCTCTATACTAGTGAACAATACCGGTCAACACCTGTGACCAATACGGGTCAGCACCAGTGACCAATATGGGTCAGCACCAGCGACCAATACGGGTTAGCACCAACGAATAATACGGGTCAATATCTATCAATCAATACGGGTCAGCATATAGTGATATATATGGGTCAGCAATAGAGTTACTATAGATAGCATTTTTTGGATTTACGACTATTTATCCATATCCCAGTTACCTTGAAGTTATACCATTAGAGTGAGCTGTCAATTTTTATTTGTGCTTTATGATTAAGACCATTATTATGATATTACCTTTGTGGTATTTATTTTGATTTTATACTTTGTGGATTACTAAGAGACCTTCGAGCGTATCGGGTTATCCTACTGAGTTTTTATACTCACCCCTCCATGGGCTCTACCAGCACGTGTGTGTCTGGTGAAGAATATTGATGCTCTGAGGTATACTTTGGAGGTTCGGGACTTGGTGGAGCTTGGTGCGATGGGAGCAGTCAAGATCCTCTTCTTCAACATCAGACTTACAGATACAACCCTCCAGGTAGAGCTCTAGGGAAGAAGCAGCAGTTGTTTACTTTCTTTTCAATTTGTAGGGATACTATTCTAGCCCACTGTTTTCAGTTTACAGTTATTCTTGTGGTTGTACTTTACTCTCATGGTTATAACTTTTTTTTTTGGTTAAGTTTCCATTTTTGAGTTTGTAAATATCTTTAAGGCAATGCCTTCCCTATTCGAGAAAATACTTCAGGTGCTAGTCACCAATCCCTGGCCAATAGAATGCGAGATTGGGGTAGTCACATCCAGCCCCCAGGGGACGGGTCATGACAAAAGTGACCCACTAATGAGGTGTTGTGTTGAGACTGATTCTTTTAAATAAGTTTTCGATATTTTTTAGAAAGTGGAATCCAATATGCTTTTTCTTAATGTTGTGAAATATAATCCATGGTAAGATTATTTTTTAAAGGAAATATATTCCCATCAAAGTAATTTCATTGGAGGAGAGAGATTAAAAATTTGGAGGAATGTTTCCCCTATTAGTTTCCATGCCTTACCTATAAAATTCAAGGACCCATAAACTTTTATCATTCCCTACACCATAAGAGAGCCAAAATTCAAGGATTTCATGGTAGATTTATTAGCTTAAATAAATTTCATTCCCTACTATATTTATTCATCTTTATATTTTAGAGACCTCAATCCATCTTGAATTTTTATTCAATTATATAAAAATGTACAGAAAACCATTTGGTGTTTTTTATATCCCGATATAGTTAAAGTACATGAATTTCCCTAATAATTTCTATATTTTAAATATGAACACTGATAGATTTGGCACACATACCGCTCTTATTATTGGGAGATAATTTTTGAAAACTACCAATGAAATCATAAATGTTCACAAAGGAACATTTTCTTTTTAATTTCGAGGATATGTAGTTCACTTAAATATTTATCTGTCTATGATGCACCCAATGGAAGATCAGTTATCTCCTTAAGTGAACTTGATTGACTTATATTTCAACTATATGATTTCCTTTTTTTCATATGATGTACCGCCAACTATTATTTATAAAAATTAATTATTGTTCATTTTTTAACCTCGTTTTCTTGAAACTGAAAAATTTTATGTAATGAGATTGAAAATGAAACAAAAAAAGTGTTTTAATATATAAACATTCACATGTCAATTAG
This sequence comes from Viscum album, assembly GCA_963277665.1. Taxonomy (NCBI): domain Eukaryota; kingdom Viridiplantae; phylum Streptophyta; class Magnoliopsida; order Santalales; family Viscaceae; genus Viscum; species Viscum album. The sequence goes on from OY728158.1 coordinate 1,351,808,490, forward strand.
ATAGAAATTTTTACTTTTCTTATATTTTAAATGATATTGATGAATCTTTTGAAACTATTATACCTACATATTTTTCCATAAAAAGGATTGTAATTTTTTATGTGATATAAGTGCTGAATTCTATAAAATTTAAATAAAAACTACCAAGAATTAAAATCATGAATGTTCTTTCTAATATGGATTTTTTCTGGAAAATAACACGTGTAAACAGAATCAGGAATAACATGTTGAACCTAACATGAATCTAAAATATCTATATTTTGAAAATGCATAAATAAATTAAATTTATGGTTTTTAGTCACAAAAACACTTTTCAACCAATCAAAACATCCCATTTGATTTATAATTGAAACCATGATAAAAATCTAAAATATACATTCTTGGTTGAATATGACCAATTACCTATCATTATTGTTAAAAGGCTATTAATATACAATGAAAACATAATTTGGGAGTCCTTTAAAAACACTAGAAATAATTATGGTGGAAACTATATGATTTAATTGATATTAATACTTCGATTTCAAATCATAGAATTGTATTGGAGAGGAATTCCAAAATTGTTAGGAAATTTAAAAGGAGATTTAATCCATAAGTTTAAGGGTTTTTAAAAATTATGTGAAATTTTTTTTGGATACTAGTATAATGTTTCACATATATGATGTCAAATGGGTGATTATTATACCTGTTGTTCCTTAGATGTGAGGCATTAAAATTTCAAAGAATTAATTTTCTTGCATTTTCCTTGTTATGCATCCAAATAAATGAAAATTGTGTATTTACTGTAGAAATATTAATTTAGTGACATGGAAATACCATTTTACTCTACCATTTATTGACCAAGTGCTTGGATTAATAGATGGAAAAGCCCATTATTATTTTAATGATGGATTTTCTGATTACATTAAAATGAAAATTGTTCCTCCAGACCAAGATAAAATCATTATCACATGTCAGTTTGGTAATTTTTCTATAGAATAATTCAATTTGGTCTATACAATTACCTTGGAACCTTTAAAAGTTTAATTATGATACATTTATAATTTATTTAAATGGTAATAGAGGTTTTTATGGATGATTTTTTTTATCCATAGATAATCTTTTTAAATTTTTTTTAAAATGGTTGTTTTCCTTAAAACCTTCATTGAAATAATCTTATTCTAAATTATGAAAAATTAAATTTTATAGTAGATAAATGATATTTTTAGGTTATTTTGTGTCTACAGGTGGAATTCAAGTTGACCAATCCAAGGATTTGGTCATTTCTTCACTACCATACTCAAAAAATAGGGAGGGATGTTAGATATTTTCTAGGGAATTCTAGTCTTTATAGGACATTCATAAAATATTTTACCAAGATAGTTTTTCCTTTTCCAAAATTTATTAAAGAAGCATAACAGTTTATCATTCATGAGAGCCTTAAACAATAATTAAGGGATAAAAAACAAAAAATGTTATCCCCACCCATTTTCCAACAACCAAAATGGATCTAACCCTTTCAATTATTGACTGATGCCTCTAATTTTTCCCATGTATCCATTTTCAGTCAAAATTATAAATAAAATATCATGTGATTGCTTATAAACATTAGAATTTAGATCAATACCAATCCAAATACATAAAAACTGAGAAGAAGTTATTGGTTGTTTTATTTTCTTTATACATATTTAGATTCTATTATTTAGGCTCTAAAGTAATTATTTTCCCAAAAAAATCAATAATTATATTTTTAATGATGAAACATGATGAACAAGTTATATCACTGAGAGAGGTTTTGTGGTTTATAGAGTTTGATGTTGAGATAAAGAAAATAAAAGAAGCGAAAATCATGCAGAAAACCATTTGATCTGATTACTTATTATTTTATATGAGAAATTATGATCTTTCTAACCATTAAAAAAATCTTTCCTATTGAGGAATTGTATTCAGTTAAGAGTGAGAGACCATGGTTTATCAATATTGTGAATTATTTGGATAATGAAAATGTTCACCACTTTTATTTTAATAAATAAGTTATAAAACTTATTGATTAATTATTAAAATACAATTGGGATGACCCATACTTATAGAATTTTTACAGTGGCCAAATAATTAGAAGATAAAGTCAAAATTCTAAATTACAACCAATTCTATATTTTTTCCATAATTTTAGTTATGTTTCTCACTTTGGGATCCAAAGAATAAATAGAAAAATTCCTAACTCCAAATTGTATTATTATAAAAATTTTAGAGATTCTTTATAATTTTTTTAGTCTTTCAAAAACCACCAGTTTCATGGTAACATTTCTAAAAGGAATGAAATACCTCAAAAACCTTTTTTGTTTTGTGATGTGTTAGATATTTGGGGTTTGGATTTCATTATAATATTTCAAAATTATTTCGTATAATTTTAAATATTATTTTTTTATGATTAGGTGTCCACATGTGTAGAGTTTATTCCCACTATAGCAAAGGATGAAAAAGTTGCTGCTAAATTTGTAATAGGAAATTTATTTTTCAGATCTATTTTCCAAATTTTATCATCACTGATCCAGGGGAATATTTTTTTAATATAAATTTAGAATTAATTTTGATAAAATATGGACTTCATTATATGGTTATTATACCATATCCCCCATAAAAATGGAATATATTAGCTTTCAAATAGATAAATAGACATATTTTGGCGTAAACTGTCCACCCACACACAAAAAAATAGATTTTGAGTCTGGATAATGCTCCTTAGTATTATTTTAATTCCTTGAAAACTACAATTTTAATAATACCTTTTAGAATTCTATATGGAAAAGCTTCTCACCATTCCTCTAGAGTGAGAGTACAAATATTTTTTAACTATAAAAACCTATAACATGAATTTTATTTTCTACTATAATATAAAGAAAATTCTACTAGTATGATTTAAATGAAAATAGATATAATTCATAAGGATGCTTCATGAAAAGGAAAAACCAAAACATTTCATGATGGAATTATCCTTCACAAAATCAATCAAGAGGGAGATAAAGTGTTACTATTTGAATCTAGACTCATGTTATTTTTAGGTAAATTTCACTTAAAATGGTCTGGATATTTCATTGTTACTCTTGTCATTTCCTTTGGTGTTATCCAAATTAAAATAATTTGTAAGGAAACACCACTAAAAATCAATGGGAATATATTATATATTTTCAGATATATTTTCCAGGATCCTTCAAGGGAGGAGGTTTACCTTCAACTATATGGGTAAAAATTAATTAAAAAGTGTTCCCATTTATTCAATGTTTTTTTATATCCACCATTTTTTTATTCTCCTTTATAATATAAATTATTTCATAATGAATAAACCTCCCAAAATAAGTGTGTGGGGGGGAATCTTATATTGTCCCAAATTTTCGGTGTAAAATTTTTAAAAACAATATTGGATTATTTCAATACTAGATGCTGAGACAGACGTGATTCTAAGGCCCAGGGTGCCCAAAATAAATTTTTGAACTATTTTTATGTTTATTAAAAATAGTGTGTGGGTATGGTTTTAGTAACCTCTAAATGAATGCCTGAATTGGATATATGATGGCACTGTTGATCTCAAAATAGAAAGTTTACCATAAATGGGGCCTAACATCAGCCAACACGGTTCAAATTCCAAAGACAATTTATGAATTTTTTAAGAAAAAAATAATATACACTTAAAAAGTTATTTTATTTCTTTTCTTCAATTTTACATAGTGACTCATCCGCACTGCAATGCGGCGACTCAGCAACACTACGATTTAGCATAATGTCAACACTGAAACATGTTTAAAATGATGAAATGAATTAACACATTTTATCCATTAATATGACGTAAGGACAATAGTTATAATTCATCATGCTGCAGATTTTCCCTAGAGCCTGAAAGTTACCCTGAGGATGGATAAGAAAGCTCTCTTACTAACGACGATGGAAAATGAACGGTGAGGAAATAATGAAAGTTGATGAACGATGAATATCAATGAATGATGAATCAAGGATGTTCATGGATATATCAACTTCAACAATGATTATCTCCTTAGGCTGATCCTCTTTCCAAGTAGGGGGTTTATTTTATTTGTGATTACTTTCCCTATACTTGATTCCAACGATTAATGTGGAACAACCCATGAATGGGTTAACCCACAGTTCAATCATTCTTACAGGATGGTTAAAAATACTAAATTAAAGGGGATGAATCTTGTTAAATATTATTGTGTTTATCTTTCATATTTACACTAACATGAAAAGACTAAGGACAACATGAACAAGGACAAGGTATGTTCTAAGGGTTCTACTTTTCTCTTTCTCTCACCCATTCTTGCGTTGTTTACCGATGGACCCCCATAGTCGCATTGGGATTTACCGGGAGTTTTTGAACGTGACTGGATCCTCAGAGTGATGAAAAGCTGATATTGATCCCAATAAAGTGAATACATTGACCTAAGAATCCTAAAGGTATTCACAGTTTGAAAAACAGGACACCATAGTGATAGTGGTAACCCACAGAAGACGAGCCTTCAGTGTGGGTGCGCAGCGGCACAACCTCCTGGCAGTAGGAGGCCGCCAGCTCTAAGGCCAGCAGTAGAGGAACCCATTACATAGTGGTCATGGGTGGAAGACAGGGCCCCCAACTCAATGGATGGTGGTAGGCCGCGTCACGTGGAGAAGGGTCGTGGTCCAGGGGGACCGCTGCGGGGTAGTTCACATGGTGGCCGAGCACGTTGAAGGTGGTGGCTGGCCTCGTTCAACGTTGCAGTGGGCTGCGCTAACCAAGCGAGGGTGTGGGGTTTTCCCCATCTTAGAAGGATTAGTTGGCCCACTTTAGCGGGCCAAGATGGAGCCTGTGGGAAAGGCTGACAGCAGATTGTGTCAAACCCAATCATTCGGGTCAGGCAGGTCAGTCTGACCAGGTCGGGCCGGACCCAAATCCCATTGTCCCCCTTCTACACAAATTCCCATAACTCTCAAACAATGTATCCATTTGATTATCTATTTGTGGAATTTGGACCCTCTTGACGAGGAGGTTCTTTTGTGACACTCTCTAGACCTTTCATGTAGGTTTGCATATGTCCTATTGGCTTAAGGAGTTGGTTCTTACAGAATGACAATGCTAAAGATAGAATCATGTGACTTGTTGTGACCTATACGGAGTGTGTCTACTACACCTACATGGAGTGTGTATCTTATGGATTGTGTCTCCTATTCCCATAAATATTGTATCTCCTATTCCCATATGGAGTGTGTCTCCAATGCCTACATAGAGTGTATCCCCTATGGAGTGTGTCTTTTATGCCTACACAGAGTGTGTCTCTAACAGAATGAGTCTACTATGGAGTGTGTCTCCTATGACTATAGGGAGTGTGTCTCCTACAGAGTGTGTCTCCTTGTATTTAGACATTCCTTGACTTCTATATTACATGTATCCTAGTTTGAGCTTACTATAATGACTCTTTTGACTATACTTCTTAGAGGGAACACTTCATGTACCACTTTAGTAGTCTACCTTGTGTTTTAACTTTATGGTTTGGGGTCCCTCCTGAGTATTGTTTTACACAACCCTACATAGGCTTCGCCCACACATTTTGTGTCTTGTGTAGATTATCAACAGATTTGATGGAGTCCTATATGGTATGGAGATATGTGGCTCTTCTGGGTGACCTGACGGACGTGATAAGCTTCAGCAACATTCAAGTAGCTTACTATACCTACTCTTCAGGTAGGGTTTTCTATTGATGATATCCAAGAGCTTGTACTTTTTTATTTTAGTTGGGAATGTATTTTGGCATGTTTACCTTTCAGTTTGTACTATTACTCTAAGTGTTTTTCTTAGTGGGATGCATATCTGTTTACTCAGGGTTTTTGGTTTCATTAATTCTTCTGAGGGATTCGTGTGTGTGTGAATATTCATTGAAAAATGGCTCCCCTTTGTGAGAAATTCCTACTCGACACTAGTCACCAACCCCTAGCCTATGGGATGTGGTCTTGGGGTAGTCATGGAATGGGCCTCGAGGGGTGGTTCATGAAAGAGTGGTATCAAAGAGAAGTCAGTTTTAATTTTCTTTTCAGGCAACAATGTTAAGTGTTTTGAGTTCGATTTTCAGGCTAAGGAACCGAGTGTTGGTGCAGTGACTGATGTATCCAAACATTAGGACCATTAATTTTTATTTTTGACTTGGTACATGAAAACACTAGTTTCATGGGAAATTAATGGTTCATGAACCATATAGGAATTGAGTATTTTCTCATATCCTTCTTGGGTGAGAGTCAGCTTACCATATATACTTTATTGATTGTGGTACATATTGTTATATTTCAAGATGCTTCCACATAGGTAGTCATCAAGGATTCCATGGCATGACCACAATAATGGTCTTCTGAGTGATGAGGAATTTTTACAAGGAACGTTGCCATAGATAGATCCTCTTGGGGGTGTACCATTGATACCACCACCCAGAGAGTAGTAGTTCCTACCAGAATTACCAGTAAATGAAGCACCCAGTCTCAGTACATTGCATTAGTTTTAGATACAGGGACCTCCTAGGTTCTGAGGTGTGAGATATCCTTAGGTATCCATGGACTAGTTGGAGGCGGTGACATGATATTTCATACTAGTGAGGATGCCTCTTGACCAGATGGAGGTCCTATCCATGAGTCTTCTACAGGGATTGATGGGGAGATGATGGAGCTTGACGATCCATATGCATGAGGAGGCAAACCTCTCTAAGTTAAACTTTGAGTGTCTCTTCAGGGAGTTGTTCTTTCCAGTAATGTTATGTTCTGTGCATATACCGAAGCTCCTGCATCTGTATCAGGGCTGCAAGATGGTGGCCGGGTACTCAATGAGAACCACAGATCTTTCTCATTACTCTACATACATGGTTCATAAACCATTCATCAAGACTTGTACCTTAAATTAGGGACTAAACTGGGGTATCATGTCATCAATTATATCCTTTATCTTCCCTACACATGATGGTGTAACACCCCAAGCTTCCATGGTACGCTTCTCTTTGAATAATAGAGCATCGTGTGTTGTACGCAACCTTGAGTTCTAACACACCGTGACAAATAAAATAGCAGTTATGAATAGTAATACCCACCTTTTGAAATTATATAAATTTTATATTTTAAAATGGGCTTCATTTTTGTATTCTTAATATCGAAATTACCCTAAGTTGAATTTTTTGTAATTTTCTGAGAATTTCTATTTTTTTATGAATAGTGAAAAATACTTAAAAACAACTTTTTTAATCAAAATAATTTATAGTGATAAATTATACTCTTGAGTGGTTTTAAAGTATAATTAGAATATATTTTTACCATTTTATCCAATGGTGTTCATTATAATTAATTTCACTTTGAAATTAGACATAAACAATTGTCAATCTTTTGATATATATTGTTTCTAAAAATACGCTATTTGTTGTGACATCGGGAATTAATTATGAAATTAATTAATGCAACTTATATGTCTGAATTTTGTTAAATAGACATAATTTTGAATTCGTAATATCAATTATAGCTCAGGATAAAATTTTGGCATTGTTCTGAAAAACATCAATTTTTGATGAATAGTGAAACCACTAAGTGGTAGTTAAATAACTGATTTTTTATTTAAATGAAATATTACCACTTCTGTGATTTGATTTTTAAAAATCCGACATACATGGTTGTCATTAGGAAGTAAAATGTGGTTCAATGGGATGAAAATAATTTTTTGGTGAATAGTAACTTTTAAGTTTAATTAATCGCGATTAAAGGTAATTAGTGAAATTTAAGGTAAAAATGGTATTATAAAAATAATAAATTACCTTTACACTTGTCCTACCCCTATTGGATGAGTCATGTCCGACCAATAAAATACATGGGTCAACTTGTGGACCCCATGGAGCCACTTTGGTAGGAAAATGACATAAATAACTTTTTATTTAATGTTAAAATAAAAATGTCACAAACAAGAGTAGTTTTACTAAATAAATTTTTAAATGGGGTTATACAAGTCATATTTTTTACTATAAATATTCATTAGAAAGATAAAAGGATTTCCTACATAATGATATTTTGTTCATAATTTTTAGACATTAAATAAATTAAATTATTTATGACACCATGATGATGCAGTGATTACCTCATTAATTAACGATTTAAATAAAATGAAAAGATAATGTAAAATCTAAGACTTACACTTGTAAAAAACCTATTGGATGAGTATATTTAGAACCCTTATCACCTTTACCTCTAAATATATAAGTGTGGGACCTTTAGAATCCGAAAAAGCATTTCATAATACAGTAACATTTCAATCTTTTCAAGAGTGCCCCTTCTCTCCTATTATAAAAGGCCCCCACCACTACCACCTTACTCACGCCTTCAAAACCTTTTGGCTCAGCCAACCTATTCCAAAATACTCTCCCAACTTACCTCCCGTACTCATAGAAGCCTCACTTTGGGCATAATTATTCCCAAGGAAGCCTTTGTCTCAAATCAAAAAGAGTTACCCGATTTTAAGGTAATGTATTCTCTTGTGTTCTTTTATTTTATTTTTCTTCTCCAACCCCCTAAACACTTTTTATTCATTTATTTTGTAACAACACCAGTATCCTCAATATACTAGAATGTTGTTATAATATTTATTAGAGCTACACTTACACACACCTATATCTAATGGTTAAAGAACATATTGTTTCTGTGGATGGCGAATTTTTGCCTCACGAAACGATGATTGTTCAACACTCATATAACACCTCTAATGGTGGCCATTATGATGACACTATTTTTATATATGATATATATTATGTTTTTTTTCCCTTATGATTTTTTATTTTTCATTTATGGCATACCTTTATGGTTTCCATTATGGGTTAACACGATATTTTCATTTTAGGAAGTGCGGACTACCGCCCCCTCAAAGTGATTTGAATCGTTAATGCCATCTGTGGGATGTATAAAGGATGGAGTAAATGGTATTATACATTATATTATACTGGAATTATATTATACCTTTATATAATTATAACTTCAATCCATTAAATACGAAATAGAAATGAAAGTAGCATTCATGCGTACATACGGCTTACAGTCTCCATGAACGGTGCATTTCATTTCTTACCTCTAAATGTTATGTAATATTATAAATGAATGTATATACAGGATATATATGATGTATATGATATATAAATCATGAATATAATTATGTATATAATGGATATATTACCACATGAACAAAGTGTAATTATAAGAAGTTTATTTTTGACTCAAGTACCTAACATCGTCAAAACGACCGTTATTAACATAAATAATTACATAATGTTCATAACATGGTAATAAGTGATATAAAATAAGTAATAAACTTGAAAAAGGTTCTTATGAAATTATAAATTAACTCTAGTTTAGTATTCAGGAGATCAAAGAGTGGTCGAGTCAAGTCAGACACGAGTTAAGGGAACTTCTTAACCCAATTTCCATTCTTTGGGTTAATCTCCTACTTTTAAATTATGTCATGATATTATTATGTTCTATCTTGTATTTGTACATTATTTATGTGTAATTATAGTGAATACACATAATAGATCTGTTTTATTTAAAAAAATGATCTTTGTAAGGACTTCATCTCAATCTCCTTTCGTTGAGGCATATTTGGTTTTATACACATCTTTCATTTATACGGTGTATAAACCCCTTTGACTTTTACGTTTATTCAAAAGGAATATTTTTATACGAAGTGTTTTAATAAACGACAAAAATGAATGTTTTTCTTGTCAGACGTATGCGGCGACAATGACCTCTCCGCTGCCATGACCATTATTTGAGTTTCGGCTTCCTCTACAAGCCTTAACATTTTTTAAAAATGAAAAATAAATATCAAGTTTTAATTTTCTGTTATTTTGGTATTGAAAATGGTTTTGAAAGTGTTTTTATTATATCAATGTGTTGTATTGATATCTTATGATTGAAATGTGGAAATTTTATGTTTCTTTTATGCATATTTTATGTGATATGATTATGTTATGGTTTATGATATGTTTAAACCTGTTCATATGAGGAATGCATTGGACTTAATAAGGGATGGGTGGAGCCCGCTATAGCTCCTCGATGCATCGGTAGGTCTCATGAGACAAACTAGTGTCTTGTCACGAGGCCTTGACAAAATCTTAGTTGTGGTCTTGGCACGAGGCATTGACTACGTGGTTATGATAGTCTGGCATTATGCATTCCATCATTATGAAAGTGGTTACTGATATTTCATGTGATTATTCGACTAGTAGAATATCCATGTGAGTAAGTAAATGGCATTATTTAATTTTATTTTTTCCATATCATTCTGAAGTTCAAGTTTAAAAAGGATTTTGTTTTAGTTATAAATTTCCTTAAATGTTAATGTTTATTTATGAAAGATTCCATAATATTGTTATCCTTACTGAGCATCTGAGATCACCCCTTTCAATGTTTTAATATTTTCCAGGATGTGAAGAAGTATTTTATGAATGACCTGCAGGGATAGTCAGAAGAGGATATGAGTGTGGACTATGGAGACTTTGTTATTTTAGTTTTTCACTTTATGATGTAATGTAACATTTATGAATGTATCTAGTGTTTCCAAGGCTACTAAAATAATCTGTCTTTCAAGACTTGATCTTTTGTGATCATGCCAATGTTACACAATAATGCACCGAATCTGGGTAGCTGGGGTCGGGGCATTACAGTTGGTATCAGAGGCAGTTTATTACTAACCTTGGAAGCTAGATTTAGATAAACTCTGATTAGAGGACATAGCCCAAAGATAGACTTTGAGGATTAGTATAGAAGAACTTCCTAGAATTTTGTTGTTGTAGAGATTTTGTGAGTTTTCCGAGCAATACATCCCTGTCTAGATATGAGCAGGTAGAGGTGGCTCTGGCACAGATGTACCTAGGGGTAAAACCCGAAAACACCTCTTTGAGCTAGACTCGAACGGGAACTGGTGCACGACAACGGGCCTTGCTGCACTCTTGGTTACGACACTCCCGGGGGATATGCTTAGGATAATTCTCATTTTCTTTACAAACCACTATGAAGGGTTATGAGTATATAATTACTCAAAGAAAACCTTTTTTATGATTATGGATTATATCCATAAATAGTTCAATTAGTGTTAAGTGTTTTACAAGTATGGAATTATGTATTTTGATTCATAAACTAATCTAGTTTATGCCATTGGTTAGAAATGGCGCCTAGTGGAAGTAATGGAAACTGTATCAATGCACGCACTCTGTGTAGGGATTTCCCTCCTGCTCAAGATAATTATTATGGAGCTAGAGATACAACTGGTGCTGATCAACTTATTACCATACTGGGACAACTCACTCAGGTTATGAATAATAACCTTACTCGTATGGAGCACCCTGATCCGCAACTTGGAGGATCAATGTTAGACCGCTTCATGAGGCAAAAACCACCAACATTTAATGGGGGTACAAATCCATTAGTAGCTGAGCAATGGATAAAATCCTTAGAGAAAATATTCCACGCCTTGGGGAGTAGTGAAAGGGATAAGGTTATCATGGCAGTTTACCGCCTCACTGGAGATGCCGATCAATGGTGGTCATTGATTCTAAATATAAAGGAAGATAAAGAAGTATCAAGTATGGAATGGAGAGATTTAAAAGATATTTTCTTAGAAAAATACTTTCCACATGACCATCGAGCAGATATGGAAAGGCAATTTCTAAGTCTGAGACAAAAGGAGGATGAGAATGTCGCAAAGTATGAGGCTAAATTTACAAGGTTAGCGAGGCATGCTGCAGATTATATACGTAACCCAAGAGGTAAGATTGATCGTTTCTTTGATGGGTTAAAACCATTCCTCCGTCTAGCTTTAGTATCACAATCCTTCTCATCATACGAAGATATTGTCTCGTGTGCTATCAAGACAGAAAAGGAATTCTCTAAATCTTATGACAACAAAGTAAAGAAAGAGAAGAAGAGAATGGTGGAACAAGAGACAGATAAAGGGAAAAATGGAAAGAAGGATTTTCCATTATGCGATAATTTTGGGAAGATTCACCCCGGTACTTGCCTAAAAGGAATGGGAGTTCGTTATAAATGTGGATAAAAAGGTCATCAGGCTCGTGATTGCAAGGGAAAGAAAGAGGCTATCAATGTTGAATGCTACAATTTTAGGGAAATGGGGCATTATGCAAATGAATGTCCTAAGCATCAGAGAAACTTACCTCATAAAAGGACAAGGGATCAAGGACAATCTTATGCTGTTACTACAGTTGAAGCGGAATAATTAATGTATTGGTGCTTTTGGACTCAAGGATTATATTCTGGTTATAAAAATAATGTGATATATATAAATATTGTAATGCAGTACTTGTTGTTATCATTAAGGTTTTAATATGATGAAGGAAATCATATTTTTAGTATGTGAAAATAAGAGAAACATTACTTTGTTTGGGGAATCTGATGTTACAATTGATTTTGGAATTTAGAGACCTTTTAGAGAAAGTCTGGACAGAGGTATTTTGGATAACTATAAAGGTTGGAATGGATTAAGTTGAACTTTGGATAGTATTGTTTAAGGTTAAAACATTTATGAAGATTATTTTTGGAATATTATAATACTATATTTTTAGGAAAAGGACAACCTGCAGGGTGGGGCATAACCCGTCGCGTCGGACAAAGCTGCAGGAATCGAACCCACAACCATAGTGCGACAGGCCTTTATTACCTACCACTAGCCTACAGGTAGTCCCTGGTTATTACAAAATAGATTTAATAATCTAAATGGTATGTGTTAATATTTGGAACCTTATAAAATTAGGATAAATATAATATTTTTGAGTTCTATTATCTTTTTGAGTGAAAGATGAGTTTGTGGTAGAAATTAGTTGAAGGTTGAAACTCTACTTGTCAAGCATAAATATATATATATATATACCTATATCTTATTCTATGAATAAATTAATTCTTAAACTTTAGTAAAAGGATATTAAAACAAAAAAATGTGTTATCCTAATACCTTATGTCTTGTTGAACTGATGATATTTTAAATCAACATAGATTGAAGGCTTTGAGGCCCTCAATTTGACACTTGTTTTTGATTGATGACCTCAACCATTCCCTACAAATATTCACGTTTTTACTCCAATTATATGTCTCTAATTTCCACCAATGTTCTCCTAATCGAGATCATAATTGGGTGGTGACTTTTTCATTTCCCTTTCCCTCTTATTAAGGCTAAATTTTATTAACCATATTTCCAATGTGGGTTTTTCACAAAGGAATTTTCTATTTTCAACCTTTTATTTTCAAAGAAAATTTTCAAATTGCGAGGATGCAATTTATTGAAGGAGGGGAGAATGTAACACCCCAAGCATCCATGGTACGCTTCTCTTTGAATAATAGAGCATCGTGTGTTGTACGCAACCTTGAGTACTAACACACCGCGACAAATAAAAATAGCAGTTATGAATAGCAATACCCACTTTTTGAAATTATATAAATTTTATATTTCAAAATGGACTTCATTTTTGTATTAGTAATATAGAAATTACCCTAAGTTGAATTTTTTGTAATTTTCTGAGAACTTCCAATTTTTTATGAATAGTTAAAAATACTCAAAAACAACCTTTTTAATCAAAATAATTTATAGTGATAAATTATAATATTCAGTTGTTTTAAAGTATAATTAGAATATATTTTTACCATTTTATCTAATGGTGTTCGTTATAATTAATTTCACTTTGAAATTAGACATAAACATTTGTCAATATTTTGATATATATTGTTTCTAAAAAACACGCTATTTGTTGTGACAGCGGGAATTAATTATGAAATTAATTAATGCAATTTATATGTTTGGAATTTTGTAAAATAGACATAATTTTGAATTTGTAATATCAACTATAGCTTATGGTGAAATTTTGGCATTGTTCTGAAAAACATCAATTTTTGATGAATAGTGAAACCACTAAGTGGTAGTTAAATAACTGATTTTTCATTTAAATAAAATATTACCACTTCTGTGATTTGATTTTCAAAAATCCGACATATATGGTTGTCATTAGGAAGTCAAATGTGGTTCAATGGGATGAAAATAATTTTTTGGTGAATAGTGACTTTTAAGTTTAATTAATCGCGATTAAAGGTAATTAGTGAAAGTTAAGGTAAAAATGGTATTATAAAAATATGAAATGACCTTTACACTTATCCTACCCCTATTGTATGAGTCATGTCCGACCAATACAATACATGGTTCAACTTGGGGACCCCATGGAGCCACTTTTGTAGGAAAATGACATAAATAACTTTTTATTTAATGTTAAAATAAAAATGTCACAAACAAGAGTAGTTTTACTATATCAATTTTTAAATGGGGTTATACAAGTAATATTTTTGACTATAAATATTCATTAGAAATATAAAAAGATTTCCTATATAATGATATTTTGTTTATAATTTTTAGACATTAAATAAATTAAGTTATTTATGACACCATGATGATGCAGCGATTACCTCATTAATTAACGATTTAAATAAAATGAAAAGATAATGTAAAATCTAAGACTTACACTTGTCAAAAACCTATTGGATGAGTAGATTTCGAACCCTTATCACCTTATACTAGAAATATATAAGTTTGGGACCTTTAGAATCCGAAAAAGAATTTCATAATAAAGTAACATTTCAATCTTTCCAAGAGTGCCCCTTCTCTCCTATTATAAAAGGCCCCCACCACTACCACCTTACTCACACCTTCAAAGCCTTTTGGCTCGGCCAACCTCTGCCCAAATACTCTCCCAACTTACCTCCCTTACTTCTAGAAGCCTCACTTTGGGCAGAATTCTTCCCAAGGAATCCTTTGGCTCAAATCAAAAAGAGTTGCTTGATTTTAAGGTAATGTCTTCTCTTGTGTTCTTTTATTTTATTTTTCTTCTCCAACCCCCTAAACACTTTTTATTAATTTATTTTGTAAAAACACAAGTATCCTAAATATACTAGGATGTTGTTATAAGAAGGATTCTAGCTACACTTACACACACCTATATCTAATGGTTAAAGAACCTATTGTTTCTGTGGATGGCGAATTTTTGCCTCACGAAACGATGATTGTTCAACACTCATATAACACCTCTAATGGTGGCCATTATGATGACACTATTTTTATACATGATATATATTATGTTTTTGTTTTCCTTAAGATTTTTTATTTTTCATTTATGGCATACCTTTATGGTTTCCATTATGGGTAAACGCGATATTTTCATTTTAGGAAGTGCGGACTACCGCCCCCTCAAAGTGATTTGAATGGTTAATGCCATATGTGGGATGTATAAAGGATGGAGTAAATGGTATTATAAATTATATTATACTGTAATTATATTATACCTTTATATAATTATAACTTCATTCCATTAAATACGAAATATAAATGAAAGTAGTGTTCATGCGTACGTACGACTTACCGTCTCCATGAACGGTGCATTTCATTTCTTACCACTAAATGTTATGTAATATTATAAATGAATGTATATACTGGATATATATGATGTATATGATATATAAATCATGAATATAATTATGGATATAATTGATATATTACCACATGAACAAAGTGTAATTATAAGAAGTTTATTTTTGACTCAAGTACCTATGATCGTCAAAACGACTGTTATTAACATAAATAATTACATAATGTTCATAACATGGTAATAAGTGATATAAAATGAATAATAAACTTGAAAAAGGTTCTTAAGAAATTATAAATTAACTCTAGTTTATTATTCATGAGATCAAAGAGCGGTCGAGTCAAGTCGGACACGAGGTAAGGGAACTTCTTAACCCAATTTCCATTCTTTGGGTTAATCTCCTACATTCAAATTACGTCATGATATTATTATGTACTATCTTGTATTTTTACTTTCTTTATGTGTAATTATAGTGAATACACATAATAGATCTATTTTATTTAAAAAAAATGATCTTTGTAAGGACATCATCTCAATCTCCTTTCATTGAGTCATATTTGGTTTTATACACATCTTTCATTTATACGGTGTATAAACCCCTTTGACTTTTATGTTTATTCAAAAGGAATCTTTTTATACGAAGTGTTTTTCTAAAAGAAAAAAAGGAATGTTTTTCTTGTCGGACGTATGCGACGACAATGACTTCTCTGCCGTCGTGACCATTATTTGAGTTTCGGCTTCCTCTACAAGCCTTAACATTTTTTAAAAATGAAAAATAAATATCAAGTTTTAATTTTATTTTATTTTGGTATTGAAAATGGTTTTTGAAAGTGTTTTTATTATATCAATGTGTTGTATTTATATCTTGTGATTGAAATGTGGAAATGTTATGTTTCCTTTATTCATATTTTATGTGATATGATTATGTTATGGTTTATGATATGTTTAAACCTGTTCATATGAGGAATGAATTGGACTTAATAAGTGACGGGTGGAGCCCGCTATAGCTCCTCGATGCATCGGTATGTCTCATTAGAAAAACTAGTGTCTTGGCATGAGGCCTTGACAAAATCTTATTTGTGGTCTTGGCACAAGGCCTTGACTACTTGGTTATGATAGTCTGGCATTATGCATTCCATCATTATGAAAGTGGTTATTGATATTTCATGTGATTATTCGACTAGTAGAATATCCATGTGAGTAAGTAAATGGCATTATTTAATTTTATTTTTTCCATATCATGCTGAAGTTCAAGTTTAAAAAGGCTTTTGTTTTAGTTATAAATTTCCTTAAATGTTAATGTTTATTTATGAAAGCTTCGGCAATATTGTTATCATTACTAAGCATCTGAGCTCACCCCTTTCAATGTTTTAATATTTTCCAGGATGTGAAGAATTATTTTATGAATAACCTGCAGGGATAGTCAGAAGAGGATATCAGTGTGGACTATGGAGACTTTGTTATTTTAGTTTTTTACTTTATGATGTAATGTAACGTTTATGAATGTATCTAGTGTTTCCAAGGCTACTAAACTGATCGGTCTTTCGAGACTTGATCTTTTGTGATCATGCCAATGTTACGCAATAATGCATCGACTTTGGGTAGTTGGGGTCGGGGCATTACAATGGGGTGATGGAGATATCTCTATTGGTAGTGAGATTTCTTGTGGAGCAGGCACCAGTGGTGAGAGCTACCATCGGGCATCAGGTATTTGGGTATTTGGAAGCACATAGCTGACAGTTGGCGTAGGGATCCAAGAGGAATAAATAGTATTTAGGACAACCCCAAGACATGTGATCAGTTGTG
Organism: Viscum album; assembly: GCA_963277665.1. Lineage (NCBI taxonomy): Eukaryota > Viridiplantae > Streptophyta > Magnoliopsida > Santalales > Viscaceae > Viscum > Viscum album. The sequence continues at coordinate 1,351,825,739 of OY728158.1, forward strand.
TAGAGCTTTCTGGGTAGAGCAAGTTGGCCAAAGGAAGGGTTGTGCTACGCGTGTTGTAGTAAGGGACATATGGGTAGATATTGTCTGACTAGCCATACGACCAACAAAGAGATGGTTAATGGACCACAAAGGTAGTAGTAGAGGAAGGAATAGGGAAGTTATCTAGGTGGTGGATGTGGAAGAGGAGTGGAATGAGAGGTAGTAGGTGGACAATGTTTTGAGGCACTACCACTACAACCACCAGGTGGTCCACCTCGAGCTCAGGGAGCTAGTGGATAGGGGTGAGGTCAGCTCCAAGAGATGGAGGCTTAAGATCTAAATATTCAAGGGGATGATTATAGGTATGATCTGTGTATTTTCCTCCATAGATTTAGTTTTGATAAAAATGGGTGCTAGTCACTCTTTTCTTTCCATGACCTTTGTTTGATACATAAAGATTCCAATGGAACTATTGACTCAATCCCTATTCTTAGAGACTCTTATGGGAGTTGATTTGATGATAAAACACTGGTGCTGATAGTGTGAACTTACTCATCGGGGTGAAATTTCCAGTTGGGATCTCTTGGTGGAAGCATCGAGGCCTTACGACGTCATTTGGGGTATGGGCTAGTTATCTATTGTTCATGTTCAGATTGATTGTTTTAGGGGCATAGTGTGGTTTATCTGAGGAGATGGTCTAGGTTTTCCTTTATCGGAAAAAAAACTATAGTAGTGTAGGATAGACTCACACGTAGAAGGGTTCATCCGATCACACATCAATTTTCAAGAATGACCATTAGTACAATGGATGATACGATTCCTTAGATTCATGCAGTGGTGGACGAGTGTTAGGACATATTTTTGGAAGATGTTATAGGACTGCCTCCTCACAGGGAGGTAGACTTCTACATCAACCTATACCCCAGGATGAAAATGATATGTACACCATAATATCAGATGGATCCCACAGATATTCATGAATTGAGGGTAAATTTGGAGGAATTTTAGAGGAATGGATTCATGAGACCCAATTTTTCGACATGGGAAACCCTAGTTTTGTTTTTAAAGAAGGAAGACAGGAGCTTGAGGTTATGTGTGGACTTCCAGCGCCCGAATCAGGTGACTGTGAAGAATAAGTATCCAATATCGTGGATTGATGTCCACTTTAATAATATGAAGGGATTAAGGTGACTCTCAAAGATAGACCTATGTTCAGGCTATCACCATCTTCTGGGTGACCTAACGGATGTGGTATGCTTCAGTGATATTCCGAAAGCTTACCATACCTATCCTTTTGGTATGGTTTTCTATGGAAGAGATCTAGGAGCTTGTAATTTTCAATTTCATTTGGCCTTGTATTCTGGCCCATTTACCTTTTAGTTTTTACAATTACACTTAGTTTTTGTCTTAGTGGGATGCATATATGTTTACCCAATGTTTTTGTTTTCATTACTTTTTCTTAGGGACAGGTGCATGTGTGAAGGTTTATAGGAAAATGCCTCCCCTTTTTGGTAAATTCCTACTTGGTGATAGTCACCAACCCCTAGTCTATGGGAGGTGGGTTTGGGGTAGTCACAACATGGGCATCAGATGATGGGTGATGACATATCCTTCATAAGATAAGTATTTTTTTCATTTTTTGTTTTATTTTTCTTCAAACTGTAGCTATTTTTATTTAATTTTTGTGTGTTTGTTTTTCATTTTTGTGCTGTTTTTGGAACATATGGTCTCAAATTGAAAACATATGTATTTTTAAAACAAATTGTTTATAAGTCACCTGATTTAGGAAATGTAGATAAATTTAAATGATTTCAGAAATGAACCATGTAAGATATTCAATGTTTTTTTTGAATTCATGAAAATATCCTTGAATTTTTAATCGCATTCTTCAAATGACTCTATAAATTTTGAAATCACCTTCCTATAAGGAATCAAAACCATTTTTAACATATTATTCACTCTAAACTCGTTTATTGAGGGAACCAAAAAATTATTGATTAAAATGAATTTGATTTTATTCTATATAAATCATATAGTTTAAGGAACTTATGTTGAGATTATTGAGGAAATTATTTTATTTTAAAATACATATTCTAAATGAAAACTTTTATTCAAACCTTCCCTTTAAATTTTACTCTTATAATCTCTGAGAATTCCATGAGTAATATTTTATATAGGGAAATTATAATATTGTAACCACAATCCATCATTCCCTTGAAGTAAAATACATGATAAATTTGATCTGATGTTTAGGGGAAGATATCTTATGGTTTTCTATATCATTTTAATTTACTTTGAGATAAAAATAAAAGTTTGAAAATTTGTTTTGAATCGTAATTTGCTAAATTCATTTGGATAATAATTCTTCAGATAAAATTATGAAACAAAATTATACTGAATGTTTCAATGAAATAAAAAATAAAAAATTTCAAAAACTGAAAAGAGGCTTTTTCATCCAATAGACTTACTAAGATTTGGAAGTGATATTTGATGATTCCAACAACCCTCACTACCTCCAAAAATAAATCTATAATGAATTAGAGAGTATCAAAAACAAATACTCTATTCTATTCAATGCAATTGAGTAGATTTAATGTTATTATTAATTTACTGAATTTATTTACTGTCCAAGAATATTTTAAGATATTTAAAGATGATTCACTTATATATGGAGTAAAGAGAATACCATATATTAGTGAAAACTATAATAATGCATTTTTAGATTCAAAAAATCAAATACTCCATATTATAACTCATATTTTTTCACATTAAAAACCCAAGATCTATCAACCATTGAATCACCCTAAAATTCCTTATGATTAATATAATCCCTTGATACATTTTGGTAGAGATATATATTCTTATCTAGCCAGTGGCGACCATTTTATTTTTTTGGATAAGAAAACCATTTATTAAATGAATTCAAATCTCTATGATGCGGGTTTATTATGGTGTGGTAAATTTAATGTGTGAATAGAAGGATAAATAAAGTTGGAATGTATTTAATAATGAAATTGATAATTGGAATTACTGTTTATTAATGAGGCGTAGTAATTTTGGGTTCCTTGGTTGTTGAATTTAGTGAACCTAGGAGTCTTATTTCTTGAATTTACATTGATATTACCTTTGATTCTTACTTATCCAGGATTCTAAGCCTTGAGTATAGAGGAATTGATAAATACGATATTTTCATTACCATTTATTTTAACTTAAATGATTTAATCCCCTCCATTTTTTTATTTTTAATGTTATTTTTCCATTTTTAGATCTTAGTGATATTTTTGAATTAATAATGAAAATAGACCAGTTCATGACTTTTAGATTTTTCTTATTCAGTTTTAGAATTAATTGAACAAGGTATGCATTTTATATTATTTTGGATAAGAGTTTTCTGTTCTAGAAATTTGAAAAATGAAGTCTTTTGTTTTTTTAAACCAAATTCATACATTTTTTCAAACTCAACCATTACCCTTTAAATCCTTATGAATTGAAATTTTCAAAATGAAAAAGGTCATAAATTTTTGAAAAAAAAATTCTGGGGACAAAGTCTTATGGTATCTATGATATCTTACATTTTAATGGTTAAAGTCTTATGTTTTGAATAATCTAAAATGATTCATTAATAGCCTTAAAATTTTGGAAATAGATATTAAATTAAAATTTAAATCTTAAAAAATTAATAAACTAATATTTTTTATATGGAAGTCATATGAAAATAAGTATTATGTGATAAAAGACTGAATTTATGGTAATTAATATGTTTTTTTATCCAAACTCATATAAAAATTTCAATGTCTTACGGATTTCAACATTGTAAAAATTTTAGGAATACGATGGAGAAAAGGCTCCAGGTTGTTATATTTTATTTCATCAATCGTCTCATCCATTTGGCTACTAAAAAATGAGATTAAGAGGATGTGGATAATGAGGTATTTGAAGGAGAAATAAATGATTAATTAAATATTATCTCCCTTATGAACAACCCATGCATGATGGGGGAAAGGAAACCATTGTTTATTAAAAATGGATAAAATCATAGGAAATTACTATTACTTGTATGAAGTATCCCCAAGCATTTTTTGGATTTCATTTACCTTAAAATATTTTCCCTAGATCATGGATATATATGAAATAAATTATTTGAGGAAATAAATGGGGCTAGATCATGAAGTTTTGAAGGTTAATATATTTCACATAGACATCTATAGTTATAAGAAGTTATAAAGGATTAGAGAGATAAATAAGATGTGTATAAGAGCTAATCAATCCATATATGAATAAATTACTAAGTGGTTTGGAGAGTGGATACCTGAGGAAACTTCTTTTATGAGTTTTTTACATCATTGTAATATTTTTAAATTTATCTAGAAACTTTTTTACATTGAATGAATATAGTTCTTTTCTTCCATGATTGCACTTTCTTATAATTAGTTTTTAATGCTTGTCAAATCATGCAAGTAAAATAATTTATTTCCTTATTTAAATTTATCAGGTGAGTTATTTCCTTTGATTGTATTTATTTCAATTTTTTTATATTCTTTTACATTTTTATATAGTTATATAAGACCCAACCTTAAACCTTTATTAATCTAGAGTTAATACAAGATTACACATTGAGGATCTTTTCAGGTTTAGAGTTTTAGAGAATTAGATCATAAAACTTGCATTACGTTCCACATTTAAACAAAGTGGTTACATAAAAGACAGTATTCATTATTCCCATCAATGGAAACATATTGAAAATAAAACATGGATTCTTTCTTGACACATCCTTGACACTATCGTCGCATCACGTACCTTTCCCTTGACCTGTGAAAAACATTTCAAAAACTTGGGATTAGCATAAAAAGCTCAGTAAGGGATATAAAAATATGGAAAGGAAACATGAGTTCATATATACATAAGAATGAAATCATAATTTACCCATAAAACATAGGCACTTTAACCTACCTCATCAAATCATGAATAAATCATAGAAATCGTAAGACATAAAAGGTAAATTGAGGCATTGATAACATTATTACGTAGGGAGTAACCCTCTTGGTTTCATTTGGAATTCCCATCACAGTATATTCCCTAAATCTCTTCGGAGAAACCTTAACGTTTCACTCCTTCGCGTTACCTGTAACAGCCCAAATTTTTTGAATAAATCTTGTTTCCTGATTTCATGTGTTATTTTATTTTATTTTTATAGTCAACAAAAATGTTTTATTGTATAAACATGATTATAATTAAAATGAGATCAGTGGGTTTTGACTATTATATAACCATCGGTCAATATGACCACTATGAACAAAATGTTTTGATTATTGTCTCTAAATATAAGTAATCTTGGTTAATTATTATAGAAAGAAGATTCGATGGCCTCACCTAGTAGTCTTGGACCGATCGAAGCCCATCTAACAGAGCTTGGGAAGGAGGTAGCACCATTGGGCTTTGCTCTGGATCAAATCCAAGCCAAACTTCATCATGTGAAGCTGGAACGGAATCGCCTTTGTGAGAAGTTCAAACTGATAGAAATTACTACTCGGGCAATGTTGACTGAGCCGCCCCAAGCTTCTATCACCCTAGCACACCTTACTCTTAGGTCCTATGCTCGTATTATAAGGGGTTATGTAACGAGACCGTAACTACCTTGTGTAATCCTTGTTTTAAATAAAAATTGGGATTTCTTCTTATGATGAAGTTTATGAATTTTGAAATGACCGGATAAATATAGTATGCATATTTTTGATGAATTTTAGAAAAAGGATATTTTAAATATGTTTATGTAAACCCTAAATAATTAAAAATGTGTAATGATTTTCAAAAAATGGTCTTCTGCAATTATGTTCAGTACTAAATTTAGAGTCTAATAAGATCAACTTGATTTTTGATGAATAGTAAATTATGAATAGTGATTTTATGATTATGATTAGAAATATGACCAAATGGATTAGTAATCTCACTTAAAGAAAGTTTTAAAATAATCTAGGCGCCTTGATTAAGTAATGTGATTCAATAAAATAGTTAAATAACGGTTTCATTAATTATTATTCAAGTATTAGTTTTCTCGGGTGAATAGTGTTTTTTTAATTAAAAATTTAATTAAAAATAATTATAAAATTATTTTTATAAAAATGACTTTATTTTTGAACTCAGAGCATCGATATTATGTTATGGTAATTTTTGGGGTTTTTTCTGAAAAAATGAATTTTCGATGAATAGTGTTTTTATTTAAAAATTAAATTAAAAATATTTAGAAAATTATTTTTATAAAATGGATTTCATTTTTGAAATCAGAGCATTGATATTTAGTTAAGGTGAAAGTTTGGGATTTTTCTGAGAAAGATGAATTTTTCAGTGAATAGTAAAAATGCAGTTTTAGGGTTTCGGTATGTTTAATGACATCATAATTGTGTCATGATGATGTCATGAGATATTTTAAGGGTTGGCCGGCCAAGGGTGATGAATTATTGTTTTGGGGGCCCCATGTGGCCTAACTCCATGATAAATTCCAAGGGAGAGCACATGGGTTTGAGAAAAGCACATGTGAGGTGTCCCTTGGCCATTAATGCCTTGTCCCCTCACTTTCCCTATAAATACCAAGACCTCCTCTCATCCATTCGACTCCCCACTCATTCCCAACGAATTTCTGGTCTCATTACCTCCCAAGGAGTCCTCCCAAGGTGCCCCCAAGCCCTCAAGGTCCCAACCTTTGAGGTTTAAGAGTTACATTTTAAGGTAAGGGATCCGACCTCTCTCTTTCTTTTCAAGTAATCTCTTTTATGTATTTTCTTTTATACTCCATGTTCTTATGTTGGAGGATGTTCTTTTATATTCATCCTACTGCCTATTTCATGTTCATATGATGAGAGACCCCCCCCCCCCCTTTCTCTCATCAATTCTTTTTAAGAATGTTTAAGTGGCGTCGTTAGGCTGCCGAATTTTTAAGGGATTCTTTCACCTTCCTCGTTTTCAAGTTCTATTTTCATTCAAGTCTTTCATGTTACTTTTTATTATGTTGGGGTATGATCTCTAAATTATCATACTTATCTTTTATGATCATATGATGAGAGACCCCATTTGATCGCTTCATTTCAGTATTTTGAAGTTTTAAGTGGCGCCGTTAGGCTGCCGAATTTTTAAAGTGGTTCTTCACCCTTCTCGTTTTGAAGTTCTACTTTCATGTCAATTATTTCAAGTTCCTTTTTGTTATATTGGGGTATGATCTCTATATATATCATACTGTACTCTTATGTTCATATGATGAGAGACCCCATTTGATCTCTTCAATTCAGTATTTTGATGTTTTAAGTGGCGCCGTTAGGCTGCCGAATTTTTAAGTGGTTCTTCACCCTTCTCGTTTTGAAGTTCTACTTTCATGTCAATTCTTTGAAGTACCTTTTTGTTATGTTGGGGTATGATCTCTATATCTATCATAATGTACTATTATTTTAATATGATTAGATACCCTATTTGATCTCATCAATTCATTTTTGTTGAAGTTTATGTAACAAAGTTAGGCTGCCGAATTTTCATAAGAGAAATTTTATTTTTGTCTTCCTTTCATGTTCTTCATTTCATATGGTATATTTTCAAATTTCATTACCATGTTCATAAATCCCTTAGATTCTGTCCCTTTACTGTTTTATGGGTCATTTATGAATGTTTGATTCATGTCCCCTCTCTTTTCAATGTTTTCTAAAAACCTTGTAACATAGCCGTTATGCTGCAGAATTTCCGTCTCAAAATGTCTCTCTATTTTTCTAAAGTTATTAAGTGAATACTCAAAGATCTTTCTTCTAAAGGGGTACTCACATATATACCAAAATGTTCTATTTTAAATTCTGGGATTTATATACATGAGACCCACCTTCATTTTCTGTGGGTTTTAAAGTGACGTAAAGATCATGTCTTTAAAGCAGTTTTTAAAACGTTGTGATTATGAAATGAAACCCATTTATTTTATTCTATATGGGTTATTTATGAAATTTTTGATAATTATATATGTGGCTCACATGATAATAAAGGCAAATTTAAGGGTGCGCCCTGATAGCGCTCCAATGCATTGGGTAATGATGTAACCACTAGAGATTACAATTTTCACAATACCTTGGTGAATAACCTTGGTAATTTTAAAATGACACCTTGGGGATGGACCTTGGTGATATGTTCATGATTGTCTATGTTAAATGATGTAGCCACATCTTCAAGTTATGAAAAAGTTTTATTTTTATTATGATATGCCTCATGATTTCATTTTCATGCCTTAAAGTTCTTTTCATGACTTTATTGATGTATCTCAAGTTCATATGTAAAATGTTTCACTTGTTTCCCTTGCTGGGCCTTCTGCTCACACTTCCTTTTGATGTATGTCCCCAGGTTATGAGATGCAGTAATGAGCCTAGGGTGAACATGAGGAGAAGCCTTTCATGTGTTTAAGAAGAATGTTTTTTTTTTGTTTCATGTTTTATATTGTTTTCATGTATTATGTTCCTGGTTTCCAAGACACTAGACCTTAAAGATCCTCAGTTTTGTGTAATGTAATGAAAGTTTATGTTATAAAAAGGTGGGATGCTATAGTTGGTATCAAAGGATGGTTTAGTTATTTGTGGAAATTAGGATATAAAAACTCTAGGAAGAACCCTATAGAAAAGGTTAATATAGGAAATCTTCCTGGTATTTTGGTGAGTATTGAGTAAGGGGTTGCCAAGCAAATACATCCCTGTCTAGATACGAGCAGGTATAGGTGGCTCTGGCACAGATGTACATAGGGGTAAAACCCGAAAACACCGCTTTGAGCTAGACTCGAATGGGAACTGGTACACGACAACGGGCCTTGCTGCACTCTTGGTTACGACACTCCCGGGGGATATGCTTTGGTAAATTCATAATCTTGGTATGAACCATTGTTAAAGGAATAAAGATAAAATAAAATAAAGGTTCACATAAGAATATATGATCATTCATAACCTAGATGGGAACCTAGGAGATCACAAGTTAGGGTATAACTTTCATATACAAGTTATCCTTATATGCTTTCAGTTCCTTTTCATGATTATTAGCTAAGTACTTAAGCCCCTAATTATGCTTTCTCTTCTTAGTTAATGGTGGGAAATGGAAGAACATGTTCCGACAACCAATGTGATAGGAAATGCAACGATTTTTGTATTAATATGATAGGGATGATTAGGGGATTAAAATATGATTATTATTTTGGAAGACGTTCATTATTTTGGGAACCATATTTGATCGAGGTAAATAGATTACTACGGTATTTTCATTGAGGAATAAGGTTGACTTATATTTTGAAGAATTGATGAATTTAAGGTGAACTTATAGTAATTTAGGTTACTTATGGGAAAGACTAACCTATCTTGGGTAAAATATGTTTAGGTTAGCTACTTTTTTTATAAAATGTTAGGAGTGGTTGATGTTGTCTGGACATGAACAATGAAGTTGTTTTGGAAGACTATGTTATCAAATCCTTCTTGTATTTGGGTTTCAATATTAGTTTGGTTTGTTTTGAGGAATTTTAAGGACCGTTATTTATGGAATGGTCTATGATGAACTTTGGGTAGTACTATGGAACTTTGATGATTTAAAAGTAGTTTCCATTCCTATGGGATTCCTTCTTTTTGAAGAGTTGTTTTACCTTAACCTTTCTGTTTTTGGGATAATGTTTAAAGATAGAAGAAATAGATAGTTAATCTTTTTTAGATTATGTGATTCTATAGAAGATGATTCTTGTTCTTTTATGAGACCAAGTGTTTTTGAATTATCATCATTTGGAGAAAATATTAGTGTTGGTAGGGACTTGTTAAAGGATGAAACTCTACATGAAGGTAGATATATTTTCTTATGTTTTTGTTCTATGTAGTAAATAAAATCCTCAAAATTATGAAAAGAAACGTAAAACAAAAATGTTGTTGGTTTACGTTTCCTACTAGGTAATCAAAGACCATTTACACACATCATAAGTTTGGGATTTTCTCATGGTTAACTTTCTCCTAATCATGTTCTCTATCACTCTCCCTCAGAACTTGACCCTTTGTTTTCTCCTCCATGTCCATGTTTTCCTACATAGAATCCTAGTATGAGTAAACTCGGGTGGCCTTTGTACTTCCTTTTCTTTCTTTTAAAGTAATGGTGTTACTGACTCTTTTTCCGATGTGGGACTTTCAATGAAATATCAAAACCCAATTTAAAAAAAATTGCGAAGACGCAATTTCTTAAGGGGGGAAGATTGTAACAGCCCGAAATTTTTGAATAAATCTTGTTTCCTGATTTCATGTGTTATTTTATTTTATTTTTATACTCAACAAAAATGTTTTATTTTATAAACATGATTATAATTAAAATGAGATCAGTGGGTTTTGACTATTATATAACCATCGGTCAATATGACCGTTGTGAAAAAAATGTTTTGATTATTGTCTCTAAATATAAGTAATCTTGGTTAATTATTATAGAAAGAAGATTCGATGGCCTCACCTAGTAGTCTTGGACCAATCGAAGCCCATATAACAGAGCTTGGGAAGGAGGTAGCACCATTGGGCTTTGCTCTGGATCAAATCCAAGCCGAACTTCATCATGTGAAGCTGGAACGGAATCGCCTTCGTGAGAAGTTCAAACTGATAGAAATTACTACTCGGGCAATGTTGACTGAGCCGCCCCAAGCTTCTATCACCCTAGCACACCTTACTCTTAGGTCCTATGCTGGTATTATAAGGGGTTATGTAACGAGACCGTAACTACCTTGTGTAATCCTTGTTTTAAATAAAAATTGGGATTTATTCTTATGATGAAGTTTATGAATTTTGAAATGACCGGATAAATATAGTATGCATATTTTTGATGAATTTTAGAAAAAGGATATTTTAAATATGTTTATGTAAACCCTAAATAATTAAAAATGTGTAATGATTTTCAAAAAATGGTCTTCTGCAATTATGTTCAGTACTAAATTTAGAGTCTAATAAGATCAACTTGATTTTTGATGAATAGTAAATTATGAATAGTGATTTTATGATTATGATTAGTAATATGACCAAATGGATTAGTAATCTCACTTAAAGAAAGTTTTAAAATAATCTAGGCACCTTGATTAAGTAATGTGATTCAATAAAATAGTTAAATAACGGTTTCATTAATTATTATTCAAGTATTAGTTTTTTCGGGTGAATAGTGTTTTTTTAATTAAAAATTTAATTAAAAATAATTATAAAATTATTTTTATAAAAATGACTTTATTTTTGAACTCAGAGCATCGATATTATGTTATGGTAATTTTTGGGGTTTTTTCTGAAAAAATGGATTTTCAATGAATAGTGTTTTTATTTAAAAATTAAATTAAAAATATTTAGAAAATTATTTTTATAAAATGGATTTCATTTTTGAAATCAGAGCATTGATATTTAGTTAAGGTGAAAGTTTGGGATTTTTCTGAGAAAGATGAATTTTTCAGTGAATAGTAAAAATGCAGTTTTAGGGTTTCGGTATGTTTAATGACATCATAATTGTGTCATGATGATGTCATGAGATATTTTAAGGGTTGGCCGGCCAAGGGTGATGAATTATTGTTTTGGGGGCCCCATGTGGCCTAACTCCATGATAAATGCCAAGGGAGAGCACATGGGTTTGAGAAAAGCACATGTGAGGTGTCCCTTGGCCATTAATGCCTTGTCCCCTCACTTTCCCTATAAATACCAATCCCTCCTCTCATCCATTCGACTCCCCACTCCTTCCCAACGAATTTCTGGTCTCATTACCTCCCAAGGAGTCCTCCCAAGGTTCCCCCAAGCCCTCAAGGTCCCAACCTTTGAGGTTTAAGAGTTACATTTTAAGGTAAGGGATCCGACCTCTCTCTTTCTTTTCAAGTAATCTCTTTTGTGTCTTTTCTTTTATACTCCATGTTCTTATGTTGGAGGATGTTCTTTTATATTCATCCTACTGCCTATTTCATGTTCATATGATGAGAGACCCCCCCTTGCTCTCATCAATTCGTTTTAATAATGTTTAAGTGGCGCCGTTAGGCTGCCGAATTTTTAAGGGATTCTTTCACCTTCCTCGTTTTCAAGTTCTATTTTCATTCAAGTCTTTCATGTTCCTTTTTATTATGTTGGGGTATGATCTCTAAATTATCATACTGATATTTTATGATCATATGATGAGAGACCCCATTTGGTCGCTTCATTTCAGTATTTTGAAGTTTTAAGTGGCGTCGTTAGGCTGCCGAATTTTTAAAGTGGTTCTTCACCCTTCTCGTTTTGAAGTTCTACTTTCATGTCAATTATTTCAAGTTCCTTTTTGTTATATTGGGGTATGATATCTATATATATCATACTGGACTCTTATGTTCATATGATGAGAGACCCCATTTGATCTCTTCAATTCAGTATTTTGATGTTTTAAGTGGCGCCGTTAGGCTGCCGAATTTTTAAGTGGTTCTTCACCCTTCTCGTTTTGAAGTTCTACTTTCATGTCAATTCTTTGAAGTTACTTTTTGTTATGTTGGGGTATTATCTCTATATCTATCATACTGGACTCTTATTTTAATATGATTAGATACCCTATTTGATCTCATCAATTCATTTTTGTTGAAGTTTATGTAACAAAGTTAGGCTGCCGAATTTTCATAAGAGAACTTTTATTTTTGTCTTCCTTTCATGTTCTTCATTTCATATGGTATATTTTCAAATTTCATTACCATGTTCATAAATCCCTTAGATTCTGTCCCTCTACTGTTTTATGGGTCATTTATGAATGTTTGACTCATGTCCCCTCTCTTTTCAATGTTTTCTAAAAACCTTGTAACATAGCCGTTATGCTGCAGAATTTCCGTCTCAAAATGTCTCTCTATTTTTCTAAAGTTATTAAGTGAATACTAAAAGATATTTCTTCTAAAGGGGTATTCACATATATACCAAAATGTTCTATTTTAAATTCTGTGATTTACATACATGAGACCCACCTTCCTTTTCTGTGGGTTTTAAAGTGACGTAAAGATCATGTCTTTAAAGCAGTTTTTAAAACGTTGTGATTATGAAATGAAACCCATTTATATTATTCTATATGGGTTATTTATGAAATGTTTGATAATTATATATGTGTCTCACATGATAATAAAGGAAAATTTAAGGGTGCGCCCTGATAGCGCTCTAATGCATTGGGTAATGATGTAACCACTAGAGATTACAATTTTCACGATACCTTGGTGAATAACCTTGGTAATTTTAAAATGACACCTTGGGGATGGACCTTGGTGATATGTTCATGATTGTCTATGTTAAATGATGTAGCCACATCTCTAAGTTATGAAAAAGTTTTATTTTTATTATGATATGCCTCATGATTTCATTTTCATGCCTTAAAGTTCTTTTCATGACTTTATTGATATATCTCAAGTTCATATGTAAAATGTTTCACTTGTTTCCCTTGCTGGGCCTTCTGCTCACCCTTCCTTTTGATGTATGTCCCCAAGTTATGAGATGCAGTAATGAGCCTAGGGTGAACATGAGGAGAAGCCTTTCAAGTGTTTAAGAAGAATGTTTTTTTTTCATGTTTTATATTGTTTTCATGTATTATGTTCCTGGTTTCCAAGACACTAGACCTTAAAGATCCTCAGTTTTGTGTAATGTAATGAAAGTTTATGTTATAAAAAGGCGGGATGCTATATTACCCAATGCATTGTAGACTTATATCGGGCTCACCCTCCCTTATTCTATCACGGAACCACCCGTCTTCATAATAATACCCAAGATCCTCAACATAATCGTATCACATAAAACATGCATAAAGGAAACATAACATTTCCACCTTTCAATCACAAGATATCAATACCACGCATTGATATAAAAATATTATGAAAACCATTTTCAATACCAAAAGAAAAGAAAAGTAAAACATGGTATTTATTATTCTTTTAAAAAAAGTATGGCTTGTAGAGGAAGTCAAAATTCAAATAATGGTCACGACGGCGGAGAAGTCGTTGTCGCCGCATACGTACGACAAAAACATTCCCTTTTGTCATTTAGTAAATGCTTCGTATAAAAAATATTCCTTTTGAATAAATGTAAAATTCAAAGGTGTTTATACACCGTATAAAAGAAGGTTGTGTATAAAACAAAATATGCCTCAATGAAAGGAGATTGAGACGAAGTCCCATACAAAGACGGTATCCTTGGTTTAAGGATAAATCAATTACATAATTATGTGTGACAAACGAATACACCAAATATAAGTGGATATTAAGTGTAAAATAATCAAAGGTCATTCACACATATTCAAAGGATGACATATTCAATAACTACATGTTGAACCCAAAAAAATCAAAATTGGGTTAAGAAGTTCCCTTGATAGCCTAACGGCGTCACATCAAAAAAAGGGTATCTCATCACTTGGACATAAAATTTACATCAATAAGGATATATGAGAACATATCCCAACAAAACAATATGTAAATTAAAATACCCAAGAAAATAAGTCTTTTAAAAAGAGGAGGGTGAAAGGTTCCCTTACCGACATGGGTATCTTTCGAAACATACGCCCCGTGAAAGAAGGACAATACAACATTGATGTAAATACTCATAAATAAAATAATATTACACAATGAGTAAAATAATGGTCAGTACATACACCACTAAAAGGAAATTGTGACAAATGTAGCATAAATCTCACAGGAATAAAGGTGAGATGAAAAATCCCTTACAAAAACTTGGCATCCTAACGGCGCCACTTAAAACTTCCAAAAAATGGATTGATGAGATCAAATAGGGTATCTCATCACATTACAATAAAATTTACAGAAAGAGGAATATAAAAGAACATCCCCGATCATAAAAAAGAGTATCTTAAAAGAAGTGACATAATGGAGAGTACTTAAAGAGAAAGAGAGAGGTTAGATCTCTTACGAAAATTCAGCAGCCTAACGGCGCCACTCAAATCTTCAAAAATGGATTGATGAGAGAGAATAGGGTCCCTCATCATATGAACATAGAAATTACAGTATGATTAATATAAAATAACTTCCCAATCACAAGAAATATGAGCTTAGAATGAATGACATAAAAGAGTGTACTTAAAAAGAAAGAGAGGAGTAGGATCCCTTACCTCAGGTCCGACTTGACTCGATCGTTCTTTAAGGTCCTAAATAATAAACTTGAGTTAATTTTTACTTTCTTAAGAACCTTTTTCAAGTTAATTATTCCTTTTATATCACTTATTTACATGTTATAAATATTATGTAATCATTTAAGTTAATAATGTTTTTTTGTCGATATTTGGTTCTTAAGTCGAAAGTGGACTTCTTACAAATACATGTTGTTCGTGTGGTCAAAGGTTCATTATATCCAGAATAGTATTGATGTTTTAAATATCATATATATCCAGTATATATTAATTTTATACTATTCCATATAATATGGAGATAAAAATTAAAAAGCACCGTTCATGGAGACGGTAGGCCGTACGTACGCATGAACGCTACTTTCAGTTTTTTGTCATATTAATGGAATTAAAATAAAATGAGATATATATATATATGTTATGATTCCAGAATGATATACATCATTTAGATGTAATATATTACATGTATATCTATTATATATATGTACTTATAATAGTACATAACATTTTGATATAAGAAATGAAATGTACCGTTCATGGAGACGGTAAGCCGTACGTACGCATGAACGCTACTTTCATTTCTATGTCATATTAATGGAATTAAAACTAAATTAGAGGTATGTATATTTTAATTCCAGAATTATATTCATCATTTATATGTAACATACATCATATATAATAACTTTAAATAAATCCTTTATACATCCCACATATGGCATTAACGAATCAAATCGCTTTGAGGGGGCGGTAGTCCGCACTTCCTAAAATGAAATTATCGTGTTTACCCATAATGGAAACCATAAAGGTATGCCATAAATGAAAAATACAGAAGCTTAAGTAAAGCATAAACATATTATATATCATATATAAATATATTTTCATCTTAATGGCCACCTTTTAAGGTGTTAGAAGAATGTTGAACAATCATCGTTCCGTGAGGCAGAAAATCGCCAACCACAGAAACAGTATGTTCTTTAACCATTAGACAAAGTTGTGTGTAAGTTTAGCTCGAATACTTATTATAAAGACATCCTAGTATATTTAAGATACTGGATTTGTTACAAAAGAAAAGAATAAAAAGAGTTTATGGGGTTGGAGAAGCAAAATAAAACAAAAGGACACAAATGAAGACATTACCTTAAAATCGGGTAACTCCCTTTGGTTTGAGCTCAAAGGCTTCCTTGGGAAGACTTCTGCCCAAAGTGAGGCTTCAAGGAGTTATATAGGGATTTGGAGAGACAAAATGGGAAGGGTTTTGCCGTTCCAAAGGCTTTGGGAGTGTGGGTAAGGAGGTAGAGGTGGGGGCTTTTTATAAGAGGAGAGGAGGGGCACTCTTGTAAAGTTACAAAATGTTACTTTATTTTCAAAAGAGTTTCAGATTTTAAAGGTCCCACATTGATTTATTTCGAGGATAAGGTGATACGGGTTTGAAATCCACTCATCCAATAGGTTTTGTACATGTTTAGGTCTTATATATTACATTATCTTTCCATTTTATTTAAATTGTTAAATAATGAGGTCATCGCTGCATCATCATGATGTCATAAATAATTTAATTTATTTAATGTCTAAAAATTATAAAAAAAAATACTATGATCTAGGAAATCTTTTTAGATTTCCAATTACTATTTATAGTCAAAAATATGACTTGTATAACCCCATGTAAAAATTGTTTTAGTAAAACATCTCATGTTTGTGTCATTTTTACTTTAACATTAAATAAAAAGATATTTATGTCATTTTCCAACCAAAGTGGCTCCATGGGGTCCCCAAGTTTACCAATGGATTTTCTTGGTCTGAAATGACACATCCAATGAGGGTAGGACATGTGTCTAGGTCATTTCATTTTATTAAAACATTATTCTTACCATAAACTACACTAATTACCTCTAATCGCGATTAAAAACATAATAAGTTACTATTCACCAAAAAATTATTTTTATCCCACTGAACCAAATTTTACTTCTTAATCACAACCATGTATGTCGGATTTTTGAAATTCAAAACACAAAGATGGAAAAATTTCATTTAAATGGAAAAATAAGTTTTTATAAGTACCACTTAGTGGTTTCACTATTCATCAAAAATTGAAGTTTTTCAGAAAAATCCGAAAAATTCACCCTAAGCTATATTTGATATTCCGAATTCAAAAATGAAGTCTATTTTAAAAAATTCATAACATATAAGTCACATTAATTAATTAAATAATTAATTCCCGTGGTCAGAGCAAATAACGTGTTTTTATGAAACAATAAGTATCAAAAGATTGACACTAGTTTAAGTCTGATTTCAAAGTGAAATTAATTCCAACGACCACTATTGGATTTAATGGTAAACATATATTCTAATTTCACTTTAAAACCAATTCAAAAAATAATCTAATCATATAAATAAATTATATTAAAAAGAGGTTTTGAATTAAAATACAACATTTTACACTATTCATTTAAAAAAGAACTTTATCGGATAGATACCAAAAATTTACACAAAGTAAATTTTGATGTCCCAATTCTTAAGAAGAGTTTTATTTGGTTCAATAGAATGTATAAGAGTGAACAAAACTATATTTAATGACGGTTCGCCATCAAAAGGCGATAAGTGAACCTTTAGTGAAAACTAGGGCATATACGCCTAAAATTGAATTCTTTCCGTATTTTAAGCCTTTATCTTTTATTGGATAAATGTAAAAACATTTAAAAAAATATATACTCATATTTTAGTTATTTTTATCCACTCCCGCCAATACAACGGCTACATGTTAACTACAATTTAAAATAATATTATTTTATTATTAGAGTGCAACGTAAGATTCCCAAGAAACTCGTTATTGCATGTTGGGTACGCCATCGAGCATAGCGTCCCCTTTAAAGTCATATTAATATATTATTCACAGATATGGAAAAATAAGAAAATGTTATATTCTTTATTTACCTGGGGTGTTACATCCTTCCCCCCTTTTGGTAATTGCGTCCTCACTATTTTTAAAATTGAGCTTGGAAACATCCTTGAAAGTCCCACATCGGAACAAGAGTCAGTAAAACAATCACTTTAAAATAAAGGAAGATAAGTACAGTGGTCACCCGAGTTAACCCATACTAGGATTTCATATAGAAAAACATGGACATGGAAGAAAAATCAAAGGGTCATGTTCTTGAGGGAGAGTGATAGTAAACATGTCTAGGAGAAAGTTAACCATAAGAAACTCACAAACTTGTGATGGGTTAAACGGTATTTGATTCTCGAGTAGGAAAAGTTAATAGACAACATTTTTGTTTTAAGTTACTTTTTATTGATTAATTTATTCATAAGGAAACATAATCACTTATCATGTTTACTTTCAACTTTTACTATATTCCTTAATCAAACTCATATTTTTTTCCAACAGACGAGTATTTAGGGAGACTTGTTCGCATTAAGAGTACTATAATCAACTTCTAGAGAGTCACCTAATCCACAAAAGAGAACTATATACTTCCCATGTCTTTATACTTTAACCAAAACCAAAACCAAAAAGTTTAGTACAAGATCAGATAATCCAGAAAAGGATAACCCTTTATAAAAAGAAAATCTATTCTTAATCTCCAAAATTTGTCAAACAAAACCCAAAGTTCAACGAGGAACATTCTATAATCAATTTGTCCATAAAATTATTCAAAGTAAACCAAACTAATTTTGAAACCTAAATATTTGAAGGATTTAGTCACATAGTCTTCCAAGTTAAATCGTAACATTTATCTCCAAACAACATCAGTTGCTCCTAAAGTCTCGTATTGAAAAGTAATTAACCTAATCACATATCCTCCATGATAGGTTAATAAATTTCCATAGATAAACCAAAATCAACTTACTCTTAATTTATAAAATCATATAACTAAAAGAATCAGTCAAACTAACTAGGGACTTCACATAGTCCAGTGGTAGGCGATAAATACCAGTCGCACATTGGTTGTGGGTTCGATTCCCACAGCTTTGTCCGACGTGACGGGTAGTCACACGGTCTGCGTGTTGTCCTTTTTCTAAAACTATATAATTCTGAAATCATTCCCAAAAAAGGGATAAAATCATCAAAAATAACCATAACATATTTTAACCTCAAGTTTATCTCATGCCTTTCATTTTCCATTATAACATATAATAACCCATAATTACCTCAAAAGTAAGGATCATATAAACCCTAATGGTTACCTTTATAATTATTACCTGAACTTCCACATCGATTGGTCATCTCATACATGATGCATTATAGAACATACCAAGGTTCAAGTGTTTGATCATGACTCCTTGGTAGTTGGTTTAGAACAACCACGAATTTCCTCATTGAATACCCCATTTCACCCAGTCTCTTAATCAGAGAACCACCACAGTTTCCTTCAAACCAATTGTCACTTTGGTGCCTGCTAAATCCATCCATTTACTAAAACCAAAAAGGTCAGTGTGAGTATATCAACATAACCATCATGTACTAATTAGTAAGATAAACACTAAGATATACTTACTCATTCACTTTATCTAAAACTAGGACTCTTTCTGAAAACTTAACCATTATGGTAATGTCACTTATGCTTAAAGAATACCCTAACCTCAAAAGTTATCTAAACCGACCTTTGATACTAACTATAAGGCCCCAGCCTTAAACCTTACTTAATCTGGAGTTATTACAAGATTACACATTGAGGATCTTTTTAGGTTTAGAGTTTTAGAGAATTAGATCATAAAACTTGCATTACATTCCACATTTAAACAAAGTGGTTACATAAAAGACAGTATACATTCTTCCCATCAACGGAAACATATTGAAAATAAAACATGGATTCTTTCTTGACCCATCCTTGAAACTATCATCACATCACGTACCTTTCCCTTGACCTGTGAAAAACATTTCGAAAACTTGGGATGAGCATAAAAAGCTCAGTAAGGGATATAAAAATATGGAAAGGAAACATGAGTTCATATATACATAACAATGAAATCATAATTTACCCATAAAACATAGGCACTTTAACCTACCTCATCAAATCATGAATAAATCATAGAAATCATAAGACATAAAAGGTAACTTGAGGCATTCATAACATTCTTACGTAGGGAGTAACCCTCTTGGTTACATTTGGAATACCCATCACTGTATATTCCCTAAATCTCTTCAGAGAAACCTTAACGTTTCACTCCTTCACATTACCCAATGCATTGGAGAGCTATATCGGGCTCACCCGCCCTTAGTCTATCACGGAACCACCCATCTTCATAATAATGCCCAAGAACCTCAACATAATCGTATCACATAAAATATGAATAAAGGAAACATAACATTTCCACCTTTCAATCACAAGATATCAATACCACACATTGATATAAAAATCTTATGAAAACCATTTTCAATACCAAAATAAAAGAAAAGTAAAACATGGTATTTATTTTTCTTTTAAAAAAAAGTATGTCTTGTAGAGGAAGGAGAAACTCAAACAGTGGTCACGGTGGTGGAGAAGTCATTGTCACCGCATACGTACGACAAAAACATTCCCTTTTTTCGTTTATTAAACGCTTCGTATAAAAAAGATTCCTTTTGAATAAACGTAAAATTCAAAGGGTTTTATACACCGTATAAAAGAAGGTTGTGTATAAAACAAAATATGCCTCAATGAAAGGAGATTGAGACGAAGTCCCATACAAAGAAGATATCCTTGGTTTTAGGATAAATCAATTTCCTAATTATGTGTGACAAAAGAATACACCAAATATAAGTGGATATTAAGTGTAAAATAATCAAAGGTCATTCACACATATTCAAAGGATGACATATTCAATAACTACATGTTGAACCCACAAAAATTCGAAATTGTGTAAAGAAGTTCCCTTGACAGCCTAACGACGTCACATCAAAAAAAGGGTATCTCATCACTTGGACATAAAATTTACATAAATAAGGATATATTAGAACATATCCCAACATAACAATATGTAAATTAAAATACCCAACAATATAAGTCTTTTAAAAAGAGGAGGGTGAAAGGTTCCCTTACCGACATGGGTATCTTTCGAAACATACGCCCCGTGAAAGAAGGACAATACAACATTGATGTAAATACTCATAAATGAAATAATATTACACAATGAGTAAAATAATGGTCAGTAAATACACCACTCAAAGGAAATTGTGGCAAATTTAGCATAAATCTCAAATGAATAAAGGTGAGTTGAAAAATCCCTTACGAAAACTCGGCAGCCTAACGGCGCCACTTAAAACTCCCAAAAAATGGATTGATGAGATCAAATAGGGTATCTCATCACATTACAATAAAATTTACAGAAATAGGAATATAAAAGAACATCCCCCATCATAAAAAATAGGAGCTTAAAAGAAGTGACATAAAGGAGAGTACTTTAAGAGAAAGAGAGAGGTTAGATCTCTTACGAAAATTCGACAGCCTAACGGCGCCACTCAAAACTTCCAAAATGGATTGATGAGAGAGAATAGGGTCTCTCATCATATGAACATAAAAATTAAAGTAAGAGTAATATAAAAGAATATCCCAATCACAAGAAATATGAGCTTAGAAGGAATGATATAAAACATTGTTTTTAAAAAGAAAGAGAGGAGTAGGATCCCTTACCTCAGGTCCGACTTGACTCGATCATTATTTAACGTCCTGAATAATAAACTTGAGTTAATTTATACTTTATTAAGAACCGTTTTCAAGTTCATTATTCCTTTTATATCACTTATTGACATGTTGTAAACATCATGTAACAATTTAAGTTAATAATGTTTGTTTTGTTGATATTTGGTTCTTAAGTCGAAAGTGGACTTCTTACAATTACATGTTGTTCGTGTGGTCAAAGGTTCATTATATCCAGAATAGTATTGATGTTTTAAATATCATATATATCAAGTATATATTAATTTTATACTATTCCACAGAATTTGTAGATAAAAATCAAAAAGCACCGTTCATGGAGACGGTAGGCCGTACGTACGCATGAACGCTACTTTCAGTTTTTTGTCATATTAATGGAATTAAAACAAAATGAAAGATATATATATATATGTTATAATTATATAATTATATCCATCATTTAGATGTAATATATTACATATATATCTATTATATATATGTACTTATAATAGTACATAACATTTTGAGATAAGAAATTAAATGTACCGTTCATGGAGACGGTAATCCGTACGTACGCATGAACGCTACTTTCATTTCTATGTCATATTAATGGAATTAAAACTAAATTATAGGTATGTATATTTTAATTAAAGAATTATATTAATCATTTATATGTAACATACATAATATATAATAACTTTAAATACATCCTTTATACATCCCACATATGGCATTAACGAATCAAATCACTTTGAGGGGGCGGTAGTCCGCACTTCCTAAAATGAAATTATCGTTTTTACCCATAATGGAAACCATAAAGGTATGCCATAAATGAAAAATACAGAAGCTTAAGTAAAACATAAACATATTATATATCATATATAAATATAGTTTCCTCTTAATGGCCACCTTTGAAGGTCTTAGAAGAATGTTGAACAATCATCGTTTCGTGAGGCAGAAAATCGCCAACCACAGAAACAGTATGTTCTTTAACCATTAGACGAAGGTGTGTGTAAGTGTAGCTGGAATACTTCTTATAAAAACATCCTAGTATATTTAAGATACTGTATTTTTTACAAAATTAAAGAATAAAAAGAGTTTAGGGGGTTGGAGAAGCAAAATAAAACAAAAGGACACAGGTGAAGACATTACCTTAAAATCGGGTAACTCCCTTTGGTTTGAGCTCAAAGGCTTCCTTAGGAAGACTTCTGCCCAAATAGAGGATTCAAGGAGTTAGAGAGGGATGTGGAAAGATAGAATGGGCAGGGGTTGTCCGAGCCAAAGGCTTTGGGAGTGTGGGTAAGGAGGTAGAGGTGGGGGCTTTTTATAAGAGGAGAGGAGGGGCACTCTTGTAAGGTTACAAAATGTTACATTATTTTCAAAAGAGTTTCTGATTTTAAAGGTCCCACATTGATTTATTTAGAGGATAAGGTGATAAGGGTTCGAAATCCACTCATCCAATAGGTTGTGTACATGTTTAGGTCTTAGATATTACATTATCTTTCCATTTAATTTAAATCGTTAAATAATGAGGTCATCGCTACATCATCATGATGTCATAAATAATTTAATTTATTTAATGTATAAAAATTATAAAACAAAATACTATGATCTAGGAAATCTTTTTATCTTTCCAATTACTATTTATAGTAAAAAAATATGACTTGTATAACCACATGTAAAAATTATTTTAGTAAAACATCTCATGTTTGTGTCATTTTTACTTTAACATTAAATAAAAAGATATTTATGTCATTTTCCAACCAAAGTTGCTCCATGGGGTCCCCAAGTTGACCCATGGATTTTCATGGTCGGCCATGACACATCCGATGAGGGTAGGACATGTTTCTAGGTCATTTCATTTTATTAAAACATTATTCTTACCATAAACTACACTAATTACCACTAATCGCGATTAAAAACTTAATAAGTTACTATTCACCAAAAAATTATTTTTTTCCCATTGAACCACATTTTACTTCTTAATGACAACCATGTATGTTGTATTTTTGAAATTAAAAACACAAATATGGCAAAATTTCATTTAAACGGAAAAATCAGTTTTTATAAGTACCACTTAGTGGTTTCACTATTCATCAAAAATTGAAGTTTTTCAGAAAAATACCAAAAATTCACCCTAAGCTTTATTTGATATTCCGAATTAAAAAATGAAGTATATTTTACAAAATTCAAAACATATAAGTCACATTAATTAATTTAATAATTAATTCCTGCTGTCAGAGCAAATAGCGTGTTTTTATGAAACAATAAGTATCAAAAGATTGACACTAGTTTAAGTCTGATTTCAAAGTGAAATTAATTCCAACAACCACTATTGTATTTAATGGTAAACATATATTCTAATTTCAATTTAAAACTAATTCAAAAGATAATATAATCATATAAATAAATTATATTAAAAAGAGGTTTTCAATTAAAATACTACATTTTACACTATTCATTAAAAAAAAGAACTTTATCGGATAGATACCAAAAATTTACACAAAGTAAATTTTGATTTCCCAATTATTAAGAAGAGTTTTATTTGGTCCAATAGAATTTATAAGAGTGAAAAAAACTATATTTAATGACGCTTCTCCATCAAAAGGCGATAAGTGAACCTTTAGTGAAAACTAGGGGATCTACGCCAAAAATTGAATTCTTTCCGTATTTTAAGCCTTTATCTTTTATTGGATAAATGTAAAAACATTTAAAAACATATATAATCATATTTCAGTTATTTTAATCCATTCCCTCCAATACAACGGCTACATGTTAACTACAATTTAAAATAATATTATTTTATTATTAGAGTGCAACGTATGATTCCAAAGAAACTCGTTGTTGCGTGTTGGGTACGCCATCGAGCATAGCGTCTCCTTTAAAGTAATATTAATATTTTATTCATAAATATGGATAAATATAAAAATTTCATATTCTTTATTTACCTGGGGTGTTACATCCTTCCCCCCTTTTGGGAATTGCGTCCTCGCAATTTTTAAAATTGAGCTTGGAAACATCCTTGAAAGTCCCACATCGGAACAAGAGTCAGTAAAACAATCACTTTAAAATAAAGGTAGATAAGTACAGAGGTCACCAGAGTTAACCCGTACTAGGATTCCATGTAGAAAAACATGGACATGGATGAAAAAGCAAAGGGTCATGTTCTTGAGGGAGAGTGATAGTAAACATGTATAGGAGAAAGTTAACCATAAGAAAATCACAAACTTGTGATGGGTTAAACGGTATTTGATTCCCCTGTAGGAAAAGTTAATAGACCACATTTTTGTTTTAAGTTACTTTTTATTGAGGAATTTATTCATAAGGAAACATAATCACTTATCTTGTTGACTTTCAACTTTTACTAGATTCCTTAATCAAACTCATATTTTTTTCCAAAAGACGAGTATTTAGGGAGACCTGTTCGCATTAACAGTACTATAATCAACTTCTAGAGAGTCACCTAATCCACAAAAGAAAACTATATAATTCCCATGTCTTAATACTTTAACCAAAACCAAAACCAAAAAGGTTAGTACAAGATCAAATAATCCAGAAAAGGATAACCCTTTATAAAAAGAAAATCTATTCTTAATCTCCAAAATTTGTCCAACAAAACCCAAAGTTCAACGAGGACCATTCTATAATCAATTTGTCCATAAAATTCTTCAAAGTAAACCAAACTAAGATTGAAACCAAAATATTTGAAGGATTTAGTCACATAGTCTTCCAAGTTAAATCGTAACATTTATCTCCAAACAACATCAGTTGCTCCTAAAGTCTCGTATTGAAAAGTAATTAACCTAATCACATATCCTCCATGATAGGTTAATAAATTTCCATAGATAACCCAAAATCAACTTACTCTTAATTCATAAAATCATATAACTATGATAATCAGTCAAACTAACCAGGTACTTCACGTAGTCCAGTGGTAGGCGATAAATACCAGTCGCACTTTGGTTGTGGGTTCGATTCCCACAGCTTTGTCCGACGGGACGGGTAGTCACACGGTCTGCGTGTTGTCCTTCTTCCAAAACTATATAATTCTCAAATCATTCCCAAAAAAGGGATAAAATCATCAAAAATAACCATAACATATTTTAACCTCAAGTTTATCTCATACCTTTCATTTTCCATTATAACATATAATAACCCATAATTACCTCAAAAGTAATGATCATATAAACCCTAATGGTTACCTTTATAATTATTACCTGAACTTATACATCGACTGGTCATCTCATACATGATGCATTATAGAACATACCAAGGTTCAAGTGGTTGATCATGACTCCTTGATAGTTGGTTTAGAACAACCACGAGTTTCCTCATTGAATACCCCATTTCATCCAGTCTCTTAATCAGAGAACCACCATAGTTTCCTTCAAACTAATTGTCACTTTGGTGCCTACTAGATCCAGCCATTTACTAAAACCAAAAAGGTCAGTGTGAGTATATCAACATAACCATCATGTACTAATGAGTAAGATAAACACTAAGATATACTTACTCATTCACTTTATCTAAAACTAGGACTCTTTCTGAAATCTTAACCATTATGGTAATGTCACTTATGCTTAAAGAATACCCTAACCTCTAAAGTTATCTAAACCGACCTTTGATACCGACTATAAGGCCCCATCCTTAAACCTTACTTAATCTTGAGTTATTACAAGATTACACATTGATGATCTTTTCAGGTTTAGAGTTTTAGAGAATTAGATCATAAAACTTGCATTACATTCCACATTTAAACAAAGTGGTTACATAAAAGACAGTATTCATTCTTCCCATCAACAGAAACATATTGAAAAAAAACATGGATTCTTTCTTGACACATCCTTGACACTATCATCACATCATGTTCCTTTCCCTTGACCTCTGAAAAACATTTCAAAAACTTCGGATGAGCATAAAAACCTCAGTAAGGGATATAAAAATATGGAAAGGAAACATGAGTTCATATATACATAAGAATGAAATCATAATTTACCCATAAAACATAGGCACTTTATCCTACCTCATCAAATCATGAATAAATCATAGAAATCATAAGACATAAAAGGTAACTTGAGGCATTCATAAGATTATTACGTAGGGAGTAACCCTCTTGGTTACATTTGGAATACCCATCACAGTATATTCCTTAAATCTCTTCGGAGAAACCTTAACGTTTCACTCCTTTGCGTTACCCAATTCATTGGAGAGTTATATCGGGCTCATCGGCCCTTAGTCTATCACAGAACCACCTGTCTTCATAATAATTCCCAAGAACCTCAACATAATCGTATCACATAAAACATGCATAAATGAAACATAACATTTACACCTTTCAATCACAAGATATCAATACCACACATTGATATAAAAATCTTATGAAAACCATTTTCAATACCAAAATAAAAGAAAATTAAAACATGGTATTTATTTTTCTTTTAAAAAAAAGTATGGCTTGTAGAGGAAGCCGAAACTCAAATAATAGTCACGGCGGCAGAGAAGTCATTGTTGCCACATACGTACGACAAAAACATTCCCTTTTGTCATTTAGTAAATGCTTCGTATAAAAAACATTCCATTTGAATAAATTTAAATTTGAAAGGGGTTTATACACCGTATAAAAGAAGGTTGTGTATAAAACAAAATATTCCTCAATGAAAGGAGATTGAGACGAAGTCCCATACAAAGACGGTATCCTTGGTTTAAGGATAAATCAATTACGTAATTATGTGTGACAAATGAATACACCAAATATAAGTGGATATTAAGTGTAAAATAATCAAAGGTCATTCACACATATTCAAAGGATGAAATATTCAATAACTACATGTTGAACCCACAAAAATTCGAAATTGGGTTAAGAAATTCCCTTGACAGCCTAATGGCATCACATCCAAAAAAGGGTATCTCATCACTTGGACATAAAATTTAAATCAATAAGGATATATGAGAACATATCCCAACATAACAATATGTAAATTATAAGACCCAACAAAATAAGTCTTTTAAAAAGTGGAGGGTGAAAGGTTCCCTTACCGACATGGGTATCTTTCGAAACATACGCCCCGTGAAAGAAGGACAATACAACATTGATGTAAATACTCATAAATGAAATAATATTACACACTGAGTAAAATAATGGTCAGTACATAAACCAATAAAAGGAAATTGTGGCAAATTTATCATAAATCTCACAGGAATAAAAGTGAGATGAAAAATCCCTTACGAAAACTCGGCAGCCTAACAGTGCCACTTAAAACTTCCAAAAAATGGATTGATGAGATCAAATAGGGTATATCATCACATTACAATAAAATTTACATAAAGAAGAATATAAAATAACATCCCCCATCATAAAAAATAGGATCTTAAAAGAAGTGACATAAAGGAGAGTACTTAAAGAGAAAGAGAGAGGTTAGATCTCTTACGAAAATTCGGCAGCCTAACAGCACCACTCAAAACTTACAAAATGGATTGATGAGAGAGAATAGGGTCTCTCATCATATGAACATAAAAAATTACAGTAAGAGTAATATAAAACAACATCCCAATCACAAGAACGATGAGCTTTGAAGGAATGACATAAAAGAGTGTACTTAAAAAGAAAGAGAGGAGTAGGATCCCTTACCTCAGGTCCGACTTGACTCGATCGTTCTTTAACGTCCTGAATAATAAACTTGAGTTAATTTCTACTTTCTTAAGAACCTTTTTCAAGTTCATTATTCCTTTTATATAACTTCTTGACATGTTATAAACGTTATGTAATCATTTAATTTAATAATGTTTGTTTTGTCGATATTTGGTTCTTAAGTCGAAAGTGGACTTCTTACAATTACATGTTTTTCGTGTGGTCAAATGTTCATTATATCCAGAATAGTATTGATGTTTTAAATATCATATATATCCAATATATATTAATTTTATACTATTCCATAGAATTTGGAGATAAAAATTAAAAAGCACAGTTCATGGAGACGGTAGGCCGTACGTACGCATGAACGCTACTTTCAGTTTTTTGTCATATTAATGGAATTAAAACAAAATGAGATATATATATATATATATATATATATATATATGTGTTATAATTCCATAATGATATCCATAATTTAGATGTAATATATTACATATATATGCATTATATATATGTACTTATAATAGTACATAACATTTTGAGATAATAAATTAAATGTACCGTTCATGGAGACGGTAAGTCGTACGTACGCATGAACGCTAATTTCATTTCTATGTCATATTAATGGAATTAAAAAAAATTAGAGGAATGTATATTTTAATTCCAGAATTATATTCATAATTTATATGTAACATAAATCATATATAATAACTTTAAATACATCCTTTATACATCCCACATATGGCATTAACGAATCAAATCACTTTGAGGGGGCGGTAGTCCGCACTTCCTAAAATCAAATTATCGTGTTTACCCATAATGGAAACCATAAAGGTATGCCATAAATGAAAAATACAGAAGCTTAAGTAAAACATAAACATATTATATATCATATATAAATATAGTGTCATCTTAATGGCCACCTTTGAAGGTGTTAGAAGAATGTTGAACAATCATCGTTTCGTGAGGCAGAAAATCGCCAACCACAGAAACAATATGTTCTTTAACCATTAGACGAAGGTGTGTGTAAGTGTAGCGTGAATCCTTCTTATAACAACATCCTAGTATATTTAAGATACGGGATTTGTACAAAATAAAATAATAAAAAGATTTTAGGGGGTTGGAGAAGCAAAATAAAACAAAAGGACACATGTGAAGACATTACCTTAAAATCGGGTAACTCCCTTTGGTTTGAGCTCAAAGGCTTCCTTGGGAAGACTTCTGCCAAAATTGAGGCTTAAAGGAGTTAGAGATAGTTGTGTAGAGACATAATGGGCAGGGTTTGGCTGATCCAAAGGCTTTGGGAGTGTGGGTAAGGAGGTAGAGGTGGGGGCCTTTTATAAGAGGAGAGGAGGGTCACTCTTGTAAAGTTACAAAATGTTACTTTATTTTGAAAAGAGTTTCAGATTTTAAAGGTCCAACATTGATTTATTTCTAGAATAAGGTGATAAGGGTTCTAAATCCACTCATACAATATGTTTTGGACATGTTTAGGTCTTAGATATTACATTATCTTTCCATTTTATTTAAATCGTTAAATAAGGAGGTCATCGCTGCATCATCATGGTGTCATGAATAATTTAATTTATTTAATGTCTAAAAATTATAAAAAAAATACTATGATCTAGGAAATCGTTTTATATTTCCAATGAATATTTATAGTCAAAAATATGACTTGTATAACCCCATGTAAAAATTGTTTTAGTAAAACATCTCATTTTTGTGTCATTTTTACTTTAACTCTAAATAAAAAGATATTTATGTCATTTTCCAACCAAAGTGGCTCCATGGGGTCCCCAAGTTGACCCATGGATTTTCGTAGTCAGCCATGACACATCCAATGATGGTACGACATGTTTCTAGGACATTTCATTTTATTAAAACATTATTCTTACCATAAACTACACTAATTACCTCTAATCGCGATTACAAACTTAATAAGTTACTATTCACCAAAAAAATTATTTTTATCCCATTGAACCACATTTTACTTCTTAATGAAAACCATGTATGTCGGATTTTTGAAATTCAAAACAAAAAGATGGCAAATTTTCATTTAAACGGAAAAATCAGTTTTTATAAGTACCACTTAGTGGTTTCACTATTCATCAAAAATTGAAGTTTTTCTGAAAAATCCCAAAAATTCACCCTAAGCTATTTTTGATATTCCGAATTCAAAAATTAAGTCTATTTTAAAAAATTAAAAACATATAAGTCACATTAATTAATTTAATAATTAATTCCCGCTGTCAGAGCAAATAGCGTGTTTTTATTAAACAATAAGTATCAAAAGATTGACACTAGTTTAAGTCTGATTTCAAAGTGAAATTAATTCCAACGACCTCTATTGGATTTAATGGTAAAAATATATTATAATTTCACTTTAAAACCAATTCAAAAGATAATCTAATCATATAAATAAATTTGATTAAAAAGAGGTTTTGAATTAAAATACAACATTTTACACTATTCATTAAAAAAAGAAATTTATCAGATAGATACCAAAAATTTACACAAAGTAAATTTTGATGTCCCAATTCTTAAGACGAGTTTTATTTGATCTAATATAATGTATAAGAGTGAACAAATCTATATTTAATGATGGTTCGCCATCAAAAGGCGATAAGTGATCCTTTTGTGAAAACTAGGGCATATACGCCTAAAATTGAATTCTTTCTGTATTTTAAGCCTTTTTCTTTTATTGGATAAATGTAAAAACATTTGAAAACATATATACTCATATTTTAGTTATTTTTATCCATTCCCGCCAATACAACGGCTACATGTTAACTACAATTTAAAATAATATTATTTTATTATTAGAGTGCAACGTAATATTCCCAAGAAACTCATTGTTGTGTGTTGGTTACGCCATCGAGCATAGTGTCCCCTTTAAAGTCATATTAATATTTTATTCACAAATATGGATAAATATGAAAATGTCATATTCTTTATTTACCTGGGGTGTTACATCCTTCCCCCTTTTGGGAATTGCGTCCTAGCAATTTTTCAAATTGAGCTTGGAAACATCCTTGAATGTCCCACATCGGAACAAGAGTCAGTAAAACAATCACTTTAAAATAAAGGAAGATAAGTAGAGAGGTCACCTGAGTTAACCCATACTAGGATTCCATGTAGAAAAACATGGACATGGATGAAAAAGCAAAGGGTCATGTTCTTGAGGGAGAGTGATAGTAAACATGTATAGGAGAAAGTTAACCATAAGAAAATCACAAACTTGTGATGGGTTAAACGGTATTCGATTCCTCAGTAGGAAAATTTAATAGAAAACATTTTTGTTTTAAGTTACTTTTTATTGAGGAATTTATTCATAAGGAAACATAATCACTTATCTTGTTTACTTTCAACTTTTACTAGATTCCTTAATCAAACTCATATTTTTTTCCAAAAGACGAGTATTTAGGGAGACCTGTTCGCATTAAGAGTACTATAATCAACTTCTAGAGAGTCACCTAATCCAAAAAATAAAACTATATACTTCCCATGTCTTTAGACTTTAACCAAAACCAAAACCAAAAATGTTAGTACAAGATTAGATAATCCAGAAAAGGATAACCCTTTATAAAAAGAAAATCTATTCTTAATCTCCAAAATTTGTCCAACAAAACCCAAAGTTCAATGAGGACCATTATATAATCAATTTGTCCATAAAATTCTTCAAATTAAACCAAACTAAGATTGAAACCCAAATATTTGAAGGATTTAGTCACATATTCTTCCAAGTTAAATCGTAACATTTATCTCCAAACAACATCAGTTGCTCCTAAAGTCTCATATTGAAAAGTAATTAACCTAATCACATATCATCCATGATATGTTAATAAATTTCCATAGATAACCCAAAATCAACTTACTCTTAATTCATAAAATCATATAACTAAAAGAATCAGTCAAACTAACCAGGGACTTCACGTAGTCCGGTGGTAGGCAAAAAATACCAGTCGCACTTAGGTTGTGGGTTCGATTCCCACAGCTTTGTCCGACACGACGGGTAGTCACACGGCCTGTGTGTTGTCCTTTTTCCAAAACTATATAATTCTCAAATAATTCCCCAAAAAGTCGTAAAATCATCAAAAATAACCATAACATATTTTAACCTCAAGTTTATCTCATGCCTTTCATTTTCCATTATAACATATAATAACCCATAATTACCTCAAAAGTAAGGATCATATAAACCCTAATGGTTACCTTTATAATTATTACCTGAACTTCCACATCGACTGGTCATCTCTTACATGATGCATTATAGAACATACCAAGGTTCAAGTGGTTGACCATGACTCCTTGATAGTTGGTTTAGAACAACCACGAGTTTCCTCATTGAATACCCCATTTCATCCAGTCTCTTAATCAGAGAACCACCATAGTTTCCTTCAATCCAATTCTCACTTTGGTTCCTGCTAGATCCAGCCATTTACTAAAACCAAAAAGGTTAGTGCGAGTAACTCAACATAACCATCATGTACTAATGATTAAGATAAACACTAAGATATACTTACTCATTCACTTTATCTAAAACTAGGACACTTTCTGAAATCTTAACCATTATGGTAATGTAACTTATACTTAAAGAATACCCTAACCTATAAAGTTATCTAAACCGACCTTTGATACCAACTATAAGGCCCCAGCCTTAAACCTTACTTAATCTTGAGTTATTACAAGATTACACATTGAGGATCTTTTCAGGTTTAGAGTTTTATAGAATTAGATCATAAAACATGCATTAAATTCCACATTTAAACAAAGTGGTTACATAAAAGACAGTATTCATTCTTCCCATCAACGGAAACATATTGAAAATAAAACATGGATTCTTTCTTGACACATCCTTGACACTATCATCACATCACGTATCTTTCCATTGACCTGTGAAAACATTTCAGAAACTTGGGATGAGCATAAAAAGCTCAGTAAGGGATATAAAAATATGGAAAGGAAACATTAGTTCATATATACATAAGAATGAAATCATAATTTACCCATAAAACATAGGCACTTTAACCTACCTCATCAAATCATGAATAAATCATAGAAATCTTAAGACATAATAGGTAACTTGAGGCATTCATAACATTCTTACGTAGGGAGTAACCCTCTTGGTTACATTAGGAATACCCATCACAGTATATTCCCTAAATCTCTTCGGAGAAACCTTAACGTTTCACTCCATCACGTTACCCAATGCATTGGAGAGCTATATCGGGCTCACCCGCCCTTAGTCTATCACGGAACCACCCGTTATCATAATAATGCCCAAGAACCTCAACATAATCGTATCACATAAAACATGCATAAAGGAAACATAACATTTCCACCTTTCAATCACAAGATATCAATACCACACATTGATATAAAAATATTATGAAAACCATTTTCAATACCAAAATAAAAGAAGAGTAAAACATGGTATTTATTTTTCTTTTAAAAAAAGTATGGCTTGTAGAGGAAGCCGAAACTCAAATAATGGTCACGGCGGCGGAGAAGTCGTTGTCGCCGCATACGTACGACAAAAACATTCCCTTTTGTCGTTTAATAAACGCTTCGTATAAAAAAGATTCCTTTTGAATAAATGTAAAAGTCAAATGGGTTTATACACCGTATAAAAGAAGGTTGTGTATAAAACAAAATATGCCTCAATGAAAGGAGATTGAGACGAAGTCCCATACAAAGATGGTATCCTTGGTTTAAGGATAAATCAATTA
This sequence comes from Viscum album, assembly GCA_963277665.1. NCBI lineage: Eukaryota > Viridiplantae > Streptophyta > Magnoliopsida > Santalales > Viscaceae > Viscum > Viscum album. Next base: position 1,351,859,803 of record OY728158.1, read on the forward strand.
CATAATTATGTGTGACAAATGAATACACCAAATATAAGTGGATATTAAGTGTAAAATAATCAAAGGTCATTCACACATATTGAAAGGATGACATATTCAATAACTACATGTTGAACCCAAAAAAATCGAAATTGGGTTAAGAAGTTCCCTTGACAGCCTAATGGTGTCACATCAAAAAAAGGGTATCTCATCACTTGGACATAAAATTTACGTCAATAAGGATATATGAGAACATATCCCAACATAACAATATGTAAATTAAAAGACCCAAAAAAATAAGTCTTTTAAAAAGAGGAGGTTGAAAGGTTCCCTTACCGACATGGGTATCTTTCGAAACATACACCCCGTGAAAGAAGGACAATACAACATTGATGTAAATACTCATAAATGAAAGAATATTACACAACGAGTAAAATAATGGTCAGTACATACACCACTCAAAGGAAATTTTGGCAAATGTAGCATAAATCTCACAGGAATAAAAGTGAGATGAAAAATCCCTTACGAAAACTCGGCAGCCTAACGACGCCACTTAAAACTTCCAAAAAATGGATTGATGAGATCCAATGGGATATATCATCACATTACAATAAAATTTACAGAAAGAGGAATATAAAATAACATCCCCCATCATAAAGAAGAGGAGCTTAAAAGAAGTGACATAAAGAATAGTACTTAAAGAGAAAGAGAGAGGTTAGATCTCTTATGAAAATTCAGCAGCCTAACGGAGCCACTCAAAACTTCCAAAATGGATTGATGAGAGAGAATAGGGTATCTCATCATATGAACATAAAAATTACAGTAAGATTAATATAAAAGAACATCCCAATCACAAGAAAGATGAGCTTAGAAGGAATGACATAAAAGAGTGTACTTAAAAAGAAAGAGAGGAGTAGGATCCCTTACCTCAGGTCCGACTTGACTCGATCGTTCTTTAACGTCTTGAATAATAAACATGAGTTAATTTCTACTTTCTTAAGAACATTTTTCAAGTTCATTATTCCAATTTATATCACTTATTTACATGTTATAAACATTATGTAATCATTTAAGTTAATAATGTTTGTTTTGTCGATATTTGGTTCTTAAGTCGAAAGTGGACTTCTTACAATTACATGTTGTTCGTGTGGTCAAAGGTTCATTATATCCAGAATAGTATTGATGTTTTAAATATCATATATATGCATTATAAATTAATTTTATACTATTCCATAGAATTTAGAGATAAAAATTAAAAAGCACTATTCATGGAGACGGTAGGCCGTACGTACACCTGAACGCTACTTTCATTTTTTTGTCATATTAATGGAATTAAAACAAAATGAGATATATATATATATATGTTATAATTCCAGAATTATATCCATAATTTAGATGAAATATATTACATATATATCCATTATATATATGTACTTATAATAGTACATAACATTTTGAGATAAGAAATGAAATGTACCGTTCATGGAGACGGTAAGCCGTTCGTATGCATTAACGCTACTTTCATTTCTATGTCATATTAATGGAATTAAAAATAAATGAGAGGTATGTATATTTTAATTCCAGAATTATATTCATCATTTATATGTAACATACATCATATATAATAGCTTTAAATACATCCTTTATACATCTCACATATGGCATTAACGAATCAAATCACTTTGAGGGGGTGGTAGTCCGCACTTCCTAAAATGAAATTATCGTGTTTACCCATAATGGAAACCATAAAGGTATGAAATAAATGAAAAATAAAAAATCTTAAGTAAAACATAAACATATTATATATCATATATAAATATAGTGTCATCGTAATGGACACCTTTTATGGTGCTAGTAGAATGTTGAATAATCATCGTTTCGTGAGGCAGAAAATCGCCAACCACAGAAATAGTATGTTCGTTAACCATTAGATGAAGGTGTGTGTAAGTGTAGCTCTAATAATTATTATAACAACATCCTAGTATATTTAAGATACTGGATTTTTTACAAAAGAAAAAAATAAAAAGAGTTTAGGGGGTTGGAGAAGCAATATAAAACAAAAGGACACAAGTGAAGACATTACCTTAAAATCGGGTAACTCCCTTTGGTTTGAGTTCAAAGGCATACTTGGGAAGACTTCTGCCCAAAGTGAGGATTAAAGAAGTTATAGAGGGATGTGGAGAGACAAAATGGGCAGGGTTTGGCCGATCCAAAGGCTTTGGGAGTGTGGGTAAGGAGGTAGAGTTGGGGGCCTTTTATAAGAGGAGAGGAGGGGCACTATTGTAAAGTTGCCAAATGTTACTTTATTTTCAAATGCGTTTCGGATTTTAAAGGTCCCACATTGATTTATTTCGAGGATAAGGTGATAAGGGTTCTAAATACACTCATACAATAGGTTTTGGACATGTTTAGGTCTTATATATTACATTATCTTTCCATTTTATTTAAATCGTTAAATAATGATGTCGTCGCTGCATCATCATGCTGTCATAAATAATTTAATTTATTTAATGTCTAAAAATTATAAAAAAACTACTATGATGTAGGAAATCGTTTTATCTTTCCAATTAATATTTATAGTCAAAAATATGACTTGTATAACCCCATGTAAAAATTGTTTAGTAAAACATCTCATGTTTGTTTCATTTTTACTTTAACATTAAATAAAAAGATATTTATGTCATTTTCCAACCAAAGTGGCTCCATGGGGTCCCCAAGTTGACCCATGGATTTTCTTGGTCGGACATGACACATCCAATGAGGGTAGGACATGTGTCTGGGTCATTTCATTTTATTAAAACATTATTCTTACCATAAACTACACTAATTACCTCTAATCGCGATTAAAAACATAATAAGTTACTATTCACTAAAAAATTATTTTTATCCCATTGAACCACATTTTACTTCTTAATGACAACCATATATGTCAGATTTTTGAAATTCAAAACACAAAGATGGCAAAATTTCATTTAAACGGAAAAATCAGTTTTTATAAATACCACTTAGTGGTTTCACTATTCATCAAAAATTGAAGTTTTTTAGAAAAATCCAAAAAATTTACTATAAGATATATTTGATATTCCGACTTCAAAAATTAATTCTATTTTACAAAATTCAAAACATATAATTCACATTAATTAATTTAATAATCAATTCCCGCTGTCAGCGCAAATAGCTTGTTTTTATGAAACAATAAGTATCAAAAGATTGACACTAGTTTAAGTCTGATTTCAAAGTGAAATTAATTCCAACGACCACAATTGGATTTAATGGTAAAAATATATTCGAATTTCACTTTAAAAACAATTCAAAAGATAATCTAATCATATAAATAAATTAGATTAAAAAGAGGTTTTGAATTAAAATACAACATTTTACACTATTCATTAAAAAAAGAACTTTATCCGATAGATACCAAAAATTTACACAAAGTAAATTTTGATGTCCCAATTCTTAAGAAGAGTTTTATTTGGTCTAATAGAATGTATAAAAGTGAAAAAAACTATATTTAATGACGGTTCGCCATCAAAAGGCGATAAGTGAACCTTTAGTGAAAACTAGGGCATATACGCCTAAAATTGAATTCTTTCCATATTTTAAACCTTCATCTTTTATTGGATAAATGTAAAAACATTTAAAAACATATATACTCATATTTTAGTTATTTTTATCCATTCCCTCCAATACAATAGCTACATGTTAACTACAATTTAAAATAATATTATTTTATTATTAGAGTGCAACGTATGATTCCCAAGAAACTCGTTGTTGGGTGTTGGGTACGCCATCGAGCATAGCGTCCCCTTTAAAGTCATATTAATATTTTATTCACAAATATGGATAAATATGAAAATGTCATATTCTTTATTTACCTGGGGTGTTACATCCTTCCCCCCTTTTGGGAATTGTGTCCTCGTAATTTTTAAAATTGAGCTTGGAAACATCCTTGAAAGTCCCACATTGGAACAAGAGTCAGTAAAACAATCACTTTAAAATAAAGGAAGATAAGTACAGAGGTCACCTAAGTTAACCCATACTAGGATTCCATGTAGAAAAACATGGACATGGATGAAAAATCAAAGGGTCATGTTCTTGAGGGAGGGTGATAATAAACATGTATAGGAGAAAGTTAACCATAAGAAAATCACAAACTTGTGATGGGTTAAGCGGTATTCGATTCCCCAGTAGGAAAAGTTAATAGACAACATTTTTGTTTTAAGTTACTTTTTATTGAGGAATTTATTCATAAGGAAAAATAATCACTTATCTTGTTGACTTTCAACTTTTACAAGATTCCTTAATCAAAGTCATATTTTTTTTCCAAAAGACGAGTATTTAGGAAGACATGTTCGCATTAAGAGTACTATAATCAACTTCTAGAGAGTCACCTAATCCACTAAAAAAAACTATATACTTCCCATGTCTTTATACTTTAACCAAAACCAAAACGAAATAGGTTAGTACAATATCAGATAATCCAGAAAAGGATAACCCTTTATAAAAAGAAAATCTATTCTTAATCTCCAAAATTTGTCCAACAAAACCCAAAGTTCCACGAGGACCACTCTATAATCAATTTGTCCATAAAATTCTTCAAAGTAAACCAAACTAAGATTGAAAACCAAATATTTGAAGGATTTAGTCACATAGTCTTCCAAGTTAAATCGTAACATTTATCTCCAAACAACATCAGTTGCTCCTAAAGTCTCGTATTGAAAAGTAATTAACCTAATCACATATCCTCCATGATAGGTTAATAAATTTCCATAGATAACCCAAAATCAACTTACTCTTAATTCATAAAATCATATAACTAAAAGAATCAGTCAAACTAACTAGGGACTTCACGTAGTCCAGTGGTAGGTGATAAATACCAGTCGCACTTTGGTTGTGGGTTCGATTCCCGCAGCTTTGTCCGACGCGACGGGTAGTCACCCGGTCTGCATGTTGTCCTTTTTCCAAAACTATATAATTCTCAAATCATTCCCCAAAAAGGGATAAAATCATCAAAAATAACCATAACATATTTTAACCTCAAGTTTATCTCATGCCTTTCATTTTCCATTATAACATATAAAAACCCATAATTACCTCAAAAGTAAGGATCATATAAACCCTAATGGTTACCTTTATAATTATTACCTGAACTTCCACATCGACTGGTCATCTTGTACATGATGCATTATAGAACATACCAAGGTTCAATTGGTTGATCATTAATCCTTGATAGTTGGTTTAGAACAACCACGAGTTTCCTCATTGAATACACCATTTCATCCAGTCTCTTAATCAGAGAACCACCACAGTTTCCTTCAAACCAATTGTCACTTTGGTGCCTGCTAGATCCAGCCATTTACTAAAACCAAAAAGGTCAGTGTGATTATATCAACATAACCATCATGTACTAATGAGTAAGATAAACACTAAGATATACTTACTCATTCACTTTATCTAAAACTAGGACTCTTTCTGAAATCTTAACCATTATGGTAATGTCACTTATGCTTAAAGAATACCCTAACCTATAAAGTTATCTAAACCGGCCTTTGATACCAACTATAAGGCCCCAGCCTTAAACCTTACTTAATCTTGAGTTATTACAAGATTACACATTGAGGATCTTTTCAGGTTTAGAGTTTTAGAGAATTACATCATAAAACTTGCATTACATTCCACATTTAAACAAAGTGGTTACAAAAAAGATTGTGTTCATTCTTCCCATCAGCGAAAACATATTGAAAATAAAACATGGATTCTTTCATGACACATCCTTGACACTATCATCACATCACGTACCTTTCCCTTGACCTGTGAAAAACATTTCAAAAACTTGGGATGAGCATAAAAAGCTCAGTAAGGGATATAAAAATATGGAAAGGAAACATGAGTTCATATATACATAAGAATGAAATCATAATTTACCCATAAAACATAGGAACTTTAACCTACCTCATCATATCAGGAATAAATCATATAAATCATAAGACATAAAAGGTAACTTGAGGCATTCATAACATTCTTACGTTGGGAGTAACCCTCTTGGTTACATTTGGAATACCCATCACAGTATATTCCCTAAATCTCTTCGGAGAAACCTGAACGTTTCACTCCTTCACGTTACCCAATGCATTGGAGAGCTATATCGGGCTCACCTGCCCTTAGTCTATCACGGAACCACCTGTCTTCATAATAATTCCCAAGAACCTCAACATAATTGTATCACATTAAACATGCATAAGGAAACATAACATTTCCACCTTTCAATCACAAGATATCAATACCACACATTGATAAAAAAATATTATGAAAACCATTTTCAATACTAAAATAAAAGAAAAGCAAAACATGGTATTTATTTTTCTTTTAAAAAAAGTATGGCTTATAGAGGAAGCCGAAACTCAAATAATGGTCATGGCGGCGAAGAAGTCATTGTCGCCGCATACGTACGACAAAAACATTCCCTTTTGTCATTTAGTAAACGCTTCGTATAAAAAAGATTCCTTTTGAATAAATGTAAAATTCAAAGGGGTTTATACACCATATAAAAGATGGTTGTGTATAAAAGAAAATATGCCTCAATGAAAGGAGATTGAGACGAAGTCCCATACAAAGATGGTATCCTTGGTTTAAGGATAAATCAATTACATAATTATGTGTGAAAAACGAATACACCAAATATAAGTGGATATTAAGTGTAAAATAATCAAAGGTCATTCACACATATTGAAAGGATGACATATTCAATAACTACATGTTGAACCCAAAAAATCGAAATTGGGTTAAGAAGTTCCCTTGACAGCCTAACGGCGTCACATCAATAAAGGGTATCTCATCACTTGGACATAAAATTTACATCAATAAGGATATATGATAACATATCCCAACATAACAATATGTAAATTAAAAGACCCAACAAAATAAGTCTTTTAAAAAGAGGAGGGTGAAAGGTTCCCTTACCGACATGGGTATCTTTCGAAACATACGCCCCGTGAAAGACGGACAATACAACAATGATGTAAATACTCATAAATGAAATAATATTACACAATGAGTAAAATAATGGTCAGTACATACACCACTCAAAGGAAATTGTGGAAAATGTAGCATAAATCTCACAGGAATAAAAGTGAGATGAAAAATCCCTTACGAAAACTCGGCAGCCTTACGGCGCCACTTAAAACGTCCAAAAAATGGATTGATGAGATCAAATTGGGTATCTCATCACATTACAATAAAATTTACAGAAAGAGGAATATAAAAGAACATCCCCCATCATAAAAAATAGGATCTTAAAAGAAGTGACATAAAGGAGAGTACTTAAAGAGAAACAGAGAGGTTAGATCTCTTACAAAAATTCAGCAGCCTAACGGCGCCACTCAAAACTTCCAAAATTGATTGAAGAGAGAGAATATGGTCTCTCATCATATGAACATAAAAATTATAGTAAGAGTAATATAAAAGAACATCCCAATCACAAGAAAGATGAGCTTAGAAGGAATGACATAAAATAGTGTACTTAAAAAGAAAGAGAGGAGTAGGATCCCTTACCTCAGGTCTGACTTGACTCGATCGTTCTTTAACGTCTTGAATAATAAACTTGAGTTAATTTATACTTTCTTAAGAACCTTTTTCAAGTTTATTATTCCTTTTATATCACTTATTGACATATTAAAAACATTATTTAATCATTTAAGTTAATAATGTTTGTTTTTTTCGATATTTGGTTCTTAAGTCGAAAGTGGACTTCTTACAATTACATGTTGTTCATGTGGTCAAAGGTTCATTATATCCAGAATAGTATTGATGTTTTAAATATCATATATATCCATCATATATTAATTTTATACTATTCCACAGAATTTGGAGATAAAAATTAAAAAGCACCGTTCATTGAGACGGTAGGCCGTACGTACGCATGAACGCTACTTTCATTTTTTTGTCATATTAATGGAATTAAAACAAAATGAGATATATATATATATATATGTTATAATTCCAGAATGATATCCATCATTTAGATGTAATATATTACATATATATCCATTATATATATGTACTTATAATAGTACATAACATTTTGAGATAAGAAATGAAATGTACCGTTCATGGAGACGGTAAGCCGTACGTACGCATGAACACTACTTTCATTTCTATGTCATATTATTGGAATTAAAAATAAATGAGAGGTATGTATATTTTAATTCCAGAATTATATTCATAATTTTTATGTAACATAAATCATATATAATAACTTTAAATATATCCTTTATACATCCCACATATGGCATTAACGAATCAAATCACTTTGAGGGGGCTGTAGTCCGCACTTCCTAAAATGAAATTATCGTGTTTACCCATAATGGGAACCATAAAGGTATTCCATAAATGAAAAATACAGAAGCTTAAGTAAAACATAAACATATTATATATCATATATAAATATAGTGTCATCTTAATGAACACCTTTGATGGTGTTAGAAGAATGTTGAACAATCATCGTTTCGTGAGGCAGAAAATCGCCAACCACAGAAACAGTATGTTCGTTAACCATTAGATGAAGGTGTGTGTAAGTGTAGCTCTAATACATATTATAATAACATACTAGTATATTGAAGATAATGTATTTTTTACAAAAGAAAATAATAAAAATAGTTTATGGGGTTGGAGAAGGAATATAAAACAAAAGGACACAAGTGAAAACATTACCTTAAAATCGGGTAACTCCCTTTGGTTTGAGCTCAAAGGCTTCCTTGGGAAGACTTCTGCCCAAAGTGAGGCTTCAAGGAGTTAGAGAGGGATGTGGAGAGACAAAATGGTCAGGGGTTGGCCGATCCAAAGGCTTTGGGAGTGTGGGTAAGGAGGTAGAGGTGGGGGCCTTTTATAAGAGGAGAGGAGGGGCACTCTTGTAAAGTTACAAAATGTTACTTTATTTTCAAAAGATTTTCAGATTTTAAAGGTCCCACATTGATTTATTTCGAGGATAAGGTGATAGGGGTTCTAAATACACTCATACAATAGGTTTTGGACATGTTTAGGTCTTAGATATTACATTATCTTTCCATTTTATTTAAATCGTTAAATAATGAGGTCGTCGCTGCATCATCATGCTGTCATAAATAATTTAATTTATTTAATCTCTAAGAATTATAAAAAAAATAATATGATGTAGGAAATAGTTTTAGCTTTCCAATGAATGTTTATAGTCAAAAATATGACTTGTGTTAGGCCATGTAAAAATTGTTTTAGTAAAACATCTCATGTTTGTGTCATTTTTACTTTAACATTAAATAAAAAGATATTTATGTCATTTTCCAACCAAAGTGGCTCCATGGGGTCCCCAAGTTGACCCATGGATTGTCTTGGTCGGCCATGACACATCCAATGAGGGTAGGACATGTGTCTAGGTCATTTCATTTTATTAAAACATTATTCTCACCATAAACTACACTAATTACCTCTAATCGCGATTAAAAACTTAATAAGTTACTATTCACCAAAAAATTATTTTTATCCCATTGAACCACATTTTACTTCTTAATGACAACCATGTATGTCGGATTTTTGAAATTCAAAACACAAAGATGGCAAAATTTCATTTAAACAGAAAAATCAGTTTTTATAAGTACGACTTAGTGGTTTCACTATTCATCAAAAATTGAAGTTTTTCAGAAAAATCCCAAAAATTCACCCTAAGCTATATTTGATATCCCGAAATCAAAAATGAAGTCTATTTTACAAAATTCAAAACATATAAGTCACATTAATTAATTTAATAATTAATTCCCTTGTTAGAGCAAATAGCGTGTTTTTATGAAACAATAAGTATCAAAAGATTGACATTAGTTTAAGTCTGATTTCAAAGTGAAATTAATTACAATGACAAATATTGGATTTAATGGTAAAAATATATTCTAATTTCACTTTAAAACCAATTCAAAATATAATCTAATAATATAAATAAATTAGATTAAAAAGAGGTTTTGAATTAAAATACAACATTTTACACTATTCATTAAAAAAAAGAACATTATCGGATAGATACCAAAAATTTACACAACGTAAATTTTGATGACCCAATTATTAAGAAGAGTTTTATTTGGTCCAATAGAATTTATAAGAGTGAACAAAACTATATTTAATGATGGTTCGCCATCAAAAGGTGATAAGTGAACATTTAGTGAAAACTAGGGCATATACGCCTAAAATTGAATTCTTTCCGTATTTTAAGCTTTTATCTTTTATTGGATAAATTTAAAAGCATATAAAAACATATATAATCATATTTTAGTTATTTCTATCCTTTCCCGCCAATACAATGGCTACATGTTAACTACAATTTAAAATAATATTATTTTATTATTAGAGTGCAACGTAAGATTCCCAAGAAACTCGTTGTTGGGTGTTGGGTACGCCATCGAGCATAGCGTCCCCTTTAAAGTAATATTAATATTTTATTCACAAATATGGATAAATATGAAAATGTCATATTCTTTATTTACCTGAGGTGTTACAAGTTAAGTCACATAGATATTACGAACAACAAATATTATAATGTCTTGATATGATATTCATTTAGAATTAGGTGTTTACTTGGGTATATTTGGGGGAACATTGAGAATTCAGATTCAGTAATATTTTTAGAAAATGAAGAAGGTGGTGTCTAAAGGGTAAAATATTGTATACTATTGTTCTATCGTAATATGATTTCACACCTATCTTAAATCAAATTCTCTTTACATTCAAAAGCACTTTATGTAATTTCTTTCAAAAAGAATTTGTTTTGGTTTATTTTTAGTCATTGCATTAGGGGAAAAATAATTTCACTCTAATTTATTTTTTTGAAAATATAAAATAAAAGTTATGTTTTTGAAACGTTGTATGCCACCTCCTTGAGAGACAACCCCGAGATTTCTGTACTTCATTTATTTGGTGATAAAATTTTAAATCGGCTAATGACAAGCCATATTCTTTTATTCCACCCCTGGATAATTGGAGGTGGGATTGGAGAGGCACACACATATTATTTTTAGCCCAAGAAAGGTCCTAGTGGGTCAAATAACTCATTTTTTTATAAATAAACATTTTGTGTTTTCTTAATATCCATATATTTTATAAAATTTTATTTTATTTGAATGTTGGATTATTGAGATAAGATAAAGTGATGTGATTCAAATCTATGTGATGGATTTGACTATCCATTACAATGTAATGATAAGTGGCATGGTCAAAGGATATCTACTCAATATGAAAAGATATTATTCACTAATATCATATCTAAAAAAATATAGAATACATAATATAGTTTAAAGGAAATGATGAATATGGGGAGTCAATAAAATGTGATGTGTGAATTAGAAATATAGAATGAATAATGTGAATAAAAAGCTTCTTTTTGGAATTCTTTGACTTATTTCAATAATGGAGATTTAGGCTCATAAATTTCATTGACATAATAAAGATAGAGATAACTAGTATACCAAAAAATATTTAATAATTTTTTTATTTTAACATTTGAGGATCAATTTACTCACTTTTTTGTGAATGAATTATAAATTTCTAAAGATATCACTATGTTTTCAAAGAATACGATGTCATAAACCAAGGGATACATTATGTCCACTCTAAACTTATCTAAATTAGAAAAAAAAATTATATTTTATTTCATTGAACACAATGTTTTTCTCCATGGACATAACCGTTTAAAAAATATTTTTAACCTATGTTTTTACTACTTTCATATGCATGGAAAAAGAAATAATATTTCTCATTTACAAAATTAATAAGATCTTTAAATGAGATAATTTTTATTAGTATACCCTGACTCACCCACTCTTATAAGGGTATATTCCTTAGTGGGTCCACTAAGTCACACAATAATCTAAAGAAAATATTTCTTTTCTGTTAATAATTTAATTCCATTAAATTTTTAAAGGCTGTAATATAATCATATTTTCTAAGATTACTACTAATAAAGTTATTTTTTCCATAATACCATGTATAGAAATTAAACATTTATCTTGTAAATATTTGATGAATTAACTCATCATTTAGTAATTTATTACCCTATTATTAAATGCAACATTATATTTTCCTTATTTTTTTAATTTATTATTATTTCACTTCTAGTATATTTTATATATTTATTATTGTTTGTACCATAGTAATATCATTGATGAAACGATTTAAAGACCCAATATGGTCTTTATTACCAAGTACATTGGTTCTATCTTCACATCTTGAAGAACCATGCAGATGTCTATAAAATTTTGACACATTTTTAGTCATCGGGTAGACAAACTAAGTTTCATACTCCATCATATAATGTGATTATTTCCAACAAATTTTTTTGTCACCTCTAAATTATATTAGATATTATAGTGATACTATTTTTCATATGAATTTCATTAGAAAAAATAAAAATTTAAAATATGTTAATATTTATTACTGAATTTTTTTTAAAACTAATTCAACTAATATGAAAAGGGATACCAAAATTAATATAGTAAATATGTGAGACTTTAAGGATTTTAAAATAGTTGTCACATTTGATGAGTTCAGGGTATCATATTGAATTATCAATAGAATACATTGAAAAATCATGTGATGAAAAGGTTTTGAGACAATTATTGTTTCCATAAATTAAAAATATTGGAGACATATTTTTATTTCATTGAAGAATGGGGTATTCAATATAAAAGTAATGGTAATACTATTTATTTTTTGACTAATTCAAAGGGGAATCAATCAATGAATTAATATACTTCTCAAAACAGTTATTTTATTCATTATATAAAAATATAAATTAATCAAAACATGTGTTATGTATATTATGTAAATATATAAGATGATGAAAAATGTGTTGTGTTCTAGATAGAAAAATATAATGCACAAACCTTTTATGTGAAATATAAAAAAAATTATAAAAAAATAATTTTGACCATTATATATATATATAATTATTATACCATTTTATTTGTGGATTAGATAAATATAAATATGAAAAATTAAAAGTTTTTTTTATTTATATTTTTATAATGCATAAAACACATGTTTTATGCATTAGGAAAAAAATAGTTATGATAAATAATGGGTTCTATGAATTATATATATATAATGCACAAAAAAATTTATTTTAGTTATATAAATATATATAATGAACTAAAAATATTTTAGACATTATATAACATATATTTCATAGAACATGTCTTTTGCGCAATATGTAAATACATTTAATGCACATAACATATGTTATGCACATTTTTTAACAAGCATCGTTTATAAATAAAGTGTTATGTGCATTATTTAATATATATATATATATATATATATATAATTCATATAACATGTATTCTATGCATTACATAGAAATATATAATGCATAAAATGTTTTTTATACATATGTAAATACATATATTTCACAGGACATGTGTTTTTGGCATTATAAAAATATTTATAATTCATAAAACATATGTAATGTACATTATATATATATATTGAGGAAACCCAAACCCACACTCTCGGATCTGATGCTAAAAATACATAATTTAAACAATAGCATTGATACAACATAAGATGAACCAAAATAACCTCACATATATTTCATATTAACATTATATCTCTTAATAATCTCACACAACCCCAAGTACCTTTAGGTTTAGTGTCTTGGGTGATTGGATACATAAAAATCTTATTTTACGTTACATGTGAACATTCCACTATAATCATACCCCTCAAGACCTCCTTACAGACTTCTCATAAATTATATTCATCTTCAAAACTCTAGGAATAGAAACATAAGAAATGGAGAGATTAGATTCTTAGTAAGGGTAAACATAAGAGTCTCCAATCAAAGATCATAAGTGAGAATAAGATAACCATGTGGCTATAAGAACATTATCAAAGTCTAAAAACATAGTATTAGTAGATAATATGCAAATATGAAGAGATTATAAAACCTAAATCATGGATATGAGAAAAACATAATACATAAGAAGACATAACATGATTATAATGAAAAAAATACAAAATTGGCACAAAAATTATCATAAAAATTGTAACATAGTGAATCGTGAATCTAATTCCTTCCTCCCATAAATTAGTGGATTGGGAATCATGTTCCTTCTACCCATATAATAGGGGATTAGTAATCAAATCCCTACATTCCATAATTATATCATGAGATATTATAATTTACCCAATGCATTAGAAGGATATATAATTCAAGATCCACCCATAAAATAATGAAAACCATACATATGTGTTCCAACATAACCTGAAAAAATTCATATTAAAAACATAACTTAATTAATCCATTGAAAAGATATGGGTTTCAAAAAAAATACATAAGACATTTTATAAGCCATTAATAGAATGAATATTGATGGTAGAATAAGACCAAATCCCTAGTATATTATAAGAAACATTAAGTGATGTTGGCATAGATAAAAACCTTAAGAATACAGGATAAATGAAATTTAAAAATATCAATAAATAATAATTTTATTTTAAAAGTAAATAATAATTAAGAAAATGTGGAACAAAATTAACACATTGAAAATAAGCGTCTTAGAGAATAATGGTAATAACAGTAAAAAAATCACATGAAAAATGTTAAAAGAGAATGTAAAAAATAACCCATGAGGAAAGTGAAAAAACAATACATACAAATTTGGTAAAGATATTTAAAATAGTAAAACAATTAACTTAATTTTTTATTTAATCATGGATAAGGACAACCGTATAATGAATATGGACCTCAAGGGGGGAAATTCTTGACTAAAAAGAAGAGGTGGCTTGATTTTATATACAATCTTTACATCGGGTAAATTATTTGACCAAGAGAAATAAAATTGAGGGATAATATGTAGAAACCTAATATTAACTACTTTATTTGAAAATGGATAGGATTTTTATAGATAATATCACACTTTTTAAAAGATGTAAATTTATTTATAACAATCTCTATGTCAGAATTTATTTGAAAAGAAACCCTTGGATTTTTTACTCCTGACATCCATGAAAATAATTTTAAAAAATTTATAATAAAAATACAATTTAATATACTATTTAAAAAACTCATTAAAATCTATATCCATTTAAATTATTAAATTATAATTATTCATTAAATATTCATTAATTATCTTTTATTTTGCATTATCATATGTTGGTAATTTCTATTTGTTCACAAGTGTTTCTTAATGGAAACAGAAAACACCATTATTTGATTCCAAATTCATCAGTATCAAATTATAAAATAATTTAAAGTCTATTTTTTAAATATTTATATATCGCTATGTTCAATTGATTTAAAATATAGGCATGTTTTGAGATAATGTGATCCATGATTAGCATCTTTCAGGTAATTTTATGGATATCAACAGATTATATTATAAAATTAATCAATTTACGTTTCATAATTCTAGGAAAATATTAATGTTATGTATTAATAATTATTATCATATATATTAATCAAATATATTTTATAACTATCCATGTAGTGAAGTGATGAAAATAGAACATGTCACTCCAGGGAGACGGTTGTCAGCATGTACACGTGGGCGATGTAATGGTTTTTTAGAGAACAAAAAGAAAATAGAAATTTATTTATATTTTAATAACCTTAATAATGGTATAAATATAATTTTTTCATCAAATACCCCCATTTTAAATATCCATTTAAGGTGTTTAGAAAATATGTAACACATCACCCATGGAGGCGGTAGTATGCACATACACATGCATGATGTTTTAATTTTTCTAAGGATAAGGGGGGAATATTTATAATAGTTATTCCATCAATATAATATCATTTAAATATACTTGTTATAATGATATAATTATTTTTTGATGGGGTAATATATTTTTTTGTATAAATAGAAGACTTAAATAAATTTTAATGAAATGAAGTGATTACAAACATTTACCTTACTCCTACAAATAACCCTTTTGAAAAGATAATTAGACCATTGATGGGAGGTCATTTGAAAATAATATAACATCTAGGATATATCTGGGACTATTGGGGAGGTATTAGAGAATATATTGGTGAAGCTAAGTGTATTTTTTTAGGATAAGTGGTGTGGTGGAAGTCTCTTTTTATAATTGAGTGGAGTGAAATTTTTATAAAAAATGGTTAAGGAAAAGGTGCTATTGATGTATATTAGCTCTAGTATTGGGAAATTGGGAAGAGGGGAAGAGTTTTTTCCAATAAAAACTTCCATTTTAGACTTGTAGATAATTGTTTTTTGAATTTTATCTATTTTTATCTGTATTTTTATCTTTTACCATAATTGACTTTTACCAGGTTAACTATTTTTTAACACTCTATAAATAAATAAAAATAAAATTAATCATATTAGATAATTTAGGTACACTGGTTCCAAATATAAAAACCATTAAATAATATAATTTTTCAAAAAGTGATAATATTTTATTTTAAAATAATAATTGTATAATAAATAAAAAATAATTTTAGAGAAAAATATAAGTTATACTCTAAAATGTAAAATATTGTTTTTAAAATTAAACATAATATTTTTAAATTTATATATTTTCTTATAAAATTTATATTTGGTAAATAAAAAGGTTTCAGGAATTTTATGTTATGGTTATACCCTAAAGATTCCATAAAATTTTCATTATTTTTAAAAATAATATTTTCACTATTCACCTAAAATCTATATTTTTATAAAAATACCAAAAATTCATGCCAATATAATGTTTTGTTAATATATTTAATTTGTGTTAATATATTTTTAAAATAAATCATATAATAAATCATTGTTAAATCATAATATATTTAGTTTCTTAAAATAAAATACATAGCTTCTAAAAATAATTTTTTATAACAAATACATTTTAAAGCATAAAATGATTTTATTAGTTATTTAGCAACATAAAATGAATTTTATTAATGTATTGGTGTTAAATAATAACCCTTTATTTTCTTTTATATATATATTTTAAAATGTGGTTACTTCTATTCATACCCACTAATTCAATGGTTGCATTAAAATGGTTATATTTTTTTGAATAAAATATTCCATTGTTTTCTTTGGTTTGATGTTATATGGGAAAGAATATATTAAAAATATTATTTATTTGATGGGAAATATATAATAAAACTATGGGTAGTTTCATGTGTTATGTACTATGTTCATTATACCTATGTGGGTATATGTGTTTATTATGTTCATTGTATATGAAAATTATGAGTATTATATAAAAAATAATAATTCAAAAAACATGTATTTTTTATTATATATATATGTATATGTATATGTATTCAACACAAATACATGTATGTATATCAGAAGCTACATGAATTTATCAGTAGATTTATG
The DNA here is from genome assembly GCA_963277665.1 of Viscum album. NCBI lineage: Eukaryota > Viridiplantae > Streptophyta > Magnoliopsida > Santalales > Viscaceae > Viscum > Viscum album. The sequence goes on from OY728158.1 coordinate 1,351,877,127, forward strand.
TATTTTAAATTATGTGCTTATAAGTATTATTATAAAAATAATTTTGTTCTTTTTTATTTTTATGTGTTTTCTTATTTTGATATTCAACTTTTAGTTCCATATCCATATACATTAAATAAATTGGGTAAAAATGGAAGGATATTTAGTAGTAGTTTTTGGGTGAGATTAATAACGCATCTCTAAGTATGAAATAAATATATAAAAATATACATGGACTAATTATCTCAAGACCAATTGAAGATGCTTATAGATGTTAATTTTTTCATCACATAAGGTAATATTTAATGTGATAGTAGAATAATATTTTTTCCTTCATAATATTATAATTTTCATTAATATAACCTTTTCTCAACATATGAATATGAAAACTAAATTCGTTCAAGGAAAAATAATTTCTCAGAAAACATTTTATAAAAGTATGTTGTGGATAATATCAATTTTATTTTATTTAATTCTTTATAATATCTATTTATATATTATATTTGAATAAAAAATTATTATTGTTTTGGATATAATTTTTCAATGCATATTCTGAGAGGGTCATAGGGTAAAAAAATATCATATTGTTTCCTATTTTCAATAAATCGGTTGATAGTTTTCTGAATAAAATTAGTAAATAGATTGGTCAATATAATTTCTATTATAATTGAATGTAATTTCATTTTTTTGATAAAATAATAATGAATAAAATTTTTATAACAATTTAATTTTTATAAATTTAAAAAAAATTATCTTGTTTTGTTTTTAAGGTGAAATTCATGAATCATGAATGTCAACCCTTAATTATAAAACTTTATTTCCCAAAAGTTTATAGGAGTTAAAATTTTATAGATAGAGTATCTAAAACATGTGAAAATAGGTTGTTTTGGACCAGCATCATGAAATATTTTTGGTAGATAAAAATACATATTTATTCCTCCACACTTTTTCTGGTTCATGCACTTTCATTTTTCCGAAATCCTAAAGGAAAATTCTGAAGATGACAGGAAAATAAAATTAATTGAAGTTATATAGAGAAATATAATATAAAAACCAATCAACATCAGAAAATACCTCAGTTTTTATATTTAAAAGTATAAAGAATAGTTTTGGAACAAATTACAAAATTGATATCTCAAACTTTATCAATAAATTTCATATATTGAATAAAAATTTGATGTGTTACTTATCAATTTAAGTGTAATATTTTCCATATATGTAAAAAAATAATTATATAATTTTAAAAATTGATTCATATCCATACGTAATATATGGAATTTAGGGGCTCTTAAAATAAATCATTAAATCCTTTTAGTTTCCAGGTTGCTTCCACTTTTGGATATTTGTACTTCCTCATCACAAAAGGATATAGTGAATATCATATGGTGGACGCTAAGGGGTCTAAAGAAAGAAGATGGGACCCTTTAAGAATTGATTTGGGTGATTTTGAATGTTGATTTATTTATAATAAAATTATAATTAAGCTATCCACACAAACAAAAACTATATAAAAACCAAATAAATTAGTATCCAAAATTAAATAATGTCAAGATAAAAATACATTATAATCAATTTAATTACAAATTTTTAAAATCAGATAATAAATATGCTCAATCACTACTAGAAAAATAGGTATTTGCGACGGGATCCCGTCGCAAATGGCTTTTTGTGATGGGGGCCCGTCGCAAATCGCACGTCGTGGAAAATGTCGTCGCAACAACAACTATTTGCGACGGTCCCGTCGCTAAAGCTAGTAGTTGCGACGGGGATACTTCCCGTCGCAAATCTTACTCCGTATTTTTTTTAAAAACTTTTAAAAGAGTAATTGCGACGGGCCCCGTCACAAATACTGTTTTTTAGAAAAAATTAAAAAACTATTATTAAATTATTTTAATGTATATAATAATAATAATATTTACGATGGGAATAGTATCCCGTCGCAAATACTATAAAAAAAATAAAATAAATAAATTATGAATAAATTATTTTAATTAATATAATAATAATCCAATTATAATTCAAAAATAAAAAATAATAAAATATTAATAAATGATTTTAATTAATATAATAATAGAATTATAATTCACAAATAAAAATAATAAATTATTAATAAATTATTTTAATTAATATAATAATAATAGAATTATAATTTAAAAATAAAAAATAATAGAATATTAATAAATGATTTAATTAATATAATAATATTAGAATTATAATTCATAAATAAAAAAAATATTAATAAGTTATTTTAATTAATATAAAAATAATAGAATTATTTTACATTCAAATATTAAAATACTTCAAATATTAAAAAAAATATAATTAAATTATAATATTATAAAATTTTAATATATATATAAAATTTAATATTATAAAATATAAATAATATTATTATTCATATTAATATTGTTATTTCAAAATATAATATTATTAATATTTTATAACGAGACAGAAACTACGAATAGAAATAAATTCATATTTGGTTTTACAAACTTTATAACATAAAAACAAACTCTAATCTGAAGGAGGGGGGGAGGGGGGGATCTGCAGATGCCGGTGGAGGAAACTCCATCCCTAAAGCATGAGTGAGTCGGAGCATGTACTCCATCTGCTCCTAGTGCTGCTGCTGCCACCGACTCATCTGCTCCTCGTACAGCTGCTGTTGGCGTCGACGCTCCTCCTCATGCTGCTGCTGCTGTTGACGCATCTGCTCCTGCTCCTGTCGGAGACTCTCTATCAGTGCAATCTGAGATCGTAACTGATCCTCATACTGTGTAGCAGAAGAAGATGCACAAGCTCCTCTCGATCTTGACTCCGACATCGCAGCACTGCCATAATAATCTCAGGGAGTCAGTCGAGAGCTAATACCAACTACCCGGCCCTTCTCGAAGGCATACTGGGTGGCCTGCATCCATGTCGCCTCATCAAACTGACGGCCAGTGGTCTGATCTGATGACGTGGCCTGACTCTCAGGTCATGTCTGTGACACTGCGGCCTCATATGACTCTTGTAGTTGCAATTTAAAATTAAAATTGTGAATATATTATATGCAGTTAATTTTTAAACTTGAAAACAAATAAAACTGACCACGATGTGATGCTGACGATCACCTCTGAGCTCCCCAGTAGCAGGATCACTATACATCCTCTGATATACGTCGTACTCTGTAATATCAGGGTGCTCGACAGCCTATAAGAATAAAAAATAAACTGTTAATATTTATAGTTATATAAAATATTTATCAATAATGTACGTACCAGATGCTGTTTATGAGTACTGAAAGAACGACTCCCAGCTCGATGAGTCACCTCCTGTCTCCCCCGATTCTGCCTCCCCACCGATGATCTTCTCTGAAAGGCACCACTCAACCAGTACGCACATAATCCATCCCATACATGGGATGAAATGTACTCTGGTCGGTGTGCTCTACATGACTCGTCAAAATATGACACTCCAGCTTTCTTCATGGCAGCATTTCTTAAGTTGTGCAAAAACTGACGAAAGCGATCACGCATGGCCACCTCACATGCCTTGTGGATGGCGTCACGCATGGTATCCTCGATCGGATACCATAAAACCTAAAAATAAATCAAAATATGAAGTTAGAAATTAAATAATTTTCAAAATAAAAATAATGTATTTACGTACGTACCAACCAATGGCCGAACATGGCCTGCTGCACATCAACGGGAATCTGCTCCCATGTGGTCCACGGCTGAGAGAAATAGTTGCGCAAAATAGTGTTGCCCTGTCCGACTTCTATATGCGGAAAACTTTAAAAATAATAAACATTTATTATGTGAATAGATTAATGAAATCTTAGTCAAATCCACAGATTATCACACAGGTTATCACACCTCCGTGTGCGTGGATCAAACCCAAGACGTGGACGTCGCTCGGGGATGGGGTCAGGAATCATCAATCGTGCAAGACCGTGCCCCCTCCGCGTACTCCCTGGAGCGCCTGCAGGCTGAGGGTCATCTGCCAGCAACTCATCCACATCGAAAGGCAGGTCAGTATCCACCAACTCACGAAATGTGGCGTCGTCCATCTGAAACAGAAAATGTTAATGTTGTTAGCAAATAATTGATAATTACTATTATATATACATATATACATATTATGATTGTATATAAATACCATGGAATTCTATCAGTGTTCATCTTCATCATCATATTCATATATGTCAATGTCATCTTCATATTCCTCCTCAACATCATCGATATCCATTCGAGTTACAGTTGCTTCATCTCTTACCATTTCAAATTCATATGTGACATCAGTAACATCATCGTCATCACCGGCTCTTAAATGTGGGGTGTCGTCATCGATACTCATTGTCCTTGTAAAAAAGATTGATTTTGAGTACTCTCTTGAAAAACTTCAATTCTTTGCACATCAGTGAAATCACATTCACTTTGACTAAACTGATTGTCTTGAATTTTGATTTTTATTACACTCCACCAATCAGTCAAGTCTCTTGATGTAGCACAGTACTTTGTGTAATAAACTTGATGTTCCTATTGAGCCAATAAGAATGGTTCATTTACTACGAGAACACTTTTACATTTAATATCGATGATTTCATGAGTCAGATGAACACGCAGGCCTCTCTCTGTATCCAACCACCGACATTTGAACATGGTTATGTAATGTTGTCCAAGATAACAGAGTTCAATGATTTCATCAAGTATGCCATAAAAGTCAACTTCATTTTCTCGATGATGAGATCTTCTCAAGCTAACTCCACTGTTCATTGTTTTTTTCGATTCCCCATATGCATGTGTGTGAAATCTAAATCCATTCACCACATATGCATTATAAGTTTTAACAAGTTTGGAAGGTGGGTTACTCAATATACACAGTCGTTTGTCAATTTTATCAACATGTCGAGACACCTGGAAATTTGTGAAATAATTATCAATATAGTAAACTATACATTGAATGAGTTGCTAAAAGATAAAGAATTTATGTTATCAGTTTTTGAAACCACTGAGAGAAATTTTTCAGTCGACGTTCTTCGAGAGAAGCTGCTGTAATTTGTGGAATTTGTTTCTTGATATGATTATCATACAACCTATAAAAACCAAAGTTATTTACTGTAACATAAATGATAGAATAAGTGATATAAACACTTACAGTACAACTGATTTCATCTCTTCACAGTTGAGCAGAACATACGTATGAGCTCTATGATGTTCATCATCCAAAAGCCAGCGTTCATAAACTCCACCAAAACCATGCTCTGGCTGGTTGAAAACAGATAATTGATTGTCGATTTCATCAATATTCCTCTCGTTCCGTCCCATTCGGTTGTGTTTTGAAGGATACTCAGATTCAAAATAATGGGAGCAGAAAAAAGATATTTCCTCTTGCAAATAAGCTTCTGCAATAGATCCTTCAACAGATGCTTTGTTATGTACTTTTCTTTTCAATTTTTGCATGCATCTTTCAAATCGGTACATCCATCGAATCTGTACTGGACCTCCACATTTGGCTTCATATGGAAAATGTAACATCAAATGTTCCATTGAGTCGAAGAAAGACGGTAGAAATATTTTTTCTAGTTTACATATAATTACAACAACATCTTTTTCATGTTTGCCTAGAGCATTATAATCTACTGTAGCCGCACAAATTTCCTGAAAAAAATGAGACATGTCTGTTACGGAATCCCAAATCACAGAATTCAACGGACCTCTTAATCCAATGGGTAGAAGTCTTTCCATTATAACATGACAGTCATGACTTTTTAATCCAGTAATATGACCATTATTTACACATCTACCCAAATTGGAAGCACAACCATCTGGAAGTCTCAAATCTGCAATCCACTGACAAAATAATAAACGGTTTTCTTTAGACAGTGTATAAGTTTCTTTTGGTTTCAGTAACCTTTCTGTTCTGACATTCTCAAACAGTTCCAATTCTGGACGCCTGCAAATTTGGGCAAGATCTAAACGTGCATTTACATTGTCTTTGCTCTTTCCTGGCGTATCCAAAACTGTATGAAACAAATTATCGAAACAGTTCTTCTCAATATGCATGACATCTAACATGTGTCGGACCAACAAATCAGACCAATATGGCAAATCCCAAAATATGCTACGTTTAATCCAATTGTGTTCTTTCCCAAAACCAGAAATTTTCTGTTGGTTTATTGTGGGACCAAAAGTGATGGGAGGTAATGAAAATACAACTGATTTTAACTCCGAACCTGATAGCATTTTTGGAGGTCCATCCCTTTCAACTATTCCTTTTCTCAAATGAGATCTGTTTCTGCGAAAAGGATGATTAGCTGGAAGAAATCTGTGATGACAGTCAAAATAACAAGGTTTCTTTCCATGAATGAGCATAAATGCTTTGTTCTCTCCCATACAGTAAGGACATGATTTCTGACCATGTGTACTCCAGCCAGATAACATCCCATAAGCCGGGAAGTCACTAATTGTCCACATCAATGCTGCTCTCAGTATGAAATTCTGTTTCGTTGCAACATCATATGTACTGACACCAGTACTCCACGATAAACTTAATTAATCAATCAATGGTTTCAAATAAACATCAATATTTTTCTTCAGATGTCCTGGAATTAGTAAAGTCAAAATGATATATGACTCTTTCATCAACATCCATGGAGGTGAATTGTACGGAGTTAAAAAAACAGGCCAACATGAATATTGACTACCATAAGATCCAAACGGACAGAAACAATCAGTGGAAAGGCCCAGTCGAACATTTCTAGCTTCTAAAGAAAAGGATGGATGCACTCTATCAAAATGTTTCCATGAATCACCATCAGCTGGATGATTCAAGATTTCATCGGTTGAAATATTTCTTTATGTCATGAAATCATTTTCGCTGTATTCTTAGACATGAATAAATGCTGAAGTCTGGATGTAAGCGGAAAATTTCTCAACTGTTTTACAGGAATCAAACCAGACTTCCCATGTTGTCCTTCTTTATATCTCAGTTTCCCACATGTGGGACAACTATCCAACGACTCATTTTCCCCAGAATATAAAATGCAGTCATTTGAACATGCATGAATCTTCTGACAAGTAAGTCCCAAATTTCGAACCAGCCTCTTACTCTCATAGTAATTTGTAGGCAAAACATTTCCTTCCGGTAATAGTGTTTTAAGCAAAGAAAATATCTGGTCAAAACAGGTGTTTGACATTCCGTTATCTGATTTGATAGCCATAAATTTTGCAACTGCTTCTAATTTGCTCATCTTGCAGCCAGGATATAATGCATCCTCAGCAGACCTCAACAACTCATAAAATTCAGACGGTGCCAACTCAGGATTTGAAGCTATATCAGCCGGAGTTTCTGTATGTTGAACAGATGAACCTGCAACATCATGTACTAAATCTTGAAACCGGTATGGATCCGGAATCAAGTTGGTATCACCTGCTCTGGAACTGCGTTCACCGTGTTGATACCAAAAAACATAATCTGGTTGAAAACCAAAACGCAAGAGATGTCCCCCCACTTTGTCAAACGTGTCAAACGTTCTCAATGCACATTTTCTACAAGGGCATTTTATTTTGCCTTCTGAAACAAATTCTGGATTTGATGCCGCAAATGATAAAAAAGTCTCCACACCCACTACATATAATGGATTTAAACCAGAACCGTTTGGATTTCTACGTTGATTTATCCATATGCGGTTACCTAATAATGATTGTTGATGACCTCGTTGTTCCATATTTTTCTATAAAATATTAAAGAATTACTGGTTTTGAATAATTTGTTAGAAAAAACACTCAAGCAAGGATAATTATAGAGTTTACATCATACACAACTGACGCAAACTTTTTATTGAGATAGACCTAAAAATTAACCCTTCAAGAATTGAATATGTTGAGAATAAAGAAAAACCTGTTACAAATATTGATAATTTTAATATTATATAAATTTTTTATTATTTTCATAGTACTAATATTATAGGTAATTATTCCTAATTATAGGTAATTATTCCTAATTATTGGTAATTATTCCTAATTATTGGTAATTATTCCTAATTATTGGTAATTATTCCTAATTATTGGTAATTATCGGTAATTATTGGTAATTATTGGTAATTATTACTAATTATTGGTAATTATTGCTAATTATTGGTAATTATTACTAATAATTTCTAATAATTACTAATTATTGGTAATTATTACTAATTATTGGTAATTATTACTAATTATTACTAATTATTGGTAATTATTACTAATTATTACTAATTATTACTAATTATTGATAATTATTACTAATTATTACTAATTATTACTAATTATTGGTAATTATTACTAATTATTACTAATTATTACTAATTATTACTAATTATTGGTAATTATTCCTAATTATTACTAATTATTACTAATTATCGGTAATTATTGGTAATTATTGGTAATTATTCCTAATTATTGGTAATTATTACTAATTATTGGTAATTATTACTAATTATTGGTAAATATTAATAATTATTGGTAATTATTACTAATTATTACTAATTATTACTAATTATTGGTAATTATTACTAATTATTACTAATTATTACTAATTATTACTAATTATTGGTAATTATTACTAATTATTACTAATTATTGGTAATTATTACTAATTATTACTAATTATTGGTAATTATTCCTAATTATTACTAATTAGTACTAATTATTGGTAATTATTCCTAATTATTGGTAATTATTCCTAATTATTGGTAATTATTCCTAATTATTGGTAATTATCGGTAATTATTGGTAATTATTGGTAATTATTACTAATTATTGGTAATTATTCCTAATTATTACTAATTATTGGTAATTATTTCTAATTATTACTAATTATTACTAATTATCGGTAATTATTGGTAATTATTGGTAATTTTTACTAATTATTGGTAATTATTACTAATTATTGGTAATTATTGGTAATTATTCCTAATTATTGGTAATTATTCCTAATTATTCCTAATTATTGGTAATTATTCCTAATTATTGGTAATTATCGGTAATTATTGGTAATTATTGGTAATTATTACTAATTATTGGTAATTATTACTAATTATTGGTAATTATTACTAATTGTTACTAATTATTACTAATTATTGGTAACTATTACTAATTATTACTAATTATTACTAATTATTGGTAATTATTACTAATTATTACTAATTATTGATAATTATTCCTAATTATTAATAATTATTACTAATTATCGGTAATTATTGGTAATTATTGGTAATTATTCCTAATTATTGGTAATTATTACTAATTATTGGTAATTATTACTAATTATTGGTAATTATTACTAATTATTAATAATTATTACTAATTATTGGTAATTATTACTAATTATTACTAATTATTACTAATTATTGATAATTATTACGAATTATTACTAATTATTACTAATTATTACTTATTATTGGTAATTATTACTAATTATTACTAATTATTGGTAATTATTCCTAATTATTACTAATTATTACTAATTATTGGTAATTATTCCTAATTATTGGTAATTATTCATAATTATTGGTAATTATTCCTAATTATTGGTAATTATCGGTAATTATTGGTAATTATTGGTAATTATTACTAATTATTGGTAAGTATTACTAATTATTTGTAATTATTACTAATTATTACTAATTATTGGTAATTATTCCTAATTATTACTAATTGTTACTAATTATCGGTAATTATTGGTAATTATTGGTAATTATTACTAATTATTGGTAATTATTACTAATTATTGGTAATTATTGGTAATTATTCCGAATTATTGGTAATTATTCCTATTTATTGGTAATTATCGGTAATTATTGGTAATTATTGGTAATTATTACTAATTATTGGTAATTATTACTAATTATTTGTAATTATTAATAATTATTACTAATTATTGGTAATTATTCCTAATTATCGGTAATTATCACTAATTATCGGTAGTTATTGGTAATTATTTGTAATTATTACTAATTATTGGTAATTATTACTAATTATTGGTAATTATTGGTAATTATTCCTAATTATTGGTAATTATTCCTAATTATTGGTAATTGTCGGTAATTATTGGTAATTATTGGTAATTATTACTAATTATTACTAATTATTGGTAATTATTACTAATTATTACTAATTATTGGTAATTATTCCTAATTATTTCTAATTATTAATAATTATCGGTAATTATTGGTAATTATTGGTAATTATTGGTAATTATTAAGAATTATTGGTAATTATTACTAATTATTACTAATTATTGGTAATTATTCCTAATTATTGGTAATTATCTGTAATTATTGGTAATTATCGGTAATTATTGGTAATTTTCGGTAATTATTACTAATTATTACTAATTATTACTAATTATTGATAATTATTACTAATTATTACTAATTATTGGTAATTATTCCTAATTATTTCTAATTATTACTAATTATTGGTAATTATTCCTAATTATTGGTAATTATTCCTAATTATTGGTAATTATTACTAATTATTGGTAATTATTACTAATTATTATTAATTAATACTAATTATTGGCAATCCTTACTAATTATTACTAATTATTACTAATTATTGGCAATTATTACTAATTATTACTAATTATTACTAATTATTAGTAATTATTACTAATTATTACTAATTATTGGTAATTATTCCTAATTATTACTAATTATTACTAATTATTGGTAATTATTCCTAATTATTGGTAATTATTCCTAATTATTGGTAATTATCGGTAATTATTGATAATTATTGGTAATTATTACTAATTGTTGGTAATTATTACTAATTACTGGTAATTATTACTAATTATTCCTAATTATTACTAATTATTACTAATTATTACTAATTATTACTAATTATTACTAATTATTACTAATTATTACTAATTATTGGTAATTATTCCTAATTATTACTAATTATTACTAATTAGTGGTAATTATTAGTAATTATTACTAATTATTACTAATTATTACTAATTATTGATAATTATTGATAATTATTACTAATTATTACTAATTATAGGTAATTATTACTAATTATTGGTAATTATTACTAATTATTGGTAATTATTACTAATTATTACTAATTATTTCTAATTATTGCTAATTATTGGTAATTATTCCTAATTATTGGTAATTATATGAATAATTACCAATAATTAGGAATAATTACCAATAATAAGGAATAATAACATTATTAGTATATTTTATTATTAATATTAAAATAATATAATTTTCTATATTATATACAATTCTCCTTTCATCTGTGTGTTTTCTGTCTCCACATACAAATATTACATGTGGAGACAGAAAACACACAGATGAAAGGAGAATTGTAGATAATATAAAAAATTATATTATTTTAATATTAATAATAAAATAGACTAATAATGTAATAATGTTATTATTCCTAATTATCGGTATTTATTACTAATTATTAGCATTTATTCTTAATTATTTAAAATTATTACTAATTATTCCTAATTACCATTAACTATGAACAATACTAATAATTTAAATTTATTAAGTAACAAAAAAATGTAAACATAAATAAATTACAACTAATTAAGAATAATTGAAACTAATAAAAAATTTAAAATAAATATTAAATTAAAATGAACATAAATACCTTTAAAATTGATCTGAGGTTGATCTCTGATCGTTTTTGAAAACATCAATATCAACTCTGGAGAAAAAAATTAAACTTAAGAAACGCTGTACTCTAGAAATAGAATTTTGAGAGAAGGAGAAGATGAAGTTTGAGAATGAATTGAAAAAAACAGATGGAGGTATTTATAGGTTAGATTATTTGTGACGGGATACCCGTCGCAAATACCTTAGCCATCATTTATTACGGTCAACGGTTAAATAGTTATTTGCGACGGGTCCCGTCGCAAATAATAACCTGCCGACATACTATTTGCAACGGGGGTATATTCCCGTCGCAAATACCTTTTACCGCCGCCGGTTATTTGCGACGGACAATAACCGCCCATCGCAAATACATTTCCCGCGATTTGGTGCGCAAAGCGCGCCAGTTCTTTTGCGACGGGGAAAGCTAACCCGTCGCAAAGGACTACTTATTTGCGACGGGCAAATACCCCCGTCGCAAATAAATTTTTAACCGGGCTATTTGCGACGGGATTTATCCCCGTCGCAAATAACCCGTCGCAAATACTCATTTTTCCCGTAGTGAATCAAATCATTCTTCAAACTATATTTTTCATCTTTTTATTTAAATATTATTAAATTTACATACATATTTTATAAAAATAATATAATAATCAAAAAATAAAATTCGTAACACAGTTAATAGTTTAACATTATAAATATATGTCATCTTTAAAAAATAACCTTTTATATAATAAGTATTAATTTAACTATTCAAAATAAATTTCATGCGGAATTTACATGTTGTTTACATCTATATGTCACAAATTAATCTATGATAGCTTCCTTATAATTTCTTATCACTCTAAGATTTTTTACTTGGTTTTGACCGTATAACTTTTTTTTATTCACTTGTTGATCTAAAATTTATTTTTGGTCATTGTAACCACACCAGACCTCTAATTTACTTATAGTTTGTTCCTATATTTTTCACATTAATCATGGATTATTTTCTTTTGATTCCACAGAAAACTAAGTCTATTTGTTTAATTTTGACTGTATCTCTTGTTTTTTTAGCATTTTTCCACTAATTTGTTTATTTATTAAAATCCAATTTTATGTTATATTGATATTCCATTCATTCATACATCGAAAAAATTAATTAATTATTTTTTAAAAATATTTGAAGATAATCTATTGTGTTTTTCATGGTTTTGACTATTTTCCACTTGTTTTTAATCACTTTTATATCAATAATACTATACTTTTTGGCCTTTCCATCCACACCACTAATAATATTGATAGGTAATTTATTCTTGGATGTCCTAATTTAATTAAAAAACATTTTATTATGATATTCTGAATATTTAACTTAATTTATCAATTTTTATATAATAACTTTTGCGATAAATTGTAAATCTAAAAAATATTTTTTTATTATTTTTGATCACACGACGCAGGATAATAAAATCCTATTTTATCTGAATTTTCTAAAAAGTAATTTATGTTTAAACTATGATTTTGATACATTTAGATGTTTTATTTCTTCTTTTTCACTATATGACTTGTTTTTAAATTATAATTTTATTTAAAATTTATACATGGGTCTTTCTAAGAACATAGCATGTCAAATAGAATTATTCTTCATTATTGAATTTAAAAAATTAATCAATGATAGTTGTCTTATGTTTTCAAGAAAATTCGTTGTATTTTAATCTGTTTTGACTAATTTATGCATGTTTTAAAGCACTTTTAAATCTAAAAAATGTGCTTCTAGTTATTTCAAAAACATCGCATATATAATTGATATTTCATTTATTATAACATGTCAAGAATTAATAGATGAACATTTTACTACAAGTTTTTGATAATCCAAATATCTATCTTAGTTTTAACAGAATAACTTATTTTAAATCATTTTTAATGAAAATATCCTTCATTGTTGATTCTGACCACACATCTTATTATATTGTCATCACATTCATTTATTAAAAGTTCAAAATTAATCATTTATTATTTTTAAATAATTTCACATCATTCCATGATCTTCTCCATGATTTTTTGTATTTGATTAATGTTTAAAAAAAAATTTGAACTAGTTTTAATATTTTAAAACATGTTTTCAAATGAAAACCACTTTTAGAAAGATAGGAAAAAATTATTTTTATCTTTATATTCAATCTTTAAATAATAAAAAAAATAATGAATCATACTTAATGCATCTATTTAATCATGTAAAAAATCACCTACAGACTCACGATGTTACCCACTAGCTATATTTAGATCCTATGATAAATAAATTTTATATATTTTAATAATATTAATAAAAATATGGTATGGTGTAATTTATTTCATTTTATTCCCTATAGTGTTGTAACATGTTCATATCAATGGGTGTATCATCACATTTCCACCTCCTCTATACATTCCACTGAACATATGTATCTTCCATTCTAATGTGCTAGTTTCTATGTAAACATTGCTTCTATATCACACTACATTGCCTACATCTAGACATCTACCTCAACTTGTGGGGAATTACCTACTTCTGAGTATGCACCCATCACCTTTTCTCTCTTAACTACTTGAATTGGATCACCTATGTCATACATAAACAAATAATTATGTCCATAATACCCTGTAATATTATAAATTATCTCATCTCTCCATCAAATAATATTTCATTTCTCATCTTATAAGTGTGTCAAATCAATTTTTAAATTTTCTTGTTAAATATAAAAAATAAATTTGCAAAAAATAAAAATATTATCAACCATATAGAAGTAAATTGTCTAAATAAATTGTCTACTTACTATAATATCAACAACTTTTTGAATAATTACCAAAAAGGTCCTCATCTACACTAAAATCTTACAAGTAGACTCACCTATAGGTGTAACTACACATTTAAAAAATATATTATATATTTATATGAATTTTATACTATAACTTTTAATATATTAGAATGAAAAGTAAACTATAAATGTACATCATATCAATGTTGTGACACATGCTTAATGCCCAGTATAAAAGGCATCCCCTAGAGAAACTAATTACTGAAATGATGACTTGACTCAGTATACAATCAATATATTTAACTATTAAACATATAAATTAATATACATTTTTAATTAATCAAGGAAATAAATCTCAATATTCTTTCCCCACTCAACTAATAAACAACCCAATCATTCTAAGGGACAAAATATTAACTAGAGGAACTTATTATAAGATTTTTTGAACACCAAAAAATGATTACCAATGATCTATCTTCACTCTTCACTTATTATATTTCTATAATTTTTTTAATTTGGAGATACATGAAAATTATTCAAAAAAAAAATAGCGATACTAATTATATAAAATATCATGAAAATATAAATTTTCATTAATATAAATCCTCATTCATAATCTATCATGTATATCCTAATTGAATAAATTCCACCCATGAGTTTTTAATGGGAAATTTTGTGTGAATCATATCATGTGACGCAATAGATAAATTAATAAACTCATCCCCATTCTAATTAGATAAAATATGTCCTCAAAAAAATCCCCCAATTCCAAAGTTCTAAAAATTAACACCACTACCAAGGCCATTTTAATTGTATAATATATATTAAATCCTACTAAATAAAAATTCATTTCCTTTAAAATATAAAAAGAAAGAAAATTAATTTAAAATTGGAATCATAATTTCCACCACCACTAGATGAATATCCCTATGACAAATCAACATTAATAAATTTATAAAAATATAAATTGAGTTCCATTTTTTATAAACAGTTGAAAATATTTTAATAAATGGGTAAAAATATCAAATGTAACTAAAAATAATATTATGAACTAGTTATTGACAAATAAAATCAACCATATCTCCTTCAATAGTCTCTTTTCCCCACTGAATATCCTATTTCTAAACAAATATAGTTTTTATCATGATTTTGCTTAAAAAATGTCGAAATATTAGTATTTTTCACCCAATTAGAGAAACTACCCTTCTAGTAATTTTCAAAATATCTTTCAAATTTGAATTAGTGTAAACAAATTGAATCTATTATACTTGTTCTGTTAATATCAAAAGATCATTTATTACTTGGTCATATTTATACAATATATTGTTAAAGTTTAATAAAAGAAATTGGAAATTATAACTTTTATTCCATAAATAGAATCAACCCATTCACACTGAAATAAAATAAATTTTAATCAATGATAACATATAACATCAATAATGTATTTGATAAAAAAATTAATAACCAGAAACAAAGGATGGCCAAATGAATTCACTTTTTTATATTTCTCAATTCACATCAACGTCACAGATGCGAAATCAATATACATGAGCATATAATGAATTATAATGTCAACCCATAATAAAAATACCATCAACTAATTGATTAAATTTCATTTCACTATATCAGTGCCTAACTCATATAATTTCTATTTTTAATAATTTCACAATATTTATGGGACTAAAGGGTGAGAGAATGAACCTAATATATATTTTAATAAAAAATAGGGAAGTTATATATACATGAGTAAGCTTTGAACCACTTTATAAATGATAATTATTGATATAAAACCTATAATATCATTTCATTCCCAATCTAACTCAGTGATATGTGTCTTAAAATATACAAAACTATAGGGAAACAAACAAATTAAATATTAAAACTAAACACATATTTTTTTATTATATAGATTAATGAATTAAGTGAATAACTAATGGAGTGTTAAAAAATATTTATTGATGAGAATGAAACCACTCATCACTATACATATTAATGTTTTGACCTTATCCAATTAGTCATTTACTAATTTTAGAGGGTTTATCTAACTTAATTTAAATATCATCAATATATGCATCACTTATTTTTCTAGAAAACCATAACTATCCATCATTCTAGAAGAACTATATTTCAAACATATTTTTTCAATGTATTCAATAAATTTTAAATTGGACACATCCAACTAAATTATATGGGACCACAAATAATGACATCACCTATCGAATGCATGGTCATATAAACCATGAGAGTAAAAAAGGTAGATTGAAGGAGATTCTATAAATTTCATAGTGTGTACAAAATATTCTTATGTAGATATTTCAAATAAATTTTGAAATTACTTATTAAATATATTTATTTGAAAAAAATGAAAAACATTAATCAATGGGTTAACAACATGGGTATAAAAATAATCAAGAATTGAAATAAATAGTTGAAGTGAAATATGATTTTCATAACTTTAAAACAGTTGTTATTTATTTATTAGAACATTAACATGATTATAAATATTAAGAAATTAACCATCATGCACCATTACCATCATAAAAATAAATTGAAATGATTATTTTTCATTTTTACTCAGCAGGTACTACGAATAAGGAATATATTCTTTATTAAATTCTCCTAATAATAAATAAAAAAGTTTTATCCATATAATTTACAAAAAAATCATCTTTTGTGTTGAAACTAAATTTTAATTTACCCATTATACATAAAATTTATAATGATATATTATTTTACATGTTTCCCTAATGAGAATTACATCCATGTTTTCTTGAAAAAAACTATCTCTATAATATGTTTATTTGAAAATAATCTTATCATTTTTCATTTATGACAACACCATATCTTTATAGAAGTATTGGAATCCAATATTAGGTATATGAAATCATAAAAAAATCAAAAACATTTAAAATAATTCCATGTTCATTATGATTTAAAACTTATACCACTATAATTATTTTTGGTGCTAGGTCATGTTTCTTATACTCCTCAAATGACACAGTTTTGTTTTGAACTTGTGTATTAATGGAAGTAAGTGATATTTCCAGAGGTAATATGACTTTTAATAGGTATTAATCCATTTTTTTTAAATTTTTTTTGAAACAAGTACAAGATAATTCCTTTTTACTCTAACATGATAAAACTGCATATGCAATGAAGTCATTAATTTTCCAAAATAAAGGGAAACACTGTCTAAACATTTCATTAAATTCAATGCAAAATTTTATTATATCTTCTTTCTAATATCCTTATATCTCAACAATCAATGGTTTTATATAATCATCAAATATTTTCCACGTGACCTCTTAGTCAATCAATTAGAGTAGAAATAAAAAATGGTATCTTTATGCATAACTATGAGGGAAGGTTGTATGGAACCAGAATTTTTATACGTTGTTATCATTTTATTTAATGAAATAATACTTATTAAATTGAGAGTTGAATCAAAGAAACCAGCCTTATATCAATGTAGATAATACTTATTAAATTTAATAAATATATATCAGAAAACAGTTATTAGAAAAATAAAATGATAACAATGTATACAAATTTTTTAGTTATCATTTAAAACAAACAATTATTATTATTATGAAATAAATTATATTATAATTATTTATTATTCTAAATAAATAATATCATATATATTTAATTACATTGTAAAATTACTAAAACTTAAAACCGTATAAATTCCCTAACATTAATTTTGTAAGTGAAATGATCTAATTATAATTACAAACATAAAATAAATAAAAAACCAATATATTCATTCCATTAATTTAAAAAATGTTTATTTGAAAAGGTAAACCATAAAATATTATTTTTTTCACATAAAATATTATGTTTAATATACCTATTTTTTTTGGGCCTCGAACACAAAAATATTAAATTAGATAAAAATATAACTTTCACATTTATGAAAATGATATAAGAAAATTAAAAATGAAATGTAAAAAAATAAATCAATAAAAAATTAAATAAAAAATATGTCATAAAAATATAAAAATCTAGTTAATTAATTTATTAAAACAAATATTTTTCCTATCAAATTAAATATTTAATTTATTTGAAAAACATAAATTCCATTAATTTGATTAAATTGAATTTAATAATTAAATAATTTTTATATAATAGTTAACAAATAGTTCAATTCAATTAAAAATAAAATATTCATTAATGTTTAACAAAAAAATATCCAATGATGCGTTCATCTACTTTTCAAATCCAATCTCAAATCTATTCAAACATATTTCAAATTCATAGTTGAAAAAGACAAATCCTTAATTGGCATAGAGCTGAGCCAAACTAAAAGATATTAATAAATATGATACCTAGAAATATGATGGGTCACCAAATTACCCTCCATTTTAATAAAAGAAAAAGTGAAATAGAAAACTTCTGAAGATGCACACCAAATCTCATCTAAGGGAATCCACAAAGAAGCATAGGTGATAGGTTGAGCCTTAACAATGAGACAAGTGAGAGGAAATATCATTCTAAAATAACCTTCATCAACCCTAATCCCTTGCAAACCTAAGGCCATAATAAAACATAATAATTCAAATAACCTTCAAACACTAATTAGTAGTGAGAACATATCATATAGAATCAAATACATCCCTAGAAGAGTCATTATCCCCTAATACCACTTCAACCCGTGCATCATCAAAGATAAAGGAACCTATATTCACCTTTACAACACCTATTGATGGTAAGTACCATGGAACATCATGTTTCACTACTTGTTTACAAAACCCCTGTGTACCATGGTTGTTCCTAACCTCAATAAAACCATAATACAATTATACATATGATTCATCAAGTATAAACTTATTGTTAAAGAATAAATTATTTCCCTTCATCCATAAAATCCATGAAATGGTATAAAACTGTTGAAATATTGAATAATAAAGATCCCCAAAACATTTATAGAGGATATCAACAGTAAAATAAACCCATCCATACCCATATAAATCATTTTACCCCATATTTCCTAAGTATTATTAACATTAGAGAACTAAAAAATTTATAATAAATCACCCTAGAAAATGTTATTGGAACAATCAAATCTATATTATAACCAGTGGTAGGTTTCATGTTTCTATAAGTGGTGATGGTGTAGAAAGTGGATGGTGGCATACAGTGGTAGGAAATTCTAACAGTGTTGATGACAGATTCAGTCTAGGGGAGGCGTATAAAAACATTTGATTCTATCCAAATGGGTAAGGTGAGGTTAAGGGAAGTGTTTTGTTGTGTAGGTCGACTCCTATATCACTAAAAAGAGGCAAGGTCGAATTAAGAGGTGTGATTAGTTAAGGAGGATGTTGATACCTACTAGATGAACATTGGAAAAATAGGAGTTGGGGGACCCATATGTCACATGGTTGTTCCTAAAACATATTACAATTTTACCTAAGTTTCATCATGTAACAATAATTATTAGGAAAAAATCATTTCCCTTCAGCCAGAAAAACAAGAAATAGTAGTAAACTATTGAAATCCAAGTTAATGAAAAGCTCTGAACCATTTAGAGAATCCATCAATATAAAAGAAACCCCATCCATACCTACAAAAATTATAATACCCCATCGCTCCCATGTATTCATTACTCTAGGGAACTAGAAAATATATAATCAATCATGCTGGAAGAGGTTATTAGTAGAATCAACTCTGGATTACAACCAGTGGTAGGTAGTAAGTATCTATAAGTGGCGATGGTGTATAAATTAGAAGGTGACATTCAGTGTTAGGATATAAAAATAGTGTTGATGAGGGATTCGATCGAGGGGATATGTACAACAAAAAGTGATTATATCCAATGGGGAAATGTGTGGTTAAGGGAAGTGTGTATCTGGTCAATTTGACATCTATATCACTAAAAATATTAAAGGTCAAATGGAATGGTGTGATGGGGGAAATATCCCAAACCTAAGTGACATTTTTTTTGTAAAGGAATAAAAGAGAGATAATTACACCTGAGGGACATTTGATTGGGTTACGTGATCATGTAACCCATAAAGGGACACACAATCACATAACTCAACGCCAATTAATATACTGCATCAAAGATAACAAAATAGGTAATCCATGATGGGGTTCACATGAGATTGTGTGTCCCATTCATGCTCATGTGATGTCCTAGAGACATGTGTTCACGAAAATCTAATGGATTCAGATGACCATAAATGTATGTGGTGAGAAATTAATTTGGTTTATATTATTTATGTGATTACCAGAGAGTTATAATATTTCTCAACTAAAATCCAATAATTCAACTAAGCTAGGAAGAGTTTTCTGAGATGGTGGTATCATTCTATCACTATTCTTTATGTGATTCCCATATAAGTCATTTGATGTCTCCGTGGAAGTTTGATCATGTGAATAAATATATTCCAAGGAAATCCATGATGGACCATTCTCACAATTTTTTTTTCATGTGATGAACCAAGGAGTCATCACTAATGACATATGACATAGTCACTCTATGTGTGGGAGACAACACTGATTAATCTAGATAGTCCATCCTCAAACTTAAACCATGGTATTTTTATTTTCAACCATGGGAAGTAGTGTGGATATAGGGGAGAGGCTTAAAAACCCCCACCTTAGCACATAAAAATAGAGAGATAATGATGATGGAGGGGTAGGATAATGTCAAATAAATATTTGAAAGTGGTGGAATCATGTGATCTCAATGTGTTCTATTTAAGAAAACTCAGGGAGTAATTTAATAATTGTAGAAGTATAATGAGTGATATTCTCATAAGATCTGATCATGTAAAGACCCCCGGTCACAGGATCACATGATTGATTCTTAGTCATGTGATTGTGAGATGGTCATACAGATAGGAGGTGGCCTTTTGGTCTTGTGACCAGGCCATGTGATCACCCAACCCAGTATGAGTTATACGATTGAATGAACATCATTCCCTTGGGTGCTTTCATGACTATGAAAACGTCATAAAAAGTGCATGAACTCACCTTATTTATGTAGAGTGCATGAACCCATGACATTTATTTAATCACATATCCCTCATGGGAGCTACTCAAAATCTCCTGAGTATTTCCTCTCCCATGAGGATATATTTCTTAAAATCCTTCAATACTATCTAAATCATGATTTCAAACCCCTTACAAGTTTAGTCTATCCCCCTTCTTTCCCATCAAAGGTCAAGGGGCTTTGCTAACTTTGAGGACTATGATTCCTATCACAATATATATATATGACTACTTTATAAGGCCTAATACTTATACCATAATACCCTAAGAAAATCTTATTCATTTTCGCATAGATCCATATACTCCATGCTGATTATAATCATATTCTCTTAAGGAGACCTCAATGTGTAAGCCTCACACCTATATGAAACATTTTGAATATCTTACTATCTCTTGTTTCTCATAATGAGAATAGCTCACATGGGATTTGATACTTGAAATGATTTTGTTGCTAATATAATAAAACTCTTCCATTAGGGGTATTGTCAATGGGGGTAATACCTGACCTTGTCTTCTATTTCATTAAAGGGTCATACTGCCATTGAAGAAGTTCACGGTATCCTTATATACATGACTCCTTCCAAACCCTTTGTTGTTTCACCTTTTATGTAATAGACACCCATATAATAAAAAATAAAAGGACTCTCATTCTTATCATAACCAAGATACGCAGGATGTCATTCTAAGTAATGAGTTCCATCCCATAATACCCTTGTATATATCATTCTTTCCATGAGTATATATTCCCTGAGAAGACAATAATACTCTCATTCCAATTTTAAAATAATAATATTCCTTGTGAGAAATCATATATTCTCTCATGGATCCATATCCTCCATGAGTCTCATAATCAAACTTCTATTAGGGAAACCACTGTGTGTAAGCCTGGTATCAAAATTCCTCGAACATAAGAATCCTTCTTAGATGTAACCCCTAACTATATTTTCCTTTTCCTTAAAGGACCATATCATTAATAAATCATCTCAAGAAAACCTCAACTTATAATCACCACATGGATTCATTACAGTTCTCTCATGTAATGAATGTGATATTTTTTAGTCTCTTGTTTTCTTGTAGAGCAAGACTCACATGGAATTAGTGATAAAAAATGATCAAGGAATTATCATGATTCAAAGTCCTATAACCTACCCAACCTCTTTATGTGTAAGACTAGACTATTTTATTTTCTCTTTAAAAGGGATATATTCTCAATGAAATTATAGGAAAACATAGACTCTGATTCCTACCCTCCATGGAAACATAGGATTCCTCCCTGAGGTTCAAATCCAACATCAACCTTTCAGTCACCAGTCTCATTAGGACATATCCTTCGTGAGGTCATTTTACATCCTTCCCTCTCTTGGAAATATTCCTATATGTATAGATGTATTTTTAATTAGGACCATACCCCCTATATACCATCTTTTATTATGCCATATTACCAATAAATTCATACTACCACAGGATAGTTTTATTCCTTTTGGTTCCCAATATTTTTTTATCATTGACTCATATATTAGGTGGGGATCATATTATAAATTCCAAACTCCTTGTGACATTAATTCATACAAATTAGACCATATTATCTTTGAGTTCAACCAAATAGGGTCATTAATACATTATCCCCATATTAACCATTTATAGTAATCTTTCATTCAGTTTTCCCATCACTAAAAATACATATCACATTCCTATAAGGTGATAAAATATTGAGTTCCCAATTGGGTGGATTTAAAAAAGAATAATCCCCAACCAACTTTGTTAATTATTAATGAATAAAAAAATGGATAACCTATGATATATATAGATGGTAACCTCAATGGTATACCTCTAATATGTATAGATGCTCACATCAGTGGTTAATAACAATATCTAAAATTTTAGGGTAACCAGTTATGTATCTGGATCATGGAAGGATTAATAAACATATCATAAATATATAAGATAGTCTCATAGTGGGAAATAATTCACCCCAACAGAGCATGATGAGCCTAACCTTCCATCCTCTCATCCAAAGTGAGTTACTAAGTGTGATTGGAATAAAACCCAAATGACCACCTACCTTTTTAAGGTTTTCCAATAACCCATTATAGATGTGGTAGCCATTTTGTGTTTCCACTTCCATGAATAATACCTACTAGAAACCTCTTAAACAACAACGGAGAACCTGATGTGAAACTATGTGAAAATAAAATAATTGAGTTTCCATAGGCATCAGTAATTTTGTTTCCCATTCCAAGGGATCCAAATTCTAGGTCAAACCAAAAATTGGTAACTTGATGTGAATACTTTAATGAATAAATGTAATTTTGGTTCCCATGTAGTGAGATTTTTTCATTCTATACAAAAAATGGTGGAACTAGTAACAACAATAAACAATTGTGTTTCCTGCGAATATCTAATTAAGCTTGTTTATTACATACGATGCTGCACTAATAGATAGACTTGTTTATTTTTTTATTTGAAACCATAGATACCCTTCTCAAAAACTTCACCTTGCCCCAAGGAAATTAAGTCATCAAGAAATAATTATATTACTTCATCTACACCAAATTCTTCTAAATACCACAAAAGAATATCACATACCCGATGACTTCAACATAAGGTGGAAAACACAATCATCAAGAAGTACCACTGAAATGGTATAATCTTGACCCTAGAGGTTTCACAAGATAATAGTTAGGCACTAAATCTCATAGGCCTACCAAATTCGAAGAAGGTCACGATGAAATTAGAGACACTGTCACTATAGCTAACTATTATGGGAGTCTATCTCCCTAGGAAAAAAAATAAACACCACAATTTACTTAAGAAGGTGGGTGAATTAAGGAGTTTAACATAACTCTATCTTAGCTCAATAGTCTTCTAGGAGGTATCATGACAACTGATTCCATATTCATGTAATAATGGAGCCTTAGTCACCTGTTGAGGGTGGTTCCCAATAGAATGCCTCCCCAACCACTCACTTTCAGGAAATAAGGAGATCTCATTGTGGGAAATACACTGAGAATCACTAGTAGATGGAATATATTTTTTCTTCCATAAATTAATCTCACCAACATATTACTACAATGGATAGTGAGTAGGCTCATATCTATATTCTTCCATACCAATCCCACAAAAAAACTATGGTGTCACCCATCAAGCATGATCATATCCATAACAATGAATTCCAAGTCTAGTTACATGTTCTTATAAAAAATAGGGGTAGGTGCATATTCCCACCCCCAAAAAATAATAACATAGGTGCATTCCAATAGAAAATGGAGGATAAGAGTGGGAATATATCTCTACTTCAATCGAAGGTATATAATGACATGTCCTAGTAACCGATAATGCACATGAAATATTATATAACACACCCATATAATATGCTAATACATTCTGATTGCATCTGAGGAGCTTCAATTTTTTTTTTTGGAATGATGATATAGGAATAAAAACATACTCTTATTCCAACTACCATAGAATCATGTAATCATCTCCAATAAGACCAGATGTATACTCTAAAGAAAGAAAATATTATTTCCCATCCAGGAGGATTATCGATATATTCCAATAAATTATGAGCCAAAGGACCAGGATCCTATCCTTTTTCTGACAATGATTCATCAAACTAGTTTAAAATTCACCTTAGGATAGGAAAAATTCCCTATAAAATAATTTTATAGGCATATTCAAAAGGCTGTCTAGGATTCATCCCATATTCCCGCTCTAATCAAGGATTTTCAGCATATTCTAACAGTGACCTCAGGGAAAGATCATATCCCTACCAGAAAATATGATTATCATATTTCATAAATTTATATGAGCTAAGTGTATATTATATCTACCATTAATGAAGTATTACACCAACATCTTTTTTAGGATCTATTGGATGAGGATCAAATTCCTTCTCACATTTCATAGGTTCATTGTCACATTCTTGCAAGGAATGCACGTCTGAATTGATATCATATTCCTAATTCAACTAAGGATGTTCAGTATATAGAAGAAACCATCCAAAGGCAGTCATATACTACCAAAAATAATATAAAATAACATTAGAAAACTCATGAAACTTCTCGGCAGTTGACCCATATTTCTGTAGTAGAAAATATTCATCGGCATACTCTAATGACCACAATACAATAAGCTCATACTCTTGATCAATAAAAAAATTTAGATTAACATATTTTGACAATGATTCAGGAGGAGGCTCATATTACTAACCTACATAATTATATCATCCTTGATTTGATACAATTCATATTTGAAGATTCTCAAGTAATCTTTGACTCTTCATCTAAAGTAGAATTCCACACCTTCCATGATATTCCTCCTCACAGTAGAATATATATGGATTATAGGGATCCTACCCCAAACATCCACTATAGATAACCCCCCCACAATAACATCTCACCCATGTAATTAAATCCTACCCTTATTAGATGACCTTCAAATATGTAGGTGCATAAAACAACGGGGTTAACTGTATATAGTCCCTCATTAACCGCCATAAACACCCCACCTTGGTCACCAGGTGACCCATATGGGTGAACCAAATCCCTAACTTCTATAGGCTACGATTCACCATCCATAGAGAAGTGGAATCTATGGTCTGTATAGGTAGATGAGTCTGCCTCTAATGAGGAAAAATCAAGCATGTATATTTCAAAAATTTTGGACAAGAACAACCTCCGAACAATGGTTTGGACAATCACCACCTCCAGTTATGATGTCCCAGATGACCTAAAGGAGGAGTGAGAACCTTAATTATGTTGGATCATATGGTAATACATACAATAGATAGAGGACATGAACCTACCTTATCAATTGTATGAAGATCATCTTCATACCATGAACATTCTATACATTAAAATAGACCTTGAAACATTCTCTATGACTTAATATTTGATGTCACAAAACCTTCATGACAGCCTAAAACATGCTTGCCACTACAACGGAGATACCATTCAAAAACTAATTAATAATTATTCATTGAATTTATGTGTAATGTCTTAGATTTTTTGTGTATTATTTGGTGATATTATATTGATTATGTTTGAGACAATGCATTGAGACAATTTGTGATTCCAAGGCCCGGTGTACCCAAAATAAATGCTTGAAGTATATTAAATAAAAATCTCACAATGTTTTCCAAAAAAAATTGAATACCTCTTGATGGGTGACCCATATCATAAGGATGATGGCACTGTTGAGTTCAGAATGCAGGCTTTACCCTAGTCGTGACATAAACATTATCAAAACAGTATATTTGTAAAAATTCATCATGGATGTAAATAAATTAAATAAAAAATAATTACCTTATTTGGTTTATTTTTACCCAATGATCTGGTTTCTAATTTAAGTATAAAGTTATAGAAATTACTCATAGGTTGTTTTCTCAATCCCTATAGATTTTAGACAACCGTTGGAGATCTTTCTTTGTGAATGATGATGGGTTGAGATCAGATCGTGGATGATTGTGCCAACAGTGTTTGTGGATCTCTTCAATAATTGAAAACACATTTTTTCTTCTTAAATGATCAATCCAAACTCTAGGTATGATTTTTTGATTTGTGATTTCCATCCAATTTATTAATCCCAGATGAACGTGCATTAATTACATGAACCAAATTGTAAACGTGACTTAAATAGATTTAATTTGATGGAATTATTTATTTATTCATTGACTTATTCCTCATCATTTGTATTATTCTACAAAAATGAATTAAGGCCAAACAAAAAATGACCTAGATTCATTCCTCATTTTTTTTGGTTTTTGTATTTCATTCCTCGTTCTTTTTTGTGTTCATCTTGGGGGTCTTCTTTTGGCACATGTATCGATGAAATACCTAGTATTCAATCATTGTGAGACCATTCTTCAGTGCAATAGATTGATATTGTGGGTTTGGTTTATGATCAGTGGTGCAGTTGAGGTGTGGTGATGGAGGAGGATAATTGGGAGCAGAATGGATGGATTTATGATTCCCCTTCTTTCTGGTTTTGACTAAAAAATGACTGTTTTTCTCAACAGGACCTCTTCTAAGAGGATTTGAATCCTAGAATCCTGAGATATGGAAACTAAATGCCCCAAAAACCCCAATCTATAGGTTCTGGAAAGGGTGGAGGCTCTAAAGAAGCTCAGGATGACGCATAAGAGGATCTTAAAATCACGAGCAACGTGGTGTGTAATTCCGCATTACACGCTGTGTGGGCCCATGGATGTGGTACTAGGGTTCTGGATAAAGTTAAATATCACACACTATGTTATCCCTTTTATGAGGCTCAACATGTAATTAGAAGATTACATGGACATGAGAAAAAGTACAAGGCATAGTATCACACCATATACTTAAGAATGGACATGGCTTGGTATACATAGGCAGGTACATAGACATGGCCACAATACACAGACACATCCAAGTAACATGGGTAGGATACCATGAGTCTCTACACGGTGTGTAATTAATATAAATTTCATTTGTATGGAGACATACATGCTATGTGAGGCTCTTCCACACGGGTAATCATGGGGATAATTGGACACATCGTGTACCACTGTCGGGAGTGTTTATAGCTCTTAGTTTTATTTGGACTTGTATAGGTTGAGTGTTTTCCCTTGGTCTTATCCCTTGAGGGTTCAGTGTGGAATTACACCCACATCAGAAGATTGTAATCCCCTCTATAGGTCGAGTCATAGTTAGAGTTGTGGTGTCCCACCATGAGACTGAAGTGCAATCCTCTATATTCATTTGTTCCCTAGGTGGGGTTTATTGAATTGGTATGAACTCCTTAAGAAAGGTATTGATCCACTATCTAGAAAGTTGTATTAAAAAATTTGGTATAATTTTTGACATATGATACCCTATATAGAGGGTTGATCCAGATTTGGGTTCATGGTGTCCCCCAAAAATTCTGGGCATGATTCCCTATTTTTGTATCAGGGTCATTCTTAGACTAGTGATATTTCTTGGGCAGTGACCTATGATCTAGACCACTTTTCTAAGTCTATTGGAAAATTTCTTAGCTCATGGAGTGGATTATTCTCAAATGAGCATTACATTGAGATGAATCATATGGCCAACAATTGGTTATGACTTCCTAGTGATGTGGAATCATTTTAGAGTATATATAGGTGTTTCTATTATAAATTGATTATTATATATAATATTGAGTTGACTATATTTGGTGATTTGTATTTAGTGTTTTTTGGGTGTCTTATTGAGAATTCATATACTCACGCCTACATGAACTTTTCCCACACATGTAGTGTCTTATGCAGACAACGAATCACTTGACGGCTTCCTGGGAGGATAGGGAGAAGGTGGAGGATAGATGAATCTTTTTAGACCGATGTGTTTTATCAATATCATTAATTTGAGTTAGTCCAATCCCTTGGATCTGGTTTGACTCTTTATAGTTTTATTTGGTCTTGTATTTCACCCCTTTTTCCTCTTTTAGTACTTTTTTGGCGTACTCTGTTGTGGGATCTTATATGTATGCAATCATTGTTTCAGTTATTTTTTTAAATTTCAATATTTTTTTGAATTATATATGTGTTCATGTGTATAGGTAGTTCAGGATAATGCCTACCATTTGAGATATATGCTTACTCGACATTGGTCACTAGCCCCTGGCCTATTAGAGGTGGGCATGGGGTAGTCATGTGTCAGACCTTTTTGGGTCAGGTTAAAACAAATTAGTATCAAAGAATTCAATTATACCTTAGGATCATAATTTTTGAGGTTGTTTTTGGGAAATAGTGTTTAGTGTTTTGATTTTGGATTTTAGGCTAGGGATTCCAGTGTTGGTGTGGCAGACGACTTATCCATACACCGAGACTCTGATAACCTATGAATTGGTACAGGAAAACACAGGTTATAGGGAAAAATTTTAGTACATGAATCGTATAGGAATGTTTTAGTTTCCCATTTCCTTCTTGAATCATCACCCTAGATATACTCATTTGACTGTACTACATCTTATTTTATTTTAGGATGCCTCCATGTAGACAACCAACTAGGATTCCACTATGTGATCATAATGATGATCTCCTGAGTTATAAGTCATCGGTACATGGGTTTTTACCATATATAGAACCTATGTGTTGTTTTCTATCTATTCCACCACCCAATGAGCAGCATCTAGCACTAGAAATACATACTAAGGATGCACACAAATTTAGTTCATTTCTTGAGTTTCATAAGCAGTGACTTCCTAGGTTTTAGGGTGACCCAAAACTCCAGGTGGATGAGGACTTTCTAGATGAATTCTATCATGTTTTCCTCCTTGTGAGGATTCCTAAATATTATATGGCGGTACTCATGATGAGACTTATTTAGGGATATATTGGGTGATGGTAGATCATAGTTACTCAATCACATGATGAGACAACTCTCTCTTGGCCAGAATTTGAGTGTATCTTAAGAGAGGATTTCTATCCATTCATGTTGTGATCGGTATGCATAAAAGATATTCTACATCTGCAGTAGGGTATTATGACCATGGAGGAGTACTTGTTGTTGGAAATATTTCTAGAATAGTAGACACTAGTAGTGGGAGCTAGTAGTGGGAACCTAGTAGCTGAGATCTCATCATGTGGTAGCCATCGATGGGATCCAAGCGTATTATATGCTTTAGGATGCGGTCCCAAGACTAAGGGACAATGGTGTAGGCTCTCAGGGTGTCTCAAATAAACCTAGGGGAGGCAGTGTTTCTCTTGTGATGCTTGGGGAAATATGGATGAGGATTGTCTATCCCATCATGCAACTGATCGTGAGATGTTTGAGGGAATTTTGAAACAGAGATAGAGGTGGGAGAACGGTGGTCCATAGGGTGAAATTTGTGGAAGAGGGGTCAGCAGAGAAATAGGAGGTGTTCGAAGGTTTTAACTTTTACCACCACCACCAACCCTAGGTGGTCCATGTCAGGCTCAAAGATAAAGTGGAAAGGGACAAGGAGAGCTTCAGGCCAGGGAGGCCTATAACCCTGTGGATCTAGGGATAATATGAGGTATGATATGTGTCATTTGTTTAATTTAGTTATAGTATTGATAGATATAGGTGTGATTCATTCCTTTCATTCCACTTATCTAGTTCGAGACTTAGAGATTCTAGTTGTGTAATTAGCTCAACCCTTGTGATCGGAGACTCTAATAGGAGATGACTCATCCATCGAGAACTTGTGCTGACAATAACATATGATGCTTATATGTGAGAGTTTTTGTATGGGATCTATATGTTATAGTAATGAGGACTTACGATTTCATCTTAGGTATGGAATTGTTATCCACAATTCATGCCTAGATTGAATACTTTAGGTGGAGGATGTAGTGTGTCTGTAGTGAAGGAATGAGGTTTTCGTTTTTGGGTGAAAATGAAACCTAAAAATGAAAATCTTGACAGAGTAGGATGAGTCAGGCATAGTATTTTAAAACTGATTACTCACCAGTTAGCAAGACTAACTCTTGGATTAGTGGATACTTTGGGATATCAGTTTCTTAGAGTGGTGTTGGAGTATGAGGATGTCATTATTTTGTACATTCAAGGTTTACATACCCACTGATAAATTAACTTATGTATTTACATAAATCCTAATATGACGCTGATATTTTCACCATCATATTAGATAGCTCCCGTAGAGATTTCAGAGCTAAGAGTGTAGCTGGAAAACTTATAGGAGAAGGGACTTGTGAGACCCAATGTTTCCCCCTAGGAAGACCTTCTATTATTTTCCAAGGAGTATGAAATATTGTGGATATGTGTCGATTAATGGACCTTGAATTAGGTGACTGTGAAGAATAATTATTTACTACTGATGATTAATGACCTCTTTGATTAGTTTAGAGGGGCATGGTGGTTCTCGAATATTGACCTCAGATCAGGTTATCACCAACTATGAATACGATACAAGTATTTATCGAAGACAAAATTCTGATGTCTCTATGGTCACTATGAGTACTTGGTGATGTCGTTCAGTGTGATGAACACCTAGAAGTGTTCATGGGCCTCATAAACTGAATCTTTCAGCGTTTCTAGGGTAGATTCGTTGTGTTCTTCATCAATGACATCCATGTGTATTCGTCATATGATGATGAGAATGTTAGACACTTTAGTATGGTTCTAAACACACTTATAAAGAACTAGCTTTATGGGAAGCTCTCAAAGTGCCCATTTTGGATTTTAGAGCTCCACTTAATAAGACACATCATCTCAGAGGCTGGAGTAGGTGGGGATCCAACAAAGGTTGAGGAGGTTCTTTCTTGGGAGCCACCAAATAGTGTCATTAAGGTTCAGTGTTTCCATGGGTTGGAAGGTTAAAATTAGAGTTTTGTACCTGAATTATCCATAGCGGAGACACCCTTGATAGATTTGACTCAAAAGGGGGAGCCTTTCGTGTAAAAGAAAAGGTGATAGTTGTACTTTCAGAAGATGAGGAAGATTCTGATGAGTGCTCCCATCTTGAGATTTCCAAATGAGTGTGTAGAGTACGTTGTGTTCTAATATGCATCAGAGTCCATAACTGGTTATGATTGAAAAAATAGGTAGGAATTTGTTTCCTATGGTTCATTCCAGTTGATACCACATTAGATAAACTACATAACAGAGGATCTTGAGTTATAAGCGGTAGTATTCACATTGAATATTTGATGACACTACCTGATGGGAAATTCTTTTATCATTTACCCTGATCATAAGAGTCTCAAGTATATCTTCTCAAAAAAAATATCATAACTTTAGAGAGAGGTGATAGTTAATGTTCTTATAGGACTAAGACTTTGATATTGTCTATACTCCTAGGAAGGGGAACATGGTGGAAGATTATCTCACCATGATATCTTGTTCTCAGTTGTTGGATGAGGCACTAGAGCAGTTATCCTTATTGTATTTATCCTATATAGACAAGGATAGTGCTAAATATCTTCAGTAAAAGAATTTTACCCCACCATTTTTACTGTGTGTCAGGAATGTTTAGTGAGGAGATACTAGCTGTGAGACCCTACGCATTCAGATATCAACTAATCATGCTCCTTATAGATATTATGAATGTGGGGAGCATGTTATCCTTTTTAAAGGATGGACGGTGGTACCTTTGAAATTGTGGGAGGAGGTTTTTTGGGAGTTTGAAACATCCCCTTTGGCAGTACATTCTAGAGTGGAAAAGATTTACTAGGACCTCATATGTCAGTTTTGGTGGCCAGGCTTGAAAAAACGAGTGGAAAAGTTTGTCTCTTAATTCCTTACTTGTCAGCAGGTGAAGGCAAAGCACCCAGTTCTTGCGGGTGTAATCCAACCCCTTGAGGTTCTAGAGTGGAAGTGGGATGAGATATGCATGGACTTCATAAAGATCATACCACATACATCCCTAGGACATTATGACATCTGGGTGATTGTAGATCAACTCACCGAGTCATCCCACTTCCTACCCATTTGAGAGAAGAGTTCAATAGAGAACTTGTGATCCCTATACGTGAAAATGATAGTCAAGATCTATGGATTCCCCTTGAATATTATCTCGGATGTGATGATTGACTCAAATATTAGTTATGGAGAGGATTTCAGGAGGCCTTTGGGACTCAGTTATGATTTAGCACAACATTTCACCCCCAAAATGATGCCCAAATAGAGTAGACCATTTAGTTAATGGAGGTCATATTGTGGTCTTTCATATTGGACTTTATTCATAGTTTGGAGGATCACCTACCCTTGGTGGAGTTTTCATACAACAATAGGTACCATTCCACCATTGATATGGAACCATTAAAGGATTTGTATAGGTGACTCTATAGGTTACCAAATTATTGGAATGATCCTGGTGAGTCTACACTCATGGGATTGGATTTGGTGAAAACTACAACAGAGAAGGTGGAGATCATCTAGAAAGATATAGGGACTACAAAAGAACCCTCAACAAAAAATTTGGACCGATGATAGAGATCCCTAGTGTTAAAGGAGGGAGACCACCTGAGGATCTTACCTTGACGTGGATTTGAAATATTTTCTAGTGGCAGAAAGTTCTCTCCATGATTCATTAGTCCCTTCCAGATATTTTGTAGAATTGGTGATGTGGAATACAACTTGGCTCTACTACTGTAGTTGGACCAAGAACTTGACATCTTCCATGTGTCACAACTGAGGTGGTACGTGCATGACCCATCTCACATTATTGATTGGGGTGAGCTAGACATCGAGGATGGAGATACCTTTGTAGAGTTCCCAAATGAGATTGAGGATTAGTATGAGAGGATCCATTGTGAGAGATTTATTCCCCTTGTATGTTTCCAATGGAAGCATGAAAACATTCAGGATAGAACCTGGGATCATGAGACCCAAATGTGAGCCCAATATCATCATATTTTGATTAGTTTTTACTCTTTTTGGATGAAAATACCTAAAGCAAAAATAATGTATTTCCTTGTATTTTCCAATTATTATTTTTGGATATTATGTGGATCATTTTCAAGATGAGGCTCTGAGACGGTGTTCAATTCCAACACCTGGTCTTCCCAAAAAAAATTACCAATATATTAAATATCACACACATGAATTTTTCTTATAATATTGGACTACCTCCTAAACTGGGACCCAGATATTTTATCCAATAGAACTATTGGGTTCAGAAGATTGTTTTTTCCCTAGGCGCAGCATAACGTTTGTTGGCGTGAGCCGTTTGAAAAAATTCATCACAAGCGTAAATAATTGAAAAGAATTAAATAACTAATTTTTATTACATTTTTTAATGTAGTTAACTATTTTCTATTATAAGTATATGGTTAAAGAAATTCCTCAGGGATGGATACTCAAACCCGGAAGATTTCAAAAAACCGTTGGAGAACTTCCCAGCGAACAATGACAGATCGAGATCGGATCATGGATCATTGAGCCAACATAGTCTGTAGATCTTATAAATGATGGAAACACATCTATTATTCATCATTGGTCAATCAAAACTGTAGGTATGATGTTCTTTTTGTGATTTCCATCTCATTTATTAATCCTTTATAAATTTAGATCAATTCCATGAACATAATTGATACACACATCATCAGTAGATTTAATTAGATGGAACTGTTTAATTGTTCATTGATGTATTCCTCCTCATTCATCTTCTTATAAAAAAATAATTGAGGCAAAATGAATAATGGTTGAGGTTTATTCCTCACATTTTGTGGATTATGGATTTCTTTCCCCGTTATTTGAAGGATCGTCACATGCATTTACTTTTGGAATGTGGTTCGATGAAATACCCAGTATTCTATCATTTTGTGACCATTATTGGTTAGAAAATATATATACCATGGAGATGGTTTGTGATATATGGTGCGGTCAAGGTAAAATGATGGTGTAGGATAATCAGGAGTGGAACAAATGGATCTGTAGTTCCTATTCTTCTTGACATTGATAAACAAAGATGTTTCTTCATGATAGATAATCTTTCGTGCCAATTTAGATCGCAAAATCCTAAGACGTAGAAACTAGAGGCTGGGATAAACACAGATCTATAGGTTTCTTCAAAGTATACATCTTTGAAGAATCACATGACGATATGGAAGAGGATCTAGAAATAATGAGCAACACAGTGTGTAATCTGTCCTTACACTCTATGTTGGCCCCCTAAGTACGACACCAGGGTTCCAGCTAAAGTTAAATATCACACATTGGGTGAATTGGTAACACATTGTGTGACCCATTCTATGAGGCTTAGTATGTACCTCAGAGAGTACACCGACACTGGAAAAAGAAAATGGCATTGTGGTACGCCATGTACTTGATCATGTACATGGATTAGTGTACATGAACTGGCACCCGGACATGACCATGGTCAACAAACATGATTTGGAAACACATGAAGGATACCATGTGTCTTCACACACCATTTAATTGTTATATATGCCATGTATATGGAGACTTACATGTCGTGTGAGGCTCTTCCACATGGGAAATCATTTTCATAGTTAGAAAGGCCGTGTACCCTCTAATACACACCGTGCACCCCCTTCAAGAGTAATTTTAGCTCTTAATTTTACTATTTTGGATCAATATAGGTTGAGTTTATTCCCTTGGTCTTATCCCTCAAGTGTGAATTGTGATATTACATCCATGTCATGGGATTTTGATCCCCTCTAGAGGTTGAGTCTCTGAAAGAGTTGTGGTGTACCTCTATGAGACTGAAGTGTGATCTGAAATCATCCTTTGTTCCTTATGTGGGGTTTGTGGAATCAGCGTGACCTCCCTAATCAGGGTGTTTATCCTTGATATTCCCAGTTTCTGTATACATTTTCATACCTATTATTGAGTATTAAAACACATTTTCACCAGATACACATTTTTTTGAAGATAAAATGATTTCTTTTGGTGTTCATGGTACATTTGATGTATTTTCAAGTCAAAGTCACAAATCAAGAAAGATCATAACAAATATTGGATTATACATAGTGTGTAATTTATAAACACACACCATCTACTTTCATCCAGACACAGTTTGACCAGACTAAGTACACTCTAATGTTGCCAAACATATGTCACACTTTGTGTACTAATCATTCACTAATTGTATCTTACATTCCAGAAGCAGTTGGAGGCTGAAGTTGAAACTACACACCATGTGGGGAGATGCTACACATTGTGTACCCCAACCAACTGACCACCAATATGTTGAAAGTCATTAGATGGCTCGTCAGATCACCTATCGATGGAGAAACCCAAGAAATACAAGTTGACATAAGTACATGGAGTGTACCTTATGGTACATGCTGTGTAGTTTGGAATTATAAAAATAAGATGAAAGCCCTCTGAGTTTGGGGTTTCACATTCAGGGTGTGGTGCTTCCGTACTGCCATTCAACCTCCTCTAGAATCAAAATGTGAGTTTTTATCTATATTTTCAATATATTTTGTGTAATTATTACCTTCCCATTCTTCCTATCATATCCATGGTATGGGTTTGGTTTCCGCTCAATCCGCACACCATGACTGTGGTCATAAGAGGGTAGTTTTCCCCATGGTAGAGTTGTAATAATGATTGTGAGTGATTTGTAATTGGAATCCCAGAAAGGTTTATTATTATTTTTATAACTTCTTCAATGAAAATTGAACCTTACTTACCATTGGTGTCATATCAGACCAAGAACGACACCAATGGTGAACACTGAAAGAGTTTCAATGAGAAAATCCCTAACCATTGGGTGAGCCCATTGCTGCATGTTAAGGGGTAAACAACACAAACATGTTTTAAGATACTAATTTCCAGACCAAGGGATTAATATTTAATTGGATAATTGTTTATTTTCAGACAAAGAAAGAGTAATTTTATTTAATCCCTACGGTAAATAACTATCATCAAAAAATCCAATGCTAAATAATGATGATTGAATTAATCTCCTATCAGAATTACAACCCCCACAAAATTTTTCTTCTATTTGTTAGGTTCTTATTTTTAATAATTTCAATTTTTTAAGTCATTTCACTTAGTAGATTGTTCCCTTTAATCATTATGTGTGGATAATCAACAAAGACTCTTCTAATTTTCACTTCTCAATTAATTCTATATTCTTTCCATGGGATAAACCCTAACTACTGCTTGCTACATAGTTAGTCGGTTCAGAAGGTAACTTTATATTCTAATTTGGACCACGCCTTTCATTGGGCGGGGTACCAAATTCCAGATTTGTTGCTACGGATCACATAAAGAAACAATGGAATTATTTGTCAAATGATGGTTTACCCATTATTTATAATTTTTCATTCTTATTTTGTTGATTTTTTTGGGAACTGTGACCCCACTTATCATGGATCAATATCAAACTAGGGAGTGGTACAATCCAACTAGAGAATATTTTTATCCATATGATATAGTGTTTTTATACTCATATCCATAAGATTATAATATATAAATGGATGACTGGTTCCAATGCGAGAAATAACCTTGTACATTCTTTACTACACCCTTCTCTTATTCCCCTCTGGAACCATCTTCAGGTAATACAAATATGTTATTATCAATTATGGAGGCCTTCACCACATGCCAGTTAGACCAAACTGAAAAGTTGGGTTGATTGGTAAATATAGTAAATCATATCTATGAGGTAATTTCCAATTTGGATACTCTATTAGAGTTTAAGGATGGATGTTCTGAACCCTTTTCAAATAAGAAAACATGTTTTGAAGTAGGACCCACCTCTTATTCACTAGATATTTCTAAACATACTTTTTTGAATTCAATCATTGAATATGGGAACACATCACACAACATTAATACTGAATTTGACCAATTTTTTATTTCTAACCCCCTAGTAGATTATTTACTTGTCCCAAAGGAGTCTTGTAATTATTTTTTGGTATTTAGTATTTAAATGTTGGAGCCTTATGTTGTATAGAATGTACCAGATCAAGGAAAAAACCAAGTCCACCTTTGGAATCTACTATCCACCTAGCAGGTCTTTTGCAAGTCGTCACCTAGACAACCTAAAGTTCAAGAATCATGGAAACAAAATGAGGGTGCCAGACACATGTGGGGGGTAGCACTATAAAATACACATCCAACATAAGATTATAGATAAGTACCCCAGACTCAAGTCAAGACAAATATCTAAAAAAGGTTCTTTTTATGAAGAAATCCAATAAATCTCTCCTCTATTTTTTCTATTTTTATTAACTACATAACATGTATTTCATATACACACAATGTGTACCACTTCATTTTTTTGACACATGTTTCCAATAGAGTAAACTAAGTTTACCAGCCATGTGTATCCTTATACACTATGGGAAATTATATTTATTGTGTATATTATTATAAAAAAAATTATAAGTAAATATTAATTATTTTAATAAACATGTATGAGGCCAGTGTCGATGTCAAGGTCATTGGAATATCTCTAAGCCAACCCCGGTTCGAATCGCTCCACACCTGCCTTTGGTATATGGATCATTATTTTTGAATCCTTGATTAACTTGAATGGTGTGTGAGATTTTTTTCATAACTAAATAAAATAATTTCGAAACCAAACCAAAATCCATTGTGGGGCTAAGTTGGTTGGGTGGATCATACACTACGAATTCAAAAGACCTGGGGTTCGATTCCTATCAACTAGTTTAGTTCCCTCATTTTTCAAATTAATAAAACCATAGGATGCCTATTTAGGTAGACTTTATGTGGACCATATTTTCATTAATAACTTAAATCATTTTCAAAAATAAGATATCATCCATACGTGATGTGGGCTGATTTGAAGAGTCGTGGCCCAGGGTTCAAATGACCTAGGCTCGACTTCAGCTAATCTTCATACATCATCTCAATTTTCAAAATTTTACTCCACAAACCATGTATCCTTATTTTACATGTGTAGTGATTCACCTATACATTAAACATTAAAATTTAACAAAAAATGTGCATCAAGAAAACCTTCACTCTAGTGGTTAAGGGGTTTCATTCGGATCGACTGGTCACCTGTTCGAATCACACCCCAAGTACGAGACAGAAGGTTGTAGTTCTCATTTTCAAATTTTAGAAAACATGATGTGTATTTCTTCAATACATTACATGTATAGGTTTATTTTTCATTTTTAAATAATATATATTTCTTATATATATATTTATTTATTTTTAAATTATAAATAATAATTATTATACTTGAAATATTAATATTTTAAAAAAATGTTAACATGGTGTGTGGGACCGTACACAAGCCATGTATCTTAGCTATAAAATTCGGGAGCCCTACCCAGCTCGGCCCCACTTCAAGTACCCCCTTTATTCCAATTTTCATTCCCACTCAACTACCTCCATACATCGTCGCTCTCCCAACCCTCTAATCCATCATTTCACTTCGTTTTAGGCACGAATTTAAACATCATTTCCATACATGATCTTGGTATGATGTTTCTCACCTTCTATTTTATAATTTTACTTACATTTAGGGTGATTTTTAGATCGACCTACCATTTACATTCTTCCCTATGTACACAGATAAAATGAAGAACACATGTCATGTACTATAGGTACACGACCAAAAAAGCTATATTGATCAAATTTGAAAATAAATGGCATGTATGTTCATTACACACCATGTACTGTGCCTCATCCCAGTCTTCATGAAAATCCCATGTATTGAGACCACATGATCCAAATCCCATGTATCTACACATACTGTGTTTGGATGGTACACATCGTGTATACTATTCATCAAGAGTAGTCCATGTAAAGGGTGTAATTGCTTAGAAATCCATTCTCTTACACACTCTGTGTAGTTCCTACACAATGTGGGAACTATGTTGTATTCCCCCTCAAGGCCGAGTCCATGTATGGGAACATACATGACCAACACCCCCATGTTATCACAAACGACATGCACACATTAATTCCCACCGTGTACTGAACATTTTTGGAAAATAGGCCCACTCAGCGTGTTTATCTAGGGTACACAGGTTCCTCAACCATTCACACTACATATCATGTACCCAAGATCTACACATTGTGTACTTCTATTTTTATGATTTATCACTTTTCTTCCTTCTTTTTCTTCTACTATTCTTTTTTTTCCTTTCCTTTTATTTCAGCTATAGAAGATGGAGATCATACGAGTGGAAAGAAGACTGTGCCTGATACTGAAGGGGTGAGACCCACATGCCTCCAGATACGACTTAGGCCTTCTACAACACCAGCACCATATCTTTTAGTATGTCAGCCGCCATTCTTGGAAACATTACTTTCTATCCTATCGGCACCCACACCTCCGACCTATGCTAGTCCAAAAACTCCTTATACAATAGACATTGGTTAACCAAATTCCAAAACTACATCATCTATAGTTGTTGAGGGATCCAGTATAGTAGCTCCCACTTCCAGTAAAGAAACTTTGGAGACATACACGACTTCTATGGACCCCAATGTGCCCACACCACCATCTGTTACTAGCACTAATTTAGATCCATCTCCTTCATTTTCTACTCCATCCACTTCCACCACAACTATCCCCTCCACCATAGAAGTTGTTGACTTACCTCAGACTGTCCTAGTTGATACCTGAACATTTCCACACCCCCGCCTCATCTTTGCCGAGGGACATCCTATAGAAGATAAACTATAACATATTTCACACCACATGATATTGCTAAGCTGTTTCTTCTTAGATATCATAGTACCTCAATTTCTAGGTATCTTGGATTAGATCTAGGAGTTTCTAGTTCATAACCTCTTGCTCTACACACTACAGGCTAGGCAGACGACACTACTCACAGACCCTGGAAAAGTTTGTATGAGGGTACAGATTTTACCCCCATCCCACCACCCTAACCCTTGTCTCCACCCACACCAGTCCTGAGTTCTCTGATCTCATTTTCATGTGTCAGAATCTTACTGGGTCTGACCATAGGTATACCCCCACTACTAAAAAGAGCATTCTTTTCATTTCCCATCCTCTTCGTTTCATCCATTGTTGCTTTAGCTCCATCCTTTTTCCATGCCATGAAGGCATGGGTGTTGTCTCTGGTTGAGACAAGGAGCTTCTCACCTCTATCTTCCTGTATGACTATCGTGACCTCCCATGTCTTATTGCTTCTTATTTCCACTCCATGATTTGTATCCTTCATGGAAACTAGAACGAAGCCTTCTATTCCACCAGGTTAGTACACTATCTAGGAGTGTTTGATCCACCTCTCCCTCACAATCACTTTGAATTGCCAAAATATATACTTCATGATGATTCTATACATGAGGATGGTCAAGAATTAGGGATATGACTTTGTGCTCATATAGGATGCCCCGTCTCTTACTGGGGTGAGGGATGACCCAACATTCCCAACTGGTGTTTCAGATCTAGTCCCACCCTATTCAAAATTGGATGTTCCTTCCATTCCCATATCTACTTCTTCCTCCCTTCCATCTTCATCCCTCATCCCCTATTCTTTTGGACCCTCCACATCCCCACCTCCACCCATACCCTAGGCCGATCTCCCCATCTCACTCCACCTATCCATGATGGACGACTATCTAGAACTCCTTAAGAACCACTAGTCATCCATCCCTCGTACATATACATGGATGGAGGGCACGCTACTCTTCATCCTCCATACCTCGGGCATTTCACTTCCACCAACACTTGCTTCAACTCAGACTCCTCATATTTCAGAAGGACTAACATCATTGACCAATCTAGACACAGATTTAATTATCCTATCTATTACAGGACTAGAAACTACCACTATTGTTGTGACAGATATACTCGTTGTGCCTACCACTTAGAGTGAGGACCCAACGCCTCCAGCTTCCACTATCACCGATCCTACATTTTTAGATCTCCCTATTACAGATGATGCCTCTTCTAAGGCCACACAGTTAATGGCTTTTTCACACACACACACACACATAGATATATATATATATATATATATATTGTGCCCATGCCTTTTATGTGATGGTGTATGTGTATACAAAATTACTGTTCCATTTCATCGATAGTCGCAGGTACTCTAGGGATACATGGGAATCTCTTTTTGAGCTCTCCATGAGGGGAGTATCTTTTCAAAGTATCTTTTCATTCATATTTTGAAATTATTTTTTTCACTTCTCCCCGTATTCTTGGAAAACTTTTGTTTCCTTGTATCCTATTATTTTCCTTAATATTTCACTTGGGGGACTAAGTGAAATATTAAGTGTGGGGGATTTTATTTGACCACACTAGGCTTTTCCCTTAAAATGATCTAGGATACATCACTAATTGATGGAATGTTTTAAAATGTGGATTTTTTTTCATTAAATATAGTTATAAATGATAAAGACAAAAATGGAATTTTTAAATTTAGATGGTTAATTTAAATTTTAAATTATTTTAAATGAATACTGATAAAGTTTAATTCATGATTTAAATTCTTGGATATTTACGTTTATTAGACTGCTCATTTTTATTCATCTCATGACTTGATTGGACCATTTTTATTCCTATTCCCAATAAGTATTCTATTAATTTTTGACATATTCTTTATCATACCATCTATCTTTAGATATTCTCGGGATATGTATGGAAACTATAACTTGTGAGTTTTTCTCTTTAAAACATGAAGACTTTGAATCACATTAAAAATATTGAGTTATTTGATTGATATTTTAAGAACCTTTGACCTTGAGACCTTCCCTACATCTGAACTTTGTAAAACCCTTAGAAACAATAAAATTTTGTTATAGGAATCCACAATACAAGACTATTTATCCTTCCTACCCCAATTCTTTGATAATATTGCGTGATTATTCATTTAAGCTTTAGTGTGGGATTTTTGGCTATTCATGGTTTATTTTGGTGACCAGCCATGAAATTAAGTGTGGGGGGAATTTCCCTTTGTTCATTTGGGAAGAAGGGTTCCAAAACCACTATTAATTGTATTCTTAGTGGTCACTTATATTTATATTAAAAAAATTCTAGAGGGACC
Source organism: Viscum album (assembly GCA_963277665.1). NCBI lineage: Eukaryota > Viridiplantae > Streptophyta > Magnoliopsida > Santalales > Viscaceae > Viscum > Viscum album. Next base: position 1,351,919,923 of record OY728158.1, read on the forward strand.
AAATTCAATCATTACACATATGGATGGTTTATGAAACCATGTTGTGAAGGGACTCTCATGGTGAGGGTGACTTGTTTGAGAGATATTATAGGGGATTCATTTTAAGTAGGATTTGTTTTTTAAAAATCATTCTATTTTATTTAATAATCCAGACTCATTTTTCAATACTCCAATGTTATTTTTCACATCATTACCTACCTACCGGAAGCCTTAGAATCATATAAACCTTATTGAAAGACCTTGTAATTTTTTTGATTTGATTTCTAAAGTGGATAATGAGAATACTTTCATGCCTATATCTAGAGTTCATATACTAGATATTGAGTATAACTTTGATAAAATTATCTTGAGTGATGAGTGTGGTAATTTATGGTGAGGTAAATCATTAAGTGGCATATTTATTTTTGAAAAGTTGAACAATATGGATACAAGAGAATGGAAAATCATTAATTTAATTATATAGGAGGCTTTATTAGAGTATATTTGAAATTAAAATATGTCTTATGTATTTCTAAAATCCATTTTTATGCCTATAATATTTATAATTATAATTAAATTAATTCTTATCTTTTTAGAGTATGGATTTTTTTGATTTGATGTTGAGATTTTTCTTGAGGGGAAGAAAATGAATAAGTGTGTGGGAGATTGATGTGATCAGTTTATGTATACATTTTCATACCTATTAGCGAGTATTAAATTTTTTTTCATTTGATACATGTTATTTTTTAGATAAAATAATTTATTTCGGTGTTCATAGTACTGATTGAAAATTAATTTTTTTATTATCAAAGTACTTTTGGGGGAAAAAGTGAGAAACCAAAATGTCCAACAAAGACCACATAACAAGAATAATAGAAAATCCCCAAAACAAACAACTAGATCAGCTCCTCCCCAGCGAGTGTACCCTGACATGAGCCTTCACCACTGTAGGACCCTTTAACAAGCAGTCCCATGCAGAAAGAACGAACATGAAACCGATGGTTGAGCCATAACCTATCAACATTCAAGTCCAAAAGACCCTCCCCAAAGTTCATGGTACATTTTAGGTATTTTCTTGAAAAAATCACAAATAGGGAAAGATTAGAAGAGAGATTGGACTATAAACTACATGTACTTTATAAAAACATTTTTGTACTTTCTTCTAGACATGGTTTGGCCAAACTGAGTACATGCCCATATAGCCAACCATATGTCACACACCATGTTATACCCATTCAAACATTATTTCCTACTTTCAAGATGTGGTTGGTGGATAAAGTTTAAACTACACACCATGTGGGGTGGTGCTACACATCGTGTACCCCCACCAACTGTCACGACCCCCTCCCACCAAAGATGCCCCTCCTGAGCTGGAAATTGTGGAAGGGAGATAATAACCTCCGAGTCCTGCCTCTACTAGGCCCAAGAGTGGCGACTAGCACCAAGGGTATGAGTTTTTCACAGATATGGGAGGCATTACCCTTTTTATTAATTTAAGATCGGGAAATAGGATGAGTCAAACACCAAGAAGAAGAAAAGGAACAAGTGTAGAAATAGCCCAAAACAAATCCCATATGCATGCTTTATAAAATAGTGAAACAAAAGTACAAGTACAGAAAAGCTCCAAATACTATTCCAAAAAGTAAAGGAAAACAACAACAGCAAACAGCAGAAACTCCCCCTGCCTGACTACTAAGGTCCCGCATAGTCCATGTAGTCCTCCTGAAAACCTGAAAGCAAATTTAGGGTGAGCATACAAGTATACTCAGTAGGGAATCCTAAAGCTCTCATGAACAAGTTGGGAGACATCCTAATGCCCCGTGAGAAAACAGAAGAACCAAAACCTAGAAAGGAATCTATCCACCCATCCTCACTAGTCACACTCACCAAGTAACAAAAGTCAATAGAGTATAGTAGTAAAGTTATCAAAGTATGGGTACCCCACACCACCTTCCCACTGGGTACTTCTCAAGCCCTCACACCTAACGCTCTGATGCTTCCCCCTCTTCTTGAGCTAGTGCCACAACATGTCCATACGAAGCTCGATCTAGTGTCGCAACCTGGCCATATGAAGCTCATAGTAACCCGCCGGCACACAATCCTCGGCCATAACCACATCTCATCCCGAAGACGCCTGGGAACATATCACACCTCATCCTGAAGATTCTTGGGAAACATCTGTCATAACCTGCCTGAAAGAACTTGGACTATAAAAACCTGGAAGAGGGAGCACAGGGAAGAACATTAACCAGCCATCCTTTGGATGTCTGAGAATCTCACCCCCCGTCCCATGGGTGTTTGGCACGTAGTGCTCAACATGGGTGGGGTGCGTAAGGAAACATAAAACATACAGATTTATATAAGTATAACAACCACTCAGCCCATCCTAAGGCTTCTACACAAAGATCTAAGCACGTGCCTTGGCACTGCTACTTCAAGAGTATGCACACAACAATAAATCCCAAAACCCCATTTAATGTTTTCATGTTTCAACAACTTTAGTTATCAGTATATTAACTATCGAGCAACTATAAACAACCAAATTGGATCAAGCTGTCATAAAACATATCCCTTCCATCCACAAATCAAGTTAGGAAAACACAAGAAACACAAACAAGCCCCTTCTTATTAACCAACCAACCCCATTGATTATTATTCCCATTCCATTACCATGACCCACCATTCATTAACTCTTCCAATTTTATTTATTAGTCAAAACCCATAGTTTGTTCACATTCAAACCCATCCCTACATCCATTCTACCAACCACCATAACCACAATCACACCGAAACCCGTACATCATCATCCCTTTGATACCATTTATCACAACCCCACTACAGATCACCAACATAGCATTCACACCAACCCACAACCAATCCAATCGCAACCTCGCTGCTCACCCGATCCACAACAACCCACAAAACACACCCTTCACTTAAATAAACCCTAACCAGCACCCACATGTTTATTATTTCAATTTGTTCAACCGGGGTGATCAGACAAGGGTTCCAGGTATTTAATCAGCCAACATTATGTGATTAACCAATTTCAAATTCAATAAAATTTCCATCCATAAGAAAATACAGAAGGAGAGGGAAACATTTAATTGCATAAGCAAAGGCCCCCAATGACCATGATTTTTAGTAGTCAGAAGCTCATTTAATTCACAACATAATATCACAGGATATAAATAATGTAACTGCATTCACAAACTTCCCATCCCCGTTATATAAGCCAGTTATTATCTTTTTTAAACTGGTTCAAATGTGTTTCATATAAACAAGAGGACACCCACCACGCATGATTCACAAATTTAGAGAGAAGAAGGTAAGATCCCTACCTCAACAGGATCTGATGTCCTTCTACAAACACGACCACCACGATCACAAGGATTCTCCTAGAACAACTTCACCCACCAAGGATGAAACGAAACCACCGAATCAACAACACAAGAAACTCCCCCAACACAGAGATCACATGCCGTATCATGGAAAGAAAACAGGAGAAGTAGGATCGGAAAGAGAATACAAGAACAGAGGTTTAACATACCTTTTTAGAGTCGTTTGTCAAAGACCGTCGTTCCCGTCAATTATCAGCAGTCCGCTCAGTTGGAAACTGCAGAGGGGAAGTCGAAGAAGTGGGAACAGAACAGGTTGTATGATATTCTCCTCGCTGACATGATCCTGCATTCACTGAGGGATCGACGATCGGAGTCCGGATGAAGAAGTTAGGAGGATGACTTCTCAGTCATCCATGAGTGTCGTCGTGTGGATAAGAAGGGTCCGAAAATAATATGTTACCCTCTCTTAAATAGGATAAGGAAATAAAAAACGTATTCAAAATGAATTAATGAATACTCGCCATAACCGTACAATAGTTACGCTGCTTTACTGGTCAATACATGACACTTCACGTGATTTCCATGCGTTTTGATAATATGATAATAATAAATTAATATTTAGCGTTTCTTTGACCCGAGGAAAAATTCATAAAAAGATATTCATCATTGGTCTTAAAAAGACTATCTTTATTTCAGGGTCACAGTATCACAGACGGTTCGTCATTCCGACACCGTATGAAGAAGTTACGGTCGAATTAAGATTATTCGACCAAAACCATAATAATGATATTTTATAATATAGTTAATTATATAAATATACTCATTTCAAGGGGGGAAAGGAAACACGCATGAACTCCCTCATCACCATGCGACTCCCCCTTATTTCATTTATTATAATAATAATATCATTATATGAATATTATTTATTTAAGGGAAAAAATCAAACCCCTTGTGCGCCTCCTGTGCACCAACAACACCCCCCCCGTTTCATGGGTTGATTTATTTCTTACATCCATTGATTGTTTTAATATTATATTATATAAATATTATATAAGTTATATAGTATATAAAAATCAATTATTCTCCATGCGCCTCGAAACCATTTCATTTAATTAAATTAAATGACAAAACAAAAATAATATAACATACATATTCAACCCCTTTTTAATACATTTAATTTCATGAACCTCTCACACATAGTTTTACGCCATCATTGTTATTTATTGTTTTTCAATAATAACAATTCATAAAATTATTTTATTAACTCATCACCATTATTATTTTCAATAATTATAATATTTACGCTCATCACATTGACCACGTTCAACCACCCCGATGGATATCTGAATCTGACCCTGCCACGTCAATGTCGCATAAAATCCATCAATTTAATTATTTAATTCTATTTATTTTTATTTCACACTGATTAAATTGAAACCACTTTTATTAAATTAAAACCATTCAATTTAATAAACCCAACATATTTTTACGCCACCATTATTATTATTCTTATTTAACATAATAATAATAACAAACTCACCTTTAATTTTATTAACGCGCCATCATGCTTCCACTGCGCATCTTCATTTATTTGTTTCCAATAAATACCATGAATCATTTCATTAATTTCTCATTATTATTAATATTATGAATAATATTAATAACACAACACCCATTATTATTAATCAAATTTAATTTCAATAATTACTCAATTAAAAATAAACCGCATGTTTCATTTATCAACGTCTAATGGGTCACACACCTTCCCACTTCACATCATTAATAATAACAACACCCATTAAATCATTTTATCATGATTATTCTCTTTTTAGTTTAATTAATCACACAATTTATGTCATCATCATTATTATTTAACATATTTTTACATTATCATCAGTATTAAAAATTATCATCATAATGCGCATCGTGTTGACCAAATTGATTTCAACAAAGGAATGGACTAGAGGGGTCCGGGCCATTACATCAGATACCTCTCAAAACATTCTCGTCCTCAGGAATTAAAAACCAACCCATAAGAAATAATGGATCCGAACAACCACCCCGCAAGATACCTCTCAGGGCTCTCGTCATAACAGGAAACAACTGACAACCCTAATTATATGGGTTCGGAATTACTTCTCCCATACGAAGATATTATTCGCTTTAGGTGGAACTAACTCACCTGCACAGGTTTAATCGCATCCACATTAATGCATCTCGATTAGGAATTACGTCTTCCGACTTCCATATATTAGGATTTTCCAAACCTACACTGCCCCCAACACCATACAAAACAACAATAAATTTCCCGAACACATGGATTGAGAAATTCCATCTCCCATGTCGAGATATTATCCGCTTTAGGCGACACTGACTCCCCTGCATGGGTTTAATCTCATCCACATTAATGTGTCTCAATTAGGGATCAGGTCCTCCTCTCCCCACATGTTATGACTCTTCACACACACATTTAAAGGAAAGAGGGAAACAACTTAGCCTTATAAACTCATGAAAACAAGGCCCAGGCCCAAAGCATGGGTGAGAATGAGTTTCAACAAAGGAGTGTGATTCGCCAAAACATAAATGATAGAATTTAAGTAAAACTGAAAACATCTATCTCGGTCTCCAACCTTGCTAGGTTTGCCGCTTCTTTTGTGTTCAACTGTCCACGTCCCACTCCTCTGCCTCTCTGTTGACGTCCACCTCCTTGACCATGTCCCGGTTGGGGTCCTTGAGGAACTCCCTATGGATGGCCACCACTTCCTCTAGCTTCCCTTGGAGGGACTAGAGGCTGTTGCTGCTGGAAGGGTCAGGCTGGGAACTGCTGTTGGGGTTGGGGCTGAACCTGGCCAGTCCCTCCATACTGAGTCTGGAAAGGGAAATATCTTCGAAGATTCCCACAATTCCCACATGCAAAGAACCTCGGTCCCTGACCCATAGAAAACGGGTGGAAATTGTGAGATTGTTAAGGGACCTGCTGAAGTCTGCTCCCTGCCGGTCGAAACTTGGAAGGTCCTGTTGCTGGGGATCTACTGATGATCGCCTCCTTCTTGGACAAACTTGGGTGACTCCTCTCTCGTGGTGGACCTACTTGAGAGTGCATCCTCTCGATTATCTCTGCCTTCTTCTGTACTTCCAGGTATGTTGGTAAGGTGAAAGGGGTCACCGCGCACCGAATAGAGGGGTGGAGTGCCTCCTCCAATTGTCTGGCTCGGGAATCCTCATCCAGAATGAGATTCGGGAAAAAACAGAGGAGATCCTTGAACTTGACCCCTAGTTCCCGCACTGACATGCTTCCTTGTTGGAGAGGCAAAAACTCCTTCCTCTTCTCGGCCTTCCTCTTCGAGGAACGAAATTCCCCACAGAACTCCTTCTCGAAGTTGTCCCATTGAACTTTTGTCTCCTTCCCCTCCCCAAGGTAAAGCATCCACCACTGACGTGCCGCTCCTCGTAGCTGGCTTACTCCTAGAGGAACCCAGTACTCTGATGGAGCCCTGATCACCCCAAAGGTGATCTTGAGTTCCTCCAACAAACTCTCTGATTTCGTATCTGAAGTGCGGCCTTCATACTTCTTCAAGCTCTATCACTGGAAAGCACGAAACGTGCGCTGCCACAAGTTGTCTTCCTCCTCTCAGTCAATCCTCAGCTGATCGACCGTCTGAATCTGCTGGGCCTTGACTGCCCGAGTCACCCGGGAACGACGTCCAGGTGCCATAACTATATGGTAAACAAAGAACGCCTAAGCCCAAGTAGCAAGGAAATTTTCTCAAGGTTTCATTTTATCATTTTATTTTAATTTCTTTCCCAAAACACCCGAATCAAGTAAAACACAAATCATTAAGATGCTTGTACCTTTCCTAGGGTCTCTACCCTGTAATCAATGTAGTATTACTTGGTCATTCAGTAAGATCAGAGTCTTTGTATCAGATCATGAGGGGCCCTAAAATACCATGTCCTAGTCGGTCTTCCTTGGCCTATGTCACGCAACAAGATCAACCAACACTGTTTCCCTACCATCCCATGCAATCTTCACTGTGCCTAAGTCCAGAATTCATCCTATCTCTCAACCATCAGCTCTGATACCATTCTTTCATGACCCCCTCCCACCAAAGATGCCCCTCCTAAGCTGGCAATGGTGGAAGGGAGATAATTACCCCTGAGTCTCACCTCTAGTAGGCCCCAGAGTGGCGACTAGCACCAAGGGTATGAGTTTTTTCACAAATATGGGAGGCATTACCTTTTTGTTAATTTAAGATTGGGAAATTGGATGATTCAAACACCAAGAAGAAGAAAAGTAACATGTTTAGAAATAACCCAAAACCAATCCCATATTCATGCTTTATACAATAGTGAAACAAAAGTACAAGTACAGAAAATCTCCAAGTATTTTACCAAAAATTAAAGGAAAACAATAACAATAAACAGCAGAAACTCCCCCTTCCTGACTAGTAAGGTCCCGCACAGTCCCTGTAGTCATCCTAAAAACCTGAAAGCAAATGTAGGGTGAGCATACAAGTATACTCAGTAGGGAAACCTAAAGCTCCCATGCACAAGTGGGAAGACATCCTAATTCCCCGTGAGAAAATAGAAGAACCATAACCTAGCAAGAAATCTATCCACCCAGCCTCACCAGTCACACTCTCCAAGTAACACAAGTCAATAGAGTATAGTAGTAATGTTATCAAAGTATGGGTACCCCGCACCACCTTCCCACTAGATACTGCTCAAGCCCTCATGCCTAATGCTCTGATTCTTCCCCCTCTTCCTGGGCCAGTTCCGCAACATGGTCATATGAAGCTTGAGCTAGTGCCGCAACCTGGCCATTCAAAGCTCATAGTAACCCACCGTCACACAATCCTCGACCATCTCAAATCACATCCCGCCAGCACACAATCCTCGTCTATAACCACATCTCATCCCGAAGACACCTGAGAACATATCACACCTCATCCCGAAGATTCTTGGGAAACATCTGTCATAACCTGCCCGAAGGAACTTGGGCTATAGAACCTAGAAGAGGGAGCACAGGGAAGAACATTAACCAGCCATCCTTTGGATGTTTGAGAATCTCACCCCCCGTCCCATGGGTGTTCGGAACATAGTGCTCAACATGGGTGGGGTGCGTAAAGAAACATAAAACGTACAGATTTATATAAGTATAACAACCACTCATCCCATCCTAAGGCTTATACACAATGATCTGAGCATGTGCCTTGGCACTGCTACTTCGAGAGTATGCACACAATAATCAATCCCAAAACCTAATTTTATGTTTTCATGTTTCAACAGCTTTAGTTATCAGTTTCTTAACAACTGGGAAACTAACAACAACCAAACTGGGTCAAGCGTTCATAAAAACGATCCCTGCCATCCACAAATAATGTTAGGAAAACACAAGGAACACAAACAAGTCCCTTATTATTAACCAACCAACCCCCTTTATTATTATTCTCATTCCATTACCATACCCCACCTTCATTAACTCTTCCACTTTTATTTATTATTCAAAGCCCATTGTTCGTTCACATTCAAACCCATCCCTGCAGCCCTGCTGCTAACCACCATAACCACAATCATACCGAAACCCATACATCATCATCCCTTTGATACCATTTATCGCAGCCCCACTTCCCATCACAAACATAGCATTCACACCAACCCACAACCAAGACAACCGCATCCCTACTGCTCACCCGATCCACAACAACCCACAAAACACCCCCTTCACATAAATAAACCCTAACCAGCACCCACATGTTTATTATTTCAGTTTTTTCAACCGGGGTGATCACACAAGGGTACCAGGTACTTAATCAGCCAACATTACGTGATTAACCAATTTCCAGATTCAATAAAATTTCCACCCATAAGAAAATATGTAAGGAGAGGGAGACATTTAATTGCATAAGAAAAGGCCCCCAATGACCATGATTTTCAGTAGGCAGAAGCTCATTCAATTCACAACATAATATCACAGGATATAAATAATGTAACTACATTCACAAACTTCCCATCCCCGTTATATAACCCAGTTATTATATTTATTAAACCAGTTCAAATGTATTTCACGTAAGCAAGAGGACACCCACACCGCATGATGCACAAATTTAGAGAGACGAATGTAAGATCCCTACCTCAATAGGTTTTTATGTCCTTCTACAAACACGACCACCACGATCACAAGGCTTCTCCCAGAATGACTGCACCCACCAAGGACGTTACGGCACCACCGAATCAACAACACAAGAAACTACCTCAACGTGGATATCACATGTCGTAGCATGGAAATAAAATGGGAGAAGTAGGATCGGAAAGAGAATACAAGAACAGAGGTTTAACATACCTTTTTAGAGTCGTTCGTCAAAGACCATTGTTCCCGTCAATTATCAGCAGTCGCCTCGGTAGGAAACTACATAGGGAAGTCGAATAAGAGGGAATGGAACAGGGTGTATGATGTTCTCCTCATAGACATGATCCCGCATTCACTAACAGATCGACGATCAGAGTCCGGATGAAGAAGTTAAGAGGATAACTTCTCAGTCGTCCATGAGTGTCGTCGTGTGGAGAAGAAGGGTCCACAAATAATATGTTACCCTCTATTACATAGGCAAAAAAAATTAAAACCATATTCAGCATGAATTAGTGAATATGCGCTGTAACCGTACAACAGTTACGCTACTTGACTGGTCAACACACGACACTTCACGCGATTTCCACGCGTTTTAATAATAATGATAATAATAAATTAATATTATGTGTTTCTTTGACCCAGGGAAAAATTCATAAAAAGATATTCATCTTTGGTCTTAAAAATAATTTCTTAATTTCAGGTTCATAGTATCGCAGACGGTTCTTTATTCCGACATCGTATGAAGAAGTTATGGTCGAATTAAGATTATTCGACCAAAACCATAATAATGATATTTTATAATATAATTAATTATATCAATTTACTCATTTCAAGGGGGGGAAATGAAACATGCATGAACTCCATCCTCACCATGTGTCTCCCCCTTATTTCATTTATTATAATAATAATATCATTATATGAATATTATTTATTTAAGGGAAAAAATTAAACCCCATGCGCGCCTCCTGTACACCAACAACAACCCCCCCCTTCATGGGTTGATTTATTTCTTACATCTATTGATTGTTTTAATATTATATTATATACATATTATTTAATTAATATAGTATATACAAAGAATGTATTCTCCATGCACCTCAAAACCATTTCATTTAATTGAATTAAATGACAAAACAAAAATAATATAACTTACATATTCAACCCAGTTTTAATACATTTAATTTCAATTACCTCTCACACATAGTTTTACGCCATCATTATTATTTATTTATTTTCAATAATAACAATTCATCAAATTATTTTATTAACACATCACCATTATTATTTTTAATAATGACAACATTTATGCTCATCGCATTGACCACGTTAAACCACCCCATTGGATATCTGAATCTGACCATGCCACGTCAATGTCGCATAACATCCGTCAATTTAATTATTTAATTCTATTTATTTTTATTTCACACTAATTAAATTGAAACCACTTTTATTAAATTAAAACCATTGAATTTAATAAACCGAAAATATTTTTACGCCACCATTATTATTATTATTTAACATAATAATAATAAAAAACTCACCTTTAATTTTATTAACGCACCATCATGCTTCCACTACGCATCTTCATTTATTTGTTTGAAATGAATACTAGGACTCATTTCATTAATTTCTCATTATTATTATTATTATGAATAATTTTAATAACACAACACCCATTATTATTATTCAAATTTAATTTCAACAATTACTCAATTAATAATAAACTGCATGTTTAATTTATCAACGTCTAATGGGCCACACACCTTCCAACTTCACATCATTAATAATAATAACACCCATTAAATCATTTTATCATGATTATTCTCTTTTTAGTTTAATTAATCACACAATTTATGTGATCATCATTATTATTTAACATATTTTTACATTATCATCAGTATTAAAAATTATCATTATAATGCGTGTCGTGTTGACCACATAGATTTCAACAAAGGAATGGACCAGAGGGGTCCGGGCCATTACACCAACCAACTGTCAACACGTTGAAAGTCATTGGGTGGCTCTGCGGATCACCTATTGGTGGAGAAACAAAAGAAGTATATGTCTACCTAAGTACACATTTCGAAATTTATGGTACACACCATGTAGTTTGGAATTCTATAAATAAGAGGGAAGCCCTCTGAGTTTGCAGTTGGACATTCTAGGGGATGTGTTTCCTCCCTACCATTCAACCTCCTCTAGAATCCAAATTTGAGTTTTATCCCTATTTTCATTCAGGATTAGACTAATTCTTCCCTTCCCCGTCTTCCTACCATATCCATGGTAGGGGTTGTGTTTTTTTATAAATCCTCATACCCTGAACATGGTAATAAGAGGCTAGTCTTCCCTAGGTTAGGGTTGTAATAATGATTGTGTGTGATTTGTAATTGAAAATCCAAAGTGTTGTTTTATTATGATTTTTGTTTACAACTTTTTCAATGAAACCATAACCTTATTTACTATTGGTGTTGTATTACACCAAGATCGAAAACAATGGAAAAAATATAAGGAGTTTAAATTAGAGAATACATTGCAATTTTGTGAGCCCATTGTTGATTTTTAAGGTGTAATGAACCTAAACATGTTTTAAGTAGTTAATTACTAGACCAAGGAATTAACCTTTAAATGAATAATTGTTTATTTTTTATACCAATAAACAATGATTTTATTGAATCTTAATAGTAAATAAATTTTATATATAAATACATTACTAAATAATGATGATTTCATTAATCTCCGATCATAATTACAATCTTGACACACTTTTTGTTCTATTTGTTATTTTCTTATTTTGTTTAATTTCAAATTTTTCAAATAATTTCACTAAGTATATTTTTCCTTTCACTACTTCTATATGGATAATCGAACGGGACTTTAATAATATTTCCATCTCCCTTGATTCTATATTCTTCTGTGGGATTGACCTTGACTGCCTTTATTGACTTAGTTAATTACTTCAAAACAGATCTTTAAATTCAAATTTGGATCACACCTTGAGAGAGGTGTGGTACTAGTACACCATCTAGTAGGACATATCTGTAAGGTTGGAAGTATCATTGAAATATGATCCCCTACATAGTAGGTTGATCTATATTTGGGTTCACAGTGTCCCCCATTTGTTTTTGGTATGACCCCCTATCTGTGTATCAAGGTCTTTATTAGAATACTGAGCTTTCATGGGTGGGTCCAAATTATCTATACCTATTCATCGAGTGTCTATGATTATATATTAGCTCAGTGAGTGGTTTATACCATAATGAGATTTTATGAAAGCATAATCTTGTGGCTAGAAGTTGGTGAGGACTACCTGGTGGCTTGGTATCTTTCATGGGTATATCTAGGTGTTTCTGTTATACATTAATTATTATATTTTTTTTATTGAGATAAATTTGCATGGATCTTTAGGTATTGTGTTTTCAAAGATTATTACAAAGTATTTTTATAGCCACCCCTTCATGGATTTCTCCTACACGTGTCATGTATTATGCATATGGAGGCCCATTTGACGGTGTCTTGGGAGGACAGAGTGTGGATACTCATAGATATATCTTTCCAAAGAAAAGTGTTTTATTGGGGCCATTAATTTGACTTAATCCTCTCCCTTAGAGTAGGCTAGACTCTTAGTAGTTTTGGTTGGGATTTTATTTGGACCCTTTTTCTGATTTCAGTACCTTCCTATATTACTCTATTGTGTGAGCATATATGTATGCATGAATTTTTTAATTTTTTATATTTCTGACTCTTTTGGTATTGGAGATGTGTTTGTTTGTACTGGTACTTTAGGACAACGTCTTTCATTTGCTGGATATGCCTACTCGGAATTGGTCACTAGAGTCTGGCCTATTGGAGGCATGCTTGGGGTTGTCATAGGTCGGACCTTGGGTGGTTAGGTCATGATATTACTTATTCAAATATGGGGTGATTAGGAATAATTTCACTAATTCCCATCCCCTAAATATAAAATTCTATCAGACTTGGACTCCTACAATGTAATAGCTTCTAGAGAGTTCACAATGCTAGAAAATGTGAAATATAGTTCAAAAATCCAATGAAATTCTAATATTTTAAATATAAAAAGGACTCATGAGAGGATGGATATGTATGAAGATAGGATCTTGAATTATAACCCTCAATAACAAAACAATTCACCTAATGTGAGAAATCCAAAATCTCAAGGATCTTGATAGCTTCCCAGGAAAAGTAACTCCCATCCTTAAAATGCATTGCACCTAACCCAAGGGCCATTAAAAATGAAAAAATAATAATAAGATCCTATTGGTAGTCGCTATGGAAGCTATCTAGGATAGACTCTAACCAATAGGTTTTGGGGAATATTTACCACCACCTTTACCCCTAGGGTCATTAAATCCAATGAAGGTCTTGAAGATGATTACGAAGACTCCAAATCAACCCCATCCTGAAGGACTGGGGGAATTTTTAAGACGTCTCACATCCTAGGAGTCCTAAAATCCTAAAAAAGTTTAGAGAGTACCAGTTGAGACCGTACATCAACCAAAACCCTCAATGATATAGGAAATTATTACCATATCCTCTGAGGATACCAGTCTTCTCTAGACTGGGTGGTGGTTACTAATCGCTGGAACCCCATCTATTTCTCTAATTTCATGACATTCCCCTTTCAGTAGGATCTATCTTAGAAATCATGGTAGGAGGAACCCTCAATGGAACTATGTATAAACCAGAAGTTGGGGGAGCTCTCACAAAAAAAATCAAACCCCACAAGGATCATAAGACAAAAAAATCAAATGAGAGAAAAGGTTATTGGCAACACCTTGATGTGAATCTTGATGTGGAAGCAAGCAGTATAACACATCCCTATTGCTCAGTGAATGATGATATGATTCCTTGTGATAGATATTCCTTAATGAACATCATCATCATCATTCATGTATATGATATGGTTCATGATGTGGATGTTAAGGGACATAGTGAAGAATAAGTACTTCAAGAGGTGGGTTTCACCGATGCACCAACTGAGGTTGCACGTACCCAAAATCAGAGAATGATCTCGAACATGGAGCCTCTAAATTATGATCTGCCTCCCCTAGATACTATTCTAATATGGATCAAGGTAAGGATGTGGTTATATCCAACTCTCCATCAAGAAGGACTCAAATCCCCTCTGTGGAAGTGATATTACCAAAGTACCAAGATAAAATATCAAACTAAAGACATCTTAATAAGGAATTACTTAGGGGAAATATTCACCCTGATTATCACTCCTCATTCAAAGTAGATGAATATGTACTAACCCTATGAGAAGATGTTAACCTATCTACATGGATGAAATATTATCATCAATCTAGACCAATATTTTAATATGTTATGGTGGAAGCCACCCCTATATCCGGATAATCACTCGGTCCCATCACCGATTGAAAATATAAATTTGATGAATATAGGGTGACCATATCCCGATTCACCCACTTATTATGCTCAAAATATATTTCAAACATTAGTACCCCATGAAATCCTCAACTTCATCATGCATCTTTCTACTCAAAAGGAAGTTGTGTAAGAGTGGTGTGCCCCTATACATCTTGAAAGAAAGTTATATCCTAAATGGGTAACTGTCACTCCACCTCTACCAAATTATAAAAAACCCTATTTTCTTAAGCTTCGATGATATAAGAGATCTAGACCAACACCTCACACACTTTTTGTCTCAATGTGGCCCCATGATGGGACAATGAGACCAAAAAGAGGTACAATAATAGAGATATTTTTTCAAACACATTTTGAACAAGATTTTTTCTAGTTTAGCTGTTTCCCGGTATGGTTTATCACTGACTGGGAAAACCTTCATCATTAATTCTCTGCCAATTCAGCTTTATGCTATAAAAAATGATTTTTGAATTATAAAACTCTAAACAATGTGATAATGAAATTGGGGCTAACTTTATATTTAGATGGAAGAGCTTGATGTATTCAGTCAGTATTCCTCTCCCATAAGACCAGTTCCTAGAGTTGCGTAAGGAAGACCTCCATGATGAACTATAGACACCCCTAATCCCCTTGAAATATATGGGCATGTTCCAAGACTGTGCAGACATGGCTTAATGTGTGAAAGAAGTTTTATCAAAACCATGTCCAAATCCAATCCCACACCCACAGAATAAGGAGGCAGTTATATTAAGGAAAAAAATTCCATTTTCTTGCTCAACAAACTGCCAATGTTCACCAAAGAACTCATGTAGGACTTGCATCACCCGATGCCTCTCATCGAGTTGAAATAAAAGAAAAAATGCCCATGCATGGAGGAGAAAATAGATCAAGGAAACCTATAATTTTAGTAATATAATAAAATATTATATTCTTTAAAAAATAAATAGTTTTTGGGTTATTACCTCATTTATGTGGAAAAATATCTTCAAGATACCAAAGCCCAGGAAACCCAATTTGGTTGTCCTGAGGGATTTTTATGGATCTTTAAATATTTATAGGGGGATAGGTCATGCCATATAATAATGTTTTCTCTTCAAGTACATCCTCTAGGGAATGTTTGATTTTGGATAGTGATACTAGGAAATTCATTAGTATAGGGAGATCATGTTTCCACCAATCAGTTTGAAGAAAAATACGGTTAATAAGAAGTTTTTTCTAGGTTTGAACACAACATAGATAAATGAATGTCCCGAAATACTTTTTATGAAGCTCACTCCATCCTCAAAACAAAAATTCATCAACCATGTAAGATTCTGGAATTTATTATGTCACCTAAGGGGATATATTTACACTCAAATTCCATGGTAATATGTAATCTTATGAATAAAAATAATGCGCAATAACAAGAGTTTAACATGAATCCCAAACTAGCCTTAAGTCTTGAGAATTTTTCTCCCTCGTCATATGGACCATGGGAACTACCTTATCTAATGGAGACATTATTAGATGAAGATATTATCTTCATCGCTACTAATTTTATTCACTTATCAGACCCATTATATGATGATGGATATTTATGTGAACCCATGTTCAGTGTACCTGATCAAGGAGCTATAAGAAAAGGTTGCAGAACCTAAGGAATCAAGGGAAGACGTAGCCATCATTGAGACCCATATCTCAATCACATCCCCACTAAATCCAAATATGTAGATTAAACCCATTAACAAGAACTTTGGTGATCCAAACATGAATATAAAAACAAGGTAGAGTCCTATTAGTGTCATTGGACAATAGTTATTTTTGATGAATGGCTAGTTGGAATGTAATTATCTAATCATCATAAGAGATTTGAAAAACTAACTTTTACTAATATGAAAATGAAATTTATGCACCCAACTCATATACAAACACTATGTCCTTCTACCTCAAGTGTTTCTTCCCCTAATGAACATGCTAAGGAGAAACCCCACATTGTAAATCACAAACCTTTATTTCAAAAGTACAACATACTGAAAAAACATCTAACCAGACCTAATAAGCTCTAAATCTTGGATTTGATCCAACACTAAAAAGATATAAAGGATACATTTTTCGAGGCCCTAAAGAGCCCCAAGATATTTGATATACAAGTCTTTATGACTAAGGTTATCAACAATAAATAAATCATGAAAAATTCCATGAAATTATCTCATTCATAGAGTAAGATCATTATGAATCTATTTAGCGGAATATAATACACTTATATGTTTCAGGAAAGCATAAAAATATTTACATTTTATGGGATCTAGTTTAAAATGACTATGGGATTAATCTCATAACATTATGGACACTAAAATATTTGGCATACAGTGATGAATAGTTTTCTCTAATGAAGATGGAACTTCAAGTGTATGGAAAGAGTGAAAAAATTCCCCTCCAAAAGATCAAGCTCAAAGAACAAGAAATTTTATTCAACATTGGATGTCCATACGTATCCCTCTAATGATAATAATAATAAAGAGGAAAATAGGATTTTCCAAAATATAACCTGGATTTCCTTTGCATTTCAGGATATCAATGTTTTGTCTGGTAGCATCCCATACTTCATTAGGGATATTGATTCCCCCATATTATCTACAGTGTCTAAAGATAATCCCATTTAATATGAAATAGAACATTAAGGGGGTGATCTTAGGGATTCCCCACCATCATTTGAGGAATGAATCTTCACTACCATCATTGAACTCGAGTAGTTAAATTAGGCGATAAAATATGACACATGATCATGTTCGATCAATGTTGAAATACCCCTAGAGGAGCAAGTAATATGTATCTACTTCTTAGTGTAATATTGTTTTGTGTTAACATGGAAATATACAGAGACACCTAGGATGGATCCCATTATTTCTACTCATCATCTGGTCCTTCTATGTGACCTTCAAGGTTTCAGGTAGGTATCTTGAAAAATTCACCCCTTTCATTCTTCCAAATTGGAGTTTAAATTAAAATAAATTTATCAAATCCACCTTTATATGAGAGGTGAAACACCAGAAATGTATTTCTAAATTCATTCCTACCATGAAAAAGAATGGTCAGGTCAAGATATTCATTGATTTTAGGGATCTCAGACAATATTGTCCAAAGGAAGATTTCTCAAATCAGATCACATAACTTTTAATTGATGTGATTGTGGTATTCTAAGACCATTCCTTTATGGATGGGTAGGATAAAACTAGACCAAGATAGAACTAGAATATGAGTAATACATTTCCCTCAATTCCCATCAGGGGATATTCTACTACTAGTTCATGCCCTTTGGCCTTAAAAATGTTGGTGTCACTTATCTTCCTACTGTGAATCACATATTCAATCCCTTATTAGAAGGAATCATGAAATACTATGTCAAATACCTGGTGATGAATTCTTAGAAACATTGTGATCACTATGTAGATCTTCAAAAAATATTCATAAAATTACAACAACTAATTTTTAAGTTGATCCCTTTAATGTGTGTGTTTAGGATGACCTCGGGGAAATTCCTTGCCTATTTGATATTCCACCATAACATTGAGGTCGGTCCAGATAAGACTAGTGTGATTCTTTAAATTTCACCTACTTTAATACTCAAAGAGTTATGAGGACTCTTATTATTCCATGATTAGATCTGAAATTTTATATCCATCCAATCTGGTAAATATGTCTTTTATCTAATTTAATGAAGAAGGGGGTCACCTATAAATAGGATAAAGACTATCAGGAATCTTATGCTTGACTCAAGCAGTATAGATTTCAAACATATGTCTTAATATCAATAGTAAGTGGTGATCCACTCATCCAATATATAGCCCCCATGGAGTGATCTCTCAACTCCATTATCATAAAGAAGAATGATGCAGAAATGAAAATAGTCTCTACTACCTCATTTGAATAATGTTAGATATCGAGACTTAAAAATCTAACATCAAGAAGAACTACCTTTCACTCATCATCAAATTATAAAAGTTGAGTCACTATATGTGGCACCATAAATTATTCTTAGTATCCTATATTGACCCGCTTAATTATAGTATTAGATTCCTAATACTAACTGGGTGGTGGCCCGATGGATAGTCATCCCATAAAAATACAACATCAAATTCAAGTTGTAAAAGGAAATCAAGGGGAAAGAACAATATGATTTCATCACAACACAAATTATCCTAGAAAAATCCTCGTAAACACTAATCTTCCAGATGAATATGTTTTCTATTCACTTGACACCCCCTAATCATTGGATATGTATTTTGGTTGAGCCTTTCAAATTTCAACTTTGAAGAGAATGGAATGCTGTAAGTTCATCCCAGATAGCTTGGGGACAATCTTTTTTTCCCCAACCAAGGAAGTTCTTCCTTGTGAATTATTATTATCTAAAGTCTACACCAATAATTAGGATAAATATAAATCCCTCATTATATGTCTGGATCTTGGAAAAACATATTCGAAAATAAATGCAAATAAAACCATCATCAATTCTTATGTCCAATAACTTGATCGACTATACCTACTTTGGACAATGATGGGGTATCTTTGAGCATGTCACAATTACCATTAATCCCAAATAAATTGTTGTCTCTATATAAATGGATTCCTTAACCAAACTTTATGGTTTCAAATACCCATCATATGATAGTTTTATCATTTGGGAAACTAATCTATGTGAAACCCATACCATGTCGTCATGACCCTAATCATCATCTCAACCTTTTAACCTAGACACATCTGTCCCAAGTACCTCACAAAAGTACTTCCAAACCTAGAAAATAAGTCTAACATCTCTCTTATGTATCATTAAAAATAGTGAATGGAGAATTAGTCCAATGCTTAAACCATATATCAAATCATTCATGCCTATATAATCAGTCTAGAAACTAAAACATATATAAAATCAATCAATCCTGTAAAAACGTCTAGCGCCTAAACCATATATCAAATCAAATATTTCATGGAGTATCATTCCAGTGGATAAACCATGGATTTATATCATCATTTCACTATCCATCCAAGATGGTATACCATCAATTCTCAAAGCATCAGGCTAGAACATAAAAAAAAAGTATATTATCTATGTCTAGATCCTTAGTCTAACACCTAAACAATATATTATTCAATCCATGACCAGAAAATAAATCCTGTATCTGACCACATAAATGTGACTTCACATCTAATCGACAATATCAATATGGTTCCTAGAACCTCATTCCTTCACTTGAATCGTAAACAAACCATCAGTACCATTACACAATGCCTTGTCCAGCCTTCTCAAGTATGGATATATAGAACAATAATTATGGATTGTTAGTCTAGATCTTAGTCATTGTATCCCTATGTTGTAAATCGACACCAGAACAAGGAACCCCAACCATATCATAGTATACTGGTAGGTGGAAATAAAGTCTCAACATCCAAAACCAAGATAAAACCTGAAAAGGGATGGTTGAACACCCATTACCATCAAAATATCTTCAAATATCACAAAGTCCACAATAAGAGTAAGACACCCTAAGATGGGTTTCTCTATATCATATAAAGATTCAGGAAAACTCAACACAAGAAACATCCTTAATCATCCCTCAGTTGCCCCCAACTAATCATCTATCACCAACATGCCAACAAAGGCATCCAAAATAAATTTCATGCCATGTGGGTACACTACTATAAAACTAGTATTTAACAGTGCTAGAAATGGCCTTTATTAGAGCTAGAAAAGCACTAACAATGTGAGCAATGTTAAAATCCCAGGACTTTTATGAGTGCTAAAAAATCACTGATAAAGGGTTTATTTATCAGTTCTAAAAAGAGATGTAAATATGACCTTTATCAGTTCCTTTAAAATAGCTGATAAATGTGTTTTATAGTGCTTATAAAAGTGATAATAAAGGTCATATTTATCAATGCTTTTAAAGGCACTTATAAAGGGCCATACTGCAGTATGCTATTACAACACACTGTAGCCCCAGAAACACTCTAGAAACACTTCAGATATCAATATAAATAAGTCCAAATACATAATTTAATTGAAATGAAATTTAAAACAAAAATACCATAAAAAACACTATATTATAGAAATTTAAAACATTGGTTTATACAATTACATAAATATAAATTATTACTTGCATTAAAAAACAATCCTAATTGTCAATGTTACCATGATTTCCATTGAATTTCTTTATCAAACTACCAACATTGCATGAGTACTTTTGAACAAACCACCTCAACTCAAAAAAATAATCTACCCATATTAGAAAACAATTATTATGAGTAATAATAAAAAAAAATTAAATATAAATATGAAATAATACATTAATTCTACGGACAATAATTTTACTATAAAAATATCAAGATTACCTATGTGATTTATTAGTGGAGGGAACTTGAAAGAAATTGATAAATTTCAACAATACAAGAGTGAAAGGTTTGGTGAGAGAATAATTCTATGGAATCTTTGGTTAGGAAAGGGATAAATGATGGATAGAGAACCCAAAATTGAATAAAACAATCCAACTATATAAGAAAACAATTATTATGTGAGTAATTCTAAAATGAAATAAATTAAACATAAATATGAAATAATGAATTATTTTTATGGACAATTATTTTACTAGGAAAACATCAATATTAACTCTATAATTGATAAAAGGCAGTTTCATTTCTCTTCCTGCAAAGGCAGTGGATGTAACATGAAAGAAAGTGATAAATGCACCATTATTGGGTTGGAAATGTTTTAAGGGATAAATATCATGAAAGTTGGATAGATCACTCGCAACTCGAACAAAATAATCCACCTGTATAATAAAACAATTATTATGTGGGTAATACTAGAAATAAATAATTTAAACATACAAATGAAACAGTACATTAATTACATGGAAAATTATTTTAATTTGAAAAAATAAATATTACCTCTGTAGTTGAGAAGAGGTAGCGTCATTTCTCTTCCTACAATGGCAGTGGAGGTAACGTGAAAAAATTGATAAATGAACCACTATAGGGGTTAAAGGGTTTTAAGGGAGAAGGAGCGTGAATATTAGACTGAGAACCCCCAACTTGAAAAAAATAATCCACATGTATAAGAAAAAAATTATTATCTGAGTAATACTAAAAAAATTAAATGTACGTATGGAACAATACATTAATTCTATGGACAATGATTTTACTATGAAAACATCAAGATTGACTTTGTAATTGAGAAGATGCATCATTCTTTCTCTTTATGTAAAGGAAATGGAGGTTACTTTAAAGAAAGTGATAAATACACCATTGTAGGGGTGAAAAGGTTTTAAGGGAGAATGAACATGAAAGTTGGATAAAGCACACCCAACTCGAACCAAGTAATCCACCTGTATAAGATATAAAATATTATGTGAGTAATAATAACAATAAATTAATTAATTATAAATATTAAACAACACATTTATTCTATGGACAATGAAATTACTGTGTAAACATCAAGATTACCTATATGATTGAGTAGAGACATTGTCATTTATCTACTTTAAAAGGCATGACACATGGACATAAATATTCTATAATAAAAAAACTCTACAAGGAATAATGAAAATTAAATCAATATTCCATTATATATTTTTTTTGTAAAATTGGGAAAGGATATCATAACATTACCTTTGCATCTATCCAAAGGGTTTCATTATTTATAGATTTTCTTCTAAGGGATTGTTAACATCATAATGTACAGAATACATTTTCTTCATGAGTATTCAAACAGTTAATTTTGATTATATTAATGTAGTAGAGAACATATAATATTATGAGGAATAACATAATATATTAAAAACACTTTTACCTTCTCATTGAACACTCTTTTTTTAAAGGTTTCAAGGATTTAGTTCCTCCATCGAGAATACAAATACCATTTTTTTGGTACCCTCTAACATAAAATAAATTTTTTATAGTGGGACCGACATGAATTGATTGTGATGAACCAATGAAAGGATCATCCTCAATTGAATTTTCATTTGACTAAACATTTTTTTTAGTCACCAGTAGGACAATCGAACAATTCTTGTTTATTATATCAAAGACATAAAGTACATTCAATTCATGTAATTACATTATGAATGGCTCGTCTTCTTCCATTTCTAACTGAAATTCACCCACACAAAGCCCAATTTATCAAATTTTACTCCATTGATATTGTGAAACCATTTTCAATAGAAAATCGTCACTTGAAATGTTGTATAATCAAGCTCGTATATCTATTCAATAATTCAAAAATATGAAATATTTTTATAAATTGGATTTCAATCCATAGAATCATATATGTTTATTGCTTCACCCACAAGATTAACACCACTATTTTTTATCATATTGAAGTCATGGTGTTCATTTTTATAGAATATATAACCATTGATTACAAACCTAGTGTAGGATATACCATTTTCATTCAGTCCTATGGCTATCCATTGTAGTCATTCAGCTATTTAATTTGGAATTTTAGATAACTCTTTATAAATTTGATCATTGAGCCATCCTATAAACTGTTGATTATGTGTATAAGATATCAATCTTTAAGGCCTTGATGGTTTAAAATCTCTAAGAATTTCTTTGTGGGATTCAATGTATGGATCAACATCTTCACCATTATTTAATTTGTAAAGATGTGATTTCTCCTTATCTATCAAGGTAATTGTAACAAAATCTCTTCTGGAAATCCCTTTTCCCAAAAGGGGTGTGTTGTGACCAGACATTGGGAGACCGATGCTTTCAACATCTGATAATTAATCTGTACCAAATTCGATATCTTCTTCACTAATATATCATTCTGAAATAAAAACTTTTTTGAAAAAATATATACTTGACATACCCTTTAAAAAACTCCATATAACTTTAAATGGGGTACATCCATATATAATGGATAGAAACACATAGTTGAACCTCTCGGACCATGAGAACCATCAGATGGACCAATATATAATTGAATTAATGTGGGAAGAACATTTCTAATTCACATAATATGATTCAAAACTCATTATCCATGATGGGAAACTTCACCAGGTCTATGAATTTTCATTATATGAATTTGAAAAATAATTGGAGTCTGCTTAATGTATGTAATACATTTTGAGGCAGAATGAAACAGAAAGGAACATGCATTAAATCTTGCATCAAAACATGATATTCATGTGATTTTTGTCCTTGTAACTTAAAATTAGTCATTGAAATGAAATTATTGATATTTGATGAATAACCTTGTGGAACTTTTAAACTCATAAGGAAAATGAAAAATTGAGTTTTTCCCATCTGTATGGAGAGTAAACTACCCGAGGAAGAAAAGTATGCCTTTTACCTTTCACTAGTACCAACTATTCCCTTATCCACATTTCAATAAATTACAACCTATCCTTGATGCCATATTTCATTTTAGTAATGTGCCAATAACATTATCAAATACATTTTTTTCTATATGAATGAAATCACGAAAACTTATTACATACAAAAAATTATAATATGGAAAATAAAAAAAATTGATCTCTTCTTGGATCATAATTTGGTAAAGTTTTTTTAAAATGCTTTACCAAAAAAATGTGAATCTTTTTTACTCTTCTGTATAGTTGATTGCCTGTTTCTTGATATTGTGTTGTATATTGTTCGATATTCCAATAAAATATTTTCGTCCAGGATCAGTATTTTGGTCATCAAGGTAAAAAAAATTGATGTCCAAAAAACACATTCATAGAGGAATAATTCAACTAAATTGATTACGTAAGTTTCCACAAATGGGACACCCCAACATACCTTTAATGCTATATCATGATAAATTTCCATAATAGGGGATGCAATTTTTCATTCCATAAAATATGGCCCTAAAATTGAATTCTTCACTTCTATGAGCATCATAAATTGTAACACTTGTATCCTACATCAATTTATTATATTCATTCAATAGAGAAAAATAGACATCAATATCATTACCAGGTTACATTGGTCGAGATATAATCCAAAAAACATTATGTATTTGGGATTCATGAATAAACATGGAGGAAAGATATAATTTACCAACATGATGTGCCATGTACTATGAGTACTACTTTTTACACCAAAAGGATTTATTCAATCAATAGATAACACAAGGAGAAAGTTTCTTGGTTCATCTCCATATTTAGGAAACTCATAATCAATTTTCTTCCACTAAGGAGAATATGATGGATGATGTAGGTTCCCATATTTAATTATTGTATATTTTTTTTAAAGTTCCTTGAAATCTATATAATCTTATAAAACATGGAATTATAGGAAGGTTCCATATAGATTGTGAAGGTCTTGATTCATTTTTCTTGTATCGATCTATGCCACACTTACAGTATTTGATGAGTGATTCACGGTCATTGTGAAACAATATGCAATCATTTGGACAACAATGTATTTTTTTAGATATGATTTCCATTGAAAATAGCATTCATTTAGAATTATATGTTCAGAATGGTAGTTCATTTTCTTGTGGAAGCATATCATTCAAAAGACCAAATAGTTTTGTAAAGCTAGTGTCACTTTATCCATTGCTAGCTTTCATACTATATATCTTCAATACAACTGACACTGTTGTGTATTTAGTACAACTGATATATAACAGTTTCTTGGAACAACTATTTAACTCGTAAAAAAACTTTGGAAAATCCTGAAGGTCATCTTCAATTTCCATTTCCATTTCTTCTATTCTATCTCCATCATCTTTTAAAAAGGTATTTGTATCAAATGATTCATAAACCATAGTATCATCCCATTCTATTCCCATATTCAGTTTTTTCATATGTTTACTCCAACATTTATAGTTTTGATCTATTCCATGAAAAATCAAATGTTTCTTCAACACTTTTGGACTATTTTTTCTTGAATAACAATAATGTAAACATGGATAGAGGATTTCAGAAGGGTCGTCTGTACGCTCTCCTGAAAACTTGATGAACTCATTACCTCCATCTTTATATCACTTTTCAAACAAGTAGTGTGAATCCATTTTCAGTTTATAACCAACCAATTTGGTTCATAAAATATTAATTTTAAAAAATATATAAATAAATACACATAAGATATTCATTATCAAAAGTAAAATTTATATATAGAAATTATAATAAGGGAAATATGGATCATTTCTACTAGAATATCTGAGCACCTAGATAATCCATATACAATAATAAGGGATATTGTAATTTGAAAAAATAGAGGGAGATAAAGGTAGATAATAGATGATATCATCCCTAAAATTTATAGGTGTATACCAAAAGACAGATAGTGTAATGACCCAAGCCTGAATTACCCAAAAAATACCAAGTCAGATCACTTTATGACCTCTAACACGCCTCAATGTTACTAAACGATGGTTTAAACTTTTTGTGTAAAAACCCATAAATGGGAGGTGGTCCCCTCCCCCAAAATAGAAAAAATTAGTACCAGAGGTCAAACAAAACTCTAGAATGACCCTTGGGTTTAATGGACATGAAAACCCAAAATCATCATTACCCGATATAGACATACATGTTAGAAAACAACAATGGAAATAAATGATGCAACAGTTATATAGAGAGACATACATGTCACGCCAGAATACAAACTCACTCACTTATAGTCTTTAAGAAATATCAAATAGATAAAAAATGATATGCAAACATAATGTGAACTAAATTCACCATAATGATTCAAAAATTGAAGGCTTGATGTGATAAAACCTAATGTGCTTAACTGGGGATGGCCCCTTTGAACTTGATCTATAAGAAAAATAAGGACTCTGGTGAATTATAAAAGGAACTAGATCATATGATACATATAAACAACAGAGGAACATACATCACTACACTAACTCGGTTCGTAAAAAATAGCATTTGAAGCTGCATATCTACTGAGGTGTCCATGAAAGGTGTCAACATATATATAATCATCAGGGAATCACTAAAGTGCAGCAAATCAGTATTCAATAAACAGGAATATAAATTAAACTTTATATACATTTATATACATATATGAAAAAATTATTTAGTAACAATATATAAAACATAGCAACAAAATAACAATAAATAAATCCAAGGTTCAGTTTCAGATATAAAAAACGGATCATACATCGATATTCAGAACAAACAACAGACCAGAATTCATTCCCTAAACAACAGATAACAAACTAATTTTAAACAACGAATCATTAACAACCTATCATAAAAAATCCTTGAAGAATAAATCAAAAAAAAAAACAAAAATACACAAAGAAAATTAGAAGGCTTACCTTACTAGGTTGATGAAAATATGAGACCCTCTTTGGATGTTGGAAAAGATGTTTTGAGGCAGCCAAGTGGTGTTATTCGACCTTCAATTCACTGAGGAGGATCACCAACAGTAGGTGGCTTCTGCAGAAAGCTTCTTTATTGGGACTGGTTCGCAAAAGGTTAGGGTGTTTGAAATATATCGGGAAACTTTTACTAGTTTTAAACTTACAGCGCTAATAAATGTTCATTTATTTTCACCTTTTTTTACGTTGATAAATCCTCATCCTTATCAGTGCGAGAAAGCGCTGATAAAGATTCTTTTATCGAAACTTATTACTGAAGCACTGTTAAAGGATTTTTAATTATAATTATAAAAAAATAACTCTAAATATTTATAAATACTTAATATATATATATAAATATAAATATATAAAATACAGTCCTTTTTAAATATATTTATTATAATTTAATATTTCTTTATTTATAATTATAGAAATATAATAAAAAATATTATTTATATATTTATATATATTTATTTAATTATACATATATAAATATAATAAATATATATAAATATGAATATAGTAAATATATTCATTAATTAATTAAATTTATTATAAATTTAATAATTATTTATTTATAATTATATAAATACTTTTAAAAAATATTTATTTATTTATAATTATCAACATATATTTCTATAATTATAGTGAATGTAAATTTATAAATATATTTAGTTATAAGTAAATTTATTTATAAATATTTTTAAAAAATTTATTTTTTAATATTATTAATTAATATCTAATTTTGAGTGCATGCATATATGTAAAAAATGAGTGAAATTGAATAAATTAATAATATAGGTACACTTTAAAAAAATTGAAAAATGGATATGTTGTCTGTGTGTGAATATTGTATATAAAAATGCATTGATTATACGTATATGTCAAATCAATATATCACATGGAGTAGTTAATTGTCAATTGAATTGATGATGTTTTCTTTTCCTTGACATACCATGTCTTGATTAATGAATGGTAATGGAATGAACCTAAAAAATGACTATGTTATTGAATCGATACTAGTTTAATGTCCTTAGTTCACCTTATCATGTTTAATGAAAATTAATGGAATAAACCTATTAAATGATTAAATGGAATGAGTATTACATGTACTATGTTTATATATGATATAAATGGAATGAGTATAAGGTTCTTAATGCTTCTTGACCTTTTCATATTTATAGGAATTCTCATAATTGATCCGGCCTTAGATTACAAAGGTAATAACATGTGTACTCTGAGGATGCCACTACAATTAATTGAGATGATTGTAGTGGGAGATACCCACTATAGGATCTGGTTGTTGTCTTATTATGTGAATGCATCGGTGTAGTAATGATGATTCACTTGATATCTTCTCAGGAAATTAGAATGTATTGGATACAATCCTTGGATTTATCTTGAGGTATTAGGACATGATGCTCCATGGATTCACCCCATTGGGTCTAGTCATGCATAGGCAAAGATTACTATGGATGAGATCCATGGACTTGGTCAGATTAATTTATAGTGGAATGAATTGGGTATACCCATTAGATTGCGTATATTCCCCTTGTAATGGGACAACATGTGATACTATTATGAGTTGGATCAACCCTTGAGGTCAAGGATGTCATGGATGCTACCCAGATCCATTTTTATAACTATTACTTTAATAGTATTGATGAGTTTTTAATTCATGAACTTTTAATTGTAAAATAAATCATTAATAATTAAATGAATACATTTTTTGGGAAATTACCAGTTGATTCTAATGTAGGTATGGGTTATTATTTTAGCATTTCATTACTTGTATATACCTACACATTGTCTCAATTTATATTCACATACTGTATTTTTATAGACGCCATTGGTGGTGGCCTTCTGAGATTTATCTCAAACACTATCCAGGTCACTGTTGGTACCCAGGTAGATTATATGATCGCAGGTGTGGACAAAGAGAAGCATCCAACTTTGGTCACATGAATTACTTACATTACTATGGTAGATTGGCAATAAATGAATAATCCATAGATTGGGTTCATGGATAGTTTTTTATTCATTTTGATTCCTTTTCATAACATGTATTGCACTATCTTTTTGTTTCATTTTGTGCCTTCTTTTATTTTTGTTGATACATGACATGATCATTTTGTATATTATACAGTTTAAACTTATTGATCAAATGGGGTTTTAAGGTGAAGAAATGAATCTCTATTAAATATAATAATAAAACAAGGAACCAGAAGAGGAATGGGGTCAGGAAAGTAAATATACCCTCATTCTATATCAAAAAATGTCAAAATAACATCAATAATCAAACACAAGACGATTATAATCATCATAATCCTAGTCAGATTCATCCTCTAATGGACTGAAAAAATTACCTTGATTCATTCTCCCAATTGATAGAGATCTAGTTCTCATAGTACACTTCAAATGAAATTAGTCCATCCTTGGCCTTGCCTTCTTAAAAGGTGTTGATGAGAATCCTTCAATGTCAACCACCTTTCCTTTTTCAACAACATCTTTATATGATGATTTCTTTGTTGAATATTCCTTTCTTGTGTCTATCTAATTTCCCCTAATTTTTTTAATACTTCACTTCTTATTAATCTTATCAATAATATTGGTACCTACATTTTAACTATAGGTACCCAAATTAGTAAAATGTATCAATTCCCCCTTTCTTCTAGTGACCCATGAGAATGTGACTGAGTGTGTTCAATCACCCCTCCTTGATGAGGGACCATCACAACCAATTTTTTTACTTATTATCTTGGGGACCTATAGGGAACCATCTCAAGGAATTAATGTCCCAAAAGCCTATCACCAGATTACTACATTAAATCAACCTAGCAGTGAGGCCCATACTGCTAATTGTGCACTCTACCGTTCTATGGGATAGTTGGTTTCTATAATTCATCAGCACCAAAATCAACATTTTCTTGTAAAATCCTCTATTCTTTAGCAACATTTACATCTCCAAGGTTTCATCCTTGCATTCAGGCAGGGACTTGGAGGATCCTACTTTTTCTTTCTTTTTGTGTAGCTTTTTATATACCTATTCGTTATGAACCTTGACAGAACAAAAGGAACATGTATCATTCCTAATAAAATGTTGCTTTAGGATTACAGTGCACTATAAATCCAAGAAAAATGAAGGTAGATTCTCATATTTAATTTTCATGTTGATAAAATATTTTGATGTGGAGAGTACAACCCTATCATCCTAATAAGAGATGAGATCAATTTCAACTAAGACCCTATAATAATATCTTGAACTAGTAGAGTCTATAATTCTATCCATCTTAATGGGAATTACCACGCCTAATACAACATCAAATTGGATGAGAGGGTTCCAAAATATCCAATTCAGACCCACAATTAAAATCAATACCTGAACTCTACTGTTCTTGGTAGATAATGGGTTGAAACTGATGTCCCATTCTTGGATGTTGATCAATATCGACTTTTGGGAAATAGAGAAAACCCCATGCTCAGCTCTTGAGCTCCTCAGATGGGAATAGGATATGAAAAAAAATCTATTTCCAACCGTAATACATCTGAATTCATAGAAACCCCAAACTGAATTGAGTCTTTACAAAAGATTGATTACTTTTAATGGATTAGAACTTGGTGAAAAATAGATCAAAAAATAATAAAAAATCTTAAAATATTATACCAAGGACCAATATCCTGCACATTTGCTTGAACATGAAAAACCTTTTTCAGATTATTCTTTCAGTATAAAATCCCTTCAAAGAAGCAAAACGAATTCTACCTATATCATCATTTCTCTCGGAACCTTCACGATCATCTCGCATCGTCAAGGTTATCCTGGATTGAAACAAGGGAGGAGAAGCCCCCCCCCCATAGAGAATATCTAACTCTAGGTCATGAGTAAAATACATGCTCTTCATGAAACCCTAGACCCAAATATCACTACCACGCCAGCTCCCGAACCCTCTGTCCATATCATGATCTGATGGTTATTTATTACATAGATGGTTATACTTATTTCCACCACCAGTATTATTAATTATTACATTGATACTGTAATTTATTCACACTGTTATCTATAATTGTATCTAATATGAAAATAGGTTATATACTCCCCACTATCCTATCCTACACCTTCTTTGTAGGTTGACAACCTCTGACATATGCAGAAGTGCACTTGAGTCCATTTGTATGGCCAATTTCAGTCACTCCAGAGTGAACCGGGTCCAGGACGTCACAATCTTTAACTTATTCTTTCCATTTGCAAGGATAAATATTTCCTTACAAGATTTTGATAAACTCTATAGTGCTAAATTGTGTGGATTTAAAACATATCAATCCCCCAACCAACATAATTAAGTAACAATGGGTAACAATATATAGAACCTTTTATAGATACACATAGATACGTTAATAGAATACCTCTAAGATGTATAGATGCTCACATCAATGGTAAATATCTAGTTCTAAAATTTTAGGTCAACAAGTCCCATATCAGGGTATAGGAAAGATTCATCAACCTATATTAAATATATAATAGGGTCTCAAAGTATGAAATAATTACACCTAATAGGGTGTGATGATCTCAACCTCCCATCCTCTAAACCAATGTGAGTTATTAATTTTTGTTGGAAAATACCCAATGACCACGTACCTTTAGAAAATAGGCCGAAAAACCACTACGGATGTGAGATCTTTTGGGAGTTTTTGATTTCATGATTAAGACCCATTGGTATGAATCCAAAACAAAAAATGGGGAACCCACCATTAAACTATGTGATAAAAAATAATGACTTATTATAAGTGTTAGGAATTTTGTTTCCCATAACCAGTGAACCATGTTTCAGGTTGAAACAATAATGTCAAAAGGATCATGGGAGAAGGGCTTGTGGCTGATTGGAATAAAGTAGGGAAATTTGATGGTTTTTTTAATACACAGTGACATCAATTTAGAAATTTATAATAGCAGTATTAAGGACTTAAAAAATAGTGATCTATAAGTTACACTTCTGTGGAAACTAGAAAAATATTTTCATGCATAGTTATTCAATTCAATATATCTACCTGTTGTTGTTTTGGTTATATGTATGTGTAAGTAAAGAAAATATTGATGCCAAAATTTTATTATTTTTACATACATTGATGTTATAAATTTTAGAACACTAATTTATTTAGATCACTTGGTTCAGTTACACCCTTAGCATATTGAATCATATATGTATATAATATTAGGTAATTTTTTTGAATTTAATTAGTAAATATCACATTTTCTCTATTATTTTAGTAGGTTTTATTTTTTTATTGATTATTATTATTATTAAAATGATCCAATTTTTTTTCTACTAGTTACAACACTATATATTTATATAAAATGATCATTGAACTTCATAAATTATTTTTTAAAGTGTTGATAAAAGAAATTGTTTATCAAATATATTAAAAAACTTATAAAGAGTTACCTTTATTAGTAATATTTTTTCACTAATAAAAGATATGATATATATGTATATATATATATATATCATAAAAAATAAAATGGAATATTATTAAGAGTGATTCTATTCAAATTGATAAGAAAGGATTTGAATCATGCCACCAATGAATTAATTTGGATTTTTTTGGGTGGGGTGTAGTTATGTGGTGCTTTGGAGTGTAGTGACCCTGAGCTATTCCAATAGGTTGTTGTTCTATAATGAAATATTTTAAAATAAATTTTTAACACAAAGAATTGATAGAGAGTACCTTTTATTATATCTAACATTAAACTAATAACGCCCCATCATTGTCTATATTTATTTAGTAATGATAAAGGAATCTTATCAAGGAAATATCAATGCTTTTGAGACACTAATAAATATCATTATAGTAATGAAAGAAGATAGGTTTTTGTTCATTGATTTTGATATGATATATTTGAAGGTTATGGGGTGTAGTGGAAGAATGTCAAGCAGTGACCAAACTATTTATACATTAAGTTCTTTATATTTATCCTAAAAAAAGAAATACATTACCAAAACCCATAAATATAGTATATCACATGTAATTTATAATTAATTTAGATAGTTCAATAATTACCTTGTCTTGTAATTATTTATGTATTGTTGAATGTGGTTGAACCTTCTTTACAAAAAGATTATTGAGATTGAGGAATCAAGGGAATATTACCTCAAGAGGTGATCCAAATGTGTACCATGAAATTCTGAACCTCTCCATAAGGTTCTCCTAATGCTCGTGTGGTTGTACCAATACCTTTCCTCGTTAATTTTTTATCCCAAATTAGAATCCAAAGATGACCTATTAGATTCTATTGGTTTTATCATAGATGTAGAGGGTGGAGGAGGATCTATAATGCTCACAGAACATGGAGCATTCTTGAGAAAATCTATTTCTAAAATAAATATCCTGAGAAAAATTTTTGTAAAAAAAATTGACTTTTCAAATAGAAATCCCACACTAAGATAATTATATATTAAGGTATTTATAAAGATTTAGTTAGAATATTATTCTCAAAAAGACCCTATAATATTCTCTTAATCCTTGGTGTATCCCATGTCTACATAATAATAATAATATCATTATTTACTTGACATTCTCATAATCATCAGACTAAGTAGATATTAATTTTAATAAAATAAATTTATTCTTATTCAAAAGATATTTCATTATCACTGTACCATTTCTTGATCTGATATTCCCACTCATTACGTAGAATTCCATGTATAATGACTATTTATTTAAATAACTAAATGTCACAATGTTATAAACTAACAAATAAATACTTGTGATCAACTAATAAAAATGATTAAATATTATTCCTCGAACTTGAGAATAGTATTATCATAAACTTCTTAAATTCATATATAATTTAATAAAGGTTATTTGATACACATAGTGTGTAACCCTCTAGGACCATTTCATAGTGTTATTAGGCTAAACTACCTAAATTACAACATTACCATCTAGAAATAATCCAACACGCCCATAGAGAAATAGTTAATATCGCAATTAAATTAAAACTCCTATGAAATCTTACCTTGTAATATAATTCCTTTATAATGATATCTCACATCATGCAGGTTTCATATCTTATATTATCAACCTATGTACATGACTCCTGTTCTTCAACATTCTGGAATAAAATACACGAATAAAACACTAGAGCCATGGGTTTAATTTGGCTATTCTATTCCATTAAAGGGCCTAATGTTTTTACTTCCACCAAAAGGAAAAAATTCACCATCACATTATTCATTAATGCAATGCTACTCATGATGCACCAAATATTTCCAACTTCTCTATGAATGATCATAATCATAGTTTACAAAATTTATCTAAGTATGTGAGTTGGGACAAGCATTAGTAATAATCTTTGATTCAAAGTATCATTACATACATACACATATAGAAAAATATTGTGGTACATGAAACATGTTAAACTCTTATTGGTGGGTATGTTCTCATAACCTCCCTTTTTAGAGATTACCGAGGGTCAACCCCATGAGTTAGTGTATAAATTTCTTATAAGTCTCTTACCCTTGATAAGTTATATATTCTATGTCCCTTAAAATGATGTCATCCATCCATAGAACATAGGTTTAATTTATATTGTCATAACATCTTAAGTATCTCATCATATTGAGGAACTGCTATGCACTTTTGATGTGACAAGTATCCTAGGACATTATCACAAACACTTACACATAGAATAATGATCATGATATAATAATAAATTAATCAACATTCAAATATTTAATATAATAGTAATGAAATGTGCAAAGAAAATTGGTCCTAGGGTAACAACTCCAACAATATTGATAATACCAATTTAAATATATGAGTGTTGTAAACTTTTGAATAAATCTTAAATAAATTAAGGAATTGATTTTATAAAAGTTTTTTTAATGAAAAAAAACATTTTTCATTTATCATAATAATTATTTTTTTTATAAATGAAATATTAATTGATTTTTTGATATTAAATGAGTATCTTCTGGATTATAATTTATAATAACTTTAAACATATAAGTTCATAGATATAAAAATGGTTTTATAGATATTTGTAAAACATTATCATATAAAATTATTTTCAATATGAAATTTTTTCATTCAATAGACTCAAGAAGACTATATAAAAAATAAATTATTTAATTAAATTTATTTGTAGAGAGTGATAGGAAAAATACCAAATTTTGGGGTGATTTCGAAGGTAGGGTTTCACCTTTTTGAAAATGGAATTTCTCTTAATCCTATTCTCCTTCAAATCTGCCACCTTGAACTTTGCACCATCTATGGGGAATAAAATCGCCACATCTATTCCCTTGATCATATCATCGGGGGGATCCATCTTTACCTCAATAATCACATACTCTATGTTATTCACATTTAATGTCTCAGAGTCCATGAATATTTAATTAGGCACCAGTGTATCCTTGTCCATTGTATCCACACAGATATTTATGCAAGTCACTTATATTGGGTGAAAACAAAATTCCAGATTAGAAACTACAATGATTGGTGGATAACATATAATATTTCTTAGGATACTACTTCTATCACAACATGATTTTAGGATGAAACCCTAGAAGAGATTATGTTTTTTTTCTGGAAGGGCTATCCTTTATATTTTGGATACTAAAATGTGGAATCAGATCTATGATATATCCCAAGTGTAATGAGGCTAGAATGTCAAAAAAAAACTTATTGATAATGATAATGGTGGATAAATTGAAGCATGTGGATTAATGGTTCTTCATGTAAAAAATCATCTTAATTATACAGGTTAGGTGAAAAATCCTAGTGATGAGAAAACAATTGTGAAGAATGTTTGCATATGGTGGATTATCATTGAAGGGGGCACTCAAATGTGTGGTATTTGGTTTAAGGGGAGGATTGTTGGTTGAGAACTCAATCCCAAATCAGTTTTTTCATGGGGTGATTGTTGAAATATAATATTTCATGGGATACTCATCCTATCATTAATATATTTTTTTTGATGGAACTGAGAAGGGTTTATGTGTTTGGTCTAGAGGAATTAGATCCTTATACCTATTCCACCACCACCATTTACTGTTGGATCATTATAAACCCAATTATAACATATATATATATAGGAAGATAATTTGTAATGCTACATACCATCAGAATACTTGGTGAGTCATATTGTGTTGGGTCTACCACCAACATCGATGGCTTGGTCTCTAGTAAAGATTCTGGGGACCATCTTGGAGAGGAGCATATAAACGTCATTTGTGATGTTTTGGAAGAGTTTGGTAGTTGTGGTGGTAGTATATATTAGTTTTGTATAGTTCGGGTAGACATTGATTGTAAAATACTCATGCCAACTATTTGGGTGTGAAATGCGAGACTGAAGTTTTCATGTTATGTTGGTGATGGGGATATGATATTTATACACCCCTAAAAAGGGGGATGTTTTATTAAAAAAATGAATGTTTTAAAATTACTGTTAATCCATAGTCCACCCACTTTGAATTATAGGGAAACAATACATGAGATATGTGTCTCCCTTTGTTTAATAAAATAATTAGAAAGTTTCTTTGAGTTACAAGAATATAAGAATTAATTTAGATTAAGTGTACAATAAAACAAACTAAGATAACTTTTAGAAAATTCATTGAATTTTGAAGTGTTTTGAGAAAATATCAAAATACAAAAAGGTTCAATGAAATATTATATTATTCCACTAAAAAAATTATAATTCAATTAATTATATTTAGTAAGAGAGAAACTTATATAATAGTAAAAACATATCACATAAAATTGGTAGAATTAGTATAATTATAAAATTACGATCTACACAGATTAAACACCACAAAACAAACTATGACTCTTTATCTAGATTCAATAGTAAAGATAGGTATAATAAATTTATATAAGAATAGATTTAATTATCCTCATGTATCATTACACTATTTAAAATTAAAAAAGAAACTCCAAACTCGATGTGAAATGTTAAAATAGACTATTCAATATATAATGAAACAAATAACATCATATCAAATCTGGAATTAAGAAATGATTTTCATCATGAAATTTGAAAACAAATTCAGTGAAATAGATAATGTACACATTTTTTTATGTGTTTCAAAACTAATAGGGCCTAAGTGCATAGTGTATGGGTACCGGTCATTCGCACTATAAGAAAACAAATAATGTTATTATTGGAGACTTGATAAGACAGAAAATCATGATAAGATCATAAATTGATATATATATATATATATATATATATATATATATGAAGGAGGATAGCATAATCAAAATTATAAATGGAAAAACTTACAGAACTGATTTATTAATACTAATAACTCAGATACACTAAAAACAAATCATTTTAATTCCAAGCCTCTATGATTTCATGATAATTAAATTAGATGTCTACAAATATACTAGTTTAAAAAGGCTTAATCTAAGAAATGTTCACTCTAGGGGTGTTGAAATATCCATGGATAAAGCTTGTATGAACCAAAACTGCACCATCTCGAGTCACAGCCCCTCCCCTTCTCCTCGATTCATTTCTGGGAATCGCTTCCATCTCTCACCTGGATGAAACTTTCCTAACCCAAATAAGAAAAATCCCAAAAAATAAAAGATCCCAACATATATACTAAAAAATAAAATAAATAGAAAATAAAAAAAATTATTTAAAAAATTGCATAAATTAAAACTCACCAACTGGATTTTATATAATTTAGTTAGAAATTATAAATAATATAACAATTTAGTGACTAGGTGTGTTAAGATGTTGTTGTCACAAAAAAATTAAACAATGTAATTTCAATTCATATATTACTATAAAATTTAATTATTAAACTCGTATTATTAGTTGATTTTATAGAGCTTGTATATGGTACTTTTAACATCTATATTTTGACATTATTTCCACATTAAATATCTGTTTGATGAATATATTTGTTTATATAATTTTACAATTTTAATTTTTTATTCTATTTTCTAAAAAATATATCATAATAAGTTTTATTCTTGAGGATTTATCTCCCTAGAAAGTGTTATTATAATAAATAATTTAGGATTGAAATATTTTTTAGGAATAATAAAAGTTAATTTCAGAAAGGTAATTTTATTAAATGGTTTGAATGGTCGTATATTGAGGGGAATATTGAGTATTTTTATATATTAAGAATTTTCATCAATCAGTTTTTGTGATAAGGAATCCAACTATTAAGTAAAATGAGTAATGATCCCTAAGAAATTGATAGGTCTATGAATATATTATAAAATAAATTAGTGAAATGTTTAAAAAAAATTAAGGACAAACACATATGCACATACTTTGGCTAAAGCTCAAACAGTTATATGCTAAAAATTGGGAATAACACATGTACTTTGTCAAAAATGTAACAACTATGATTTTATTGAAATTGAATTTTCATATTACATTAAAATCATTTATATTTTGAATCTAATGGATTTTTTGGTTCTAATACTCATTTTATTAATTTATTCGAACATTTAGGCGATTGTAGTGATTTTTTTTATAAAAAAATTATAAAATGTAATTTTTATGAACAAGTAACCTCCATGAATTTTTTTAAAAAAATATTATAAATAGATGTTCAAATTGAAAATATATCAAAGTACTATTTTTTGGGTTTTATGGAAAATAATATGTGTTTACGGATAGTAAATATTAACCACTAAAACTTATTACCACAATATTAATCCATTTTTTTCAATTGAAAAAAATAAGGAACATATCTCTCTATTTATATTCCATCTTATCCAAATCTTATACATGATATTGATGGTGATCACTTAAATGTAAGCAACAAACTCCTTATTACAAGGAAATTCCATGGGTTATATGAAACACCTAAAACTTATAGTGGATTTATCCTTAATCCATAACCTACTATAACCTTAATAGTGAAGTATATACAAGAAAAAAGCTACGTATTAAAGGGATTCAAAGTTATTGAATCACATTCATTCACAAAAATTCGAAAATATTCACAAGGATTGAACAACTCTATATAAATCAGTTAGAATGTTCCTTGTGTATATAAATATTTCATAAGTATTTTTCAATAAACATTTCATAATGTTACAACCCTTTGAAACTTATTGTTCAACATATCATTATTGTTTTAATGTTCAAATAATTAACATAAAATTTTTAAATTCTCAAAACCTCACCCAATTATATTAAATCGATATATGAATGATTATATGAATGTAATGATAATTACATGAGTTATCTCATAATACATGAATTACCATGCACTAAAACAAGTCATAGTGACCTTCACCACTATGTGATTTCTATCATCACAAATCATAATGTGTTGACCTTTTTCACATCAAGAATTTAATTTAATTAATATTTAAATCAAACTCACATATTTACTAAAGCCACATAAAATAATTTATTTTCTCCTTACAACACATCATATTTATTTACTTATAAATCCATATTCAAAAATCCTTCTGATGTCACTATGCATCTAATTGACACAAAATTTGTTCCTCAATGTCATAAATTAATCAAAAATCATTTCCCAAACATTTCATGAATGTCTATGTTCATTTTCTAGTTTTTAACCCAAAACTATTTTAATCAATTTTAAATATAAAAAATTGGTTGTTTTAGCCCCTCCACACATGTGAATAATGTGGTATTTCTTTTGAATATTTAAAATTTAATAATTGGATTTTGAAAAATGATTTAGGGACATTCAAAGGGTATTTTCTCAGTTTTGACTACATCGCATTTTTAAATAATTTTCTGATTCAAAAGTTTTATTTTGATCAATATAATCACACCAAATGTAAATATAAAATTGTATTAATCCCTAAATTTTAAAAAAATAATCTATTATAGTTTCGTTAAGTTTTTAGGATATCCCAATGTGTTTTTCTCAGTTTTAACTACTTCTTGAATGTTTTTAAGAGCTTTTAAACTATAAAACTGAGATTTTCCTATTTTCAAAACACCACATATCAAATTAATGTTTTAATTATTCCTACATGTCAAAAATTAATGGATTATAAATTTAAAAAAATTTCATGAAAATTCAAAATGGTTTCCCTATTTTAACACAATCACTTATTTTAAATCATTTCTTTATTTGAATATTCTTTTTTGATCATTTTTACCACATCATGTTGAAGATTGATGTTTTTCTTATTGAAAAACATAAAATATTAATTAAATATATATTTTTCTAATATTTCAACACAATATAACATTTATATACATGATTTGGATATAAAATTTCCTAAAAAACATTATTGGTTCCAAAACTTCTTTTTTTTCATTTTGAGCACAACAGATGTTGGATTCATGTGTTGTTTATTTCTATAAATAAACATTAATCAATAATAATTTTATTTTGATTTAATGTATATACATGATTTTTTTCTTCATTTTTATTATATCACCTATTTTTAACACTTTTTGATTTAAAACGTTTTTTAGGTCCTTTTTGCCACATCACATGTCAGATTGATGTGTCTTTTATTCTTAAAAGATAAACAAATACTAGTGATTATTGTAATAATGTTTAATGACAATCCAATTAATTTTTATCTATTTTTGACTATTTGATTTAGGCTTCTATACACTTTAAATTTATGTATAAAATTATTCTACCACACTACAAGAAAAATTGACTTTTTGTTGATTTTTAAATGTAGAAAATTAATTGAAGACCATTATCATGTGATTTAAGGAAAATTCAATATAATTTTAATTGTTTTGAATGTATGACTAATTTTAAATCAATTTTTTTAATCTAAAACCATTTTTAAATCATTATGATCACATCACCTAAAATTAATATTTCATTTGTTTCCCTATGTAAATAATAAATGGCTCGTCTTTGTCTTATAATTTCACAAAAAACGTAGTTGATTTCTTTTGTTTTTTCTATGTAACATGTTTTTATCACTTTGTAATATAAATATTGTTCTTTTTCATTTTGACCACACTGCACATCACATTGGCATGAAGTTCATTATGATCACATATCCTCAAATTCACGTGTCATCATCCAAAGATTTCATGAAAAAATTGGGTCATTTTATAGGTTTTTATTATTTGATGCATGTTTGAAAACACATTTAAATCCATATATTTGTGGTTTATATCATTCCAACCAAACCATCGGATAAATTAATGATTAATATATTCCTACATATCAAATATTATTCAATGACCATTTTATATATATTTCACAACAATATAAGGTCTTTTTCTCATTTTTTTACTGTATCACTTTTTTAAAATCACATTTGGATTGAAAATAGTTTTCGCATCATTCCGAACATAGTGCTTGTCAAAATGACATCTCATTAATTTCTAAAAGTTATAGATTAATCATTTACTATTTTCTAATAATCTCAATTTAATTTGCGATATTTTTTATATATTTTTCTATTTATCACACAATTTTAAATGTATTTAAAAAAATTTAGATCCTGTGATATATTTTTTCAAATTAAAATCAATTTTAAAAGAAAATAGTTTTTTATTTTGAAACTTTATCATTAAATAGTAAAATTATAATACAACTTACCTGATGTATCTAGTGTTTCCTCTAACAAATCACCTACCAACTCACTATGCTACCCACTAGCTGAATTTGGTGCCTATAACAAATAAATTTATATATTTTAGTAATATTAATGAAAATATGTATGCATATAATTTATTTTATTCATTACATCTAAAGACATATCTTGTGCATCATCAATGGTTTTCGTGATTCTATCCAAAACATTGTACTTCAACATCCACTTGAAATCATGTGAAATATGTGTATCTCTTATTATAATCTACCGATTGTAGTGTAAATCAATCATATGTATCACACTACCTTTCCATCATCATGATATCTACCTCTCCATGTGTTCACATCGTTCTATATTAACATGCATCCATTTAATCTTCACTCATAACTATATGGAGTGGATAACCTATGTCATACATCTGTAAATAATTATTTCCATCACACACTATAAACTGAGAAAATATATCATCTCTACATGTAATAATATTTTATCACTCATATAGACATTGTGTTGGCATTGTGTTGACCAGCACCAATCAAATATATAATAAATTAATGAAAAAATATAAAAAATTATCAATAAAATATAGGTACAATTCTTCAATAAATATGTCACTTATTATAACATTAAAAACCTTTGGATCAACATACCAATAAGTCCTTATATATAGTGACATTCAATTAGTGGCCTCACCTCATTGGTGTAACTACACATGTAGTAAAACAATTATAAATTTATATTCATGTTATACTATACATTTAAAATATTTGAATAAAAATAAATTCTTAATTTATATAATGTCAAAGTTGGGACACATGTTGAGTGCTCAATCTAAAAGGTGTGACCTATAGTGGCTAATTACCAGAATAATGACCTTACTCAATCAACAACCAATATATTTTATTATTAAACCCTTGGAAAATAAAAATCTTTTAAGTATTAAATGAAATAAATATCATCATTATTACTCAATCAATGAATACACAAACAAATCATTCCAAAGGAATGATGAAAACCTATAAAAACATTCTATAATATGTTTGTAACACCCACAAATTATTCCTACTAATCTGTATTTACTATTACCTTGCAATATTTACACAATGTTTAAAAATTGGGGATACACACCATCTATTAAAAAATTATTAGGAACAATAATTCATTAAAACATAATGAAAATATAAATTTTAATCTAAAAAACCTCCTTTTACAATTTGTTGAGTATCTCATAAATGAATAAATTCCACCCATGAGTTTTCAAGGGGAATATTTTAGTGTCTCATATCATATGTCCTAAAATATGAATTAATTAACTCACCCCCACTCTAATTGGATTAAACATGACATAAAAAATATCCTCCAAATCCAAAAATTCAAAAATAAACCACTTTATCAATG
Organism: Viscum album; assembly: GCA_963277665.1. Lineage (NCBI taxonomy): Eukaryota > Viridiplantae > Streptophyta > Magnoliopsida > Santalales > Viscaceae > Viscum > Viscum album. Next base: position 1,351,962,998 of record OY728158.1, read on the forward strand.
CCCTTATGTAGGATATAATCCTACTAAACACAAATTCATAACCATGTCAGTAGGAAAAAATATTAAATTAACATTAAATTATATTCATGGATACCACCACCTCCAAATGAATCTCCCAAGGACATATCTACATTAATAAAATTTTATAAATATAATTTGTATTGAATTTTTAAAAATAGTTCATACATATTAAAAAATGTGAAAAAACTCTAAATATGTAAAATCTATAAATTTTATTTATTTTATTAAAAACAATTATCAGGTTTCAAAATGACTATTTTACTATGCCTTATAATATAATCAGATAGAATGAAAAATATATTAAATAGAGACATTACACATCATTTAATAATATTTATGATATTAGATAAGAATAATATATATATAAATAGTAATGAATATTTTATACATAAGGGTAAAATCCATATATTCAAATTCTCCCATGAAGATCACTCCTGTCATAAAAATAATAAAAATGAAAAATAAATGTTAGTCATATGATAGACATTATCACGGGAAGAATATAACCTTTTGAAGTGAATTAATGATATATTAAGTATGAGAATGGTTAAGTATAATGGTCAATAATACCATTAGAGTCTGACCATTGGGCATTTTGACCGTTGAGAATTATTAATTTTGGGCATTATGACAATTGATCATCATGACTGTTGGACATTATAATTCTTAGTAATATAGTTTTTATAAAGTGGTAGTTAAAGTTATTATACATTATGAGCATTGATATCTGGATTTTGGATAAAACATCTAAAACACATGGTTAGTAGAAACCATGCCACCCTATCCACACATTTAGGTAACCCCATAAGGTGTGACCCCGTACACTTTCAGGGGTCTTATAGTTTGATGAAATCCTACGAACCGGATGCATGAATATGTGGGGCTATGACAGAGGGTGTGCATGCATTGCGCCCAATTTGTCTAACCATTCACTGAAATCTATGTGAGGGGCGTCTTGGGAAAAAATTGGATGCATGACTGGTGAACGGTTTGGAAAATCATGTGCCCAAACCAAGTAACCTTTAATATTTGATTGATTATACCTTTGTCCCAATATTTTCTTACCCTCTTCCTCCATTGTGTTCTAGTGGATAATAACCCCTCCCTTATTCACATTGAGAGCTCATCCAAGGATAAAGCTTAGATTTGATGATTCTTTTTCCTCTCCACTATAAATCACTTGTTGCTGATCTCATTGGATATCCACCAGTGATCTATCTATTCTTATTGTACCACACTTTAATTACTTTTCTATCAACATTAACATCCTAAACTGGGTGCCACTAAATGGTGCCACGAGCTAGTTGGTCAAATGGCCTCAAGTACGCCTCCCTATATTCTAGAGGCTTCCGACTAGTAGTGAGGCCTTATGGTGTGTACGTGGAGAGATTATTTTTGGGAATGTATTTTCTCAATAATAATCTATAAATATTATTGATTTTTATCCTCGCAAATACCCTTGTTTTTTACTAATGATTTAATTTTGAGTGTATTTCAAGAAATTTATATTCTTTATAATTATTATCATAAAATAATATTCAACTATTTATTTGTGAGAAATATTCATTAAAGTGTTTGAAACGATCTTAATCGTATTCTAGAAATATGATTTTACATTTGTAATTTACTGGAAATAATATTCATTCAATACATCGAAGAATGTAATGTATGGAAAAACCTTATTTTTATGTTAAAGGATAAGCGTGTATAGTTAATCAACCTTATGTTTGAAGAAACATATGGTTATGGAACATTATGTTTGGATAATAACCTTAAATTTGTCAAAAAGAAAATGTATGGTCAAATAAACCTACGTAAGTTTGGAACTTTACAAAAATATGGATCATCAACCGTAATTTTTTTAACAACCTTACGTTGTCATCCTTACATTTGGGAAAAGTGAACATAGGGATAATCGATGTTACATTCAGAGATCTATGCGGACATGGATAAACGTATAGATCATCAACCTTAAATTATGAAGTTTAACCCAATGTTTGTTATTTTTTGTTTTGTGAAGGAACCTTATATTTGACTTTTCAACACAGAAAATTTGAATTTACGTCTTTATCAGAGATTTTTGCAATATTATTTGAGGAATATAAGGACATTTTAGTGCTCGGTTTTGACTGATTAAACTATCATTATATATGATTTAAATATCCATTTACAATGGATATTTTTTACTCCTATTATTAAGGGAATTTACCCATTCTCTGATCTATTTATTTGATTTTGAATCTTGATGATTCATTAGGAATCTTTTTCAGATCTGAAATCAGGCTAGAGATTTTTCATTGTATATCTCTATGAGTATCATCTATAAGAAAACCTTAAATTTGTGAATAGATCTTAGATATCTATGTTAATATTATTTGTTGAATTTTTTCTATGAATATTTTTAAGTGCTACAGTGATCAAAAATCACAAAAACACAAACTGAATTTTGAAGTTTTACTTTTTAATCCTATGAATGTGATGCTCTGTTTTAGTTGATGTTCTTAAAGACAAATATATTTTGAGAAACCGGATCACTTTAGATATTCTTCAAAGTTTATTTTCTTCTGAATTCAAAGATCCTTCTTTTATCAATTGAGTGTTGCTATAATTGTGAGCTATATCTATTTCTCGTAAACCTACATCTTATCTATCTTAAGTTTTGGATGCTAATATTTATTCATGGTGGAGTGTCATCTTGTCATAGTAAGTTATGGTTTTATCAGTTCCCTATAAAAGAACTATAAATATCTATTTTGTAATCCTTTTTTAAGGGTGAAAACTGTCTACAATCAGTTGTGGATCAGTCTTATGATACAAGGACCTCACTAGTGAAATTCAACAATCCCACATAGAGGGTAATTGGTGGAGTGTACTAGGTGATCTTTGTGCCCCAAACCACAATAAATTGTTGTTCTTTGTATTATATTCATATTATCTATAAATAATCTATTACCGAAAACCTTCCAGTTATAATCTTCTTTTTGTGTGAATCAAAAGAATCGTAAAATTTTGAAAAGGACACAATTCACCCCCCCCCCCTCTTGTGTCATCACTATAGCCATTCTGACCTAACATTTGGTATCAAAGGTTTATCTTTTCAATAGAGCTATAACAAGATAAAGGAATAATATATATATTAATGATGGAAACGGAGAATCTGAAGGAATGAATGTTAATGGTTTGTGATCCATATTTCAATGGTGAGAATTATGGATGCTGGAAGTCATAAATGATAATCTACTTAAAAAATCTTGTATTTAGAGTATACTCAAAGATTGTTACTCCTAACACAATTCTAGAAAAACCCGAAACTTAGTCTACTACTATATAGGATGAGTATGATATGAATTCAGAAGCAATGAATGATATTATATATGGTCTTGGACCAGATGAATTCAACCATGTATCACAATACCCAAAATCCCATGAAATGTGGTAGATAATTGTAGTAGCCTATGAAGTTACTAACAATGTTATACAAATGAGATATGCTAATGAAAAATTAAAGTTTGATAATTTCATAATTTTGGATGGAGAGAGAATCACATAGATGAATGGAAGGCTCACAGAAACTGTTAATAATATAAAATCTTTAAGTGAGCCTATCATCCCACCTGATCAATATTTGAAAGCTCTAAGAGTTCTTCTTGGTAAGTGGAATGGAATTTCTACTACAATATGCCAATATGCACCTGTTAAGAATATGAAAATGATAGAATTGATTGGAACATTAATGATATACAAGGATGAAATTCAAGATGAAGTTAAAGATCACAAAGTCCTAGTGAAAAATGATAACACTTCTCTAAAATTTATATCCTAAAATCTAAATAGAAAAATTAAATAAGAAGAAATAAATTCAGACTCATCTAATTCAGAAATTGAGCTTTCTCAATTAGCTAGAAAATTCAATAAATTTTATATGAAGAAGAAAGGATTCATAAGAACATTAAAAAGGATGAGAAATAATCAAGGGAAGTAAGATGTTATGAATTCAAAAAATTGGGTCACATAGGACCTGATTGTCCTCAATTGAAGGGAGATAAGAGAAAGATGGAAAATTAATATCAGAAGAATGATGATTGTGATAAGTAGGATAAAAGAGAAATGAATTATAATTGGAGTGTCTCTGAAGACTCCAGTAGCTCATCTAATTCTTATTTAGACAAAGAATAGTCAAATCTGAAGGCTAATATGTGCTTCATGCCAAAAGAATATAAAGTAAAATCTTATTGTTCATCATATTCTGATTCAAGCTATTCGGATGAGAAAATGACAACCTATAGCAGTATTCTTGAAGAGAAATATGATTCCTTATTAAGTAAATATAAGTATTTAAATAAAATTCATAATTCTATTATAGGTAAAAGAGATACATTACTAAAACAACATCGGGAGCTTATTGAAAAAGTTAATTTAACTACTACCAACTTTTCAATTCATGAAACTAATATTACGTCTCTATAGGGAGAAGTATAAACCTATAAATCTAATGCTCTAATTTTCACAAAAATAGAAAATAAACTGAATGAAATTCTTGGGAAAAATATTGTTAAAAATGAAAGGTTTGGTATCAGCACTAAGGTTGAAAATCCCAAATTGTACAAAAACAATTATTTTCCTAGTTCTAACAAAAAAGTCATGTCTACTTTTAAATGTTTTTATTGTGGAATTAATGGAAATTATTCTAATTACTACTATTTAATAAAACCACAATTATTTGTTTCCATGAAAGTTCATTAATCAAAATCTTTATCTAGTTTTTATTATAATAGTGTTGATCAAAATAAATCTGTTCAGATCCCTAAGTCATTGATAGCTAACACTACTAGACCCAAAAATATATGGTTACCAAAATAAATTTTTGTTTAATTTGTCCTTATAGGTAATTGGACATAGAAGAGGAAAACATATATGGTATATGGACAATGGTTGTTCAAGACATATGAGTGGAAATTCATCAAATTTATGTACTCAAACTAAAATATATGGAGGCCTAGTCACCATCAATGATAATGCCAAAGGAAAAATTATTGGACTTAGAATAGTTGGAGATCTAGATAATATCTCAATTAATAAAGTACTCTATATATAAGGATTGAAGCATGATATGATAAGTATATCTCAACTCTTTGATAATGGATACTATGTTTAGTTTTCTAATAATTCATATTCTATTTTTAAAGATAAGTTTCTTAAATATAGAGCACTTAGAACAGATAATGTCTACACTTTGGATTTAAATTCCTTGTGTAAAAAGAAAGTGATATTTTTAACGGATAATGTAAATGAATCTTGGATTTGGAATAGAATACTCGGTCATTGTAATATATTTTATTTACATAAGTTATCTAAGAAACAATTATATTCATATTTACCTATACTAAAATTTGATAGTGATAGATTCTATGTTGTATGTCATATTGGAAAGAAAAACAAACCTTCCTTCAAAACTGTTAACAAAATTGTTACTTAAAATCCCCTAGAACTTATTCATAAGGATTTCTTTGGACCATATATAATATCATTTTTGGATGGTAAATTATATGTATTTATTTTGTTGATTATTATTCTAGATTTAATTGGGTATATTTTCTAAAACTCAAAAATAAGGCTTATTTTATTTTTGAATGTATTTTTAAAAGTGTTGAAAATGAATATGGTTTTAAGATATTTTCATTAAGAAGTAATAATAGTGGAGAGTTTGAGAATCAAGAATTTAATTCTTTTTTACCAAATATGGGTATAAAACACAACTTCTCTGCACCAAGAACACATCAACCAAATGGAACTACTAAAAGAAGAAACAAAACTATTCAATAAATTTATAGGACTATGAAAAATAAATACAGTCTTCCAGCCTACTTTTGGGAAGAAGATATAAGCACAACATGATATATTATAAATAGAGATTTAATTCGACCAATTTTAAAAAATAATATTTTATAACTTCTAGAATAAAATAAATCCAAAGGTAAATTACTTTAAGGTTTTTGGATACAAGGTATATATATTGAACACCGAGGATAATATTGGGAAGTTATATAAAAAATTTGATGAATTAATATTCTTAGGATCTTATAAAACTTATAAAACCTACAGAGTATTTAATAAAAAGTCAAGGATTGTTGAAGAATCAGTTCATGTGATGTTTGATGAAACTGGTCCTTTTAATAAAAAGAAAAATGAGAGAGATTAAACTGATTATTCTTCTATCAACATGAGACTTGATAACTTTAAAAATGATTTTGAATATATAAATTAAATTTATTCCTGTTTAGGAGAACTTGATACTGATGAACCTAAAAGTGCACTTCCTAGACAGTCTGGAATCCTAAAGAATCACCCTTTAGGGACTTTTATAGGAGATATAGACATTGGAATAAAATCTATAAGAAGTGTAGGAAACCTAGAGGAATTTTGTTCTTTTCTATCTTAGATAGAGCCTAAGTCTTTTAAAGAAGCCTTAGATGATTAAATTTTGATGTTAGAAATGAAAGATGAGCTAAATCAGTTTAAAAGAAACAATGCATGAAAATTAGTGGAAAGACCATTGAATTATCAAGTTATATTTACTAAATGGGTCTTTTCGAATAAAAAATATGATCAAGTTATTATAACTAGAAACAAAGCTAGACTAGTAGCAAAGTTTACAATCAAGAAGAAGGTATAGATTATGATGAAACCTTTGCTCCTGTAGCTAGAATAGAAGCAATTAGAATTATTTTGGCCTATGAATCTAATATGAATATTAAATTATATTAGATGGATGTAAAATATACCTTTTTAAATGGATATTTAATGGAGGAATTTCATGTTGAGCAACCTTATGGTTTTGAAAATTCTCAAAAACCATATTTTTTTTAACTTACTAAAGCTCTCTATGGACTTAAATAAGCACCTGGAGCTTTTTATGAAATATTAAGTTCATTTATTTGGAAAAATGGTTTTACTGTTGGTTTGGTAGACCCAACCTTCTTTAATAAAATAGTTAGTTCAAATATATTATTAGTTTAAATTTATGTTGATGATGTTATTTTTGGATCAACAAATAAAAAACATTGTAACGATTTTTCCTAACTTATGCAAACAAAATTGAAATGAGCATGATGTGAGTATTAAATTTATTTTTAGGACTTCAAATTTATCGAAAATATTTTGGAAATTTATTAAATCAAATTAATTACATTACATATTTATAAAAAACGTTTTTTCTTGAAAATAATAAGACATATTCAACTCCCATGTGTACTAATATTAAACATGACATTGATAAAGCTAGGAAACTAGTAGACAACAATTTATATAGAGGTATGATTGAAGTTTGTTATATCTTACTGCTAGTAGACATCATATTATGTTTTCAGTATGTCATTGTGCTATATTTCAATCAAATACAAAAAATCCCATTTTTCTACTCTAAAAAAGATTTTTAGATATTTAAAAGGAACAGTTGTTCAATCTCTTCTTTATCAAAAAACTTTTGATTTTAATGTAATATCATATTCAGATGTATATTTTGGAGGATGTAGATTAGAGAAGAGAATAACATTAAGAAACCATCACTTTTTATAAAAATTGTTAGTGTCATGGTCAAGTAAGAAGAAACACTCAGTTGCACTGTCAATAGCCGAAGAAGAGTATATATCTATAGGTAGTTTTTGTGCACAAGTTATATAGATGAAAAACACTCTAATGTAATTTTTACTTAATTCTAATAATACACTTAATTTATTGGATAATAAAAGTGCTATAAAATTTTCAAAAATTCCAATATGTCATTCTAGAACTAGGCATACTGATGTTAGACATCATTTTCTAAATATTTCATGTTCTTGAAAAGGATATATCTTTAGAATTTGTTAGAACTAAATATCAATTAGCTGATATTTTTACTAAACCACTTCCCACTACTTGTTTGGATTTTATTAAGGGGTATGTTTATTTAATTTTTAATTAAATAATTTTATTTTTTATTTTATTTAATTTACCTTTATTTTATTTTAATTTATTTTACGCCTAATTTATTTTTTTAAATATAATTTTCTTTTCATATTTTTATCTTATGTTATTTTAGTTAATCAATTTTATCTTAAATATATATAAGCTGTGTAATTATTAAATTTTTTCCTAATTACTTTACGACACGAGAAACGAGGACATGTCTCATTTTTCATAAACCCTTTGTCTACCTTACCAATTGTTTACCCAAAAATCATTTCCCATATCCCACAATCTTCAGTCATCCTTCCAAACCCTAGAAGCCTAAAACCTCAGATTTTTAGATCTTAAAAAATGAAGAAAACCAAGAGAGTCGAAGAAGGAGAAGCAAATGACCCAAAAAGACAAAGAGTTAGAGATAGAAAAATGCTTTTGGGAAAATTGGTTGACCTTGATTGGTTATATCAGACAAACATACTCCTGAAACAAGTGCTACATTTTCAAGGACTTGAGACAACTTTTAATGACATCAACTTAGAATTTCAATATGAGGTAGTACTAAATTATTTTTATAAGAGTGTAAAGTTTATTTTGGATATTCAGAGGATAAAATTTCTATATGAGGTACTAAATTATTTTTTGTACAATTAGACGCACATCAGAAATATGTTTTCTAATGATTTAGAAGCTGACCATTAGATTCTGGTGATGTTTATTCAGATAGGAATAGAACCAAGGATTTCTGATATGGAGACAATCCTTTAACAAGACATGTATATCATTTTTCTTTTTATAAGTTATATTAAATTGAATTTTCCATGGTATTTATTTCGGTACCATAATTACAGTTGTTCACTAGATGAAAGAATGAATTTCTATCCATATGGACAACTAATTTCAGGAATTTTATTTAAGAAGGACATGATCAGACTAGTTGATCCAAGAGTCAAATGTCATCATAGTAATGTTCTGAATACTAGAACGTTAAGAATGTTTGTATTTTTCTAGCACACTGTAAAAGGAATGATTTTTCCTGTTGGAGCAGAGAAAGTGTTGGGAAAAAAATCCCTAAAGGTATCACTGCATCATTTTTGGGTTGGTTGAGTTTATTGACAATACAGGTTTTCAGTGTGAATTGTCAACCCCAGATATGTTTTTAACATTTAATGTTGACAAAGAACCGTGATTTTTTCAAATATGGGCTTCTTAATGGGTATTTCACGAATAAATGAATAATTTTGACGGTGTTCTTCACGATTACGATGATCTTTGCGAATAGTAGAGGTGAAGAGCATTGTGGCAAAGCTTTGCATTGGCAGTGCGAATGAATTGACAGAATGCTCTGCGATTATGATGAGCTCCACGATCACAAAATTTCCATGGTGATTTGCGATATAGAGATAATTTTGGTGGAAACTTTGGAGATTCATGATTTGAGTTGATGTGGTGCTGACTTCGCGCGGAAGGTTTTAGGGTTGGTGGAATCGACTATAAATATACCTTGATGTCCTCGAGAGAAGAAAAGATTTTTACAAGAAAAATTTGTTGCTCTCAACTCGCGAAGGAGGTTCGAAAAGGTTGTGTGCTTTGTGAAAGAAGGAGCTTCGTGGGGGCTAATCTTGCTCCGCGAAATAGGTGTGTTTCATGTTGGGTCAGTTATCTTCACAAAATAAGTCGCTTTGTGATGGCTTTAGCGGTATGGTTGCCTAATCTTTTTGAAGGCTTGAGATTTGTGAAGTTTTGAGCTCTGCAAAGTAGTGTTCTCCGTGAGGCAGCAAGCTCTACGAAGGTGTGTGCTTCATGAAGAGGTTGGGACTTGGAGAATCCTTGTTTGATCATTGAGAAATTGGTAGCATCACAAAGTAGGGAGTTTTTCAAATGTATTTCCAAAGGGTGTGGCCCAGTGATTTGTGGCCAAGGGGTATTAATCAGTGGATGAAATTTTTACGTCAATAGAGCATCTACATACAGTGGAGGATTCATTCATTAGTGATAATGAAGATACCTAAAGGTCTATAAACTGTGAGTTGATCTTCTAAAGAAGTAGTGAGCTAAATTCAGTCAAGAGACCAGTGATTTCTCAAATTGTGAGTGGTTTTAAACCAGAAGGGATAGTGATTCCTCTTCAAACATGAAAAAAGTAGTGCGCTTATAGTGTATTTGGTACATCGACACATTGCTGGCGTATGCTCCTTGGATGAAGACAAGTGAGGATGAACCAAGTAAAATTGTTTCATCTTGTGCGTTCTTTAAAATACATTCATACTCTGCAACAAGAAGGATGGATATAATAGGGTTTTTCTAACAATAGAACAAGATCAAAATGGGAAGTTGTTTTAATTTTTTATACCCTAATTCACTACCCCCCCCCCCTCTCGAAGTATCTTTCCTAGTGGACTTAATAGAAAGAATAGAGATTAGTTGATTTTTCTCATTGTGAGAAAGCAGGTGTTTGAAAGGAGGTTGAAGTTGAATCATGAATAGATACAGTTTCACAACTGTCTAAGAGACGGCTTAGATTTAACGCTGAATAAGATGAAGTTGAGAAATAAAAAAATACAAGGACTTATTATGAAACTAGGTAATAGAAATGCTCCTCAAGTTGAAGAGAAATTGTTGGCTTCTAGAGACGCAACATGCTCGGTTCAATAGCAAGAAACTGCTATTAAAGAGGAAATTCTTGTGGAGAGTTAATATAGAGAGCTTTCTGTTGTACCCTTGATAAATGAGTAGGTACAAGAGAGCATTCTGGTAGAAACAGTTCATGAAATGAATACTCAAACTGGAAATGTTCAATTATAGATTTTCAGAGAAGAAGTTACTGAACAAGTAACTATTCAAGAAGAGAAGATATTACAGGAATATTTTACAGGAATTCAACCCTTGATTGTAGATCAGACTACGGGATAGTTGGATCATATTTCTGATGCTCAGACTAAAGTTTTAGATAATCAGCCTTTTTCTTATGAAGAATCAATAATGAGAATAGTGGTATATCCTTTTCCTACTGATGGTGAAAATCAAGATATGAATGCCTATGAGGGGAAATATTATTCATTATCTCGTCATGTAGAGGATATTTTTGTTAAGTATAACAAATCTTAGGAACATAATGAAATTTTGAGGAAATAGCTTGACATAACCAAGAAGAAGATTCACGAAATCGATGATAGTACTATTTCTAAAAATGATTTTGATTCATTTAAAATGGAAATGCTAAATGAGTTTGGGAAACTCAAGTTTGAATCTGTTTTAAATATAAATTTTACAAAATTGATTTAGTCTCTAGGTAGTCAGTTTGAATTAGTAAAGAGTAGTGTGGGTCAATCCAGTACATTTGTTCTTATACCTGTTACAATTATATATTTAATTAAAAGATTTCTAGCAATTAATTTAGTTATAAAAAACATGAACATTAATCATTAAGATCTGTAGTGTAATAGCGCACCTCTATTAGTTCTTCTAAAGAATCAAAAAAAATTGATCAGTTAACTCATGGAGATCCTACCACTAGATTGATGTTGAATTATTTTTCATAGAAGTTGGAGCTATTCATGAAGCAAGAGGAGAGTCTTCATGAGTTTCTGAAGGCCAGAATAGTGGATAATCTACATGTCAATAATGACTCTAGGATATTGGTAGTTAATCTAGGAGATAGTTTGATGATGAATATAATATTTCAGATGGATGACCTGAAGGAGAAATTTTAATCCATTCAAAATTCAAATCCAGCCAATCCTTAGCCTTTTTCCTACCTTGAACCATGACAATGACTATTTTCATTTCATAGTCACAAACCTTATTGTATTTATGTAGTTATTGATAAATTAAATTGTTTTCTTTTTTAAAGCTACATTTCATTATTTTATCTTCTTTTTTATGTATATCTAATAGCCAAAATCCAATTATTTTTATTCATTATAGTTACTTATAACAATAACTTATCATTTTTTTCAATATCAAATGTGTTTTAATCTGTTTCAATACTTTCTTTTTGATATCAAAAAACAGGGGAGAAATTTATATAACAAAACATATCTTTTATTTGATAAATTTAGATAAGAATATATTTATTTCTATGAAGTTTACCTTTGGGGGAGAAATTTAGATATTTATTCTTTTTCAAAATAATTCTATCAGATCGAAATTAATTTCTTTTAATGATTACAAAATTCTAAATTATATTGCTAAGAATGTAGTTTAAATTTACGGGTTTTATGATCATAAAAAATGGGAAGATTGTTGGGAATGTATTTTCTCAACAATACTCTGTAAATATTATTGATTTTTATGCTCACAAATACCCTTGTTTGTTTTACTAATGATTTTATTTTGAGTTTATTTATGGAGATTTATATTCTTTATAATTCTTATCCTGAAATTATAGTTAACTATTTATTTGTGAGAAATATTCGTTAATGTGTTTGGAATTCTCTTAAGAATATTCTGGAAACACTGTTCACCAATAGTAGTTTACTAGAAATACTATTCATTCAATACGCCGAAGAAAATGACATATAAAACAAACCTTATATTTATTTTGAAGGATCAGCGTGTATGGATAATCAACCTTATGTTTGAAGACATATATATTTAAGGAACATTACATTTGGATAATAACCTTATGTTTTTCAGAAAGAAAACATATGGTTAAAGAAACCTATCTAAGTACGGAACTTTACAAATATATGGATCATTGATCTTACTTTTGTAATCAACCTTACATTGCCAACCTTACATTTAGGAAAAATGAACGTATGGATTATCAGTGTTACGTTCAGAGATCTATACTGATGTGGATAAACCTATAGATCATAAAACCTATGTTATGAAGTTAAACCCTACGTTTGTTATTTTTTATTTTGTGAAGGAACATTACATTTGACTTTTCAACGCCGGAAATTTGAATTTATGTCTTTATTAGAGATTTTTACAACAATCTTTGTAGAATATCAAGAAGATTTAAATCTCGTTGTTGACTGATTCAAATATCATTATATATGATTTAAAGAGCTGTTTACAATGGATATTTTTTACTCCTATTCTTAAGGGAAGTTACACATTCTATGATCAATTTATTTGAATTTGAATCTTGATGATTTATCTAGAATATTTTGTGGATCTAAAACCATGCATGAGATTTATCATTATATATCTCAATAATTATCATTTGTAAAAAAATACAAATATGTGAATACCTCTTAGACGTCAATGTAAATATTATACATTTAATTTTTCTAGTGAAAGTTGTTTTCAGTTCTACAATGATCAAGCATCACAAAAAAATAGAACTACATTTTGAAGATCGGATTTTCAATTCAATTAATGTGACACTATATTTTAGTTGTTGTTCTTAAAGACAAATATCTTTTAAAAAATGGATCACTTTAGACATTATTAGAAGTGTTTTTCTTCTAAAGTCGAAGATCCTTCTTTTATCAGTTGTGTGCTGCTGCAACTGTGAGATATATCTATTTCTAATCAAACTACATCTCATCTATCTTACGTTTTGTCAACTTGTATTAAATCATGGTGGAGTTTCATCTTCTCACACTAAGATGTGTTTTTATTTGTTCCCTATAAAAGAAATATAAGGTTTTGTTTTGTAATCATTTTTTAAGGGTGAAAACTATCTACACTCAGTTGTGGATCGGTCTTATGATATGAGGAACTTAATAGTGAAATTCAACAAGCCCACGGAGTGGTTAATTGGTGGAGTGGACTAGGGGATTTGTGTGCCCTGAACCACTATAAATTATTGTGCTTTGTTTTCGTTTCATATTTTTTGCATATACTCTATTACGAAAATTCTTCAATTACTATCTTCTCTTTGTGTGAATCAATAGAATATTAAAACTATGAAAAATACACAATTCACCCCCCCTATTGTGTCATCACTATAGCCATTCCATCCTTAAAACTATTCCCTCATATTGGAGTGTAATGTAGAAGTGTAAACATTTTAGTTAGTAGAGGAAGCATAATATTAATTATTCATTAAAATACAAGGGATAAATCATCTACTAGACTGTAATAAGAAATCAATTCCAAAAGAAATATCATATAAAAATGATGTATCTTGTCTCTACAAAGCATGAAAACATATATACAAACATCTAGTATAGTAAAAGCATAAAAATTCCAAAATTAAAAAAATGACTATCTCAAAATAACATCACAATACTCATCTCAATCCAATTGTCCCTTTCTTCTATGTAGTGATCAAATCAAGTATCATATACTAGGTTCTTTCCCAAGTCCCTACCTGTATTCATATAGTCTTTCCGGGTACATAACGTCACCTCGAATAATGTGTGATATAACACATAGTAGGCCACTAAAAATTGCATCTATAATAATTCTAGTCTTTGTAAAATAAAAAAAAGTAGTGTGTAACATATATCACAGTTATAACTGTACTGGAAGTAAAGTGTGATCTTGTCTAACCAAAAATGTCTCTAAGAAAACAACATTCAAACTCCTATAAATAGGGGAACTATAAATAAAAAATAAGAAATAAATATTGTTTGGTATAATAATTGATGTCTAATACCTATCTAGGGCTATCTATATGATTTAAAAAAATATACATTGGCCACACCATATAACCAACTGTAAATATCAACAACTTACATGTCCTGTAATCCAATGTCAGACCATCAAGGGTCATATCTAATGTATAGAAGACCAAGTAATCCTTGTCGAGTCCCAAGATCATCTCGAGGTTAACTTATTAAATACATGGGTGGAGTACAAGGAACATGTCAACATATCATGTCCAATGTGAGTCCAAGATAGCCAGATCCAAGGGGTAGTAAGGCTCATGGAATCCTACAGAATCAGGATAGAATTACTAAACAGTTCCAAGTCATCCACTGCTATAAATATGATCCATGGAGTATAAATTTCCATGGAATGTAATGGAATCAATATGCAAGTATATTCTCTAAGTAATTATCTACCATTATAAATTCATCAATCAATATCATTCACAACCAATGAGTTCTTCCAACTCATTCAACATTTACCATATAAACCATCCATCCATTTCAATTGTATGTAACCATAAAAAATGAAGAAAAAACCATCTCGTATCTATTTAATTCAATTAATTACTGCTATTTTTTAATGAACTGGTAGAAAAACGTTCTCACAACCTTAAACAATTCATTTAATTATCATTAATTCTACCACTAAAATTAGTGACCTCACATTAACCCAGTGGGGTGGTATAAAATGGAAGATACCAGGGTACACCCCATGGGTGGAAAAGGATGGGGATAACACCCCCCCCCCATTGATCAAAAATGTACTAGTGGGTGACCTAAATAGGTCCCAAACAATTATATCAGGATATTCAGTTAAATGAAGAACATCACAATATGATCGATGAACTTTTGCTGTAGATTCAATGAGATGAACGGTGTTTGAACGGAAGTTCCAATGATGAATCGGGAGCCAAGTCAAGCCTTTGAGCTTCAATGGATGGAAAATGTCACGACCCGCCCTCGGGGTCCGTGCCGTGACTACCCCAAGCCCGCCTTCCATAGGCCAGGGGCTGGCGACTAGCACCAAGGTGTAAATCCCGGTAAAAAGGGAAGGCATTGCCTTTGAAAAGTAAACACACACCACAGAGTAAACAAGCGGAAAGTAAACACTAAACAAGCATAGTACGACTGAAAGTGCGGAAAAGTAAATGGGCCAGAATACAAACCCAAACTGAAAGTAAAGCACAACTCAAAAAGGGAAAAACAGCAACTGAAAAGTAAAAGCCGCTACTCCGAGCTGTCCACTGGAAATCCCACCTGAAGGGTGGGTACAGATAGCTCCTCAGCTCCACGGGTCCCGCCGTCCGCTCCGTGCAAGTCCCGCCCAGTGGTCCACCTCCGGGTACCGTCCCGCTCTGCGAGCCTCGGCTAAGGTCAACGCTGTCCGTCGTCTGCAACCAACACAACGTAGTGCGGGCAAAGCCCGTGCAGGGGTGAGTATAAGCTACTCAGTAGGGACCCCGAGACCCCTGAAGGTCTCTCAAATCCACAAAGGACAAACCACAAAGAAAAGTACAATCACGAAGTAACAACCGACACTGTTTAGGTATATGCCCATACATATACCTAAGTCATTAAATTCAAATACGCTCCAACCTCCGAGCCCAAGTACAACTCAGTCCACACAGGAAAGTAAACGTATTCCACACAGGAAAGCAAAACGTAATCCACACAGGATTGCACAACACAATCCACACAGGAAAGCAACAGATTCAGCTCACACAGGTATACTTCTTCGATAGACGATAAAGATGATCCCTGATCTATCTAAGTCGTCGGACCCACGAAGGATCGATAGGTAACTAACCAAAGGACGATAAAGATGATCTCTGATCCATCTAAGTCGTCGGACCCACGAAGGATCGATAGGTAACTAACCAAAGGACGATAAAGATGATCTCTGATCCATCTAAGTCGTCGGACCCACGAAGGATCGATAGGTAACTAACCAAAGGACGATAAAGATGATCTCTGATCCATCTAAGTCGTCGGACCCACGAAGGATCGATAGGTAACTAACCCCCGCAAAGACCCACACAGGATCGGGCCCACACAGGACCTGTAGACGCTGGCTCACACAGAACCGCTGAGCGCGGACCCACACAGGATCGGACCCACACAGGATCGGGCCCACACAGGACCTGTAGCACTGATCCACGTAGGATCGCTGAGTGCTGGAGTCGTCGTCGTCGAATCCACACAGGATCTTTGTACTGTCGTCGTCGCAGTCACAGTAGCAGTAGTAGCAGTAGTAGTCACAGTAACAGTCACAGCCAGCACTAGGGTTTCCGCACACAGCAAGCTCGTTCGGAGGGTCCGCTCCACGAGCCGAGAGTCTGATACATCAACTGTCACAAAGTCCAGATTTGATGTATCCAAAAGTTCCGTATCGTCAACAGAAACTCAACGCAACAGACGACGCGTCGATCGGACGCCCGGTCTGAGAGTTATTGGCATTTTCGTCCCCGGGGCCCGGTTGGTTTTTAAGGCAAAACCAACCCGACCGTACTCCACCTGTGTCCAAACCTCGGGCGGAGTATGCCAAAAGATCCGTCTCACTAAGAGGAACACAACAAAGCTGACAACACGTCAATCGGACGTTCGTAGCTCAAGATATGAGCGCTTCCGCTCCGAAGGCCCGGTTGGTTTCGGGTTCGAACCAACCCGGTCGTACTTCAAATGATACTGATTAACCAAATCGGTCACACCATTGCGATCCATACAGAAAAACACATGAGATGGACTACCAAAGGTCCAAAACGGATAGAAGGTGAAAAAGTTGTTTTTCACCGCAACACGTGCGAACTGGGCCTCATGGGCCCCGCGCCTCGACCTCGACTTAAATATCCAAAATTGGTTTTGAAACATCCGTCTTAATTCCAGGGTCTCAACGTCGCAGACGGTTTGTCATTCCGACACTGTATGAGAGTGATATGTCCGATACAAGATTCCGTAATAATAATAATAATAATATTATTATTATTCGGTGTTTCGGGGCCCCGAGCCACGAACCAGAATTTAGTATCCAACATTAGACTTGAATCGACCGTATTAAGGACAAGATTACATCGCCACTAACGGCAAGCCAATCGGATGTCGCACGCATGAGTTATGGCGGGTTGAAGATTTAATAATAATATTAAATCTATTATTTTCGAAGCACTTCGGGTACCCGATCCAGAAACCCGAAAAAGACATTCAATATGTGACTCATAAAATCCGCCTCGGAGTCAGGGTCACACTGCCGCTGACGGTTCGTGAAACCGAGGTCGCACGAGGAAGATACCGTCAAAAAAACAGTTTTCCCAACGAAAATAACAATAACATTTTTATATTATTATTATTTTTAATTTGATTTAATTCCTTAAATCTCACAGAGGCAGAGGTTCGACCGTGGCGGTCTGCAGGGAGGAGGCGGACGAGGCAGAGGAGCTGGCTGAGCAGCAGGTGGTGGACGACGCTTTGAGGCTCTACCACCACCACCACCAGGAGGTCCACCCCGACCGCAGGGGAGAGCTCAGCTTCAGGCAGCCGAGGCCTTCGATCATGGAGCTCTGGGAGCCGATAAACAGGAGCAGAACTAGTGGATACATCCTTTGTACTTCTTGTTCCTTGTTGCTTTTGTGTAGCGTCTTGTATTATGAGCTGCAATAATAAAAGACGCATACCTTTGTGATATTTTCGTTCCTGTCCTCTTTCGTGATGTTACTAGGAGGTTCCAGTTTTGGCTATTGACTTGACCCTCACTTGTGAGACATCTACTGGAGGAGACCCAGTTACCACACACTGATGCCGACAGTGTGACTCAACCCTTGGAGGCGAGAGTAACGGTTGAATCTCTTAGTAGTAGCGTCGAGGCCTTACGATGTCATCCTTGGTATGGATTAGAATCATCCATGTTAGGATTGACTGTTTTAGGCGAAGAATGTGGTTCATCCAGGGGATGAGACCAGATTTCTCTTATCGGCAAAGAAGAAATCATAGCAGCTCTTGTGGGACCAGAGGTGGTCTAGGCCACGACAAAGAAGGTCCAGGTTATCCAGGGCGGATGAGTACAGCTCAGAGCCGGCAGAAGTCTTATGCTAACAGGAAGCGGAGACCACTGGAGTTCGAGGGTGGAGACCACGTCTTCTTGCGGGTCTCACCTCGACGTGGTATTCGGAGATTTGGCCGAGGCGGCAAGTTATCTCCGCGCTTCATCGGACCCTTCCAGGTCCTCAGCAGGATTGGTGAGGTGGCTTATCGCCTGGCTCTACCACCTCAGTTGCACCGGGTGCACGATGTCTTCCACGTGTCTCAGCTGAGGAGAGACGTGCACGACCCGACGCACATCATTGACCATGGGGAGCTTGACGTTGCCGATGGGGCGACTTTTACGGAGGTCCCGGTGGAGATAGAGGATCGACAGGAGCGAGTCCTGCGTGGGCGATCGATTCCTCTTGTGCGCATCAGATGGCAGCACGAGAATCTCCAAGAGAGCACATGGGAGCGGGAGGCTCAGATGCGTGCTCAGTACCCTCATTTGTTTCCCTAAATTTTTGATGTATCTTTACGGGGACGTAAAGCCCTGAGGTGAGAGTAATGTAAAGACCCAGAAATTTCAAGGAATTTTTTTTTCTTAATTTCTTTGGAATTTTGCGAGTGCGCGGTTTCAGACGACACCTGATTCTGAGGCCCGGAGTTCCCAGAATGATCCATCGATGTTTTGTTAAACTTAAAATTAACGCGCGTAAACAGTTTTCCTGAAAAAGTGGAATAACTCTTGAACGGTTGCTCGGATCAGAAATCTGAGTGCACCGTTGCGCTTACGATGGTGGGATTACCCTAGGAGCGACTTATGTTTAGTCGGCGCGGGCCTCCTGTGAGAAATTCCAAAAATGGCATAACCGTAAATAAAATAATTAAATAAATTATTTTATTTTTCGAATGCTTATAACTCACAAACGGTAGCTCGGATTAAAAATCTGAGACCACCGCTGGACTCGTGAGGTTATGCATTATTTAAGCAGATACTAACTTTGTTCGGCGCGGGCCACCAGAAAAAGTTAGTTTTTGACTGCAAATAAAATAATTAAGTGGCAATTATTTTATTGTAAAATTCGTATCTTTTAAACGGTAACTCGGATTGAAAATCTGAGAGTACCGTTGGATTTGTTGGGGCGTGTTTCACTCAGGCAGAGCCTGACCTTGACCGGTGCGGGTCGAGGGTGACTGATAATAATTTTCCAAACTTTTTTTCGGGTACGTTCAGTAAACGTACATGCAGGTTTTTCTATCTTTTGAACCGGTGCTCGGATTTGAAATCTGAGGGCACCGATGAACTCGCAACGCCGATAATTGCTTAAGAGAACCTTTATCACAGTTGCGTTTTAAGCGAGTTGAGAATTAATAATTGGGGATTTAGAATTAAATAAATAAAATTGGTGATACACAATTTTATTTATATCTATGGTAGTTATACCCTATAAAGGTGAGTTAAGGGTGAGACCCATAACCACCAACTACCCATGTGTGGATAAATGAGAGGTGGGGCCCACACGAGCCCCAACCTTTCATTTCCCCATAACCTCCCTTAAACCCCCCTTTTAACACCCCTTCAAATTAATGTGACAACCCCCTTAATAAAGAGACCATCTCTCTCCCTCTTTAATGGTGCCAACACTTTAATTAATTAAGTGTTCTGAATTTGAAAAGGCATGACGTGTTTATTAATAGGGGAAACATCTTTTTAATATGGGTTGGAAGTTTTTTGGAGAATCTTGTGGGAAACCTCTGGAGAAATTTAGAGAGAATTCTAAACCTTCGATGAAGAACGGTTCTCCAACGACGGGCCTTCCAAGATCTTCGACGAAGAATAATCCTTCAACGGAGGTCAGATTCCTACGTTTCATCAACGCTTAAGCTCTGATATGAAGTGTGAGGCGGACGCAATGATCAACGTCAACTCCATTCTCTTTCCGCGGCTCAACGACGTGCAACGTCATAATCAAGGTAGGGGGTTTATTTGAAGTATGATAAATACATATTTGTTTATTCCTCTTGTTATTAATTCTCAAAGATGATGGCCAAACAAACATGACCATCAATATGGACATTGTCCATGACCTTTCTTATATTTCATTCTTCGCACGTTCTCCGCGCGTTCCTTCGCACCAAATAATTAAGCGCGTCAAAACATCGATGTTTCGTTGAGCGCGATATATGAACGTGGAGATCTCGACCCGAGGATCGTGAAACTATGCTCGTCAAAATTTTCGGACTTAGATCGGAGATGCGACAACCCGCCGAAGGGGCGATGTGGCGGTGTGATTATCGGCCCGGTGGTGTGCGGTTAAGGCAGGGCAGGCCGAGGCGACATCCAACGGTGCAGCTGGGTTGCGTGGCAGCGGCATGGTAGGCTGGAGGCGCAGCGGTGTGGGCAGCCAAAGGTGGTGCGGTTCTGGCCGTGCCGAAGAAGGTCGGTTGATTGGGAGAACAGAATTGTGAAGCAGAATGAAGATTGGAGAGAGAATGTTAAAATGAAATGGGAATGAAATAAAAAAAAAGGTCATGGACAATGTCCATATTGATGGTCATGTTTGTTTGGCCATCATCTTTGAGAATTAATAACAAGAGGAATAAACAAATATGTATTTATCATACTTCAAATAAACCCCCTACCTTGATTATGACGTTGCACGTCGTTGAGCCGCGGAAAGAGAATGGAGTTGACGTTGATCATTGCGTCCGCCTCACACTTCATATCAGAGCTTAAGCGTTGATGAAACGTAGGAATCTGACCTCCGTTGAAGGATTATTCTTCGTCGAAGATCTTGGAAGGCCCGTCGTTGGAGAACCGTTCTTCATCGAAGGTTTAGAATTCTCTCTAAATTTCTCCAGAGGTTTCCCACAAGATTCTCCAAAAAATTTCCAACCCATATTAAAAAGATGTTTCCCCTATTAATAAACACGTCATGCCTTTTCAAATTCAAAACACTTAATTAATTAAAGTGTTGGCACCATTAAAGAGGGAGAGAGATGGTCTCTTTATTAAGGGGGTTGTCACATTAATTTGAAGGGGTGTTAAAAGGGGGGTTTAAGGGAGGTTATGGGGAAATGAAAGGTTGGGGCTCGTGTGGGCCCCACCTCTCATTTATCCACACATGGGTAGTTGGTGGTTATGGGTCTCACCCTTAACTCACCTTTATAGGGTATAACTACCATAGATATAAATAAAATTGTGTACCACCAATTTTATTTATTTAATTCTAAATCCCCAATTATTAATTCTCAACTCGCTTAAAACGCAACTGTGATAAAGGTTCTCTTAAGCAATTATCGGCGTTGCGAGTTCATCGGTGCCCTCAGATTTCAAATCCGAGCACCGGTTCAAAAGATAGAAAAACCTGCATGTACGTTTACTGAACGTACCCGAAAAAAAGTTTGGAAAATTATTATCAGTCACCCTCGACCCGCACCGGTCAAGGTCAGGCTCTGCCTGAGTGAAACACGCCCCAACAAATCCAACGGTACTCTCAGATTTTCAATCCGAGTTACCGTTTAAAAGATACGAATTTTACAATAAAATAATTGCCACTTAATTATTTTATTTGCAGTCAAAAACTAACTTTTTCTGGTGGCCCGCGCCGAACAAAGTTAGTATCTGCTTAAATAATGCATAACCTCACGAGTCCAGCGGTGGTCTCAGATTTTTAATCCGAGCTACCGTTTGTGAGTTATAAGCATTCGAAAAATAAAATAATTTATTTAATTATTTTATTTACGGTTATGCCATTTTTGGAATTTCTCACAGGAGGCCCGCGCCGACTAAACTTAAGTCGCTCCTAGGTTAATCCCGCCATCGTAAGCGCAACGGTGCACTCAGATTTCTGATCCGAGCAACCGTTCAAGAGTTATTCCACTTTTTCAGGAAAACTATTTACGCGCGTTAATTTTAAGTTTAACAAAACATCGACGGATCATTCTGGGAACTCCGGGCCTCAGAATCAGGTGTCGTCTGAAACCGCGCACTCGCAAAATTCCAAAGAAATTAAGAAAAAAAAATTCCTTGAAATTTCTGGGTCTTTACAGAAAATATCTCACTTATGCATTAGAATTAATAAATGAGGAATGGTTTTTGAAAATATAATATTTAAGGGAAATTTGGTAATTTCCTGATTTTTAATTGGGTCGTACGGTTTGGTCGCACGGTTGGCCGAACCGTGTGCAAACCATGTGCCATTCATTTCCATAATGGGGAACTCACACTATTGTGGATCATGGTTAGACAAATTCTTTGATGACCATTCATGCACCTATTCTAAAAACTCCAGAGTGTCTGTATTGGTGTTTACCCCTATTGCATTGTTTCCTTAAATACAGTGACCCTTCCCTAGCCATTGTCTAGCACCACATGGTTTACTCGAACCATGTGGCCTAGGTTTAATGGTTTATACTAACCTTGATCCCCAATTTCCTTTTCCCAAAACTAAGACTTTGAGCTTCTTATAGGCCCCAGATACCCCCAAAACTCATTTTATCTCATTAGATACTCACATTAGGTCATTACCAATGAAATAAACTAAAATTAAAAAGTTTTTTACCTAAAGAAAAACATAGGATCCCACAACCTTCCACCCTTAAAGTAATTCTTCCCCAAATTTCCCTTAAAAGGGTGGTCAATAATTGTCTTAGAATATCTCTGACCACTAAGAACATATGTCGGCCTCCCGCTCTAAAGTCCCTTCCTATAAATGATCATGCTTCCATAGCACCCAAACTAGAGGAACTGACTATCCTAAAAGAACCATTTTCCTCCTTTCAATAATACAATTATGATCCTCCTTGAAGGACGCATCATCTTGTTACTCCATATCATCTTGGTGAAGATTGTGATATGGGTATGAGTGATAATGGTGCGGCTGAGATACATAGAAGCTGCAATGATTGGCTCATACCTTTAAGGTAATGACAACCGATAGGATACCATCCAGACTCTCTCCAATATCTCAAACAGTCTGACATATCATAGGGAAAAATTACCCTATAAATTAATCCATGGGTGTCCTAGCCCCGGTGAGATGTGTAAAATGACCTAATCACCATCCTCGAACTCTAGAGGTTGTCAACGGTGATCGGTGTAAGATTTTTGTCTAGATTGTGTGATATCAATATACTTCTAAATCATCTAAACCTTCTCCAATGTCTTATTAATGAGATGAAGTCCCAGTAAATCCACCTCTCCCACCTCTAAATATTAGAAAAGTGATTAGAATTTCCTACCATAAAAATCCCCATATGGTTCCATCTATATAGTCTCAAAATATATTTTTTGTAAGAAATTGTAAACAGGGGTATATTTCTCTCCCAAGATCCCCCAAAATCAAGGATGAATGATATTTCATTTCATAAATCACTTATATCAAGTTCTACGACCATCCATCAGTTTGAGGGTGGTATTTCATGCTCAGAATCACCAATTTACCCAACACCATCTGTAAACTCTTCCACAAAAGATATGTAAATTTTGGGTCCCTTTCTGATAGAATGGTATTAGTAACCCTTTGATGTAATACTATCTCATCGATATACAAACTCCCATAGTCATCCACTAAGAAGGTATCCCTAATAAGTTGTAAATGAGAAACCTTCATGAGCCTATCCACAAAAATCCATAAGGCATCACAACCTTGAGGTAACCTCAGTAACCTGATCACGAAATCCATCACAACATCATCCCATTTCCACTAATGAATAGGTATCTGCTATTAAATCCAACTTGGTCACTTTTTTTCTACCTTTATCTAGTGATAGGTGGAACACTTCAGGAAAAAAAAGCTACCTGAAGTTTCATAGACTTCCACCAATACTAGTGATGTAAGTCTCAATACATCATGGTAACATCAGGATATACTGCCGAAACTGAGGTATGAAACTCTCACATCATCTCCCCATATATGTGTTCTAGAAACTAAACATGATATTAAAGATGTGGAATTTAATCCTCACCGATATTCTAACCAGGAGGCAGGTCCTCACCTTCCACACTCTCCTATAAGACTACACCCTTAGAATCAGATAATTGTATCATCCTAACATTATGAAAAATAAAGGATATAACTAATAAGGATGAGAGAACTGTCTGGTTATGGGTTTTCTTCACCTCCAAGTTCATCTTTGAAAACACGTACCTAAGCTTTCACTCACTACTAGCCTTTGTAACTTCCTGTATATAATTATTCTTGATTAGTGCATCAGAAACTCCATTGCCTTTACTAGTAATATAGGAAAGCTCGATGTCAAAATAATTTAGTTAATTGACCCACATTCATTAAATCAAATTCAGATCATGCTATATAAATATATACTTCAGGATTTTGTGGTCCATGTACACCAAAAAACATTATATCCATAAATAATGTCCCCTAAAGTGTTAGGAATGCATAAAAGTGGATAAATCAAGATTGTGTGTTGGGTAATTCGTCTCTTGTTTAATCAACTAACTAGAATCATATGCCATGACTTTATCTTCCTGTGTAATAAATATTCCTAGCCCTATCACTACCACAAAAAACATGAAAGGAAGAGCTTCCCATTATCAGTGCTAGGAAGAAATCACTGATAAATGGGTGGGCCATTATCAGCACTATCTAAAAGTGGTGATAAATGTGCCCTTTATTAGTGTTAACACAAGTACTGATAAAGGTGTACCCTTTATCAGTGCTTCTATTAGCGCAGATAAATGTTACATTTATCAGCGCTATTATTAACGCTGATAAAAGCTTTTATTCTTAATTTATATAAAATTATTATATTTATATTCAAAAATAATGTTTATTTGTATACATTAAATAAAAAATTGTTTTTAATTAATATATATTTTTTAATAATTCAAATATATATATATAATGTTTTAATTGAATAAAGTATTTCTATGATTATAATTAAATATATAAATATATATTTATAACTAAATAATTATAATATTATAATAAATTAAATTAAATAATAAATATATTTATTATATTTATTATATTTATTAGATTTATGGGATTTATTCATTGTATTTTTTATATTTATTTTATTTATTTTATTTATAAATATATTAATATTTAATATACATGTTTATAATTAAATTTATTGAATATATGTGTCTTTTCCAATGAATTTGGTCAATGAAAAAAAAGGGCTGATAAAATAAGTATTTATCAGCGCTATAATTTTAGCACTGATAAATAGGTCCTTTATCAACGCATTATTAGCACTGATAAAGTCCAATATTTTTTAGCACTCAAAAATAAATGATAAAGGTTCTAGTGGTTTTTATAAATGAACCCTAATAGGCCCCTCATCCCTCGCACTCGTTCAAGCCTTCATGGAAGCGGAACCCTGTACTGTTGACCTCTCCTCCGTCGTGACCCCTCCTCCTCCTCCCTCCCTCCCCCCCCAGTCGCAGCTGCATTTTCCTCCTCTGCTGCCATGACCGTCCTCCTCCTCATCCGCCGCCCCTGCATTATCTTCCTCTTCCATAGTGACCCCTCCTTCACTATGACCCTGTTATTCATCCTCCTCTGCCACCACAACCTCCTCCTCCTTCTTTGGCCGCTGACTCAACATCCTCTGTCGCGGCCTCCTCCTCCTCCTCCTCCTCTGCCTACTTCTTCTCATCTTCCTTGCATGGTTCCCTTGTCTGCGTGACCTTCTTTGGTGAACCCTCCTTGTCGGAAGACCATCCAGGAAGCCTCCTATACAACACAGGGATTCCCCCCGGTAAGTCACTTATGTAATGAATTTTTACTCTTCTGCATTAGAAAGATAGTTAGCATGCAGAGTTAGCTCTAATGGAATCTATAGTGGTTTTGGTTAATGTTATTAATTACTAATAGCATTTTTGAAACTGTATGAATGTTATTATGATCAATCATGTTGTAAGGGTAATGGGTAGAGGTTTTTTTGATGGAATAATTATTGTAATCACATGGAAATGGTCTTTATATGGATTTCTAATTGGGGTAGAGTGATAGTGATGTGAAATTTATTGGTAAAGACCATGAATTTACTTGAGATTTGGAAATCCTTAGTTGTCGGCCTTTGTGGTAGTACTTCACAGTGTGATTAGGGTGATGGCTTGGTGGGTACTGGTGATGGAATAACCCGTGGGTAGGTTGTTGTGTGAGATATATCAAGGATTATTTTAAATCTTATATCATGTTGAGTACATGGTTTGTATTGATTATCCCACATAAAATATTTATCATGGATATATGAAATTTTGAAATCTCCCTTAGAACTTTTATAAGTACAGTATAGAGAAAGGGTTGATTATGATGTTAGTGGAAATGATAATGTGGATTCCTCATGACCTTAAGGGTATGGAAATCCACACATGGTGTGGTGTAGGTTGGTAACTAAATATGAATAAAGAGATTTATTATTGGCATATTGTTACCTATAGGTCTTGGTATCATCATGATATACTTTTAAACTATAGGATATGCTAATGATGGATACGTTTAGTGAGGCTTCATAGAATGGGTCATGTATGAGCTTCTTATGTAATAGTCTCTTGCTCGGTGCTAGGTATCAATCATTGGCTAACTAAGATCTAGGATGAGGATTACCTTTCATGATTGTTCATTATATCTTAATCATTATTTTAAATATATGATAAGGATGAGGCTTATAGACCTTGGGATTTCCATGTAGAGATACTCCACCAAGGTGAACATTCTTTTAGTTTTTTAAGGTTTATGTTTGGCTATACATCATAGAGTATTTTAAAATTTCCACAAGTCATAAATGATTTTAGTAGTTCAGATTGTTTTGGAGGTTAGCTATGTTAGACCCTCCCTAGTATCTTCTTTATGTATTTTCATTTATCCAAGGTATATTTCTTACATTGGTATGCCTTCTCAGGAAGTAAGTTGGATCTTTTATGACCTTCTCACGATCCACTTATTGTATATCTTATTAGCCATGCAGAATACCTTGTATTAGTGATTTAGATTGTGTTAGAGGTTAGATTGGTTATTCCTATTTAGGTCCTCCTTTATGTATGTGAGTTTACCCATGGTAATCTCCTTATGTTAATGGTTTGGATCATGTGGTAGGTTGGCTATGTTATTCTCTCCATACTATTTTTTGGGGGTGGATGTTATTCCATAAGGCATATAGTCACAACACAATTCATGATCAAGATTTAATGTTTCTTCCTAGGGGAGGAGTGTTATAGTGTATACATTGTGGTAATTCAACAATGTTCCATCATAGGGTGCACTATGGAATAGACCCTTAGGCTACACCATAATGTACCCCATTTTTTAAATGAAAAGATATTTTTTTAGTCTTTTTATTGAGGTTCCCCTATTCCTTATTATCCACTATACCCCATCACCCAAACCCATATTAAAAATAATTTTACACTCTCATAATTCACTATTTATGATCCCTGATGGTCGTTTCAGAGTGGACACCCCCACCCCCACCTTACCCCACCTGGTAGCCCCCCCCCACCCAGGACATCCATCACCCCCCACACCCCCCAACACCCCCCCGAATATCCCCCCCCCCTCTTTGGACTGCCCACACCCCCCTCCCCCACACCCCTGCAGCCCCCCAACCCCTCCTGCTACCCCCCTCCCCTCTTGAAAACCCAAATGTTCCTTTGTTATTCTTTGTAATGGTGAAACCATTACAAATTGATAAGTGATAACTAATTTATATCTTTTTCCTCCATTTATTTTGGTTTTTTTCTTTCTATTTCACTACAATATTGATTTTAGTCTCTCATTTGGGTTCTCATCCTTGAAGTTGTAATGTTTTGAAAGGTTTTAAGTTAATTTAAACCTCTTTAAGGTATGTTTTTAAATGATATTATTTCATTTAGAATTAAATGGACATGTGTCAATTACAATTGGAAATGTAATGATACGGACCAGGTTGGTATCATAAAAAACAACTGACCTGACTCTCCACTAACATAAGTGGCGTTCATGATCCTTACGAGATGGAAATGATCCCCTAGGAAAAAGATACAATTAATGTGGAATATTTTACCCCTAAATCAGAGTAAATTAAAAATGATATTTCTCTTAAAAACCATACATGTCCCATTCAAAACATGAACATCTAGGAAAATATTAGATATGAAAAAAATAGGAAGTAGATATCATAGATGGAAAATAAAATCCCACTATTAGCCAATAAAATTGTTTAACTAGACATTTCCCCTTTCTTAAATCTCATTGGACCTATTTTGGATAGGTATAACATATGAGTTCTCATTTTATGTTTACTTTTCATTTGGAAATCATCTCTGTCACACACCTCTCCTCTGCCGCGAATGCACCTCTATCACGCACTGAACGACACATTCGTTGTGATTTTTATCTTCTTACTCATTAGTTTCCTCTAGTTCGCATGTTATTACTATTTGATATTGATGGTTATGTTGTGAAATGTACAGGTTAAACACCCTACTGAAAATCATAGTCATTAGTGTTCCTTGTTTGCACACTAAATGAATTGCATGTTGTTTAGTTTCTGTTCAACATTTGAATATAAAAATTGGTAATTTATGTATACATGACTAATAAATGAATGCCCAATGATGATAAAACTTCTGTGATAACCCCTAAATTAACAAACCAAATTGAATAAGGTATGCTTTGTAAAATTTGAAATTTGGTTTGTTTGGTTTGTATGGTGTTTTGATTGTGATCACGATTGTGTGTTTGTATGGTGTTGCAGCTGATGTAATTATATGTATTCCATTTTATTTCCATGTTTTAGTTACTCCACCATTGAATATCAATCCAAACTTTACCCATTTCAATGGCATCACCACTTTTTTACTAGTGAAATTATATTGTATCTTAGAAAACCACTTCACTAGAGGACTCTATGAGACACTATATGGAAACCCTAGAAAAATAACCATAACAGAACATGTAATGAATCCTTCCACCCACAAGCACTCCTTTGAAAATCATACCATCTATTGGTTTAGTACCATAGTTCTTGACCTAAGACATTATGTTTCTAGAGAAACACTAAAAAACCAGTTTACAATAATGCATATAGATCACATGTGGGATACTAAAACATTCCAGTAAAATGTCTTCTCATAGCTTATTCCATTGATCAGATGGTTGGTAAGATGGGTGTGATCTACTTTGGTCTTGAGTAATGCAAGGAGAGGTAAGGGTATTGTTTATCATATTTAGTTCCATTGATTATAGTTGGATGATGACCCTAGTTGAACATATTTTGTGTAATTATTTTGTTAAATATAAATATTACTAAATCATATTGGATGAATATTAATAAAGAATGTATGAATGAAAATCGTTTGACAAAAGTGTATAAAGATGGAGTGAAATAGTTTATCAATTTTCCAAGAGATTATGCATATGAACCATCTCAAATACATTTTCCATGTTTATGTTGTTCCTATTCAAGACAAATTAGTCCAGGGGAGTTGGAAGAACACCTAATCTGTCACGAAATAGATCGAATTTGTACTTGTTTGAATAAACATAGGAAAAAAGGAATATAGGTAATGGCTGAGATAACACTGTGTTTTATGGATCATCTTATATGATTACAAGCTTGAACAATGATGATGATCATATGGAGGATGTCATTACATATGTGAATGATGATGAAGATCATTTTGAGGAAATGTCAAGGATAGTAGAAGATGAACTTTGTGAATGCCCAAATTTTTTTAAGAAGTTAAAGTGTTTTGAAAAGACGCCATTGTATACTGGTTACACTAAATATATAGCATTGTCAGTCATACTGAAGCTGTAAAATTTAAAAGCAAGCAATGGATGGAGTTATTCCAGTTTTACTGAACTTTTTTCACTCTTGAATGACATGCTTCCAGAAGATAATGAGCTCCAGAGCCAAACATAAAATTCCAAAAGAATTCTATGCTCGATGGGTATGATCTCTAAAAGAATACATGCATGCTTTAATGACTATATAGTGTTTCTAAAGGACCAAAAATCAATTAAATTATTCCCAAAGTGTGGGGATTCTCGATACAAGAAAGATGAATCCAGCCCTATGAAATTTTTATGTTACTTTGCAATCATTCCAAGGTTTAGATGTCTATGTGGAAGTGAGGAGATAGCATGACAATTGACATGGCATGAAGACACAAGAATTAAACATGGAAAACTACATCTGTAACACCCCGAGAATTTATGAAAAATATTATTTTTAATTTCATTAATGTCTTGTGTTATACACTACACCAAAAGGATCTTTCACAACACACATCTCTGACCTGGCTTGAATTACACGCAATCGCGACCTTCCACGATAGCGTGTGTTGTATGCAACACCAAGTTTCCCTAAACAGCGATATGCTATTAAAATATTATTAAAACTAGCCGTTATGAATAGTAATAACCACTTTTTGAATTTTTTTAAATTTTATCTTTCAAAATTGACTTCATTTTTGGATTCAGAAAATCGAAATTATCTTAGGGTGAAATTTTGGTGATTTTCGGATAACTTTCATATTTTGATGAATAGTGAAAATTACTAAATTTTAATTAAAAACAAATTTTTCAATCAAAATAATTAATAGTGATAAATTATTAATTTTAGTGGTTTTAAAGTATATTTAGAATATATTTTTACAATTTAATACAATGTTGGTCATTGGATGTAATTTTACATTTAAACCAGACATAAACAAGTGCCAATCTTTTGATAGTTATTATCTCTTAAGAACACGCTATTTGTTTTGACGATGAGAATTAATTTTTAAATTAATTAATGAAACGGATATGTTTTGAATTTGGTAAAATAGAAATCATTTTTGAGTTCATAATATCAAATATAGCTTAGGCCTAATTTTTGGTATTTTTCTGAAAACTTTCACTTTTTGATGAATAGTGAAACCACAAAGTGGTAGTTAAAAAAACTGAATTTTCCATAAAACTTAATTTTACCGCTTCTGTGAGTAGAATTTCAAAAATACGAGACACACGGTTGATGTCAGTAAGTAAAATGTGGTTTAATGAGATGAAAATAATTTTTGGTTAATAGTAACTTTTTACTTTTATTTACCACGGTTAAAAGTAAATAGGGTAATTAAGGGTAAAAATGATATTATTATTACCCCAACACATGTCCTAATTCTATTGGATAAGTGTAATTCGACCAAAAACAAATTTAGGAATAAAATATTACCATTTAGGCCCACTTGAATTAGATTAGGACATTTATTATTATTTAATTCAAAGAAGAGTTAAAAGAGTTAAAACCAAAGTTTATTTAATAAAACATTATTAATATAGGGTTATACATAAGATAAATTCGACTATAAATATTCATTAGAAAGATAAAAAGGTTTCCTACATAATGGTATTTTATTTGTAATTTGTAGACATTAAATAATTTAATTTATTTATGACACAACGATGATGCAGTAATTATCTTATTAATGAAATATTGACATAATTGATGTTATAAATACCAAAATAAATATAATTTGAGACTTTTTTTGAATTCCACTAATTTTATAGGTTAATATGACATGTTAGTATTGATTTAATTAACTTTTTTCGAACTTATCTTTCTGTTATAATTTTCAAAAAATCAATTACTAAATAGTGTCAAAATTGATATAAAATAGTTTTTAAAACAAATATTATATTATTAATTGTTATTTTATTCCTAAAAATCTAAGGTTCAGCCAAATGACTTAGATAAAGTTATATATATTAATAATAAACAATTTCGGGTTATTTTGGCTTCTTATAGTAAGTTTATTAACCTTATAATGTAATAACACAAGAAGACACGGTAAAAGTAAAATTATTTAACTTAATGTTAAATCTAAATGATAAGGTTAAAATAGGAACCTAAACTTGTCTAAATTCTATTGTATGAGAGGATTTTGACCCATACCCACCTTAGCCTCGAAATAAATCAATTTGGATCTATTTAAAACCGAACTTGACTTTATAATAAAATAATATTTTTAGTTTTTCCAAAGGAGCCCCTCTCCTCCCTTATAAAAGGGCACCTCATCCCTCTCTTCCTCACACAACGTTGAGCCTTCAAGCTCGTCCAACCCCTGCCAAATTCTCTTCTCCAATTCACTAGAAACATCATAGAGGTTCTGGTCTTCCTCAAAGACCAATTTTAGTGCCCTAAGAGGAGGTCTCAAAGAGGCGCTTCAAAGAAGAGGTAATTTCCATTACCGATTCGTTCACCTTTATTTCTTCTTCCACTTCTTCTTATTAGGTTGTTTAATTATGAATTAATAACATCAGTATAACTCATATAATGATATGTTATT
This sequence comes from Viscum album, assembly GCA_963277665.1. Classification (NCBI taxonomy): domain Eukaryota; kingdom Viridiplantae; phylum Streptophyta; class Magnoliopsida; order Santalales; family Viscaceae; genus Viscum; species Viscum album. The sequence continues at coordinate 1,351,995,809 of OY728158.1, forward strand.
ATAACTATGAAACAATCCTATTTCACCATCTATCCATCCTATGGAAAACGAAATCACCGCGCGTGCGTACGTACGGAATACCGTCTCCACGCCGTGGTGAAATCTATTTTCCACCACCACCTTACTTGGATGGGTATAATGGTGTAAATAATAACTATATATTATTATGTTAAAGTGATATTTATTCTGAAATAGTATACATACACTCCAATACAGTCCCACGATCATGAGAATGATATCATCGCTCGTGCGTACGTACGGACTACCGTCTCCACGACGCGATGAGATTCATTCTCCACTTTAAACCATTCATGAATGATTATAAAGTATATATAATAAGTAATAATGAAATATATGACATAATAATGATACTGTATTTATGTTTATATATATGAATTTCATCTACTTAATTCCGTTCAACTCAATAAGGAAACGAAAACAGCGTTCATGCGTACGTACGTCCTACCGTCTCCATTAATGGTGTATTTCATTCCATTTACTGATTTATTATATATATGTATATTATGAATATATATATATATATATATATCATGTTTTATATTCTGGAATTAAGTAATCATGATCTAATTAATCATATGAATAATTATAAGTCAAAACACGGACGACAAATGAAACAATTTTACCCAAAACGCTCTTTAACATGGAATTTACAAAAGAACGGGTAATATAAAGTCATAAGTGAACCATATATGATATAATAACAATGAATATGATTCTGTAATAAGTCAATGACATTATTTAAATCATTATACAGGAGGTTCGGATACTTAAGAAGCAAATCGGACCTAAGGTAATGGAAATATCACAATCTCATTTTTATCCGAGATTGTTTATAATGTAGTATTTACTGGGGTGTATTTTATCATCCACATCCATGTTTCCTCAATATGTAATATTATTTCCATTCACCTACAATTTTTTAAATCAATTTTACCCTTCGGTGAGTTTTTAGTAATAGATATGAAAGGAATCTTTTTTAGTTTTTCGTACGAGGTATTTTTTGACTTTTCTGACAAAAGTACGAAGAATGTTTTTTTAACTTATACGGCTTGAATGGATTTTTAAAACATTATTTCCAAGAAGCTTCCTTTACAAGTTTTCATGTTTATTTTTAATCAAACTTCTTTTAGTTTAAAGTTGTATCACATGTTAAGAAAGGAAAAATGTTTTTGAAGTAGATAGGATATTTTCCTCAAGAATGAAGTTCAAGTGTTTTATCAAAATTATTTTCCATCTAAGATAATAAAGGGTTATATTTTTATGCCTATTATTGCATTGATTTGATTATGTAGTGATGGAAATATTTTTATGAATTCCTTTATCTTATAAGAATTGTTTTATGATGTCACGATGTTTAAGATTCCCATTTTTATTACATGGCTTATGCAATGATGTATGGTTTATGATTATGTGGCACACATAAGAATGATTCTCTATGATTATGTGTGTATTATACAAAGTTTAATGTTTTTAAGTTATGATTATTGTGATTACATTTCACTGCCATGAGTTATCCCAGGTTATGAAATTATGATCTCTTTTACAGGTTAAGATTTCCAAAAGTTATGTGCTTATGTATATGATGTGATTGATATTTATTTTGTTTACCCTTACTGAGCATTTGAGCTCACCCTTTTATGTTTTATTTTCCCCAGGATATAAAGAAAGGTTTTAGGTATAAAAAAGGAAGATCTTTACGGGAGATGTTGAAGATCTTTCACCAGGATTAGAAGATTATATTCCGAGTTTCCAAATACACTAAACTATTACGATCCTTGTGTGTGTGTTTTTGTTATGTACTAAGTATTCTGCAAAAGTAATGTAATGTCCATGTACGTCAGGCTTTGGGCCTCTACAGTTGGTATCAGAGGAAAGGTTTAGTCAACCTTTGGAAACTAGGATGCGAAAGCGTTAGTGAGATCCTTAGAGATATTTCTAAGGTATGTCTAGGGATGTCCCTAAGGATAAGTATACATATAAGATACAGTCCTAAAACTACGGTAACGATCATAGAATTTAACCTAAGAAGTTTGATATTGAGGATACTTCCCCTTTATAATGTTGTTTTCCCTAACATGATTTTTTCCTCTCAGACTATTCTTTTTGGGTTTTAGACGATGGTTGGAACCCGAAGGAACCGTGTTGATCAATGCAATGGAGAATGCAATGATTGTCCTCCTGAACAAACAAATGTTATGGGAGATGGAGTGGAAAATCTTATTTCTATAATTACACAAGCTATGAATCATTCTGGACTTCCAAATGAGCAGAGAAGGGAACAATATTCTATTGAGTCCTTCATGAGGCAACGTCCACCCTCTTTCAGTGGGACTTCCGATCCACTTGTTGCTGAACAATGGATCAGTACCACTGAAAAGATATTTTCAGTTCTTCAATGATCTGAACATGATAAAGTCATCTTAGCAGTATATTTTTTGGAAGGTGAAGCTGATCAATGGTGGAATCTTATCAAGAATACGTGGCCAAGAGATGAAATTGAGTCCATGGAATGGGATGAGTTCAAGAACTTGTTTTTTAGTAAGTACTTCCCTCATATTCTTCGAACAAAGATGGAAAAGGAGTTTCTTGAGATGAAGCAGAAGGATGATGAATCTGTTGGTATATACGAAACGAATTTTACAAGACTTGCAAGGTATGCATATGGCATTATCATCCAACCTGAAAGTAAAGTTGATCGATTTTTCAGTGGCTTAAAACCAAGTCTTCAAAGGGCATTAGCAATAAGAGACTTCAGTAGCTATGAAGAAATTGTGCGTTGTGCTATCAAGGTAGAAATGGAAGTTGGTGTTACTTATCCATCTCATGGTTTTGACAAGAAACAAAAGATGGAGTTCAAGGAGAAATCTCAGAATAATGGTGAAAAGAAGATGAATTTTTCCTTATGCTCAAAGTGTGGAAAGAAGCATGGTGGAGATTGTCTTAAAGGGACAAGTAAATGTTTCAAATGTGGAAAGGAAGGTCATCGGGAATTTGAATGCCACAATGATGGGAAGAAGATGTCTAATGATGCAAACAATGGAAGGGATACACATAATGAACCTACTACACTTCAATGATTCAAGTGCAAGGAAATGGGGCATTATGCTAATAAATGCCCTAATCCAAGGGTTAGTGATGATCGACATGAGAAACAACTTCAGGAAAAGGACAAAGGGAAGTCACATGAGATCACCATTGGAGATTATGAATATGAAAATAATGTGGTGGAATGATTAAGTGTTTATGTAATGGGATTCCAGAATAATGTTGTATATAGTATCGTGGAATATTGTAATATTTATGTATTGGTCTATTGTGGTTTTCAATAATTTTATGGCATCGGTAACCATGAAAAGTGATTGAAATATTTTTGGAAAGCAGATGATATGAACATAATGAAGGGATAAAGAGAATCTAATATGTTTGATAGTATTCATGAGCTCATGATTGATATAAGGACTAAGTGATATCATGGTTTGAGTATATAGAATTTTGAGGATTTTGGTATGTGGAAAGTGTTAACTTTTAACTGAATTCATGTTTTCACTAAGGTTCAACGGGTATTCAAGAGAATACATGATTAAGGACTTTGAATGTTTGGAATGTGACCAAAAAAATATATCTTATGATATATGGGGGATAAATGATGGCATTCACGTGATTGTTCTGTGACATTTCAAGTAATCATTTTCTTTATACTATGAGCTTGGACCGAGGTATTTTAGATAAACCTAAAGATTAGAATGGATTATGTTGGACATAAGTTAGGATAAAACGTTTTTCTATATTATTGATGGGATGTTATATTAATATAGCTTTAGAAAAAGTACAACCTGCAGGACGGGCGACAACCCATCGCATCGGACAAGGCTGTGGGAATCGAACCCACAACCGATGTGCGACAGGCCTTTATCGCCTACCACTGGCCTATAGGAAGTCCCTGTTTAGTAGAAACTAGTTTTATTATATTTAGCAGTATGATATATGAAGTATAAGTCCATTTTAGGAACCATATATGATTAATCTCACTATAGAATGACTTATGTATATTTAATAACTTTTGCTAACCTTTTGTTTGAGACAGATGGAATGACATGTCATTCTATCACATGATCTACTAACACTTCACGAATAACAAATTCAACTTCATTTATTTAAGAGATGAAGTGGAAATTGTTCAAGGAACGAACAAAAGTGAGATTGTACCAAAATAAAGTAAGTAGTTATTCTAATTCAAATTCTTCAACTTTAGGGAAACGATCTTGAAAACCAAAAATGTTGTCCTAGTGCTCTTATATCTGATTAATCAGATGGTACCTTAGATCGTCACAAATTTATGGATTTGTGATTGTTGGCTTTTCCATAGCCATGTTCTCTACCACTCTCCATCAGAACATGATGGTTAGATTTTTCTTCCATATCCATATTTTCACCTATGTGGAAACCCAGTGATTAGTTTATTTGGGTAACTGTTACGTTTCATACTTTTGTTTTTAAAGATTGGTTTTGGTATTCCTTTTTACGATGTGGGTTTCTATTAAAGAAACTTTCGAGTAGTAAACCATTTATAACCCCGACGAATTTCGAGGGCGAAATTCATTTTAAGGGGGGTAGAATGTAACACCCCGAGATTTTATGAAAAATATTATTTTTAATTTCATTAATGTCTTATGTTATACGCTAAACCAAAAGTATCTTTCACAACACACATCCTTGAGAAGGCTTGAATTACACGCAATCACGACCTCCCACGATAGCATGTGTTGTACGCAACACCAAGTTTCGCTAAACAACGATATGCGATTAAAATTTTGTTAAAACTAGCCGTTATGAATAGTAATAACCACTTTTTGAAATTTTGTAAATTTTATTTTTCAAAATGGACTTCATTTTTGGATTCGGAATATCGAAATTAGCTTAGGGTGAAATTTTGGTGATTTTCGGATAACTTTCATATTTTGATGAATAGTGAAAATTACTAAATTTTAATTAAAAACAACTTTTTCAATCTAAATAATTAATAGTGATAAATTATTAATTTGAGTGGTTTTAAAGTATATTTAGAATATATTTTTACAATTTAATACAATGTTGGTCATTGGATGTAATTTCACATTTAAACCAGACAAAAACAAGTGTCAATCTTTTGATAGTTATTATCTCTTAAGAACACGCTATTTGTTTTGACGACGGGAATTAATTTTTAAATTAATTAATGCAACTGATATGTTTTGAATTTGGTAAAATAGAAATCATTTTTGAGTTCATAATATCAAATATAACTTAGGCCTAATTTTTGGTATTTTTCTGAAAACTTTCAATTTTTGATGAATAGTGAAGCCACTAAGTGGTAGTTAAAAAAACTGAATTTTTCATAAAACATAATTTTAACGCTTCTGTGAGTGTAATTTCAAAAATCTGAGAGACACGATTGATGTCATTAAGTAAAATGTGGTTCAATGAGAGGAAAATAATTTTTGGTGAATAGTAACTTTTTACTTTTATTTACCATGGTTAAAAGTAAATAGGGTAATTAAGGGTAAAAATGATATTATTATTACCCTAAAACATGTCCTAATTCTATTGGATAAGTGTAATTCGACCAAAAACAAACTTAGGAATAACATATGACCATTTAGGCCCACTTGAATTAGATTAGGACATTTATTATTATTTAATTCAAAGAAGAGTTAAAAGAGTTAAAATCAAAGTTTATTTAATAAAACATTTTTAATATAGGGTTATACATAAGATAAATTAGACTATAAATATTCATTAGAAGTCTAAAAAGATTTCATACATAATGGTATTTTATTTGTAATTTTTAGACATTAAATAATTTAATTTATTTATGACACAACGATGATGCAGTAATTATCTTATTAATGAAATATTGACATAATTGATGTTATAAATACCCAAATAAATATAATTTGAGACTTTTTATGAATTCCGCTAATTTTATAGGTTACTAATACATGGTAGTATTGATTTAATTAACTTTTTTCGAACTTATAATTCTGTTATGATTTTCACAAAAATCAATTACTAAATAGTGTCAAAATTGACATAAAATAGTTTGTAAAACAAATATTATATTATTAATTGTTATTTTATTCATAAAAATCTATGGTTCGGCCAAATGACTTAGATAAGGTTATATATATTAATAATAAACAATTTGGGGTTCTTTTGGCTTCTTATAGTATGTTTATTAACCTTATAGTGTAAGAACACAAGAAGACACGGTAAAAGTAAAATTATTTAACTTAATGTTAAATATAAATGATAAGGTTAAAATAGGAACCTAAACTTGTCTAAATTCTATTGTATGAGATTCTTTAGACCCATCCCCACCTTAGACTCGAAATAAATCAATTTGGAGCTATTTAAAACCGAACTTGACTTTATAATAAAATAATATGTTTAGTTTTTCCAAAGGAGCCCCTCTCCTCCCTTATAAAAGGGCACCTCCTCCCTCTCTTCCTCACACAACTTTGAGCCTTCAAGATCGGCCAAACCCTGCCAAAGTCTCTTCTCCACTTCCCTAGTAACATCATAGAGGTTCTTGTCTTCCTCAAAGACCAATTTTAGTGCCCTAAGAGGAGGTCTCAAAGAGGCGCTTCAAAGAAGAGGTAATTTCCGTTACCGATTCTTTCAGCTTTATTTCTTCTTCCACTTCTTCTTCTTAGGTTGTTTCACTATGAAGTAATAACATCTGTATCACTCATATACTGATATGTTATTATAAGTATTAAACAATCCTATTTCACCATCTATCCATCCTACAGACAACGAAATCACCGCGCGTGCGTACGTACGGAATACCGTCTCCACGCCGTGGTGAAATCTATTTTCCACCACCACCTTACTTGGATGGGTATAATGGTGTAAATAATAACTATATATTATTATTTTAAAGTGATATTGATTCTAAAATAGTATACATACACTCCAATAAAATCCCACGATCATGAGAACGATATCATCGCTCGTGCGTACGTACGGACTACCGTCTCCACGACCCGATGAGATTCATTCTCCAGTTTAAACCATTCATGAATGATTATAAAGTATATATAATAAGTAATCATGAAATATATGACATAATAATGATAATGTATTTATGTGTATATATATGAATGTAATCTACTTAATTCCGTTCAACTCAATAAGGAAACGAAAACAGCGTTCATGCGTACGTACGGCCTACCGTCTCCATGAACGGTGTATTTCTTTCCATTTACGGATTTATTATATATACGTATATTATGAATATATATATATATAAATCATGTTTTATATTCTGGAATTAAGTAATCATGATCTAAGTAATCATATGAATAATTACAAGTCAAAACACGGACGACAAATGAAACAATTTTACCCAAAACGCTCTTTAACATGGAATTTACAAAAGAACGGGTAATATAAAATCATAAGTGAACCATATATGATATCATAAAAATTAATATGATTCTGTAATAAGTCAATGACATTATTTAAATCATTATACAGGAGGTTCGGACACTTACGAAGCAAATCAGACCTAAGTTAAGGGAAATATCACAATTTCATTTTTATCCGAGATTGTTTATACTTTAGTATTTACTGGGGTGTATTTTATCATCCACATCCATGTTTCCTCAATATGTAATATTATTTCCATTCACCTACAATTTTTTAAATCCAATTTTACCCTTCGGTGAGTTTTTATTAATAGATATGAAAGGAATCTTTTGTCGTTTTTCGTACGAGGTACTTTTTCACTTTTCTGAAAAAAGTACGAAGAATGTTTTTTTTAACTTATATAGCATGAATGGATTTTTAAAACATTATTTACAAGAAGCTTCCTTTAAAAGTTTTCAATTTTATTTTTAATCAAACTTCTTTTAGTTTAAAGTTGTATCACATGTTAGAAAAGGAAAAATGTTTTTGAAGTAGAAAGCATATTTTCCTCAAGAATGAAGTTCAAGTGTTTTATCAAAATTATTTTCCATCTAAGATAATAAAGGGTTCTGTTTTTATCCCTATTATTACATTGATTTGATTATGTTGTGATGGAAATATTTTTATGAATTCCTTTATCTTATAAGAATTGTTTTATGATGTCACGATGTTTAAGATTCCCATTTTTATTACATGGGTTATGCAATGATGTATGGTTTATGATTATGTGGCACACATAAGAATGGTATCATTATGAGATGGGTGGGACCTATATCTCCCTACAATGCATTGGGTAAAGATTTTATATCTCATGAGATAGACATGGCTGGAATGGTAGGTTATACCGGTTCAGTGAAACAGGACTGAAACGAGGGTGACTCGGTTCAGAAAGGGACTTTGTCCACTAAGATAGTCTTGGAAATGAGTGTTGACTAATAAGAAATGATTCTATATGATTATGTGTGTATGCCACAAAGTTTAAAGTTTTATGTTATTATTATTGTGATTACATTTCACTGCCATGAGTTATCCCAGGTTATGAAATTATGATCTCTTTTACAGGTTAAGATTTCCAAAAGTTATGTGCTTATGTATATGATGTGATTGATATTTCTTTTGTTTACCCTTACTGAGCATTTGAGCTCACCCTTTTATGTTTTCGTTTCCCTAGGATATAAACAAAGTTTTTAGGTATAAAAAAAAGGAAGATCTTTATGGGAGATGTTGACGATCTTTCACCAGGATTAGAAGATTATATTCCGAGTTTCCAAAGACACTAAACTATTACGATCCTTGTGTGTGTGTTTTTGTTATGTACTAAGTATTCCGAAAAAGTAATGTAATGTATATGTACGTCAGGCTTCGGGTCTCTACAACATCACTCAGCAGACTCTCTTCAGTGAAAGAGAATTGATCATGAGTATCCTAAATTTGGAAACGAGTCGGGAAACCTTCATCTTGCGTTATCTACCAATGTAGTGAATCCTTTTGGTTTTGAAAGCAGTAGTCACAGTACAAGTCCGGTTATGTTGGTAAATTATAACATACCACTGTGGTTATGCATGAAATAAAAATACATCATGTTATCTATTCTTAAATAGGGACCAAAACAATCGATTTATGATATTGAGGTTTATTTGTTTCCATTGATTGATGATTTGAAATTATAGTAGGATTCAGGTGTTACAGTGTATGATGTTTAAAAAAATGAAGATTTCACTTTGAGAGAAATGTTGTATGGGACAATAAAATACTTTCCTACTTATGGAAATATTTTTAGGATATAGCATTAAAGGAACATAAGGGTGTCCTGTTTGCAAACAAGCTACATAGTCAATTAGGTTGAAACATTCCTCGAAAACCATGTTTCTAGGACATCGCATATTTCAACCCCAACAACATAAGTATCGATCTTGGATGACATCGTTTGATGGAAGTTCAGAAGAAAGTACAATATCATCTCCAATAATAGGTGATCAATTGTTTGAGAATGTAAAAGATGCAGACACTACTTTTGGTAAACCGTTTTCAAAAAACCTTATGAAAACCGATTGTAAAAAGAGATTAGTTTTTTTAATTACCATACTAGAATTTTCTATATGTCATATATTTTCTTGATGTTATGCATGTTGAAAAAAATGTATGAGATGGTGTCATTGGAACGTTGATAAATGCACCCAGAAAAATAGAGTATGGAATTAAGGCTAGATTGTATATAGTTGAGATGGGAATATGAGAAGAGTTGGCACCAGTGAAGAGTGAAAAATGGATATTTTTCCTCCTATTTCTTACACTCTTTCCAGGAAAGTGTGATATCAGTTTTGAAACTTCTTGAATGACCTAAAGGTTCCATGAGGGTATTCAACAAAAATAATGAACATCATTTCAATGAGAGATTTAATGTTAAAGGGTCTGAAATCACATAAATGCCATGTTTTGATGCAAGATCTAATTCCTATAGTTTTACGTTCCATTTTTCCCAATAATGTCTGTTATACATTAACAAAGCTCTATTTATTCTTTAAATCTATATGCATCAAATTTATAGTCCTGACAAAGTTTTCAACTATGGAAAGAGAAATTATCGTCATATTATGTGAATTGGAAATGTACTTCCCATTGAAATTATTTGATATGATGGTTCATTTTATGGTTCATTTAGTGAGAGATATTCGACTATGTGTCCTATATATTATAGATGGATGTACCCCATTGAATGGTACATGAAAATTTTGAAAGGGTATATCAAAATTTGATGTCGTCGAGAGGGTTGTATTGCGGAGCGATATATTGTTAAGGATGTCATTGAATTCTGTACCGAATACCTATATGGTGTGGAAAACATTGACCTACTGAAATCTCGTCACACTGAGCATGTTGAGGGTAAAAAAAAAGTTTTGGAAGAGAGGTTGCCACAATCAATATTACAGATCAGGATCAGGCCCAACTTTACATTTTTCATAATAGTTTTGATGCTGACCCATATTTTAAAACCCATAGATAAATTATTAGGCATTTGAATCCATATATGGATAAATAATGGATATCATATTCATATAATTGACAGTTTATAGGATGGTTTCTGGACAATATTTTTAAGAAGTTATATGAAAATCTGGACTCAATTTCAGAATGACTTCAATGGATAGCAGAAATAAAAAGTGAGTATGTATTATATTACAATGATTATATAGTTAATTATTATACATTCTATACTAATGAACATGATAAAGATAGTACCATGAAAAATAGTGGGGTTACACTTGTGGATAAAGTGATGTATGTTTCTGGTGCTAAGGACACAAATCCAATTTATGCCAATATGTCATAATTTACCATCATCCAAAAAATATAGGAGTTGGATTATATAAAATTCCAAGTGCCGATTTTTCATTGCAAGTGGGTTGATAACATGAGTTATATTAAAACAGATGAAATGGGATTTGTGAAAGTATATTTAAGTAAGGAATGGCAGAAAGACAAACCCTTTATAATGGAATCACAGGCAGTACAAGTATTTTTGGTTCTAGATCCCACAAACCAAAACTAGTCAATTGTTCTGTTATAGACCAAAGGAACTGAAGGGTTAGATGAATGTTCAATGGAGGATGACCCTTTTAATGGGACTTCACAATCATTTCACAGTGGTCCCAATATAGAAGGAATTTTTTATGTTAGAGGAGATCACAATAAAGAGATTTACATAGTCTATAGAGGGGTCAAATCTCTTCAGCCTTTAAGAAAAGAGAGTTCAATAATCAGGTTATTTGTTTATTTTAATATGATTTGTGTCAAATTAGGTTATTATCTTATCACTACGGTTTTTATGTAATCTAAATTAAATTTTAAGACACTTATGCAGATAATAATTCTTTATCTAATGATGCGCCCAATCTTGGGGAACAATAGGTCTCTCAACCTGCTGCTACTGGTCCCAGTGAAGAGAAACAAAAGGTTTCTCAACCTATTTCTACTAGTCCTAGTGCTGAGGTATAACAGGTTTCTAAACCAACTATTGTTGGTCCCAGTGTTGATTCTAGTGCTCCGGAGGAACATAATGATGATTTTTCTGAGAAAAATGTAGTAAATGAAACCCTAGTTGCGGAAAAAAAAATAGGGCCTCATAGATTGATATTGTTATCCATAATATATAAGGAAAAAGTAAAAGAAATTAAATTTGAGGTGGGATGGAATAATTGAGGCCAACATGTTAACCCCCACAAATCCATCTTTAGTAGGTACATTCGAATTGTCACTCAGAAATGTGTGCCAATTTATGTACAGTCATGGAACCATGTTATCACCGGGCCTAAGACACTTATGTGGGAAGATATTATGGTAACATTATAATATCATTTCATTAATTTATTAAAATAAAATAAAATACAAAAACATTGACTTTCTCTTCATCAACCATTGAATAATGAATTTATAGTAGATTCCTCGCACAAGGACTGTGTATTAAGAGTTGCAAGAATGATTCATAGAGGCTTCCTCATAATTTTAACAAAATATCATATTAAAGATGATGAAAAGAAAATCAAGCTGCAAACACCACCTCTTTATGCACACTTGATATCCTAAAGAGCGTGGGATGCGTTTAGCAGCCATCGTGTGGAGTAGACTTTTCAGGTACATTGTGTCTGTTAATACGTTGTTTGACGATGCTTATACTCATCACTTTGATTGACATTTTTATATATGAAAAAATTCTTAGTGATGAAAATAAAGACCAAGAAACATAACCAGTGTACCCCTAATGTAAAGCAATGATTAAGTATGCTTCACTTGAGAAAAAAATTGGTACATATTTTAAATCTACTGTAATACTTTTATGTGACAAAAAACAAAACCATAACCATGTTCCTCTATTTATATGTATATTGATGAATCAAAATCGAAATACACTTCCATCCCACACCATGTGCTATGGAAGGAGTCTCGTATAAATAAAGAGGGGATACTGATAGATGAAAATACACAAAAATTGTGGGATACAAGTGTATGTATGACATAATATAAATTTGATTTGATTTGAATCACTGTTACATAACAATGACTTCTTGTTTTCTTATAATTTATATCTGAAATAGTCATAGGAATCAACAAAACCCACACCAGATGCAGAAATACTTTCAACGGCCTTGAAGCTGCCAGAACTGTATGGTGGCGCCAGAGATGCATGTTTTAGGGTGACACCCCGAACATATTTTTAGAAAAAGAAATAAGAAAAGGATCAAAATGAGGAAAAGAAAAATATTAGAGAAACAATATAAATATTTATAGAATAATTAAAATACCATAGAGAGATGATAGAAAGTTTTATGGGAGAGGAAAAGAGAAGAAACAACTCAACAACAACTCGTGCATGAAGATCCTTCCCTATCCCCCATTAGTTTTGAGGTGATCTATTCCCCTAAAAAACCTTACTTAGCTTAGGTAATCGATGTTCAAATAATTGTATCTATGAAATGTGAATCACATAGACATTGATTCCTTTCCTATACTAATATTCTATTGGGTGAAAATGACTATGATTTATATCTATCAACTCCCACATATCACCTTCTAGCGAGGGCTACAGTGTTCAACTTGTAGAACGGCATGCTACGCAACAGAAAATTTCCAACAGATCATGTCGTAGTCTTGATTAACCTAGAAAATGAGCCAAGAACTGTGCTACCTATTCCAAATGATGATTACGACATTCATATGGTCGAACAAGCTATTGGAACATTCATCGAACGACCTTCAATTCTTGTAAAAAAACATGTTGACAAGGAGGTCTTCATTTCAAATTTATTTTTCAAGCTAAACCATTAATATTTAATGAACAAATGTCTAAACTGATGAATTTTATTAAAGAATGACAAATAGAAGGGGGTGAAACGGAAGGTCGAAAAAAAACTATCTTAAGGATCAACAAACTAATTGAAACGATCTACTAAGAGCACATTCACCCCACCCATTCTATATCAAAATTTAATATCATTGTAGGATCTTGTGGATACAATGGTGATAGGTAAAAATACTCACATAAATAATTTTGAAAAAAATATGCATGGAGAGGAAAAATAATATTTCATTAGTTCATAAAATGTAAATGAAATCCTCAAGAATGAATGGATAGGTGCCTCATTTGTAAACATATACATGAGGTATGTTTTCATGATTTAATTTTACAAAAGCTAATATATTATGAAAATTATGACTAAATATAGTTAATATTTTTCGCAGGTGTATATATGAAAGATAATTGAAGGTATTTCCCCATGATAAAAAATTTTACTCGTTAGTCCTCACATCACCTCTTCAGAAGAACAAATAAATTCTGATAAATGGAGTAAAATATTGTCCTACCTTCTCAAATTGTTTGAAAAAAAATTATAGATGACAAACTATTTTTAATACCAATGATGCAGGGGTAAAACTCGAAAATTTAATCATATCAACTCTACTTTCATTTATTTCATTAATTATTCCTTTTTTTGTTTTTAAGCAGCATTGGATGCTAATTGCGGTCAATTTGGATACTCCAAAGATTTATTTTCTAGATTCAATGCTTGGATATGCGACAAACCAACCATGCATGATGGTGTTTGTCAATTTGTAATACACCAGATCCAACATTTTAGAACTAAACATCAAGTTATATAATTTGTATTATCTTTTAGTGTGGATTCTGTTATGATAGGGCGGTGCATCAATATCATCTACTTCATGGAATGGATCTAGGGTAGAAGGACAAGAATTCCCATGGAATATTTAACTGGAAAAGTATACTGGTATATATAATAAAATTTCACTATCCAAATACATATCAAAACAAATTACTTATTTTTATCAATGTTTCTACAGTGTCCAAAACAAACAAACGAAAAAGATGGTGGTTATTAAATTTTTTAAAATTTATCAAAGAGGTCATATTTAATCAACAAACTAGCATCATTGAAGTGGTATTTCTTAAAATAATTACTAGTTTATTTAAAATATTTATTAATCCTTTGTGTATTTATATTTTTTCAGTACTAAAATGACAATCGCAAAAACTCATTTTCACAAGATGATATATATTTGTTTAGAAACGAATGGGCAACATACCTGATTAATGGTTTTACACAAATATGATGAAGGTGAGTTCATACTACTTATGTTATCCTTATATGATCAATTGATATCTCCCTTGTTTACACTTATTGAGAATATATGATCACCCTTTATTATGTTTTATATCATAAGGTTATGAAGAATGGTTTTATAAATGATTTCAATTTTTAGTAAAACCTAACTTAATGAGATACTCTTATGAACTAGTTCTTTATGTTTCCATGTTTTCAAAAGAACTAGACCTAAAATATTATGACATGGATCATTTATATTCTATATTTGGGTCATTTATGCATATGTTTCTAAAGATATAGAGTGTTGTAAGAATATTGGTTGTGCAACACACATAAATTTGACAACAAAACTAGTGATTCTTTGTTCACTATACTACTGTTGGTTAACTACCGCTTAGCATAGAATCTGATCTGAACATCTGATCTGGCATCCCAGTGATGCTCTCATATGACACCATCTGTAAGACATCATCATTCATTCTTCACATTTTCTTCTCTTCCTGTACCCATTTAGGTAAATGGGTGTAGGAAGAGAAGGAAAAGTGAACGTTGAATAATGATTTCATAGAGATGGTGTCGGATGAGATAATGATAGGAATGTCGGATCGAATGTTCAGATCATATGTTATGCTAAAAGGTAGTTAACCTACAGTATTAAATTACACAATGAATCATTAGATTCTTTATGAGCTTATATATGGACCAAAAAAACTTTGGAAAGATGTAATGGTAATTTTATGATATAACATATCTATTTTAATGAAAAATTTTATAATAAAACATTGAATTGATTTTAATTATTCCTTGTAGTTTTTGTTTATTTTAGAAGATTTATATCCATGTCACATGCCTTTTATGGAAGATCAATGACGTTGTGTTTGCTCAATCACAGAGTTAATTCTCATGTTTTCACAATAAAGTCATTATCTATAGAATAAATGCATTATATCATATTTAAGTTTAATTTATTTATTTTATTTAAAAAATATTAATGTACTCATATGTGATATCAATTTATGATATGTTTAGGTAATTATAGTTGGTATCATATTAATTGGATCTATGAGAATGTCCCTAAAATCATGATGGTCAACATCATCTCAAGTCTCGAGAGCCATGACATTTTCCTGATGACTTCATCACCACAAATCTTGATGACCAAGTCACCTCAACCTGATGATCATCATCACTCTAAGTATCTGAGATAATCCCCACCTGACAAACCACATCATCTCAATCCAGAAAATCATCACCCACTTCAATCCTAAGTCCAATCCCATTAAATTTTCATGGAATCAAGCAACAAATATAACAATTAGATTTAATTCAAATTTACCCTTGGCCTAAACTTTCCATGTTAGTCCAAACCTTTTACCCAGCTTAATCAATCCTGGTGCAGCAAGAGCATGACCATATGCATCTCATATAATCATTAGAATAATTTAATAAGCATGAATTTAATTAATTATGTTCTCACTCAAAAAACCCACATAGTGTATATGAACACACCCCCAAAACACTCACAAAATCAAGTAGAAAGATAGGAACCACCTACCTTGTACTAGTATGTGCTCACTCGATTGATATCATCTTCAAAATCAATCCTAATTGGAAGAAAATGGTGTTTTAGATGAATTCCTTGAAAATAGGAAAAATGGATCGCATGGATTTACCACTCCATATGGAGAGATAACTTGAAAAGAGAAGAAATAATAAACCCACATCATAAAATCCCACATCTCATCAATTGCTCAAATAAACCCTCAATATATATACAAATGCATTACCATCAAAATCATGGTGCCTACGTACCTCATATAGAACCTACATCACATCAATGCCCAGATGCGTATCCACGTCACATACAAATCTACGTCACTTCGATTCCCACATAAATCTTGATGCCAATGCACCTCATATATATATAAACATCTCACATCATAATTGATGGAATCCTAGTAACCAATTCCTAGTTAGTCCAAAAACAGTACTCGTGCACCTCATGCACCAAAACCGTCCAAATACAAAATGAAAGAAAAGAACGGTCGCACCCATGATGTACCACTAACAATAATTAGAACATCATCCTACTCTGACCCTAATAGCTTGATAGTGTTCTTCTCGCTTGATGACCGACTACATGAGTTCTGGCATCCCTATGGTGTTCCACCATCCACTAGCCACTGATCCCATGGCTGGGTCCCGCTATCTTTTACAAGACCTCCACATGTAGCAAAATCCCAACTACCCACTCCAGGTACTACTCTCAATCAGACCTTAGATCCCTGATACTTCCCTATTCCCTGCCTCCCACATATCTAATGAGGCTTCCTACAAAACCTCTCTAAATGGCTCATCTGGTCGCATGCCTGACGCTCCTCCAAAACCTGATCACATTGGGCCACAATTGATTCCATATGATCTATGACCTTATTCCCTTCATGCCACATATGCTTCACCTGGGTATTTGAGAGAATAATCCTAATTTTACTAATACATTATGAAATGGACCAAGGGATAGTGCATGTGCCTTGTAGCAAGTTGAGGAGAATGAGGTAGTCCGTTTCAGATTTGGAGATGACAAGGCCCACCTGTCGGCAGAGGGAAAGGCCTGAAAGGAGGGTGAAAGATTCCACCTAGATAAAGGTACCCTTTCCAAGGAAAACTATGAAGTCAAACACAATAGAGCCCCTGGAATCACGGACTACCCCTCCTACCCTCATGATCTCCTTGAAACAGGATCCATATGTGTTGAACTTCAAACCGTAGGAAGGGGAATGCCACCGAACCCAATTGACATGAGGTAAAATAGTTAGGAGACAGTGGACAAGCGGTTGTTGAAGGAGCGAGAGAGAATCGTTCCACCCCATAATTTATCTGATCAGATCAAAAAGAAGGCAGGGGATACGGGCAATAATGGTCAGCCCTGAGGAGATGATCCCTTCATAGCATGCTTTTTTCTGTGCTTTCCAAACACATAATGCACCTTCATGAAAAATGATATCCCTGGCTATCCGTTCCACCCCCTTATCACCCAAACCCAAAAGTTAGTAGCAGATGAAAGGTTCATCATTTTTATCACATTTTTTCACAACAATAAACAAACAAAATGTATTCTAGACCTCTTGGGCCTAGACCCCCTCATAAAAAAGATGGTCCATACTTTCCTCTTTGTGATCGTTGCAGCACGAGCAGTGGGAAACAGTCAGGATATCACATTTTTTGATATTTTCGTCCATGGAAAGGGCACCATTCTTCAACCTCCATGTAAGAAAGTTGAATTTTGAAGGGATGATCTTGAGCTAGATATGATTGTTCCATTTATCATGCTGGCCCTGTGGAATGTGGATTCTACGTTAGGCTTTAGAAGAGATTCCCCCTGATCGATCTCATTGGAACCACATGTTTGCGTTGGATGAGTAGAATGAAACCAGAATAAGCTAATTAAGAAAAAAATATTTAGATTATTTACTTACACTTTAAATAGTCCAACCCTTTTTAGCTCAATTCAGGTTCCCAATGAAAATCATAAGAAAGTATACATCATATGAGCCTATGTTCTTATCATGATGCGTAATCAAATCTCCTTTTCCATTTTGGCTAAAAGTAAAAATCCACATAATATATAAATATCACACCCAAGTGTGCCACCTACTGTGGAAATCAAATCAATTGTGAAAGGGAAATTTAAAACATCAATTTACTTCTGCTGGAAACCTAGTCTATCCCCTGTGCATGGGGATGAAATCCTCCAAACATAAGATTTGTACCATGTCTCGACATACTCAAAAGAACCAGTAATGTACTCAAAACCAGGAAAACCCATTAGGATTTTTTTAATATCTTAAAAACAAATATTTATGTTTCATTTTTCATGTGTAGGAATCAACCCCACCTCAATACAACACACGATGTGACCGGTATAACTCAAAATGTGTTTTTTATTAAAAATTAACATTTTATTAATGTATTCTTTCATATTAATGTTTAATTTATTTCATTATTGTATTAATAACATAATATTTTTTGCTTATGTAGGTGGAATTTTTTCTTGAGTTCGTATGATTTTTTTGGAAACTAATACCACGTATGACAATTTTTTAGAGGGGATCACGGATGCAAAAAAGGATAAAACATTAATGTTTTTAACTGTTTGTTGGATAATTGTAATTGTAACCATATAAAAAATTGATTGAAATTTATATAGCAATTTCTTCTATATTGATGATGTCAGGTAAATTTATAAAGCATTTGATAAAGTCTTATGTGGCATTTTTTTGTTCTTCTATGCTTTTTTTGTGTGTATGTGTTGTTTTGTGCATTTGTTTTGTGTGCATGTGTTGTTTTGTGCTATTTTGTGTAGGTTCTATTTGTGTGTAGGTGTGTAGGTGTTGTGAAGGTGTTAGTTGTGTTGTTAAATAAATAGCACATCATAGGAAACATGGACTTTATCATTGCTAATTAAGCGCTGATAAATTGGGCCTTTATCATCGCTCAAAATAGTGCTGAAAATTGTGCCTTTATCAGCTCTCAAAATTGCACTGATAAAGGTGGACCTTTATCTACGCTAAAAAGAGCGGATAAAAGGGGGACCTTTATGAGTTCTTTTTTAGCGATGTTAAAGGGGACCCCATATCTTCGCCGCAATTAATAGCACTTTTTTAGTGTTGTTAAAGGTGGTTTATAGCATATTTAAAAGCCCAATTTGTATTAGTGTAAACCTGATGCATTACAATATAATGTTTAACTCCTTCCCAGATCTGCGAGAATTAGGACCAGCGTTGAATTCAATCTCTCTTTCAGCTCTTGGAAGTCTATCTCATTAGTATCTAACCATAGAAACTTTACACCCTTCTTATCCAAGATGATATGAGGTTCTTATAAGATTGATAAGTCCTTTATGAAATAATTATAATATCTGGATAACCCCAAGGAACTCTATATATCAAAGACGTTCTTGGGATGATCCCAAAAAACTACAACTCTCACCTTCTCTAGGTCAACTGATACTACTTTTTGGAGATAATATAACCTAGTAAGTGAATTTTATCCACTATAAAGTGAAACATTGTGATATTAGTATATAATTGATGATCACTTAGTTTATCCAAAATGATCTCAATATTTTTACCATTGTTTTGTCAATTGTTGGAATACAACAAGATATCATCCATGAACACCACCACAAATAAATCTAGATAAGGATGGAAAAATCAATTCATCAACACCAAGAATACTTTTGGTGTATTTTTTAGACTAAGCGGTATAACAAAATTATCATATAGACCATACATTCTCTCGAAATCTGTAAGAGGTATGTTTAAAGGTTGAACATGTACCTAGTGATAACCTGACCTCAAATCAATCTTCAAGAAAACTCAAGCTCCTTAGAGATAGTCAAAGATATCATCTATATGTGGAGAAGGATATCAGTTCTTAACCATAAAATGGTTCAATTTCAAATTATCCACACATAACCTATGGTTACCATATCCCTTTTTCACAAAAGGACTGATGAACCTCAGAGAGAAGTATGGGCTCATATAAACCCATTTTATTCCAAGTCCTCTAGATAATTATTGAGCTTCTACAACTTCATATTAGTAATCCTATCAGGCAGAATGGGTACCAGTGCTACTCCTAGAACTAGATCGATGGAGAAATATACCACTATATCTGGAGGTTAACCAGAAAAGTCTTCCTGTAAAACATCCATGAAAAGATCAACCATTGTAGGGAAATATTCAGGATGAAATCAATGATCATCCAAATATAAACTAGGAATATATTATATCATCTTACCTATCTTGTGATTCTCTGATCCAGCTCAAATCTCCTAGAAATCTCATTCGGCCATGTGAATATAAACTCCTCCCTCTGGTGATGAGAAGGTCTCCCTCTGGAGATAAAAATCGACATGGTATCTCTAAGAAACTAGTCATTCCATCCCAAGTATGATCTCAAATACTGTCAGCTCTAAAACAAGAATATGCCACATGATGTGACACCCACCAATCTCAAGGGATAACTCCCTCCATTAGTGTACATCCTCTATTCAGATTCCCAATGGCATATCAAGCATTATAATACTACTAAAAAACTAAACAATGAGCTTGAGGCTCTGCAAAATAGGCATGTGTATGAAAGAATGTGATCAACCTATATCTAAAAAGAAGATATTGGAGTTGAGGCTACTATGATCATACCTCTCACTATAGATGGGTTGGTTCTCTGCTCCATAGGTGTAGGATGTACGGAATACATCTGGAATGAAATGCGGATATATGAAACAACCTCACTGCCTAGTTTAGTCCCAATATACTTTCTAGTTACTACTGGTTCCTAGATACCTCAAATATGAACACAACCTTATCTTGAATGACCGATAATACTGTAGCTCAAAACCTAACATGGAGATGTGAATCCCACTCATGAACCTCGAGTTGGAGTCGACCCCCATCCACTAACTTCTAGAGGGATGGTCTTGGAGAAACATTATACACGACCCATCATGCAACAATCTCAGAACTTGATTGGGTGTATATTGCACATATTCTCATATGCACCCATCTACCACACTAATAAAAGAATAAAACACTATCGGAACTAGTTTCCTAGCATGTATTCCCCTCAAGAGATGCCTTAAAATGGCCCATCCTATAATAAGAAGTTGAACCAATAGGTTAAGAGGTTGAAATTCCCTACTCTGTTCCTCTATCTTCCCTTAGGTTCTCCACAGTAGTAAGTTCTTAATTCATAATTTCTATAATAGTATTCAACTGAAACACATTGACCTATGATTGAATGGAATGTATGACAAATTCATTGAAGCACATTTCCCTCTATGGATCATCGGAAATATGAACTAGTGGAAAGCATAGAAGCTCTGAGAATCATGTTGAATACTATGTAACAGTCATAACTCCTTGCTCCAGATGTATAAACTCACTGTCCATTTCATCTCAAAGGTTCTCGAGAAATAATTAATCATAAAAATTGGATTTTAAATCCATCCTAATCATATCTCAGAGCATATCAGCCTGGTTAACAATATCCCACCAGGGTTTATCCTCTCCCTAAAGAATATATGTTGTGAGATTCACTCACATCTCGGGAGGTGTCTCCAGATTCTCAAAGATAGAGAAGAATGTCGCGAGCGATAGTTTTGTTTCTGATGGACCCCCATACCCCTAAGAAGTGGGAGGATGCTACTACTAGAACACACATGTCAACTCTATTATAGATGAGGCAGACTATGGGGTTCCTTATATTGTCTACATGAATTGAATAAAACTCTCTTATAACTAGGCCTCAACACCCATATCCAGTATTACAACTGGTTTAACAGCTAGAACTGTAGAAGTATCTATAGGTATTTCATGGCTGACCACGTCCATAGCACGGTGTTCACCACCCTCCTACTGCATTTCTAGAGTTCTCTTTGATGTAATTTCACTACAATTTCAAGAACATTCCTAAAAAAGATAGAGTAATAACAACGTCATAAATTTAAAAGTGTAGGATATGTCAAATCCTTCCTAGAGACAAGGAACATCCCTATTCCTACATCTAAATCTAGTAATTGGTTATATAAACAACCATAAAAATATCCAAAGACAATACCTACTACCACTTCTAATCCAACTCAAGGTCAAGTTCTATATTCCACAATTTCAATCTCAATTGAATTCATATTTATTTTAAAATTCTCTTTAAATTGTTGAAATAAGTGGGCCACTACTTCCAATTTAGAAGATTCCATACACCTCATAAAATAAAGTTTGGCTTCCACTCAACCTATACCGTAACATATTCTAGTCTATGGGACCCATGGTCCATGAATCAACATTCCATAGTTGACCACTTAAGGTGTTTTGTGTAGGCAAAGTAGGAAACACTAATTTGGTTATGAAATGAACCCTATGTACCATCCATGATTCTCGATTCTATTCACAAATCATTTATCAAATCACCTATATATCATGAATGTAATGAATCATAATGCCATACAGTCAAGCATTTCATCCTATATAGCATGGAATAATGCATGGCTTGTGAATTCTAGCAGGTGAATAAAATGATGCCTGAGATGGAATTCCCTAATATCTTCATGACACAAAAAAATAAAATCTTTTATTATAGAAATAATAAC
The DNA here is from genome assembly GCA_963277665.1 of Viscum album. NCBI lineage: Eukaryota > Viridiplantae > Streptophyta > Magnoliopsida > Santalales > Viscaceae > Viscum > Viscum album. The sequence goes on from OY728158.1 coordinate 1,352,018,552, forward strand.
ATCAAAATTTAAGTGCATCACGCAATGGTGTAATAAAATCAATTCGAATAAGAAAAATCAAAAAATAGTAATGTATATTCTTGGAAAGTTAGTTTTTTATGAATGTGGGTTAGATAATCCCATGAAAAACTCATTACCAAACCTTAATACCTTTTTAGTTTCCTATTATTATCTCAAAATAGTAATAAAAAAAGAAAAGAAAATGATTTGATACCAGTTCGTAACATCTATATATACCCAGGTGCCACTAAATGGTTCCTCGAACTAGTGGGTCACATAGCCTCAAGCAAGCCTCCCCATAAGATAGAGGCTTCTAACTAGAAGTGAGGTCCTATTCATTGTCTTCGGGGAGAATATTCCCTCATGTCAGATTATAATGTAGTGTTGTAAACATATTATTCAATAGAAAAAGAATAATATAAATCAACGAACATCATATAAGTGATAAATCATCCAAAAGTCTGTAATAAATAAACAACTCCAAAGGAAATATCATATACAACATGATGTATCGTGTCTTTATAAAGAAGAAAAATAGGTGTACAAGCATCTAGTACAATACATGTATCAAAATGACAAAAATAACTAAAAGGATATTTCCAAATAGCATAACGAGCCTTATCTTGGGTTTTTAATCAATTGATACGAAGTAGTGATCAAATAAATCATCATACATTGGCCTCTTTCCAAATTCCCTTCCTTCATCCATATAGTCTATCTAGGTACCCAATAGTGACTCGAACAGGGTGTGAGAGAACCCTCAGTAGGCCACCACCAATGGTGTCTATACAAATCTAGTCTATGAAGTATAAAAAATAGTAGTGTGAAATATATATCACATGTATAATAGTAATGAAAGTAAATGTGATCTCATCCAGCCAAAAATGGCTCCTTAAAAACAATAGTTAATATCCCATAAATTAGGGTAGTTTTAAATCACAAATAAACAAGTAATACTATCTATTCTAACAAATAATTTCTGATAACCATACCAAGGATATCTATAAGCATAGAAAAATTTCCAACATAGTTACACCATATAAAAAAATTTCAATATCCATAACAACCACTCCATGTAATCTAGTGTCATATCATGAAGGGTCGGATTAATGGTATAGAAGACCAAGGTATCTTCATCGAGTCTCGTGATTATCTTGATGGAAACTAGATAAAAACTAGGATGGAGTCTAAGGATCATGTCAATAGAGCATGTCCAATGTGTGTTTGAGAAATTTAGATCCAAGGGGTATCGAGGATTGTGGAATCTAATGGAATCGGGATCCAAGGAGTAAATAGGTCCAAGGAATCCACTACCATTAATAAGATCCATAAAGTAGAAATTTCCATAGAATCTAATGTAATCAGGATCAAATGAGATCCTCCAAGGAATCCACTACCTTTAAATTCATCAATCACTATCATTCACAACAAATGATTTCCTCCAATTTATTCAACATTTCCCATATAGACCATTCATCCATATCAATCATATGAAACCTTGTGTAATGGGGGGAAACTACATCCTATTAATTTGATTTGATTTATTCCTTTCATCTACAAATGAATAGGTAAAATAAGGTGCTTATAGCCTTAAAAATCATTTAACACTCATTAAGTTTTCCACTAAAATTGGTGAGCTCACATGCACCCAATGAGGTGTTATAAAAATGAAGACACAAGGAGACACACCATTGGGTGGATTAGGTTGGGGATATAACCCTCCAATGATAAAAAATGTACTAGTGGGAAACCTAAATAGGTCCCGAATAGTGATTTCAAGACATTCAATTAATTTTAGGGGAAACTATGGAATGTATGGAATGTGACACAACTGAAATAGAGTTTATAAAACACCAAACATTAAGGAAAGGGTATAGACCACATACTGTATAAATGTGGTAGAAAAATCATCGAGTATAGACCTCTGATTCAGTTCAGAATGATAGAAAAATGAAGAACAAAAAAGAGCCTGAAAATATGGCATTTATCTTACACATAAATAACATTTTCAATAAATATCCAAATGAATAATGGTACAAGATAACTGAATAACTTACTGGTTTAGATCCAATGAAATGAACGGTGTCCAAATCTAAGTCTGAATAATTAATTAAAATCTAATACTACTATTTGAACTAAAAAAATAAGGAAAAATATATCCCCAATGTGTTTGAATGAATAAATGATGAAAGGATGTTGAAAATATAATTTTTTAAGAGAAATTTGGTAATTTCCCAATTTCTAACTAGGTCACAAGGTTTAGACTCATGGTTGGATAAATAGTGTTCCAATCGTAGACCCTTCTCCACCTCAAGTGGTTCCTCACAGGGTCATGGAGAATGGTTAGAAAAACTATGCCCCAACCATGCATGAGCCTCTTCTAAAAAATGTGGAGTTCCCATGTCATATTTTTCTCTTGGTTGCACAGTTTCCCTAAACCATGCATCCCTTTCTTAGCCTCTACCCATCCTTGTATGGTTTACTCAAACTGTGCCACCAGGTTCATACAGTTTCTACTAACTGTACAGACCAGTTTCCTTTTCCAAAAATTGATCCTCTAGGCTCTGTAAAATCCCTTGATACCCACGAAGCTCATGTTATCTCATTAGTCAATCACATTAGGTCAAAAAACAAAGAGTTAAACTGAAATTTAGAAATATTTTTACCTCAATAAAACCTTGGGCTATTAAATTCACAGAGTAATCTTTGTTCGATCTCATATTCCCCCTTTCTTGGGTTTTTGTCTATTTGCTTGATTTCTTCCGTTCTAGATCAGTTTAGAGGCCAACAAAGGTTTAGGAGTTGGATAACAAGATTAGGTAGGTGGTATCATTATTTTCCATCAATGTATTGGTTTCTATATATATATAGTTGTTTTTCATTTCATATTTTCTATTTTCTCTTATTAAATGGATTGATTCATAAAATAAATGGGTATTATTGACCTGTATGACCCATTATAACCATTTCTAAATCATTATAGTTCAGGGACCTTGAATTTTACCACCCCTTTGGGTGGGTTTCTAAGATTGATAAAACCACCATAGGTGGTCTATGATTTGATTCACCTTTGAAAGTGCATTCTTTTACCCCTGGATTATGGTATTCTAAATTAATTGAATGAAATGGAAAATGAATTAAATGAAAGAGGGAATGGAAGACCATGTCCCTATGACTTTTTCCAGTATTTATCTCTCTTACTTAGGCCTGATATATTATTAAAATAAAAATGAAAAATTAAGATGAATGAGATAATTTATGGGATTCTAAGACTTTTAAGACTATGTTATGTTTGAACTACCTTCTAATGATAGTTAAATTTTATATAAAAAGTGAAGTCAAACAGAATAAAATTTGAAAATAAATGTTGTGATTAGCCTTTGGTACCATGACCATTCATATTTCCATGCTGATAGTGAGAAATGGGTACCGACTCAGAATTCCAAAAATAGACTCTTTGACCTTAATTAATTAAATTACTATAGTGAAATTATTATTATGCATAGAGGGTTACACGTGTATTCTCATTTTAATTCCATGGATAGACTCCCTTAATGGATGGTTTATATATTCCGTAAGTGATACTTGGACTCCCTTTGTGGACTGCCAAGGATGGACTCAATGTCAGACTATTATTATTCAATGAGTGATACTTAGACTCCCTATGCATACATCCAAGGATGGACATAGACAGAAGATAATTATGTATTCCATGAGAGACACTTGGGATAATTTTGTGGACTACCAAGGATGGACTCAGATGGTGGTCACTTTATACCACATCTAGTGTGATACTGTGATTCCTTTGTGGAATTCCTAGGACAGGCTTGTAAGGTGATTGGTTTATGTTATTCCTAGAGTGGTACCAAGTTTCTAAATTAGGAACACCAAGGATGGGATTAGGTTTATTTTGAATTAAATAATAAATTGATTATAAAATGCGTACGAAAAGACAAATAACAATCTTGGATTCAATTTGAGCCTTACATTGTTATCATGGTCTTACGACACATGTCTAGATCAAATATGATTCAAAGGGGATACATGAGATACAGTCTGGTTCCTAAGACTTTATTATTAATTATAACATGATTGATAGATTACTCAGATACATTCAGGCTTCAACTGAAGTAGGTAGAATAGGATGGGTGTTCCATGGGAACTCAGACCAGTGTGGGTTATTTATTATAACACTTCATTTCTGGATTTTAATGCTATCTACAAACAATTTATTATATATACACTGAATGGATGTCATTAGACACTGTTAGTGGTGTGTTTGTGTGTTTATCTCACACCTTTATTGGGTTTATATTTTTTACATGGATAGAGTTCATGGATGCTAGTAAGGACAGGGGAAAGTGATATGCTATGCATGCTTGATTATCTTTCTAGGATAGTGTATAGGGGTAGAGAAATGAGCCTAATTTCTTGATGTTATTAGATATTTCATAAGGTATTTTGTTTATTTTTGTATAAAATATCATATAGGTTTATTTCCCTAAATCACCATTTAATTCATTTTTTATATAATTACATGATCAAGATTTTTTATATGAGAATTATGGATGGGAATATTTGGATATTTATATAATAAATTTTTACTTTTAGAATATTTATTGATCAATTATATTTCCACTATTGATTGATATGATTATAAAAATATGATACACTGTAATTATGAGGTTATATTCTCCCCACTATTACACTATGCACCCTCACTACTATTCAGTATCCTCTGTAATATGAGTAGGCATTCTTGGTGTCATGTGGCCATCTCAGTTTGGTTACTATTGATTAAACTAGGTCTGGGACACCACAATGTGGCATCAGAGATTTTTCTTTTTATCATTACTACCTTACCACTTTGGGATGTTAGGAAGGAGAAATATGATGTTTCGTGATTTGTACATGATCCTATTCCTGGGATGAGCATACCCCAATATTGTGTAAATCCAAATTACTAAGGTTGGAACATGTTGTTATGGATTGTTCTTATTACAGTTTCTTTGATTCCACTATTGGGTGATGACCTTGATGTTTGATGTTCCTTATGACTATGGATTTTTACCCTTGGATGATATATAAAGGAAGTATTCTATTATGCATCATCATTGGAACATCGGGATTTATATGTCATGAATATTCTATGCCATGTTTATGTTACTGTGTGCATTTATTGCGACAAGTTTTGGTGCCTTTATTTCCATGTCCAGGAAATTTTGTTAACAATTCATGTAGGTACATGATTGAAAATTGGTTGTGATCAAATGGATTCCACATTTCAATTTATGAAGTGTATGAGCCTTTATAAATTGAAAATAGTAATCTACATAACTCAACCACAGTAATGATTTTTTATGTACATGGGTATGAACTTAAATGAAATTGAATTCTAAAATGAAATTTTCACTGATAAATGGGGATTATAATTGAAATTAAAGGGTTTTTCCTCTATAAATTTCAATTGAAACTTTGTATACCAGGACCATTGACATGTAGAAGAGAAATTTACCCTGAACCAACCTCAGTAGTGGTAAGTAGGTAGTGTCTCTTGTTTTTCTTATGTTATGTACATCACCCAGAACTAGCTTTGGGAGTAGGCAGTGGGGTGTGACCTTTATATAGTAAGTATTGTACCTATCCTATTCAAAAAATATATTATTTTAGAAATTATTAAATCATTTATTGAGGATTTGTTTTGATTTTTAGATACATTCCACTACCACGACCTCGAGTTTTTTCACTATGAGGGTTGGTGATGACCATGCTTTGAATGTGATGGGCCCTAGGTCACCCGTAGAACCTCAAATAGTGCCTATGGAGGCACCACCAGTTATTCCTAATATGCATACTAATGACTTGTTTTGAGAGGTTTTCCTACACTTTACATAGACTATTCAAGGAACCCCACTACCTGCCCTAACTATGGTAGAGTTTACACATGAGTTTTAACAGTAGCATCCGCCCATGTTTTTAGGGGATGGTGGTATACATGATATAGAGTCATGGATAGAGGCCATGATATCAATTTTTTGTATCCTACGAAACTTCCCTAGAAGGGAGTTAACCTCATTATATATATACTACTAGATTCCTCCAAGATAGGGTGGGATGTTATTACCAAGACAGATCACCATCAGGATTTGTCTTGGAAGGAATTTCAAATGGCCTTCTATGATTATTTATATACTAAGATGTTGAGGGCCAATAGTGCAGGGGATTTTATGGACTTGGAGTAATGCACTTTATCAGTCATGGACTATTCTATTCATTTTATGGAGCTCCATCATTTTTTACCTATTCTATTAGGTGATAAGATATCCTAAGCTGTGCGACTTGAGTATGGTCTCAGGTATGACATCCAATTGTAGGTGAATTAATTGTGGATTAATATCATATCTAGAGTAGTAAATTAGGATCTTATCACTAAGTTTGACCTATGAGAGGCTGGGGGTGTGATCTAGGGATGTTCAGAACCTAGATCTGTAACTACATTGACTAATAGTTGAAATATTCCTTTGGATCTTCCATGTGGTGAAATTAGTAACTGGGGTGTGTACATATGTAGCTAGGTGAGGTGTCATCAGTGTGGTAGATTGGGATATATGAAACCCCAGTGTACTAAGGACCTAGTTAGGTGTTGGTCTTGTGGAAATATAGGTCATCTACAGTTCTTTTTTAGATATTTTCCTCTAGTGGCCAATGAGAGAGGGTTTGCATCAACTCCACATTCAAGAGCGGGGTCAGCATCTTCTCATCAAGAAGGGAGATGGAGTGTGACCAACCAATCAGGCTAAGGTGGTGGTTGATGCTAGGGTATCGAGACACTATACATATAGTTCTAGTATAGCATAGCTACTTAGGGTATCCATGTTATACCTTTGTGCTACGAATCAATAAAAGATGTATGTAGTGAAACTGATACCTTAGGAGAATACTATCAGACCTTCTACTGTGAGATGTTCTACCCTGGTTTCCTATACTTTAGTATCTTCTCCTTCTGATAAAAGTGATTCTCATTCCTTCATATATGTTCCTTTTGTGGAGAACCTTTGGCTCAATTGTCACGACCCGCCCCCTCAGGCTCGTGTCGTGACTACCCCAAGCCCGCCTTCCATAGGCCAGGGGCTGGAGACTAACACCGGAAAGGTATATCCCTTAATGGGAAGACATTGCCTTTAAACCTGTACAAACACAAAATCCAACAATACAAGAATAGGAAACCATGAAGTAAATTACTATAGTAAAAACTGTTTTGAAATTAAAGGGGATGGAATACAATCCCAACTCGAAAGTACAACTATAACTAAAAAAAGAAAAATATCTCATGCATTGTCCACCGAGGATCCTACCTAAAGGGTAGGTATAGCTCGCGATCAGTAGTCACTTCAAAACGTCACATCAAGGTCCACCTCTGAGCACCATCCAGTCCTAGCACCCTCATCTTTGCTCGGCGATGTCTGTCGTCTCCATAAGACACAACAAGGTGCAGGTGAAGCCCATGCAGGGGTGAGTATAATGATACTCAATAGGGACCCCGAGATCGCAGAAGGTCTCCCAGAGTTCCACAATGGAAAAAGCCATAAAGCATGGAGCAGTTAAAAACTTTAATTAGGTATATGCTCATACAAATACCTAATTTATCATAATACACTTGTCTCATACATGAAGGAAGAATACTACAAATGTAACACCATGAAGGTTACACCACAAAGGTAAAAGTACCACTGAGGTATCGTCGCGAAGATAACGCCATGAAGGTAAAAGTACCACACAGGTATCCCCACGAAGATAACACCCCAAAGGTAAATGTACCACATAGGTATTACCACAAATATAACACCATGAAGGTAAAATTACAGCACATGTATCACTATGAAGATAAAACCACGAAGGTAAAAGTACCACACATGCATCACCACAAATGTAAAAGAATCTACTCACTCGCGGTATTAGTGAATCATAGAAGTACTGATGATTAGTCATGAAGCTAGATCATCTTATTCTATCAAGAGGCACTGTTGCTAACCAAACAGATTCTGAACCACGCAGGATTGATAGGTACTAATCCCCGCAACGACCCACACAAGATCTGACCCGCCCGAAGTCGATAGGTTATTAACCCCCGATGACCCACACAGGATATGAATCACACAGTATCGGTATTCGATGACCCAAACAAGATCACTGAGTAATGACCCACATAGGATCTGACCCACACAGGATTAGTGCTGACCCACACAGGATTGCTCAGTACTAACCTTGGGATGATCTGTTTCCAACCTTCGCCTCACTTCCAGCCACTGGATTCCCGCTCATAACATGCCTGATTCTGGGAAAACCGCTCCTCAAGCCATCAGTATTACCTCAATCTCCACGAAGATTCATGAAGAATTATCCCAAAGGACAGCCATGTCGTAAGGTTCCAAAGTGATAGACGGCGGGTCAATCAGACGTCTGGTCTGTGACTTATAAACATTTTAATTCCAAGGTCCAGGTTAGATTCGGGTTCTACCTAACCTATCCACACTCCAAAATTACCCAAAACTCAACTGGAGTAATACCAAAAGGACGGCCTCATCCTAAGGGTTCTGTCACCACAGATGATTCATCAAACAGATACTCAGTCTGCTAGTTACACCACTTTTCGTGAAATGAGGGTGGTCGCACCTCGGTCTAACCTAGCTCGGTTGGGCCCACCAGAATATGTCAATGGGAAAAATTTCCAAAAGGGATCCCAATGCCACTGACAGTGTGTCAAACAGACACTCGGTTTGTTAGTTACGTGCGTTTCTTTATTCGGGGACCGATTGGGTCTAGGCCTAGTCCGACTCGGTCAGGCCGGCTCGACGCAACGAGTCTCGGGGTCCACTTGACCCTGCTCAGGTTTGGACTACTAAGGGTCAGCCCGATTTACTAGTTATGGCACGTCGAGGTCGGCTCAGTTCAGTTAACGGGTCTGGATCGCGGTTGGCTCGACCTGCTCGACCGGCCCGCATTGGCTCGGTCTGTCTAGAAGAGGATCATTTCACCCCGCTGGCCCCACGCTTGCGGGGATGTTGGCCACCAGTGTGGGGCTTTCCCAATTCAATTAACCAGTTGGCCATTTGGTAGACTGGGTGTCAGCAACGCGGCGTGGCATGGGCCTCGCCACAACTTCATGTCGCGGTCGCTTCCGCTGACGACGGCTGCGGGTGTCGCACTTGTCATGTGCGGCCGACTTGGGTCAGCCACCCTTGTCCTTCACATCATACCATCGTGTTCCACTTGCATCCAGCTGTTGTGGGTATCCTCTGGCCACCACCAACATAGTGCACTAGTGATTTCTTCTGTTGTTCACCGAACTTTCTCTGGTGTCCTTTCTTGGTGTCGTCTGCGCCTACGGCTCTTCCACACTACCACCTTCATAGCGTGACCCACCATTTCATGTTTCCATCAATTTTTAAATTGTTCCCTGAGGTTCACATCAAGAACAAAGCAGTGGAAGGTATGTCCCTTGTTCGTTTGTCCTTCTCCCTCCGTGTTAAGGTGATAGGAAGTGGAAGAGGATTTAATTTTTCAAAGACAAATTTCAAAATAGATTCCCTCCCTCAAGATCATTGGAGAACATCTGCGCTAGAGGGAGAATCGACATTCTTCATTCCCACAACAAGACACCAACATTGTCTTTCAAACATTTTCCTTTGGTTTGTGATTCGTTTTCTCTCGTCACCACCCACTAGAATAGGTTTTGTCCTCCAAGTGATTGTCCTCGTGGCACTTTATCAGAACTTCATCATTTGGTGAAGCTTTTAAAATACCTCCCCCCAGGATCCATATAAATAGGAGTGGGGGAGAGTGAGTATCACTTGTGTAATTAATGGGGGTTAATTTAATATTGACCCTCCTAATTTCAATGGTGTTGTTTCAAAGGATTTGAGGAGTCAATTCATTTAATGTCTTGACGCTTCGTTGGTTCTGCCACTTCCACTTGTCCGTTGGAGGAATAGACACGAGAGAAATAAAATAACAAAGTTATTTTATTATTTTTTTTAAGGGTCCAAAAATATATCTTTTTCTCCAGACCTATGTCGGTTGAATTGAAGACTTCTTTAAGTGAGTCTCGGTGCTGTGGATCCAATGGTGCCCTAAAATTTTCAATCCAAGCCCCAGTTCAAAAGTTAGAAAGTTCCACATGTACGTTTACTGAACGTACCCAAAAAAAGTTCAATAAATTATTAACAGACACCCTAGACTCGCGTCAGTCAAGGTTAGGCTCCACCTAAGGAGAAAACACCCTCATGAGCTCAACGGTACTCTCATATTTTCATTCTGAGTTACTGTTTAGATGTTTTTAATTTTAAAATAAAATAATTGTTACTTAATTATTTTCTTCATGGAAAAAAACAAACATTCACTGGTGGCCCGCACCGACCAATGTTAGTATCAACCTAAAGAAATAATATCCTCGCGAGTTTATCAGTGGTCTATATTTTTCAAACCTAGTTATCATTCTTGACTTATAAGCATTTAAAAAAATTATTTAATTGTTTTATTTACAGTTATGCTAATTTTGGGTTTTCCAACTAGAGGACTACCCTGACTAAACTTATCTCGCGCACGCTATTTTTTAAACTTAACATTTTTCAACGGATCATTCTGGGCACTCTGGGCCTCGGAATTATGCACTGTCAGATTTTACAGTCTTGAAATAATTCCATAAATATAAAAAAATATGGAAATTCTAGGACAATACATTCTCCCCACCTTAGGTCTTTACGTCCCTGAAATCCAAAACAAGGCAACCCAAACAAAAGAGGGTAATGAGCAAAAATCTGAGCCTCCCGCCCCCATGTGCTCTTGTTGAGGTTCCCATGCTTCCACCAAACTAGCACTAGATGGATCCACCATCCAAAAAGGAATCGCTCCTATTGATCCTCTATCTCCACTAGGAACTCCGTAAAATTCGCCACATCATCAAGTCCAACTCTCCTCAGCTTATTGAGTGCGACAGATTATTCATGTATCTCCTCAACTGCAGCACATGGGAAACATTATGCACCTGGTGCATCTGTGGGGGAAACGTTAGAGGGTATGCCACCTTGCCAACTCTGTTTAAAATCAGAAAAATTTCTGATGAATCTCAGAGAATGTTTGTCGCCCGAGCAAAATCTTTGTAATCCTCAATGGGGTGAGACTCATATGAAGACAATGTCTCCCTCCTCAGACTCCAGGGGTCTCTATATCCTATCAAAATAAGACATATCCCAGCTCTGTATAGTCTTCACTTGCTAACAAGTGAGGAATCATGATACAAAATCTACCACTACTTCCTTCATCCCTACTCACCACTACTGACACTGAAGGTCTTGGTACACATTCTCCACTCTAGGATGTACCATTAAAGGGGATGTATGGAACTACCTCAAAACGTCCTCCCAAAACGTCACTGGTACCATGGTGCATCCTCTAATGAAAACGACATGCTCCCCACCTTCAGAAAATATTTCAAGAGAGAGTCCTAAGGATATCTGAGCACATCAGGCCTCGCATTCAATATCCCAATCTATGCCTCCCGAACTCACTGAAGAATTGGTGGCGTGATAGTCATGGACTGGAGGTAAGCTACTCCATCTTTATCCACGAAGGATATCCACAGCACGACTAGCTACTCGGATGCCTCACTTCGCATCTCTAAACCTGACCTCCTGCTGAGTGCGTTTGCTACCACGTTCCCCTTCCCAAGAGTATAGACTATCTCAAAGTCATAGTCCTGAAGGAACTCTAGCCATCATCACTGTCTTAGGTTTTGGTCCTTCTGTGGAAAGATATACCTGAGACTCTTGTGATCATAGTAAATAGTAAATTGTTCACCCATCATGTAGTGCTTCCACTTCTTCAACACAAAGACCACGACTACTAACTCCAAGTCATGGGAAGTGTAGTTTTTCTCAGTTTGTCTCAACTGTCATGAGTTGTAGGTTATCACTGCCCGCTCCTACATCAGAAAACAACCTATTCTGGTCCCTAATACATTTTAGTAGACTACACACCCAATTCCCTCTTCTGGTAGCCTCCAGATTGGGGAAATCGCCAGTCTCTGTCCTAGCTCCTAAAATCTATACTGACACTTCCTCGTCCAAAGGAAAGGCTCCCCTTCCTTTATCAAATCTGAAAAGGGTGCCACTACCCAAGAGAAGTTAGGTACAAATCTTTGGTATTACCCATCCAAAGTAAAAGTCCCTCCCCCATAAGGGATGTATTCGTGGAAACATCTTTTTTAAAGATGTCCCCACACTCTTCCCCTACTATTGGGAACTGAAATCTCAAAACTCATGCTGCCATTAGGGTAAGGTTCGTCAACTCAAGAGTGATCGGCTAAACCCTCATATGCATGAGTTTATCTAGTGCTGCCTGGGTTTCATTTTTTGCTGAATAAGGAATACCCATTCCAACACTGTAGATATACTACATCCGTTTTTCCTAATACAGTCAATATGAGTATGAACTGTGGATGACCAGTCCATACCCAAACTAATGTCGTAACGCCTCAACGCTGTAACACCTTGATATTTTATGATAATTATATATTTTATTATGTCTTATGTTATACGAAACATCAAAGTAATCTTTCACTGCACACAACACAAGCTTGGCTTGCGTTACACGCAATCACGACCTTCCTCGATAGTGTGTGTAGTACGCAATACCGGGTTTCACTAAAAAAAGATATATTGTTATAATATGGACCAGTCTTTATGAATAGTATTAACTAAATTTTGAATTTTATAACATTATTATTCATCTTACATATTTTCTAGAACATGTTATGAGAACAAAATAAATTTTTTGGGTAAAATATTTATTTTTCAAAAAATGCAGTTTTGCCGCCATTTGATGACACACCAACTTTAAATATATTTTATGGCATGTTTATAAGTTCAGTTTCACAAAATAAAATTCTTTCTTTGAATCAGGATATAAAAATTTAATTTGGATAAAATTTTCATATTATTCTGATAACTTTCATATTTTAATGAATAGTAAAAACACACTATATTTAAATTAAAAACAACTTTGTTCAACGCAATAATTTATATGATTAGATTATCTTTTTAATTGATTTTAAAGTGTATTTAGAATATATTTTTACCATTTAATCCAATTTTGGTCATTAGAATTAATTTCACTTTGAATTTGGACATAAATAAGTGTCGATCTTTTGATAGTTATTGTTTCTTAAAAACACGCTATTTGTTTTGATAATGGAAATTAATTTCAAAATTAATTAATGCCTCTTCTATGTTTTGAATTTGGAAAAATATACATAATTTTTTAATTAGGAATATCAAATATATCTCAGGCTGAATTTTTGGTATTTTTCTGAAAAACTTCAATTTTTGATGAATAGTTAAACCACTTAGTGGTAGTTAAAAAAACTGACTCTTTCATTTAAATGAAAATTTACCACTTCTGTGAATTGAATTTCAAAAATATGATATACATGGTTGTTATAAAGAAGTAAAATGTGGTTCAAGAAGATGAAAATAATTTTTGGTGAATAATAACTTTTGACTTTTATTTACTGCGGTTAAAGGTAAATAGGGTAATTCAAGTTTAAAATAATATTATAATAATTCAAAATTACCTTTTCTTAACCTTATTTTATGAGTAGTGGTCGACCATGGGAATACTTGGGTCGATTTTGGGACCCCATTGAGCCACTTTGTGGTGATAATGACAATTTGGATTAATTAATTTAATGTAAAGACAAAATTGACATTAACAAAAATCTTTTAGTAATTAATTTTTATAAGGGGTTATATAAATTATCTTTTCGACTATAATTATTAATTGGAAAACTAAATATATTTCCTACATGGTGGTGTTTTTTTATAATTTTTAGACATCAAATAAATCAAATTATTTATGACACAATAATGATGCAGTATTTACCTCATTAATAAATGATTTAAATAAATAAGATTAAAATGATTAAAATTTTATCCAAAACATGTCCAATTCTACTTGGATGATTTTATTTCGACCATGAGTCATCTTATCTTCATCTTTAATGATTTTTGGTCCTTTTTAAACTGAAGATAAGTTTATAATAAAATAATATTTTCACACATTCCAAAGGTGCCCCTCTCCTCCCTTATAAAAAGGCACCTCCTCCCTCTCCTCTTTACACAACTTTGAGCCTTCAAGATCAGCCAAACCCTACCCATTACTCCTATAAACTCCACTAGTAATATTCTAGAGGTTCTGGTCTTCTTAAAAGACCAACATTAGTGCTCTAAGAGGAGGTTTCAAAGAGGCGTTTCGAAGATGAGGTAATATCCGTTACCGATTCTTTCAAATTTATTTCTTCTTCTAATTCCTATTCTTTAGTTGTTTAATTATGAAATAATAAAATAAGTATCACTCATATAATGATATGTTATTATAAACATGAAACAACCCTATTTCACCTTCTATCTATCTTACGGAAAATGAAATCACAGCGCGTGCGTACGTACAAAATACTATCTCCACGCCGTGGTGTAATCTGTTTTCCACCACCACCTTACTTGGATGGGTATAATGGTGTAAATAATAACTATATATGATTATTTTAAAGTGATATTTATTCTGAAATAGTATACATACACTACAATACAATTCCACGATCATTGGAACGATATCATCGCTCATGCGTACGTACGGCATACCGCCTCCACGATGTGATGTGACTCGTTCTACATGATCTTCATTGAATAATGATTATATAAATGAATTGAATATATAAATATGATATATATTACACTAATACCATTCTGTAAATGGGGTATCTATAACCTAAAAAGAATAATAATAATTTATTCTACAAAAGATGCATAAAAACATAAAACAATGAACACCCGAATAACAAGTAGCAATGAAATATTACTGATAGAAATATAAGAACATGACAATATATGATATCATAACAATGAATATGATTCTTTAATAAGCCAATGACATTATTTAAATCATTATACAGGAGGATCAGATATGTACGAATCAAATCGGACTTAAGGTAAGGGAAAATCTCGCAATCTCCTTTTTATCCGAGATTGTTTATACTTCAGAATTTACTGGGGAATATTTATCATCTTCATCCATGTTTCCTCAATATGTAATATTATTTATATCCTCCTAAAATTGTTTAAATCCAATTTTACCCTTTTTTGAGTAAAAGATATGAAAATAATCTTTTGTCGTTTTTAGTACGAGGTACTTTTTGACTTTTCCGAACAAACTATAAGAAGAATCTTTTTTTACTTATACGGCATGAATGGATTTTTATGATTTCATAGAAAATTATTTCCATGAAGATTCCTTTAAAATTTTTCAAGTTTATTTTTAATCAACTTATTTTAGTTTAAAATTTTATGACATGTTAAGAAAGGTAAAAAAATTAGAAGTAGAAAGGATATTTTTCTCAAGAATGGAGTTCAAGTGTTTTATCAAAATTATTTTCCATCTAAGATAATATAGGGTTCTGTTTCAATATCTATTTTTACATTTATTTGATTATGTTATAATGTAATTAATATTATGATGTCCTTTTATCTTATATGGATTATTTTATGATGGCATGATGTTTAAGAATCTCATTTTTATTACATGGGTTATGCTATGATTTATGATTTTGTGGCACACATAAGAATGGTTTCATTATGGGATGGGTGGGACCTATATCTCACTACAATTCGTTGGGTGAAGATTTATATCTCATGAGATATACATGGCTGGAACAACAAGTTAATCCGGTTTAGTGACACAGGACTGGAACGAGGAGTGAACTCGGTTCAGTAATGAAATTTGTCCGCTATGATGGTCTTGGAAAAGATCCTTGACTAATATGAAATGATTTTATATGATTATGTGTGTATTCCAGAAAGTTTCTTGTTTTAAGTTATGATTATTGGGATTACATCTCACTACTATGATTTATCCCATGTTATGATATTATAATCTCTTTTTCAGGTTAGGATTCTCAAAATGTTATGTTCTTATGAATATGATTTGATTGATATTTCTTTTTTTTTACCCTTACTGACCATTTGAGCTCACCCTTTTGTATGTTTTCTTTTCCCCAGTTCAGGAAGAAAGGTATTAAGTAGGATATTCCAAAAGGGGCTCTAGATATGATGAAATAAACGGGAGACAATGTAGATGCTTTATGAACCAGTTGTTTATGTTTCCCAGTTTCTAAAGACACTATACCTATACGGTACTACCATGGTTTTGTTATATGTTGTAATAAGTATGCTTCAATTCTGAAGTAGTAACAATGTATGTAAAGTACGGGTCATTATAGTTGGTATCAGAGGAAAGGTATAGTCATCCTTTGGAAACTAGGATGTGAAAGCCTTAGTAAGAACCCTAAGGATATGTCTAAGAATAGAACACAATCGTAGTATTTTAGAAATGGAAATGAACAACCGATGATAAGACCTAAAGTGTGAAATTTTATTCTTTATTATGTGGTTTTCCTATTATGATTATTGTTTCTCACACAATGCTTCTTGGTTTTAGTCAATGGATGGAACCCGAAGGAACCATGTTAATACTGAATGTGACGAACAATGCAATGATTGTCCCCCGGAGCAACCAAATGTTATGGGAGATGGAATGAAAAATCTTGTAGCCATCATCACACAACTTTCTCAAGCTATGAATCATGCAGTAATTCCAAATGAGCAAAGGAAGGAGAAACATTCTGTTGAATCCTTCATGAGGCAGTGTTCACCCTCATTCAGCAGGTCTGCTGATCCATTAGTGGCTGAACAATGGATCAATACCACTGAAAAGATATTTTCAGTTCTTCAATGTTCTGAACATGATAAAGTCATCTTAGCAGTATATCGTTTGGAAGGTGAAGCTGATCAATGGTGGAATATTATTAAGAATATGAGGAAAAGGGATGAAATTGAGTCCATGGAATGGGACGAGTTCAGGAACATATTTTTCAATAAGTACTTCCCTCGTATTCTTCGAACAAAGATGGAGAAGCCGTTTCTTGAACTAAAGAAAAAGGATGATGAATATATTGGTATCTACGAAGTAGATTTTACATGTAACACCCCGACCCCAGTTACCCAGAGTTGGTGCATTATTATATAACATTAGCATGATCAGAAAAGATCAAGTCTCGGAAGACCGATTAGTTTAGTAGCCTTGGAAATACTAGATATATTCATAAGTCTTACATTATATGATAAAGTGAATAACTAAAAAAACATAGTCTCCTTAGTCCACACTCATAACCCCTCAGACTATCCCTACAGGTCAGTCATAAAATACTTCTACACATCCTGGGAAAAAAACATAGAAATGGGTGAGCTCGGATGCTCAGTAAGGATAAAAATATAGTATAATCTTTCATAAATAAGCATAAAAGGTCTGATGGAGAGTTGTAGAAAACAAGATTAGGATAAAGTTAACTACAAGAAAATCACAAATTTGTGATTGGTTAAACGGTCCTTGATTCCCCAGTACGAAAAGTTAACCGACAACATTTTTGTTTTATGTTACCTTTCATAAAGTTGAGGAATTTATTTATGAGATTTGCTAAGAACTTAAGGAAATATACATACTTGTCATGTTGACTTTCATTCATTAACAAATTTTTACCACAAACCCATCTTTCACTTCAAAAGGTAATAGAACTCAAAAATATTCTATTTATCCTAACCATATCTGGTTCAAAAAATAAACTTATAATTCATCTATCAGAACTTTCTAAAAAAGAAAACTACATTATACACTCCAAGGACTTTATGTAGTCTAGTGGTAGACGATAAATTCCAATTGCACTGCATTTGTGGGTTTGATTCCCGCAGCTTTGTCTGACGCCATGTGTAACAACCCGATATTTTATGATAATTATTCTTTTTAATTTATTTGATTTTATGTGTTTTATGCTACAAAAATATTATCTTGTGCTATACGCCACACTGTATTAGCTTGAAATATACACAACACTATTCTTAGATTGTGTTACACACAATTTCAAGTTCGTTTTATAATAGTCATTCTACGCAACATTGAGTGTATATATATATATATATATTCAATGTATAAATGAAATATGGTTGGATTCTGTTATACGAAACAACGAATGATTCTTTCACAACACACAACCCTGACTTGGATTGCATTACACGCAATCACGACTTTCCTCGATAGCGTGTGTTGTACGCAATATCAGGTTTCACTAAACAATGATATATGGTTATAATATTATTAAAAACTAGCCTTTAGGAATAGTATTAACTAAATTTTGAATGTTATAACATTATTATTTCATCTTACACATTTTCTAGAACATGGTATGTGAACAGAATAAATTTTTCGGGTAAAATAAGTATTTTTCAAAAAATGCATTTTTGCCGCCTTTTGATGGAGCACCCACTTTAAATCTAGTTTTTGACATTTTTATAAGTTTTAATTTACAATATAAACTTCTTATTATGAATCATGATATAAAAATTTACATTGGATAAAGTTTTGATATTTTCTGATAACTTTCATATTTTAATGAATAGTAAAAACACGCTATATTTTAATTAAAAACAACTTCTTTCATCGTAATAATTTATATGGTTAAATTATAATACTGAATGGTTTTAAAGTATAAATAGAATATATTTTTACCATTTAATATAATTTATGTCATTAGCATTGATTTTACCTTGAATTCATAGGTTAAATCAATTCAATCTTTTGCAATGTTTTAAAAAAACCCGTTTTCTTTCGACAACGGGATTAATTTTAATTTTATTTCTTAAAATTTTGTGTATTGAATTTCAAAAAATGGATTCCATATTTGGAATCAGTGGGTCCAAATTATGTTAATAGTATACTTTTTATTTTTGGAAATTATGAATAGTAACTACGGTAAATTTTATTTACCATAGTTAAAGGTAAATCGGGTAATTAAGGGTAAATATAATATTATAAAATTACCCTAACACATGCCAAAATTCTATTGGATGACTAAAAGTAGACCCATATCACCTAAGGGTCGGATTAGATTCATTTAATGGACTTTTGTCCATGAAAATAATTTAATTATTATTAAACCCAAAGAAAGTGACAACATGTCACTCTCTTAAATCTTATAAGTATAATAATTTTAATTTAGTGATAATATTCATGAAACATTGAACATGAGTAGTCTCCAGAAATATAATAAAATTATATATATCATATGAATTTATTTATAATTTTTAGGGATTAAATAATTATCATTAATTATGACACAATAGTGATGCAGAAATTGTTTATCTAGTGAAAAATCAAGAATATAGTTTTTATTAAACTAATAGTGACCATAAAATGCACAAACCCTGACCAAAAATTTTTAGTCATGTAAATGTAAACCATAATCATCCAATGGAAGAATATTTGACCATTTGGAACCTGATAAAAACGATTATGACACTTATATTATTTTATTTTAAATGATGCCAAAGTTGTCATCTTCATAATGTAATAAATATAACAATTTAAATATTGTGATTTTAAGATGATAAATTAGATTAAAAGTATTATTGTGAAAGGTAATAGATTTATCTTTATCATAGGATTTTATTTTTAATTTTTATGCAACAAATAAGTATATTAAATAATTATACAAAAATGTTGTAGTATTTATTTTATTAAGAGATAAACCAAATAAATGGTTTTAAAAATAATAAAATAAATATTATATGAACTATTTAATGTGATAAAATAATTCTATAGATACATATGACCTCTTATGAATATATTAAATATTTTATTTTGAATATACCCTCTGTTTAGAGTTTATTTAAATTCAAATAAATGAATAGTGTCAAAATTGACACTATTGTTATTTTATAAAAATAACATATTATTAAAATGTTTAAATATCACAAAAATATTTAAAATTTATAAATTGAAATTTATATAGTCTCAAATTTCATAAATTATCCAATTATGTAAAATTAACAACACATAAGTGATTATTTATAACCATTTAAAATTTAGAATTTTATTACCACAAATAAACTTAAATAGATTAAAAAAAGATAAATCCAAATGATAAGGTTTAAAATAAGATCAAAACATTTATAAATTTGATTGGTTCGTGCGATTACAACCCTATATCATCTAATATTCGAATATGAGTCATTTTTGGAGGTTTTTAAGTGGGGTTAGATTTATTATAAATTAATATTTTTTAGAATTCCAAAGGTGCCCCTCTCCTCACTTATAAAAGGGAACCTCTTCCCTCTCCTCCTCACACCAATTTGATCCTTCAAGCTCAGCCAACCTCTGCCAAATTCTCTCCTACACTTCTCTAGAAACATCCTAAAAGTACCGGTCTTCTTCAAAGACTAATTTTAGTGCCCTAAGAGGAGGTCTCAAAGAGACGCTTCAAAGAAGAGGCAATGTTCGTTACCGATTCTTTCAACTTTATTTCTTCTTCCACTTATTCTTCTTAGGTTGTTTCATTATGAAGTAATAACATCAGTATCACTAATATAATTATATGTTATTATAATTATGAAACAACCCTATTTCACCATGTATCCATCCTACGGAAAATGAAATCACCGCATGTGCGTACGTACGGAATACCGTCTCCACGCCGTGGTGTAATGTATTTTCCACCACCACCTTACTTGGATGGGTATAATGGTGTAAATAATAACTATATATGATTATTGTAAAGTTATATTCATTCTGTAATAGTATACATACACTCCAATAAAATTCCACGAACATGGGAACGATATCATCGCTCGTGCGTACGTACGGAATACCGTCTCCACGAGGAGATGAGATTCATTCTCAATGATTAACCATTAATAAATGATTATAAAGTATATATAATAAGTAATCATGAAATATATGACATAATAATGGTACTTTATTTATGTATATATATATATATATGTATGTCATCCAATTAATTCCATTCATTTCAATGAGGAAACGAAAACAACGTTCATGCGTACGTCCGGCCTACCGTCTCCATGAACGGTGTATTTCTTTCCATTTATCAATCTATTATATATATGTATATTCTGAATATATATAATATATAAATCATGGTTTATATTCTGGAATTAAGTAATCATGATCTAAGTAATCATATGAATAATTACAATTCAAAACACGGACGACAAATGAAACGATTTTACCCAAAACGCTCTTTAACATGGAATTTACAAAAGAACAGGTAATATAAAGTCATAAGTGAACCATATATGAGATCATAACAATGAATATGATTCTGTAATAATTCAATAACATTATTTAAATCATTATACAGGAGTTTCAGACACTTACGAAGCAAATCGGACCTAAGGTAAGGGATAACTTTTCCAATCTCGTTCTTATCCGAGATTGTTTATTAGTAAGTATTTACTGGGGTTATTGTTCTCATCCATGTCCATGTTTCCTAAAAATGGTTTCATGCATGTTTAATGTCCTTTTTACCCATTTTTGGCTTCTAATACATGGTATGTATGGAATTCTTTTACGAGGTACTTTTTGACTTTTCCGACAAAAGTATGAGAAAATTGTTATTTTTAACTTATACAGCGTGAACAGATTTTTACGGTTTTATAAAGCCTTATTTTCATGAATCATCCTCCAAAGGATTTCATTACTAGTTTCAACAAAATCCTTTTCTTTTAAAATTGCACGACATTTTGTGAAAAGAAAATTATTTTGAAGAAAAAAGGATATTTTCCTCAAGAATTCATTTCAAGTGTTTTATCAAAACCATTTTTCATATAAGATAACATTATTTCATATGTGTATGTTTAAAGTATAATGTCTCTATGATTTACATGGTTTCTCTTTTCTTATTATGAAATGATATCCATTTCTTTTATATGGACTATGTGATGATGGGATGATGTTTATGAAACCCATTTTATTTATTGGGTTTTTATGAATGATGTATGTTTATTTTGTGGCACAAGTAAGAATGGTTTCATTATGAGATGGGTGGGACCTATATCTCCCTCCAATGCATTGGGTAAAGATTTATATCTCATGAGATAGACATGTCTGGAACGGTAAGTTAATTCGGTTCAGTATTACAGGACTGGAATGAGGAGTGAACTCAATTCAGAAAGGGACTTTGTCCACTAAGATGGTCTTGGCAGCAATGCCTTGGCTACTATAAAAATCATTACATGTGCTTAATGGATGCCACAATTACATGTTTTATTCCCATTATATGTTATAATGATTTATGTTCCATTATGATCTATGCCTTATGTACTTCAATGTTTTATGTTGTTGCTCAAGATTTTTAATGTTCATGTTTTTTTAAGTTCAAATGTATATGGTATGTTTTATTTTATCCATGCTTACCCTTACTGAGCATTTTAGCTCACCCTTTTTTATGTTTTCTTTTCCCCTAGGATTAAAAGAAAGATTTTAGGTAAGGAAACAAAAATGGGAAGATCTTTATGGGAGATATTGAGGATCTTTCACCACGATTAGAAGATTACGTTCCAAGTTTCCAAAGACACTAAACTATTACGGTCCTTGTGTGTCTATTTTTGTTATGTACTAAGTATTCTGAAAAAGTAATATAATGTCTATGTACGTCAAGCTTCAGGTCTCTACAGTTGGTATCAGAGGAAAGGTTTAGTTAACCTTTGGAAACTAGGATGTGAAAACTTTAGTGAGATCCCTAGAGATATTTCTAAGGTATGTCTAGGGATGTCATTAAGGTTAAGTATACGTATAGGTTATAGTTCTAGAATTGTGCTAACGATCTTAGAATTAAACCTAAGATGTTAGATGTCGATGGTACTCCCCCTTGATAATGATATTTTCCTTGTATGATTTTTGCCTCTCACAGAAATCTTTTTGTGTTTTAGTCAATGGAGGGAACCAGAAGGAATTCTGTTAACATTGAATCCAATGGACAAATTGGTGAATATGAGCAAAAAAAATTGTAATTCCTAGAGAGAAAGATATTGTGATTATGCCAAATCAGTCATCGCGATATATGATTAACAAGGTTAAATTTAGTGGTATGCCTAATTCATAAAATAAGAGGAGGATAGACTTTTATGCATGTTCGCATGATGAGGAGCATAAAGAAAGGAAGATTAAAATTTCTAAAGAAGGGAAGAAGAACCTTGAGGAATACCTCAAATGGAGGGACATATGTTATCTTTGTGGAGAAAAAGGTCATAGAGTGACAGACTGTTATGGAGTTCAATGTCTTATTTGTCGAGAACATGTTCATTACCCAACTCAATTCCCTGACCTAAAAGTTACTTCGAAACAACGAATTATTTTTTCACAACACGCAACCCTGACTTGGCTTGCATTACACGCAATCACGACTTTCCTCGATAGCGTGTGTTGTAGGCAATATCAGGTTTCACTAAACAATGATATATGGTTATAATATTATTACAAACTAGCCTTTATGAATAGTATAAACTAAATTTTTAATTTTATAACATTATTATTTCATCTTACACATTTTCTAGAACATGGTATGTGAACAAAATAATTTTTTCGGGTAAAATAAGTATTTTTCAAAAAATGCATTTTTGACGCCTTTTGATGGTGCACCCACTTTAAATCTAGTATTTGACATGTTTATAAGTTCAATTTTACAAAATAAAATTCTTATTTTGAATCAGGATATAAAGATTTACATTGGATAATGTTTTTATATTTTTCTGATAACTTTCATATTTTAATGAATAGTAAAAACAAGCTATATTTTAAGTAAAAACAACTTTTTTCATCGTAATAATTTATATGGTTAAATTTCAATATTGAATGGTTTTAAAGTATAAATAGAATATATTTTTACCATTTAATATAATGTATGTCATTATCATTGATTTTACCTTGAATTTTTAGGTTAAATCAATTCAATCTTTTGCAAAGTTTTAAACAAAAACCCGTTTTCTTTCGACAACGGGATTAATTTTAATTCAATTTCTGCAACTTTTGTGTATTGAATTTTGAAAACTGGATTCCATATTTGGAATCAGTGGGTTCAAATTATGTTAATAGGCTACTTTTTATTTTTGGAAATTATGAATAGTAACTACGGTAAATTTTATTTACCATAGTTAAAGGTAAATCAGGTAATTAAGGGTAAATATAATATTATAAAATTACCCTAACACATGCCAAAATTATATTTGATGACTAAAAGTCGACCCATATCACCGAAGGGTCAGATTAGATTCATTTAATGGACTTTTGTCCATGAAAAAAATTTAATTATTATTAAAACCAAAGAAAGTGACAACATGTCACTCTCTTAAATCTTATAAGTATAATAATTTTAATTTAGTGATAAAATTCATGAAACTTAGAACATGAGTAGTCTCCATAAATATAATAAAATTATCTGTGCCATTTAAATTTATTTATAATTTTTAGGGATTAAATAATTATCATTAATTATGACACAATAGTGATGCAGAAATTGTTTATCTAGTGAAAAATCAAGAATATAGTTTTTATTAAACTAATAGTGACCATAAAATGCACAAAACCCTGACCAAAACTTATTGGTAATGTAAATGTAAACCATAAGCTTCCAATGGTCGAATATCTGACCATTTCGATCCTTATAAAAGCGATTATGACACTTATATTATTTTATTTTAAATGATTCCAAAGTTGTCAACTTCATAATTTAATAAATATAACAATTTAAATATTGTAATTTTAAGATGATAAATTATAGTAAAAGTATTATTGTGAACTTTAATATATTTATCTTCATTATAGGATTTTATTTTTAATTTTTATGCAACAAATAAGTATATTAAATAATTATACAAAAATGTTGTAGTATTTATTTTATTAAGAGATAAACCAAATAAATGGTTTTAGAAATAATAAAATAAATATTATATGAAATATTTAATGTTCTACACTAATTTTATAGATACTTATGACCTTTTATGAATCTATTAAATATTTTATTTTGAATATATATTCTATTTATATTTTATTTAAATTCAAATAAATGAATAGTGTCAAAATTGACACTATTGTTATTTTATAAAAATAACATATTATTAAATTGTTTAAAAATCACAAAAATATTTAAAAATTATAAATTGAAATTTATATAGTCTAAAATGGCATAAAGTATCAAATTATGTAAAATTAACAACACATAAGTGATTATTTATAACCATTTGAAATTTAGAATTTTATTACCACAAATAAACTTAAATAGATTAAATAAGGATAAATCAAAATTATAAGGTTTAAAATAAGATCAAAACATGTCTAAATTTGATTGGTTGATGCTATTAAAACCCTATATCATCTAATATTCTAATATATGTCATTTTCGGATGGTTTTAAGTGGGTTTATATTTATTATAAATTAATATTTTTAAGAATTCCAAAGGCGCCCCTCTCCTCCCTTATAAAAGGGCACCTCCTCCCTCTCATCCTCACACAAATTTGAGCCTTTAAGCTCGGCCAAACCCTAAAAAATTATCTTCTACACTTCCCTAGAAACATCTTATAAGTCTTGGTCTTCTTCAAAGACCAATTTTAGTGCCTTAAGAGGAGGTCTCAAAGAGGCGCTTCAAAGAAGAGATAATGTCCGTTACCGATTCTTTCAACTTTATTTATTATTCCACTTCTTCTTATTAGGTTGTTTAATTATGAAGTAATAACATAAGTATCATTCATATACTGATATGTTATTATAAGTATGAAAAAACCCTATTCCACCATCTATCCATCCTACGGAAAACTAAATCACCGCGCGTGCGTACTTACGGAATACCGTCCCCACGCCGTGGTGTAATCTATTTTCCGCCACCACCTTACTTGGATGGGTATAATGGTGTAAATAATAACTATATATGATTATTGAAAAGTGATATTGATTCTGTAATAGTATACATACACTCCAATAAAATTCCACGATAATGGGAACGATATCATCGCTCGTGCTTACGTACGGAATACCGTCTCCACGACGCGATGAGATTCATTCTCAATGATTAACCATTCATAAATGATTATAAAGTATATATAATAAGTAATCATGAAATATATGACATAATAATGATACTGGATTTATGTATATATATATATATATGTGTGTGTGTGTATGTCATCCAATTAATTCCATTCAATTCAATGAGGAAACGAAAACAATGTTTATGCGTACGTACGGCCTACCGTCTCCATGAACGGTGTATTTCTTTCCATTTATCGATCTATTATATATATGTATATTATTAATATATATTATATATAAATCATTTTTTATATTCTGGAATTAATTAATAATGATCTAAGTAATCATATGAATAATTAAAAGTCAAAACACGGACGACAAATGAAACGATTTTACCCAAAACACTCTTTAACATGGAATTTACAAAAGAACAGGTAATATAAAGTCATAAGTGAACCATATATGATATCATAACAATTAATATGATTCTATAATAAGTCAATAACATTATTTAAATCATTATATAGGAGGTTCGGACACTTACGAAGAAAATCGGACCTAATGTAAGGGATAAATTTTCCAATCTCGTTCTTATCCGAGATTGTTTATTGGTAAGTATTTACTGGGGTTATTGTTCTCATCCATGTCCATGTTTTCTAAAAATGGTTTCATGTATGTTTAATATCCTTTTTACCCATTTTTGGCTTTTACTATATGGTATGTATGGAATCTTTTTTTTACGAGGTACTTTTTGACTTTTCCAACAAAGGTACGAGAAAAATGTTATTTTTAACTAATACAGCGTGAACGGATTTTTACAGTTTTATAAAGCCTTATTTTCATGAAGCTTCCTCCAAAACATTTCATGACTAGTTTCAACAAAATTATTTTCTTTTAAAATTGCATGACATTTTGTGAAAAGAAAATGATTTTGAAGAAAAAAGGATATTTTCCTCAAGAATTCATTTCAAGTGTTTTATCAAAACCATTTTTCATCTAAGAAGACATTATTTCATATGTGTATGTTTCAAGTATAATGTCTCTATGATTTACATGGTTTCTATTTTCTTATAATGAAATGATATCCATTTCTTTTATATGGATTAGGTGATGATGGGATGATGTTTATGAAACCCATTTTATTTATTGGGTTTTTATGAATGATGTATGTTGATTTTGTGGCACAAGTAAGAATGATTTCATTATGAGATGGGTGGGACCTATATCTCCCTCCAATGCATTGGGTAAAGATTTATATCTCATGAGATAGACATGGATGGAATGGTAAGTTAATCCAGTTTAGTATTACAGGACTGGAACGAGTAGTGAATTCAATTCAGAAAGGGACTTTGTCCACTAAGATGGTCTTGGCAGCAATGCCTTGGTTACTATGGAAATAATTACATGTGCTTAATGGATGCCACAATTACATGTTTTATTCCCATGCTATGTTATCATGATTTATGTTCCATTATGATCTATGCCTTATGTAATTCCATGTTTTATGTCGTTTCTCAAGATTTTTAATGTTCATGTTATTTTAAGTTAAAATGGATATGGTATGTTTTATTTTATCCATGCTTACCCTTACTGAGCATTTTAGCTCACCCTTTTTTATGTTTTCTTTTTCCCCAGGATTAAAAGAAAGATTTTAGGTAAGGAAACAAAAATGGGAAGATCTTTATGGGAGATGATGAAGATCTTTAACCACGATTAGAAGATTACGTTCCAAGTTTCCAAAGACACTAAACTCTTACAGTCCTTGTGTGTCTGTTTTTGTTATGTACTAAGTATTACTAAAAAGTAATGTAATGTCTATGTACGTCAAGCTTCGGGTCTCTACCCCATGGGTTGTCACACGGTCTGTGTGTTGTCCTTTTTATAAATATCCAAAAATAACTTTAACAATAGTATCCAATGTAAAATATAATCCATTCCAACTTTTATACATATCCAAAATACTTCTGTAAGCCCTGGGTCCAAAATTTATATGAAAGGTAAAAATAATGTAGATCCTTTTTACCCCATAATATCTTGTGAATACCTTCATCATGTATTCTTTTAAAACACAGAAACATCATGAATTACCATAAAACCTTATTGATTACATTCATGCTCCCTCATTCCTTATAGAATACTGGATATACTTCATCCATACAAAAATGTTTTAAACTCCAAAAATGATGGAATATACAAATCTTTAATCAGTTTCAAGGCAGTCAAGAATATCCAATATAATTTACCCAAATCAACCATATCTTATTCCAAAATCAGTACCTCAATATTAGGACCATATTAAGAATTATCTTTCCATCAACCATGTAATTTCCAGAATGTTTAACTTGTTGTAGAGTCACTTTTATTAGTACCATAAAATCTCAAATCCTCAATGAAATAGTACTACAGTACAATCCTTATTTATTTCCAGTACATCATGGACACAACACTTCAACAAAATAATTCCAAAATAACAACATAATAACACTAGTCATTCCTCTTCATTTGTGGTAGTATCATAACATGATTATTATCCAATAGCATCATTTGCGGCATAGTCTGATGACTGGAACATTGGTTCACGTAGTGTCCAAACTCCTTGCAGATGAAGCATTGTACATTTGAGACCTTTTTCTTACCCTTGCAGTCACAAACACGGTGTCCTATTTTTACACAATTATAAAGTTCTCCCATTCCCTTCAATCATTTTCCAAGCTGATTCTTTCCACAGTTATCACATATGGGAAAATCCTTCTTTACCTTCTTCTGTTTATTTGTCCTTCTCTCTACCATCATGTCCTTCTTTTGCTTCCCTTGAAATTCATAGGACTCCGAGAATTCTTTAATTATCTTATCAACACATGATGCTATTTTTCATATGATGATAATACGTGGGAGACTATTTCCCTTCTAAATTATGTCTTAAGACCATGAAAGATATGACCCTTCTTACTCTTTGGATCATGCGTATTGCTGGAGTTCTCTTTCCTTCTACTGGGTGCCATTTCTAAACAATGGCATACACTATATTAGTTTATGAATAGAAATACCTAATCCCAAACTTGTAAAAAACTTAACATAAATTAAATAGTTTATGGATATAATCTATAATCATAAAAAAAATTCTTTGAGGAAGTATATACTCATAAACCCATCTAAATGGTTTGTAAATAAAATGAAAATTATCCTAAGATTATCCCCAGGGAGTGTCATAACCAAGAGTGCAGCAAGGCCCATTTTCCTGCCATAACCAAGAGTGCAGCAAGGCCCATTTTCCTGCACCAGTTGATGTTTGATTCTATCTCAAATCAGTGTTTTTGGGTTTTACCCCTACGTAAACCTGTGCCAAAGCTGCCTCTACCTGCTCATATCCAGACAAAGATGTATTACACAGAAAACTCACAAAATATCTACAATACCAAAATTCCAAGAAATTATTCTATACTAATCCTCACATTCTATCTTAGGGCTATGTGCTCTAATCAGAGTCTATCTAAATCTATCTTCCAAGGTTTTTACTAAAATTCCTCTGATACCATCTGTAACACCCTGTCCCCAGTTACCCAGAGTCGTTACATTATTACATAACATTGGCATGATCACAAAAGATCATGTCTCGAAAGACCGATTTGTTTAGTAGCCTTGGAAAAACTAGATACATTCATAAGTCTTAAATTACATGAGAAAGTGAAAAACTACAACAACATAGTCTCCATAGTCCACACTCATAACCACTCAGAATATCCCTGCAGGTCAGTCATAAAATACTTCTTCACATCCAAGGAAAAATAAAACATAGAAAGGTTTGAGCTCAGATGCTCAGTAAGGATAACAATATAGCGGAAACTTTCATAAATAAGAATAAACATTTGAGGAAATGTATAAGTAAAACAAAAGCCATACAAGATTGAACTTTAACGTAATGTGGCAGAAATAAAATGAAATAATTCCATTTACTTATTCACATGTATATTCTACTAATCAAATAATGACATGTAATATCAATAACCACTTTAATAATGATGGAATGCATAATGCCAGACTATCATAACCACGTAGCCAAGGTCTCGTGCCAAGACTACAAATAAGATTTTGTCAAGGACTCATACCAAGACACTAGTTTGTCTCATGAGACCTATCGATGCATCGAGGAGCTATAGCGGGCTCCACCCGTCACTTACTATGTCCAATGCATTCCTCATATGAACAGGTTTAAACATAACATAAACATTCGTATTAAAACAAGCATACGAAATGTAAATAATTTCTCCATAAACCATGAATGGTATAAAAATAACACATCCACGGTCAAACATACCACAAAAACTTCAATACAATATTGAAGATTTGTTTCATAATAAATCAACTTCAAATAAGCTTAAAATCCATCAAAGGATGTTGACATAGATAAAATCAAAACTATTTGAGAGAAATATAACTTTTTTTGAAATCATTTAAAAGTAACATAATTATAAAATAAAAATTTACTTTGAAAATATTATTATAATCTTGTAAGGTAAGCTCTAATGATTTTACAATGGTGGAAAATATCTGCACCCTCCGTATAAGTTAAAAAAATACATTACCTTAATTTTTCAAAAAGGTTAAAAAGGTCCTTGTTTGGAAAATGATGTAAATATTCCTTTATAAACTTCTTATAAAAATTAAAACAATGGTATCAATTAATTTAACCCATATTCTATAAAATAATATGAATGTTTTGAAATACATTTTTATGAAACATGGATGTGGATGATAGCGGTTTCCTAGTATATAATTACTTATAAACAACCTCGGATTATGAAGAGATTGTGAAATAAACCCTTACCTCGTACTCTTCCTTGGTTGGGGGTAGGTTAACCTCCTGTATAGTCGTTAAAACATTGTTATTAAATTATACTAGAACCATATACATAATTATGATATAATATATGATCTTCTAATAATGTTTTGTTAATAATATTTTAGTATTATCATCGTTTCGGGTGTTAACTTACTCATTTTATTTTATATGTATTGTTACATAAGCCATATTTGTTATGGATAGGTTGTATATCATTCATATCTAGAATGATATCTAGTCCTTAATCATTATTTTTAATCATCAAATTATAATTATAATTGAATGGATACTATGGGGAATGAATCTCATCCCGTTCGTGGAGACGGTAGTCCGTACGTACGCACGAGCGACAATATCACTCTTTTGATATTAAAATAATATATAATTGGATATTATATCATATATACAGAATCATTATAATGTTATATTTATTATTTAAATGAATTACACATCATTATTATACCCATCCAAATAATAATGTCTTGAATAACAATTACACCACGACGTGGAGACGGTAAGCCGTACGTACACATGTATGGTCACATGTCATTAAAAGGATGGATAGAATAATGAATATGGTTGTACCATATTTATAATAACATCACAGTATATAGAAGATACTATAGTTATTATTTTATAATGGGAATAACAAAGAAAGAAGAAGTTGAAGAAGAAAGGAACTTGAAAGAGGGTGGTGAAAACATTGCCTCTTCTTTGGGTTCTTCCTTTTGACTTGATCAAAAGGGATCCTTAGGTTGGATTTCTGAACAAACTAAGTCCTCTAGGTTTAAGAGAGGTATGTTTAGAGTATATTTGGGCAGGTTTTGGCTGAACAAAAAGGCTTTGAAGGTGTGAATAATTGGTTAGAAGTGGTGTCCTTTTATAAGGGGAGGAGGGGCTCTTTAGGAAAAACTTAAAGTATTATTTTATAATAAATTCATATTCGGTTTCTAATGTATCCAAAGTGGATTATTTAAATGTTAAGGTGAGGATAGGTCTAAAACCATTCAAAAAAATAGGTTTTATACATATTTGGGTCATTATATTAACCTTATCCTTTAGTTTTAACTCTTAGTTAATTAGTTTGACATTTACCATGTCACTTTGTATTTTTTTATTATATAGTTAATAAAATTACTATATACATCCAAGAGACCCCCAATTGTTCCATTAATAATAAAAATATAATTATATAAGTCTTTTGGCCGAACCTTATATTTTTAGGAATATAATATAAATTAATAATATAATATTTGTTTTAAAAACTCTTTTATGTCAATTTTGACACTATTGGGTATTTTCTTTTTGATAATTTCATAACAGCATTATTACTTCAAACTAAATTTATATAACCAATCCTAATATGTCATATTAACCTATAAATTTAGTTTAATTCATAAAAAGTCTCAAATTACATTTATTTTTATATTTAAAATATTAATTATTTTAATATTTCATTAAATAGGTAATTACTGCATCACCATTGTGTCATAAATAAATTAAATTATTTAATGTCTAAAAATTATAAATAAAATACCATTATGTAGGAAATATTTTTATCTTTCTAATTAATATTTATAATAGAATTTATCTTATGTATAACCATATATTAAAATGTTTTAGTTATTAAACGTTGATTTTAACTCTCTTAACTCCTCTTTGAATTAAATAATAATAAATGTCCTAATCTAATCCAAGTGGACCTAAATGATTATATTTTATTACTAAAGTTGTGTTTGGTCAATATAAACTTTTCCAATAGAATTAAGACCTGTGTTAGGCTAATATTAATATCGTTTTTACCCTTAATTACCCTGTTTACATTTAACCGTGGTAAATAAAAGTAAAAAGTTACTATTCACCAAAAATTATTTTTATCTTATTGAACCACATTTTACTCCTTGATATTAATCGTGACTCTCAAATATTCGAAATTCCACTCACAGAAACAGTAAAATTATGTTTTATGTGAATTTCCAAATTCTCCTAGGAGGTGGGTAAAAGACAGTGAAAAGTTCCATAAAATTTTTATATATCTCAAATGATTCTAAACTAACTCCAATGAATTAAATTAAACTTATATATGTATTATGTATCCATTTTGACCTTAATTAAATTTAAATAAAATCAATACTTATTTAAATAAAAATTCGGTTTTAAACCATGACTCAGTGTTTTTCACTATTCATCAAAAATTGAAAGTTTTCAGAAAAATACAAAAATTTCACCCTAGGATAATTTCGATATTCTGAATCCAAAAATGAAGTCCATTTTGAAATATAAAATTTATAAAATTTCAAAAATTGGGTATTACTATTCATAACGGCTAGTTTGATTGGTTGTGGTGAGTGTTAGAACTCGAAGTTGCGTACAACACACACTGGTGTATTATTCAAAGAGAAGCATACCGTGGAAGTTGGGGTGTTACATTACAAGGATTGCAATGTACACTTCTAGGATTATTATCCAACCTGAGATTAAGATCAATCAATTCTTTATTTTCTTAAAACCAAGTCTTCGAAGGGTGTTAACCATAAGGGACTTCAATAGCTACAAGGAAATTGTTCGATGTGCTCTCAAGGTTGAGATAGAGATTGGAGTAAGCCATCAGTCATATGGGTTTGATAAGAAGAGGAAACTAGAATTCAAAGGTAAATCTAAAGACCACAATGAAAAGAAGATGAGTTTTCCATTATGCTAAAAGTGTGGAAAGAAACATGGAGGGAATTGTCTTAAAGGGACAAGTAATTGTTTTAAGTGTGGAAAAGATGGTCATCGGGCAGTTGAATGTCGAAATAATGGGAAGCAGATTTCTAATTATGCGAACAGAGAAAGGGATACATAGAATGGACCTCCTATACTTAAATGTTTTAAGTGAAAGTAAATGGGGAATTATGCCAATCAATGCCCTAATCCAAGGGTTGTTGATGATGATCGATGTCAACAAACTCTTAAGGCCAAATACAAAGGAAAGTCACATGCAATTTATATCAGAGATGTGGAGTACGATAACAAAGTGGTGAAAGGTGCACTTACCATCCACTCTAAAGTATAAATTTTTTTATTTGATTCTAGATCCACCCAATCTTTTATTTCTGAAGAATATTCTAAGGGTATCACCGTACTACCTCAACAATTAAATGTTGAGTAAGCTGTGACAACTCTTAATGGAACAACAGTTTCATCAAAAGTTTATAATTCTTCTCCAATTAAAGTTTTTGGGAAAGTTATTCCTGCAAATCTTGTGATCCTTCCTATAGTGGAATTTGATGTGATTCTTGGAATGGATTGGATTTCTTTATACGGATCTCATATCAATTGCCAATGAAGGGAAATCACATTTAATATTCCTGATAAATCTACTATCATCTATCGATGAAAGGATGAATATAACCTTCCAGTGGAAATTTATTCCATCTTATGAGTCTTGATTTTAATAAATGAAGGTTATTTATCTCAAATGTTTGGAGAGAAACTCACAATTAAGAATATGATCATTATACGAGAGTTTGATGACATCTTTCCGGAGGAATTTCCAGGTATTCAACCAAATCGTGAAGTTGAATTTTCAATAGAACTCGTATTGGGTGCTTTAACTATTTTAAATACACCTTATAGAATGGCCCCAATTGAGTTGTAGGAATTGAAGAAGCAACTCCAAGAGAATCTTGATAAGTGATTCATACGCCCTAGAGCATCACCTTGGGGAGCACCTATTCTATTTGTTAAGAAGAAAGATGGATCAATGAGACTCTGCATTGATTATAGAGAACTTAACAAGATCACTATCAAGAACAAATATCCTCTACCACACATTAATTACTTATTTGACCAACTACGTGGAGCTCAATACTTTTCCAAGATTGATATTCGTTCAGGTTATCATCAATTAAGGGTCAAAAAGGATGATATACCAAAGATGGATTTTTGTACAAGGTATGGACACTATGAATTTATAGTTATTCCATTTGGTCTTACTAATTCCCCTGATATCATCATGGATCTAATGAATAGAGTCTTTAGAGACTATCTTGATCAGTTTGTGGTAGTCTTTATAGACGAAATTCTTGTCTATTCAAAGAGCAAGGAATAACATGAAGATCACTTGAGAATTTTGTTAAAGACCCTAAGAAAGGAGAAGATTTATTCCAAATTTACCAAGTGTGAATTTTGGCTTCAAAAAGTTTCATTTTTGGGTCACACAATCTCAAAATAGAGGATATCTGTGGATCAAGCAAAAACAGAGGTTATCAAAAGATGGTCGAGACCAACAACAGTAACTGAGATCTGAGGTTTTCTTGGTTTGGCTGGATATTATCGACGTTTTTTGAAAGATTTTTCACGATTATCTAATCCAATCACCAGGTTGACTCGAAAAGGAGTTGAGTTCGTGTGGATGGAGGAGTGTGAAGAGAATTTCAAGGAGTTGAATAGAAGGTTATCCAGTGCACCTATGCTCACACTGCCTTGTAGTGGAGAAAGCTTTCTGATCTACAGTGATGCATCCAAGAAGGGATTGGGTTGTGTTCTCATGAAAAATGATATGGTGATAGGTTATGCCTCACGACAGTTGAAAATTCATGAGAAAAATTACCCAAATCATGATTTGGAGTTAGATGTGGTAATCTTTTCATTAAAGATTTGGAGGCATTATCTTTATGGTGAAAGGTGTGATATTTATACTGATCATAAAAGTTTAAAGTATAATTTCACATAAAAGGAGCTTTATATGCGCCAAAGAAGATGGTTGGAGCTGATTAAGGATTACGACTGCTCAATTCATTACCACTCTGGAAAAGAAAACATGGTGGCAGATGCATTAAGTCGACAAGACCATTCTAGATTATCCATGATGAGGATCAGAAAAGATCCAATATTTATGGATTTAAAAATGATGGATCTTGGAATTATAATGGAAGGAGAAAATATTATCTTTATCAATTGAATGTTCAACCATCTATACATGTGACGATTAAAGAGGCACAAAATGAAGATGTAGAGTTACAAAAGAAGGTGATAAATGTTCCTGAATTCAACCTTGATTGTGATGGGATAAAAAGGTTCAAGAATCAGGTTTGTGTTCCTCCCATCTCAGAATTAAAGAAGGAGCTACTGGATGAGACTCATAGTTCTTCATTATCTATTCATCCTGGAAGCACGAAGATGTATAGGGACTTGAAAGAGTACTTATGGTAGGATGGCATGAAAAGAGATGTTGCGAAACATGTCTCTGATGCTTGGTTTGTCAGCAAGTTAATGATGAGAGACAGAAGTCTATGGGGATGTTACAACCAGTATCCATACCTGAATAGAAATGAGAAAACATTACTATGGACTTTGTCACTAGACTTCCTAAAACATCCAAAGGAAATAATTTTTTCTGGGTTATATTTGATCATCTTACGAAGTCGGCACACTTCATTGCTATTAGAGAAGATTTCTCTCTGGATCATCTTGCCAGGATATATGTGAAGGAAGTGGTAAGATTTCATGGAGTACCACTTTACATTATATATTATCGGGATTCGAGGTTTACCTCGATGTTCTGGTGAAGTCTTCAGCATACTTTAGATACATAGTTGAGTTTCAGCACTGCATATCTTCCTCAGACAGACGGTCAGTCTCAGAGAACAATTCAAACTCTAGAAGATATGTTAATATCTTTCTCTATAGATTTCAAATTTGGTTGGGATCAACACCTACCTTTGGTGGAATTTTCTTATAATAATAGCTTTCACTCTAGTATTCAGATGGCTCCTTATGAAGCTCTCTATGGAAAGAAATGCAGGACTCCAACTTGCTGGGATGAAGTTGGGGAAAGAAAGAAATTAGGACATGATCTTGTTGATGAGATCGCAGAAAAGGTCAGATCTATTCAACAACACATAAGAGCAGCTTAGAGTCGACAAAAAATTTATACCAACAACCGAAGAAAAGACCTATATTTTGATGTGGGTGATAAAGCGTTCTTATGAATATCTCTTTGGAAGATAGTAATGAGATTTGGAAAGAGGGGAAAGTTGATCCCTTGGTATATCGGTCCTTTCAAAATACTGGATAGTGTTGGGAAGGTAGCTTACCAATTGGTGCTTCCACTGAATCTCTCTCAAGTTCACAATGTGTTCCATGTATCTCTCCTGAGAAAGCACATACCAGATCCTTCACATATACTAAGCTCATAAGTTTTACCGCTGGAGCAAGATCTTTCTTATGAAGAAAAGATGATAGAGATTCTGGATCATAGTGAGAAAGTTCTACGAAACAAGACCACTCTCTTGGTGAAAGTTTTATGGAGGAACCACCAATTACAATAAGCTACATGGGAGATTGAGGATATGATGAGGGAGAGGTATCCTCATCTGTTTGTTACAAATTGATGAATTTTGAGGGAGAAATTCATTTTAAGGGGGGTAGAATATAACACCCTGATATTTTATGAGAAGTATATATTTTTTTATGTCTTATGTTATACGAAACATCATAAGAATCTTTCACTGCACACAACACTAGCTTGGCTTGCGTTACACGCAATCGCGACCTTCCTCGATAGCGTGTGTAGTATGCAATACCAGGTTTCACTAAACAACGATATATTTTTATAATATGAACTAGCCGTTATGAATATTATTAACTACATTTTTAATTTTATAACATTATTATTCATCTTACATATTTTCTAGAACATGGTATGAGAACAAACTAATTTTTTCGGGTAAAATAAGTATTTATCAAAAAATGTAGCCTTGCCGCCATTTGATGGCGCACCCACTTTAAATCTAGTTTTTAACATGTTTATAAGTTCAATTTTACAAAATATAATTCTTCCTTTGAATCATGATATAAAAATATAATTTTGAAAAAAATTTCATATTATTCTGATAACCTTCATATTTTAATGAATAGTAAAAACACACTATATTTTAATTAAAAACAACTTTTTTCATCGCAATAATTTATATGGTTAGATTTTATTTTTAATTGATTTTAAAGTGTAATTAGAATATATTTTTACCATTTAATCCAATTTTGGTCATTGGAATTAATTTCACTTTGAATTTGGACATAAATAAGTGTCGATCTTTTGATAGTTATTGTTTCTTAAAAACACGCTATTGGTTTTGATAATGGGAATTAATTTCAAAATTAATTATTGCCTCTTCTATGTTTTGAATTTTAAAAAATAGATATCATTTTTTAATTTGGAATATCAAATATATCTTAGGCTGAATTTTTGGTAATTTTCTGAAAAACTTCAATTTTTTATGAATAGTTAAACCACTTAGTGGTAGTTAAAAAAACTGACCATTTCATTTAAATGAAATTTTACCACTTCTGTGAATTGAATTTCAAAAATCTGACATACATGGTTGTTATCAAGAATTAAAATTTGGTTTGATAAGATGAAAATAATTTTTGGTGAATAGTAACTTTTGACTTTTATTTACTGCGGTTAAAGGTAAATATGGTAATTCAAGGTTAAAAGAATATTATAATAATTTAAAATTACCCTAACACTTGTCCTAACCTTATTGGATGAGTAGTGGCCGACCATGGGCATCCTTGGGTCGATTTTGGGACCCCATTGAGCCACTTGTTAGTGATAATGACAATTTGGATTAATTAATTTAATGTAAAGACAAAATTGACATTAACAAAAATCTTTTAGTAATTAATTTTTATAAGGGGTTATATAAATAATATTTTTGACTTTAAATATTCATTGGAAATCTAAAATTATTTCCTACATGGTGGTGTATTTTATAATTTTTAGACATCAAATAAATTAAATTCTTTATGGCATAATAATGATGTAGTATTTACCTCATTAATAAATGTTTTAAATAAATAAGATTATAATGATTAAAATATTATCCAAAACATTTCCAATTCTGATTGGATGATCTTATTTTGACCATGAGTCATCTAATCTTCATCTTTAATGATTTTTGGACCTTTTGAAACCGAAGATAAGTTTATGATTAAATAATATTTTCACACTTTCCAAAGGTGCCCCTCGCCTCCCTTATAAAAGGGAACCTCCTCCCTCTCCTCATAACTCAACTTTGAGCCTTAAATCTTGGCCAAACCCTGCCAATTACTCTTCTAAACTCCCCTAGTAATATTCTATAGGTTCTGGTCTTCTTCAAAGACCAACATTAGTGCTCTAAGAGGAGGTTTCAAAGAGGCGTGTCGAAGAAGAGGTAATATCCGTAACCGATTATTTCAAATTTATTTCTTCTTATACTTCCTCTTCTTTAGTTGTTTCATTATGAAGTAATAACATCAGTATCACAAATATATTGATATGTTATTATAAATATGAAACAACCCTATTTCACCTTTTATCCATCCTACGGAAAACGAAATCACCGCACGTGTGTACGTATGGAATACCGTCTCCACACCGTGGTGTAATCTGTTTTCCACCAACACCTTACTTGGATGGGTATAATGGTGTAAAGAATAACTATATATGATTATTGTAAATTTATATTGATTCTGAAATATTATACATAAACTTCAATACAATTCCACGATCATGGGAACGATATCATCGCTCGTGCGTACGTACGGCCTACTGTCTCCACGATGTGATGTGACTCGTTCTACATGATCTTCATTGAATAATGATTATATAAATGAATTGAATGAGTAAATATGATATATATTACACTAATACATTTCTAGAAATGATGTATCTATAACCTAAAAAGAAGAATAAGAATTTATTTGACAAAACATGCATAAGAACATAATACAATGAACCCCCGAATAACAAGTAGCAATGAAATATTACTAATAAGAAGATAAAAACATGAACATATATGATATCATAACAATGAATATGATTCTTTAATAAGTAAATTACATTATTTAAATCATTATACCGGAGATTCGGATATGTACGAAGCAAATTAGACATAAGGTAAGGGAAAATCTCGCAATCTCATTTTGTTTACCCTTAATGAGCATTTGAGCTCACCATTTTTTATGTTTTCTTTTCCCCAGGTCAGAAATACGGGTATTTAGTAGGATATGCCAAAAGTGACTCTAGATATGATGAAATAAATGAGAGACAATGTAGATGATTTATGAACCGGTTGTTTATGTTTCCCAGTTTCTAAAGACACTATACCTATACGGTCCTACCATGGTTTTGTTATATGTTATAATAAGTATGCTTAAATTCTGAAGTATTAACAATTTATGTAAAGTACGGGTCATTATAGATGCTTCCACCAAGAGATTCCAACCAAAACTCTTGACTCATGGGTCAGATCACATCATCGGCTTAAGTGTGACTATCGAGTATCCTCTCAAAGGTTTCTCTAGATGTAAGGGTCAAGTCATCGGATTAACAGGAAACTCTAGGTCTTGAATAAGATTCGGGGAAAGAATGAATTATTGGTACCCATGTCTATTTATACGTAAGCTGGTAGTAGACACAGAACGTACCTCAAATCCTTCCTAGAGCCCTTTAGTCACACCCCTTGACCGCATGCAGCTACTCCCTTCCTCTGTCCTCCAGCAACCTGAGCCCAGTGGGGACCATATTGGGGTGGTGGTTGTAACATGTCTAAATGTATACCACCTCATGATGTTCTCATATCTCAACTTACACATATATTTCCAGAAATATTCATCTTTCCTTATCAATTCCTCTTCCCAAAACATTTTTCACGCCTAAGTCTCTGAGATAGGCATCATTTTCCAACTTTCACACTGTTAACATTCACTGGATGTATCTGATCAGACAAATAACATTCATCCAAAAAGGTTCTCTATAAAACCCCATCATAAGTAAGAATTCATAGGGTAATAGTTCTAGCTTGGATGTCCCTAAACACACCTCTCTCGTAGGTTCGAGCCCTGAAGCACTGACCGTAGTGTATTCATCAAGTACTTGGGATGGTCGGTACATCTTGATGAATACTCAGCTACTGACATGTCGTCCTGTCAAAGATATAGAAGCTCTAGGGAACACTCACCCCTTAGCTTTTTATGGAAATATACCCCCTACTCTGAGGAAGTTTCTCAAGCTTGTCCACTAATAAGTCACCTCATCGCAAAATGAGGGTAATCCAAACCCTATCATTGTCCAGCTGAGCCATGTAGATAGCTTGCAACTAGGACCACCATCTGTTCGAAAGGTTCCCTAGATAGATGGAAACTCGATCACCTCCTCAAGCCAGTCTTTAGCTGCCTATGAGTCGGGAACGCCTCAGAATATGAGGGGTATTTGATGATGAAACATGTGTAAGAAACTAAGACTATATATTTCCTCTACTGGTATTATCGGTCGTAACTACTGACCAACGAGAAGTGATATAACTGGAACACTACCTGAAGGTACCATCTCAGGAAACGAGCCATGTACCGAAGCCTCATCACTAGGTATACCATCCTCATGGTCACTCACTGAAAAAGACTAGAATCTAGGATCACCATATGATCTTCTGGTGTCCCAACTAGGAGGAAAACTCTAGCCACAGCCTCCAGCCTGTTCTCAGCTACCTGGGTGTCTATGTTGCCTCGAAACATTTGAGGCCACTGCTGCTGGAACTCATGCAATGCACTCTGTCAGTGTGCATGGTCCACCGGTAGCATATGATACCCAACGAGTGGTGGTGCTTCTGGTGCACCACTCGAAGGTGCTAACAAAGTAAGAGGGCCCTACACCAAAGCCTCATCGCTTGGTGGGCCGTTATCTTGTACTCTCTTAGGAATCCTAGCTAGTTCTATATGAAAAGGCATACTGATAAGAAATAGGTGAGCCACAGTCATTAAGTAATATCTGGTGAGCTAAATCAAAGAGATCATAAGAAAACAAAACTTTTCCCAAATACATGCAATCAATTTATTTGTGCACTAAGTCAAGAATCAAAATTCCAGGTCCTGATGTATGGATACACCAGCCTACACACCAATACTAGATTCCCCAAACTGAAAACCACACTCATAACACTTAACACTATTTCCACATATAAAAGATCAGAGTCCCAGTTCTTTGGTAGAACGGACTGCTCTGATACCACTTTGTCATGACCCATCCCCCAGGACATGTGCTGTGACTAACCCAAGCCCACCATCCATAGACCAGGGGATGACTATTATCACCTGAAAGAAATATCACTTAATGGGAAGTCATTTCCTTTTTATATGTTTAAAAAAAACATTCCAAGAACACAATAATAGGTATCCACAAAGTAAACTACTGTATTAAAAAGTGTTCTGAAAGTAAAGGGGAGGAATACAAGCCTAACTGGAAAGTACAAGTACAACTGAAAAGATAAAAATATCTCTTAGGTCTTCCACTGAAGATCCTTCCTTAAGGGTATATACAACTAACGATCAATAGTCACTATAACATGTCACGTCAAGGTCCACCTCTGAGCACCGTCCAGTCCTGGCTCCCTCAGATTCGATCAACGATGTCCGTCATCTGCACAAGACACAACTAGGTGTGGGCGAAGCTCGTGCAGGGGTGAGTATAATGATACTCAGAAGGGAACTGGAGACTGTTGAAGGTCTCCCAGAGTTCCATAAAGGAAAAACCACAAAGCAATACCTCAACCACAAAGCATAGTGTAGTAAACAACTCTACTTAGGTATATGCCCATAAATATACCTAAGTTATCAAGATACACTTGTCTCATACATGAGGGAAGAATACAACAAAGGTAACACCACTAAGGTAAAAGTACCACACAGGTATCGCCGTGAAGCTAACACCGTGAAGGTAAAATTACCACACATGTATCACCACGAATATAACACCACGAAGGTAAAAGTAATAAACAGGTATCACCACGAAGATAACACCAAGAAGGAAAAAGTATTACACAGGTATCAATGAAAAGATAACACCATGAAGGTAAAAGTACCACACAGACATCACTACAAAGGTAAAAGACTCATCTCACACCAAGTATTAGTGAAGAAAAGAAGTACCGATAATTAGTCACGAAGCTAGATCATATTATTCTTTCAAGAGGTGATAATACTGACCATACAGAGTATAACCCAAACAAGATCGATAAGTACTAACCCCCACAATAACCCACACAGGATCCGACCCAGCTGGAGTCGATAGGTAACTAAACCCCGCTGACCCACATATGATCTGACACACACAAGATTGGTTTTAGGTCACCCACATAGGATCGCTGAGCGCTGACCCACACAGGATCTGACCAACATAGGATCAGTATGTGATGAAACACATAGAATCACTGAATGCTGACCCTGACAGGATCTGACCCACACATGATTAGTTCTCACCAACACAAGATCGCTCAGTAATAACCTCGATATGATCTGTCTCCAACCTCCGCCTCACTCCCAGCCACTGGATTCCCACTCATAGCACGCTTGATTCTGGAAGAACCATTACCCAAGCCATCAGTTTTACCTCAACTAGGATGAAGTTCCACAAATAAGTATCCCAAAGGACCTCCATGTTATAAGGGTTCCAACGGGAGAGACGACATGTTAATAGGGCGCCCGGTCTGTGACATATAAGAATTTTAATTTTGAGGTCCCAGTGGGATTCAGTTTCGATCCAACCTGACCACACTCCAATGTTCCCCAAAACTCAAGTGGAGTAATAAAAAAAGTACCACCTCTTCTTAAGGGTTCTGGTTCCATAGACGGTTCGTCAAATGGACACTCGGTCTGCTAGTTACACTCCTTTCTGTGAAATGGGGGTGGTCGCATCACGGTCCGTACTGGCTCGGTCGGGCTTGTTGGAATATGTCAAAGGGAATGCTTCCTAAAATGGTCCCCAACACCACTGATGGCATGTCGAACGAACACCCGGTTTTTTTATTACGGGCATTTCTTTATTCGGGGACCAGTTGGGTCTGGGCCTGGTCCGACATGGTCAGGCCAGCCCCACACAACGGGTCTTAGGGTCCATTTGATCCCCCTCAGGTTTTTCCCACTAAGGTTAGGCCCGATTTAATGGTTCAAGCCCGTTGGGGTTGGCCCGGTTCGGTTCACGGGTCTGGGTTGCCGTTAGCCCGGCCTGCTCGGCTGGCCCATACCAGCACGGTCTGCCCGAAGGCAGACTATTTCATCCCACTAGCCCTGTGCTTGTGGGGCCATTCTCCATCCGGTGGAGCGCTGCCCCACCACAATTAACTGATCAGCCGTTTGGCTGAACGGGTGTATCCAACACGACGCAGCGTGGGCCGCGCCGCACCTTCCTTTTGCGACCTTCTTGTCATGGCCGCTTTCGCCGGCGGTGCCTATGGACACCGTACATTCCCCACATGATCGGATTGGGCCATCCGCCCTTGGACTCCATGGCACACCATCATGCACCACCTTCCACCACCCGCGGCCGGTTGCCACGGGTCTCCTCCGGCCATCACCGACGAGGCCCGCTGACGATTTATTCCGCGGGTCACTGGACGTGCTCTGGTGTCTTTTCATGGTGTTTTCTACACCTAAATCTATTTTAAGATGTCCCCATCAGAGCGTGACCCACCATTTCACATTACCATCAAGTTATAAATTGTTCCACGAGGTTCACATCATGAAAAAAGCAGCGGAGGGTCTGAGCCTTGTTCGTTTGGCCCGCTCCCTCCGCATTAAGGTGATAGAAAGCGGAAGAGGAGTTAATTTATCAATGAAAAATTTCAAAATAGACCCCTACCGCAAGATCGTTAGAGAATGTCCATACTTGAGGGAGAGTCGAAGTTCATTATTCTTGCAAAAAGATACCAACATTTCTCTTCAAAAGTTGTACTTCGGTTTGTGATTCGGTGTCGCTTATCACCGCCCACTGGAACTGGCTTCATCCTCCAAGTGATTGGCGTCGGAGCACATTATCATAACTTCGCCACTTGGTGAATCCATGACAATACCTCTACCCAATCCCCATATAAATAATAGAG
This sequence comes from Viscum album, assembly GCA_963277665.1. Taxonomy (NCBI): domain Eukaryota; kingdom Viridiplantae; phylum Streptophyta; class Magnoliopsida; order Santalales; family Viscaceae; genus Viscum; species Viscum album. The sequence continues at coordinate 1,352,063,274 of OY728158.1, forward strand.
GGGGATAGTGAGTAATGCACATGGAATTAATGGAGGTTAATTTAATAGAAACCCTCTTAATTCCAAAGGCACTGTAACAAAGGATTTGAGGAGTCAAGCCATTTAATGGCTTGACACGTCATTTGTCCTGCCACTACCACTTTTCCGTTGGAGGAATAGAAACCAGAGAAATAAAATAACAAATTTATTTGATTATTTATTTAAAATTCCCAAAATATAACTTTTTCTCCAGACCTACTACAATCGAAGTAAATCCTCCCTTATGCGATTACCAATGTTGTGGATTCAACGGTGCCCTCATATTTTTAATCTGATCACCAGTTTAAAAGATAGAAAACATCGTCTGCGCATTTACTGAATGTACCCAGAAAAAAATTCCAAGAATTATTAACAGTCACCCCCGACTCTCACTGGTCGAGGTTAGGATCCGACTAAGGATAAAACTCCCTCATGAGCTCAATGGTACTCTCTTATTTTCAATCCGAGTTACCATTTAGAAGTTATGGATTTTACAATAAAATAATTGTCACTTAATTATTTTAATCACGTCCAAAAACTAACATTCACTGGTGGCCTGCCCCGGCCAATGTTAGTATCAGTCAAAAGAAAGCATATCCTCACATGTTCAGTGGTGGTCTCGGATTTTCAGTCCAAGTTACCATTCATGAGTTATAAGCATTTGAAAAATAAAATAAAATAATTTAATTGTTTTATTTACTATTATTCCATTTTCAGGTTTTCCCACTGGAGTCCTGCACCAACTAAACTTATGTCGCGCCTAGGGTAAAAACAACATCCTGAACGCAACAGTGCCATCAAATTTATAATTTGGGCAATCATTTAAGAGTTATTCCACTTTTTCAGAAAACCCACTCACATGCACTAATTTTTAAACCTAACATTTCTCTATGGATCATTCTGGGCACTCTGGGCCTCAAAATTACTCACCATCAGATTCCATGGTCTCAAAATAATTCCATAAAAATTAAAAAAATTTATACAAAAATTCTGGGACATTACATCAATGTTTAGTTTTCCTATGTCATGATGAAACTCAATACTCCTTTGGGTATTCAATCAGAGAATGTATGCTAGTGAAGGGAGTTCCCCCTTGAGATAGGTGGGTGTCAGTTTTTATAGGGCCTCTTTTTCATCGAGATGATAGGGTTTGATATCATTCTATAAATGGACTGTTTGGTTACCTATTAGGATTATATTGAATTCAATCACCAAATAGTGACTTTAAAATCACTTTATTGAAGGTTGTTTATTAAAAAGGGTGAATGGGATGTCCAGGAGAGCCAAGATAAACTCGAGCATCATGGGCTAAGAAGGTTGATAGCCCAGGTTTCTAGCTTATATCTGGATGATCAGATAATAGTTCAAGAATATTTCCCTCCAGTGGTACATCATTTTATGTATTTTTCCTTGAATAATTTTTTGGACTACCTCCTAATATGAAGGTAGAGTTTTCCAATGATCTAGTGTCAGGAGTTTCATCATTATCCATTCCTCCTTAAGATATAGATATTATTGAGTTGCAGGAGCTCAAGTTGTAGTTATAGGATTAGGAAGATAAGGGTTTTATATGACCCATTTCTTCATTATGGGGTTCAACATACCATTTCTTCAATGAGGCATACGGTACCCTTAGGATTTTCATTGATTATCATTAATCAAAACTTCTTACAGTTAAGAACCTGTATCTATTTCCTCATATAGATAATCTCTTTAACCTACTCTAAGAGATAGGGTTTTCTCTAATATTGGTAGGAGATTAGGTTATCATTGAGTGTTTATTAGACCATCGCATATTACTAATAATTTTCTTAGTAGATATGGATTTTACAAGTATTTGGTCATGTTGTTTGGACTCACAAACATGCTAGCAGTTTTCATGGCAATGATAAACTGGGTTTTCCATCCAAATCTAGACTCATTTTTACTGGTATTCATGGATGATATCTTGATGTATTATCACACTCAACACAAAAATTCCAACCATAGTGAGATCATATTTGATACACTGATAGAGAATCATTTATATTCTAATATCACAAAGTTCCACTTTTGGATGGATAATGTTAACTTCTTGGGTCATATTATCTTAGAGATAGAAGTTTTAGTTAACCTAAAGAATGTGATAGTTTTAGTTTCTTAACAGAAGCCTAAGAACAACTTTGGTATACATAATTTCATTAGGACAACAAGTTATTATAGGTGCCTCATTCAAAACTTTTCTATCCTAGCAATACCTATTGTAGTCTTGACTAAGAAGGGTTTGAAGTTCATATGGATGGAATCCGGCAAGACTTTATTTCACAAGATGAAAGAGGGAATTAATTTTTCATCGATATTGATTCTTCTTGAGCTTGGTAAAAGATATATAGTTTATTGTGATGTGTCAAGTATCATTCTAGGATCAATTATAATGAAGGAGGAGCTTGTCATAGTGTATGTGTCTCTTCAAATCATGTCACCTAAGAGGAACTACTCAACACACGATCTCATGTTTTCTTCTATTGTTTATACCCTACGTTGTTGGAGACATTATTTTCTGGGAGAGTGTTTTGTATTATATACAGACCACGAAATTCTCAATTATATATTTATAAATAATAACCCGAATCTTGGGTAATAAAGGTGAGTTGAATACACATAGTCCTTTAACATCGATCTTTCCTTTATTACTAGGAATTGAAATTTAGTTTTCGATGCACTGAGAAGGACGGCTCAAACATAGGTGGTTCAAGACCCCAGTAGAGAGTGGAAGCTTCTAACCCTACTTTCTGAGATGCACATAGAGGTTCACTACTATTTAGGATTGTCTATATTTTCATCTTTATTAATGACCTATTTAATTTTGGAGAGAGTGAATATGAGGCAGCTATCAGATTATGAGGGATTGGTCCTACGAGAGTGTTTTAGGTGATGACCTACTGCCTCGTTGGACTGTTGATGAGGATGGCATCTTACACATCCATGGATGCATATAGGTTCCTAAAGACATCTGAGATGAGTTTATTTTATAATAAAATGTCTCCATATGAGAAATACACCATGTTTTAGCAAGATGTATCATGAATTACACCTCCAATACTGGCGGTTGGGGATGGAAAGGAAGATAACTAGGTTTGTTACTTAGTGTTCCACCTGTGAGTAGGTGATGAAAGAACACTAGTGACCAATAAATATTTTAAATTTTTTACCTATTCTTGAGTATAATTGGGATGAAATAACTATGTATTTCATTTCACGATTTCCCAAATCGCCTCATGGTAGTGGCTCCATATGGGTGATCATAGACTGGTTGAAAAAGGTGTCCCATTTCTTGTTTATTCGAGATAATTTTTCAGTTGATGATATCATTAGGATCTACATTCATGATATCATATTCCTCAATATAGTTATATGTTCTATCATATCATATAGAGACACTAGATTCACATTGTGGTTCTAGAAGGGGTTGAAGAGGTAATTGGGATCATAAGTACAGCTGATTACAACCTATCACCAACAGACTGACACTCACTCTAACTGTACGATATAGAATTTAGAGTATATTCTCTAAAAATGTGTTCTTTATTTTGAAGTTTATTAGGATAAACATTTAATTCTCTTTGATTTTTATTATAATAACATATTATAAGAAACCATACATATTGCTCCTTATGAATCCCTATATATTAGTCAATGTTATTCACCCCTGTGTTAGATAGAGGTAGGGGAGGAAACACAACTGGGTCCTCATCTCTTTTAGGAGAATTTATAGTAGGTTCATATTTTTAGGAAGTGAACGTATACAGATCAGTCTAGGAAGAGTTCATATGTCCATACTCGCCATCGAACACTAGAGTTCAAGTTGGGGAGTCATGTTTTATTTTGACATTCATATAGACTTGGGAATGGTAGGATTTAGAAACAAGGGAAGCTAAAACCCCATTATGTCTTGGAATTTGAGAATATACAGAGAGATAGACCAGTATTCTATCAGTTACAGTTACCTCGGATGTACCATTCCATCCACAATTTATTTAATGTATCTCCACATCACTGATATAATTCATATCTATCTCATATTAATTATCCTAAATAGTTTGAGTTGGAGGGAGATGAATCCTTTGATGGTTACCCTATCCATATTTTTGAGAAAGTCATGAAGGTTCTCCAAGGATGGTCAGTTCCTCTGGTACAGGTGCTCTAGAATAATAGTTGTGTATAGGACAAGACTTGGGAGTGGGAGGGTGATGTATCTACCCAATGGTCAGGGTTATTCTTATATGATGTTTTACCACCATTATTAGGGAGATTCATGACTGAATATCTTTAAGGGGGTGATTTTAAGAAGACATATTTTTATGAGGTCTGTATCCTTTAAATTTTAGCTTAAAACTCTTTTTCTTATCCTTATAAATGTTCCCTATTGTTTATGGAAAGGTTTGAGAGATTCTAGGGATTATTTGGATCCTGAAGATCTAGAATTAGAGGATACAACTAGGTTGTACAGATAATAGAAATTGTGCCTCCTAGTATACATTGTTTGGATAAACTATGTGGGGTGGTTCTATACACTATTAGGGGTTGCACGGTTTCATGAAAATGTTCCACAAGGCCACACGACTGTGTGGGGCTGAGACAAAGGTTGTAAAATGGGTGTGTGTGATCTTTATAACCATGTGTTCCAAGCCATGTGAGGCATATCTTGGGATAGATTTGTGTGCACGTTTGGCACATGGTTTGTTCAACTGTGTGGCCAAATTTTGAATTTTAATATTTGGAAGAATTTACCATTTTCACTATTTTTATTTAAAGAGGGTAACAATATTCCTCCATTTTGTTATAGTGGATAGCATCCCATCCCATATTTTTCTTGAGTTCTCCTCCAATCCAAAATCAATGATTTTATGAATCGTCTTCCTTTAGACTCTAAATCTCTTGTTTTTTTGTCTCTTTGGATAGTCACAGAAAAGATCTTTATTTCAATTACACCTCTCATCATTTATCTTGACATCTATGGGGTTATTTTAGTGTCAGATCATATGCCCTATTTCTATGGAAATTTTCTATTTTCTCAATTTATTTTCTTCTATACGAGATTAGATTCCAAAAATGGATGACAAGTCGACTACCAAGCTACGGTATGTGGTATCGTGATTTTCCCCCAAATTCTTAGTATCTATATATTTTTCTTTCTACCATGCACCATATTCTCCAAAATTATCTTATTAAATTGGTTTATTATTATATTAAATGGGAAGGGTTAACCTATATGAACCATTATAACCATTTATAAATCATTATAGGTTAAGAACCTTAAATTTTACCACCCCTTTGGGTGTGTTGCTAAGATGGATAAAACTACCATGGGTGGCCTATGATTTCGTTAACCTTTAATGGTGTGTCCTTTTACCCCTCACTGATTAGATTTTAAATAAATTTAATGAAATTTAAAATGAATTAAATGAAATATGGAACCGAAGACCAAGACCCTATTCCTTTTCCAGTATGTATCCCTCTCACTTAGGCTTGAGATGTTCTTAAAATTAAAATTCCAAATTGAGATGAATGAGAAAAATCATGGAGTTCTAAGCCTTTTAAGCCAATTATATATTTCATCCACCTTCTAAGGAGAGTCAAATTTTTATAAATGTGATATATTGTTGAATTAAATGTGAAATTAAATGGGGTGGTTTGTCTTTGGGACCATGGCCATTCATATTTTCATGCCGAGAGTGATAAATAGGTTCCAACTCAAAATTCTACAAATAGAATCATCCAGATTAAATAATTAAATGATTGAAATGAAATTATTATTATGTGCCACTCAGGAAATATTGGGTTATAATATGAATTCCACGGACAGAATCAATTGGCAGATGTTTTATATATTCCTTGAGTGAACTCGTACTCCCTTTGTAGACTAATGAGGGCAAATTTAGAGGGAAGACTATTATTATGCCATGGGTTATAATTGGAATCCCTATTTGGACTTACAAGGATATAATTAAAGGGAAGATCATTATGTATTCCATGAGTGACACTTGGGATACCTTTCTGGACTTCCATGGATAGAATCATATAGAGGTGACTTTATACCATACCTAGAATGATACCAAGGTTCCTATGAGAAATTCCTAGGATAGTATTTTAAGGTGATAGGTTTATTATATTAATAGAGTGGTACCTAGGTTACAAATTAGGAACTATAAGTATAGGTTTAGGTTGATTTAGAATTTAATAATAAATTGATTATACGATGTGTCTACCAAGACAAATCCCAAGATTGGATTCGATTGGAGAAATAAATTATTATGATTGACTTATTATACATATCTTTATTATATATGATTCTTGGGGGATTCTTGGGCTATAATCCGGGTCCTGAGACTTTATTATAAATTAAATCATGATTTATTGACTACTAAGACACATTCTGTCTTAGGCCAAAGAAGATAGAAGATAGCGGGTGTTCTATAGGAACCCTAACCTATGTCGGTAATTTTTTATTGCACATAATTTAGAGCTTTTACTAGTATCTTCACACTATGAATTTTATATACATGAACTAGATGAATTTTGAAACCATTAGTAGTGGCCTACTGAGTTGATTTCACACCTTGATCAGATCGTCATTTTCTACCCAGACAGATTTCATGGATATAGGTAGGGACAAGGGAAAGTGGCCCACTATGGATTCTTGATTACCTTTATTGGATGGTGTATAAGGGAATAGAACTTATTATATTATTGATATGATACTAGAGATATCCCGATGTATTTTGTTAATTTTTTTATAACATGTTAGATATTCTTGTTTCCCTAATTCCCTATGAATTTCCTATTTTTACAGCATTCCATGATCATCATTTTTAATATGACATTGATGGATGGGATTACATAGCCCTATTTATATGATGGATGTTTACTATTCTACTATTTATTTATCTTTTATATTCCCTCTATTGATTTATTTGATTATACCACTGTGATACTCTATGATCATGAGGATATAGTCTCCCCACTATTCTATTATGGACCATCACTGCTAGTTAGTGCCCTCTGGAATATATGGAGGCACGCTTGAGGTCATGCATCCAATCAAGTTTGATTACTATTGAGTGAACTGGGTCCAAGATGTCACAAAGGAGGTAACATCACTAGGGCTCACCCTTGACCAGCATTATAGAGAGCTTCAAAAATTGATTCTTGAGTGGAATCAAATATAGGATAATTTCAAGTTAGTGGTGATTAACCCTTGATAAATATTAGTTTATCCAGCCCATGAAGGTACCAAAATCACACACCTTACCATTAGATATTATGATATTTTGATAAGAGGTTATATATCTTTCCCTTAAGAAGTGTTAAGTTGTAAGTTCTTCTAGAAATCAAATTGTGGAAACCCATATCTTAATTTTTTATTTAGTGTATAAAACTTATACAAAAGATAAAATGAATGTAAATTTTGAATGAATATGATAGAGTATACTTTTAACACAATATATCCATAATTGTATTTTTGGAATGTATATGTGTCTAATTTTCATTAAATTGAATTTTTATGAAAGAATCAGAAATTTTAAATTAATGATTATTTTCACAAAATGTTTTAAACTTGAATATTTAATCATATATGAATAATAAAATAATTGTATACAATAATATATAGTTTTTCTAATGGTTGGAAATTATTTCATGTGAAAAAATTTGGTATTTTTCAATAAATTAGTATTTTAATTAAAAATTAACATTTAATTTTTAGAAACTTATTTTAGAAAAAATGGATTTTTGTTTTTAAAAACAACACTCTGAAATTATCCAAATTTTAATTTTATATAATTTTCAAATAAATATAAAGTTTTTTGTAAAAATTAAGATATGATATGTATATACAAAATTATTATAAGATCATAATGATTTAAAAATGATGTAATAAATATTGTATAGGGTTACTTGACTAAAAATGTGTTTTATAATTATAATAATATATTTTAAAGTGGTATAATTAAATTTTCAAACCTATAAATATCTTCCAAAACCTAAAGTACATTTTAATAATTTAAAAAATATATTTAGGAATAAGAATCTCTTCCACCTCCAAAATAATATTATTTTAAGGATTTCAATATTAAAAAATAATATTCTAAAATCCAATCCCTATATCTCTAAAACTATATGCTTAAACCAACAAAAGGCCAATAGTTTTACATTTTTTATAACCAAGATGTATAAGGTCTATATTTTGAAATTCATAAACAATCCCTTCCACCTAATTATCTATAAATACCCACCCATTATTCTATTCATCTTCCCTCCAAATCCATTGAGTGAAAATATCCGATAATTTTCTCTCTATAAACTCTCTCCAATGATTTTATAATTTCTTAAGGAGATATTCAAAATATATAAGAATATGAATTTCATGGTAAGGCATTTCCTCCTCTCATTTTATTCATGTTATTTGTAATTAGCCTCATGATTTTCAGTTGATAATTTTTTTTGGGTTCACAATCAATACTTTACTATCAAAATGATTCCTAATTAATGAGAGACTAGTATTATCTTTCATTAACCCCATTCCATAAACAATTTTTTATACCCATTATTCTTCTCAAATCATTAATTAATTTTCCATTACATGATTTTTTATAAGGATACCCAACCCTACTTTCATTCAACAAAATTCTTATAAATTTTAATATGCCTCATTGATTCGGTGACTTCTACGTATGAAACCAATATTCCCTACTTATGGTTTAAAATGTTGAAATACATCATTATGATATATGATATATATGGCACACATAAAGTTTGATGTATGAAGTGTGTGCCCCTATAACACTCCAATTCAATGGTTGAATAATTAATCTCTAGATATGGAATGTTTATGATACCTTGATTATATCATTTTATAATGTTTCATGATACCTTTGTAAAAAACAATGGTAATATATTTTACATTGTCTTGGTGGTTAACCTTAGTGACAGTCTAAGGAATGAATCATGTTTAGGTTGTGGGAACTTTTAAATTTTATTTCTCATATAATTATTATTATGGTCTCATTTTATGCCTCATGTTTTATCCCAGATGATCACTTATGTTCCATTTTACTTTTCTATCCATTAATAGAGATTATGCTAACCCTGTTCAATTGATGTAAGTCCCCAAGAAAGTATATGTAGTGACGATACCATGGATGGATTTATAAAAAAGTATTTCAAGTGTATTAAATAATGTTTTTTGGTTTTTTTAATCTATATAAATCTTGTATTATTTACCTAGTTTCTAAGAAACTAAACCTCAAAACAACCCTATGTTTTATTAATTTAATATTTTCTTAATGAATTATATAAATAATCATATAATAAAAATATAGGTCATCAGGTTTATTATCAAAGAAGGGTTTAGTTATTTTTAGAAATTAATACTATAATAAATTCAAGAAAATCCTAGGGATAAGTCTAAAAATTAGAAAATTACTTAAATTATATTTTAGTATAGAGTGTTTGGTTTCCCAAAAATTACACCTCTAGTGGATATAGGCTCTTTCATAGATAAAACTTGGGGTAATAACTCTAAAAATGGTCGGTTGGGTATTAACTAGACCTCCACTTGGTAAAAAAATAGTGTGCCAAACTGAACACCTAGTATGACACTCATGATGGATATTTTTGGGTTCATCACAAGATCTTTGTGAACCATTGTGAATTATATATAGGTAACATAAATATTTTTCATCTTATATATTAAATTAATGTATATGATCCCAGAAGCATGATGTTATAAAATTTTACCATTAAACTCCGCTTTATAATTATTATCATCAGATTCCTAATAGTAAAAGTTTCCTTATTTATATTTTTCTCTTTTAGAAAAATAGTAGGAAACAGAATCACCTATGTAAATAAGAGATTTCATGGTAGCCAGTAAGTAAATTTTTTTATTCTAGTTCAATGAATTCCAATATTTAATTAAAGTTTGAAAAGAACATAGAATTGAACACTAAAATTCAAGAAGTAGAGTTCTTACTCATAACTCAATGAGGGTCTATTAAAGTAAAAGGGTAATATAAATATTTCTCTATTAACTTTAGTCATTTAAATATCATCTCAAACATGGTGGTCATTATAATTGTGGAATTTTACATAATACTAGGGCTATATTGACTCTAAAACTATAATTCCAAGATCGATTATATAATTAAGGAAATTTTAGTTGTCTCTAAGGAAAATCCTCTAATGTTTTTCAAAGGAAAGATATCCCAACATGATACTTTTCAAGAACCACAACCTACAGTATTATTTTTGGAAATTAATGGGGAAAAGGTGTAATAAAGTGATAGTATAAAGATGCAAAAAGTACCCATTATATAGTAATATATTGAATTATTTACTAAAAAATTATTTGGACCTACCATAGAGAGAGAGGTATAATTCTCAATTGAACTCATACCTAGATTTAAACCAATATCAAAGTACCCATATAGAATGAAATTTCTTGATTTTTAATAATTGAAGAAAAAACTAAGAGTGTTTTTGGGAAAAGGTTTTAATCAATCAAGTGTGTCTTAATGGAGATCACATGTTTACCTTTTAGAGAATAAGGATAAATCAATATGTCCATGTATCAATTATAAAGAACATAATGGGATAAAATTAAATAAAAAATACCTTTTATAAGTATTAATGATTTAATTGACCAGTTTCAAGGGGACAAATTCTTCTTTAAGATTTTCCTTAGATTTTGGTATCATTAATTGATGGTGAAGAAAGAAGATATTCCCTAGACTGCTTCTCAAAAAATATATGGATGTTATGGTTTTTTTGTTATGAAATTTGGATTAACTAATTATAATTCCATATTTATAGATTTAATGACTATATTATTTAGGTACTACCTTGATAAATTCATGGTGGTATTTATTAACAAATTTATTAAGTAACCTACTTAGATTTTAAAATAATGTACCTTTTTTCGATAGCAGATAAGACATGAAACAAAAAATCTTAGATGAGAACCTAAAACGCCAAGGCATTAAGATATAAAAATTTTCGAATAATTTTTATCTCTTTATTATCTTCCATTATACTCACACCCCAAGAGTTTTATGATCTATAGCATACAAGACACACAACACTGAGCTTTAATGAACCATAAAGTAATATTATTTTAAATATTATCATTATAACTAAGACGTTCAGTTAGTGAATAAGAATAGTATTAAATAATTGATGAAATATATATATATATATAGATATATATCCTAATAAATATTAATTATTGATAAATATTTTGTTAATAATAAATAAATTAAATGTATTCTAATAGCTTTCCTCAAAATAAGTTTCCTTCAAAATTATTTTTATTTCTATTGATGGAAAAATTATTACAATTAATTTTAAAAAATTTAGAAAATTTATTTTATTAAATTAAATAAAATTTTTAAATCACCATATAAAAATTTAATTTGGGTGAATTTTTTGTATTTTTCATAAAATATTGATTTTTCAGTGAATAGTGAAAATACAGATTTGTGTAAAAATGTAATTTTTTTTTCAAAAAGACATATTAAGAAATTTAAAACTACCATTATGTTTTGCATATAATTTAAAGTAAAATAATAATTATTTTTTATATTTTTTGGACTTAATTTATTTTTAATCAACTTTATATTATATTTTTGTATAAGTTTGTCTTTTGGTTTAAAAATGGGATTTTCTTAAAAACTGTTTTAATGTGCATAACATTTCACCTTTTTAATTAATTAAGACAAACCCTAATTTATAATGATTTCAATGAAATTTATAGATTATATATCAATAAATATTAATTTATACTCCTAAAATAATAATTATTATTATTCATAGAGTTAATCTAAAATCATCTTTTCCTTGAAAAATACACTTCTTGAAAACCTGCTTTTTCATCACATTTGCAGGTTTAATTGTAAATTAAATTTTTCTAATTATGTAAATATAATTTCATAAAATGGATTCCATATTTTTAATTATAATTATTTATATAATCTAAAAGTCTCATCTTAATTTTTAACCATAAATAATAGTCAAAATTGTAAAAATTAATTGCCACGATTAAGGTAAAAATGGGTTAACCGGGGTGTCAAACTAAACATATATGGGTTAAAATGACCAAAAAACATGTATAAAATCTACTTAATGGACATATATAGAACTTATCATTTCTAATTATTGGGAATTATCCATTTTATACCATTTTGGTATGTAAAAAACATGGGTAGACCTTTTTTTCAAAAATTATAACTGTGTCACTCCCCTCACTTATAAAAGGCCACTCTCTCTTCTCTATTCTTCACACCTTAAAACCCTTTTGGTTAATAAAATAACAACCCAAATAAATCCCAAAATTTCATACCCTCCTACTAGAATATTGTTTTGGTAATAAATCCATTCTAGTAATACTTTAGGTATAATCCTAAAGAGGTGGTATGAGAAGAGGTAAAATTCCTAACTATGATTTTTTGTATTATTTCTTTTTCCACCTCCTTCAAATATTTTTCAAATATGATCATATGATAAAAAAAACTTATATCATATTTACTAAAATTTATTATGTTAATTTCCTAACCTAAATCCATCTCATATTCGATCAAATGGTACATGAAATAATCATTCGTTTGTATGGTGAAACATCAGCTCGTGAACTAATGTCTTTTATTTTCCATAATCACTGATAAAGGGTTGTTTTAATGATGTATTTAATGTATATATATATATATATTATATTTGTAACAAATTTATACTTATTGATTTATGATATCCCATATACCTTTTTACTTTTAATTTTGTGGGGGATAAGATAATGTCTCGCATGTGTTAGTTGGATTACCACCTCGCGAACCGATGAAATTCATTTTTCACAAACAGTTTACATGAAAGGTAATAAATATATATTTAATGAATATATGTGATAAAAATGGAATAATAATTATACTCATTTAATATTTATAATTATTAAAATATATTATATTATTTTCTTCCTTACACTAAAAATGATAATGTTATTCGTGTACGCACGGACTTCCACCTCCACAGAGTGATGTGATTCTTTTCTCATCAACACATCAAAAGAATTATATATATATATATATATTATTATATTTAATTAAATTATATTTTATTTATGTTATTATTATAATTATGTAAAGATAAAATAATATATACCTTCTTTTCATAATGCTCATTGAAAAATGGAAATGTTACTCATGCACACGTAGGGCCTACCGTCTCCATGATCATAACATAATTCAATTTTCATAACCAAATTTAATGATTGGTTTCAAAAATTATAATTGATGTATAAATATTATATTTATTTAATTATTATTATTCATTATATTTTTAAATAATGTTCTCTTTGACCATGGTAAACATGCTGAATCCATTTTTAAACAATGATCTGAACGTCCTCAAAACACCCAACATGGACTAAACCGATTAAGTATTTAAATATATAATTAAAAATAAATAAAATAAGTGAAGTATAATATATTAAATGATTAAATGTTTCTTAATAAATAAAATTATTGATTTAATCTTATTTTATGGGAGTTAAAGTACATTCATGGAAAGTCTGGTCTCAAGGAAAGGGTTTTTCTTATCCCGCTTTTACTTTTGTTAGAAATATTCTATATTCACAACCTATTTATATTTTGTGATGTTATACTGCCCATTTTACATGTAATAACATGATTCCATCATAAATTATGGTATTTTAATTAATTCACCCAAGGGGATTCGAATTTAAAGTCACCAAGTGGTAAATAATTTCATAACTAATTTTTTTCATTGGTTTATATTACTTCTTCATTGTATTTGATATTATATGATTTTGTTTCTATTGAAGTTTTCTCATACTATGTATTATTTTCATTTTTTTTGTGGATTTATAATTTATACACAAAATTTATTCATTTATTAATTCTCAAATTCAATGGTACGATTTTTGTAAGTTCTATTCATCTCAAATTATCTTTTTTTGAGACATACATTAATGATTCACCCCTATATTCATTTATGATGTTTACATACAAACAATTTATTTGTTATATCATGGAAATTATTATTTTAATTATATTTAAATTTTAATTTGATTTTGTACATTTTATGGGGCTTATGAATGAAGAGTTACCAAATTGGAAAAATCTTTACATAGAAATCTTATTTATTTCAAGATTGTTTATTTTCAAGGTTATTTTAGAAAAAATAATGTGATGTTATTTTCTTAAACAAAAAAAATTAATTTCCTATGGTTATAATTGTATTTCACATGTTTTATTTCCATTTCATCAATTATTGAATAAAGAAACACAAAGAATGTTTTTTTGTAATTGATATTGATCTTTTATTTTATTTTTGATTAGAAATATTTCTCTTCCATATCCATGTTTTCAAAAAAATCTAAAAAATTTTCAAAAATGGTTTTTTTTAAAACAAATAATTTCAAGAATTCATTTTTAATTATATTTTAACTTATTTTAAAAAAATTTAAAATTAAATTTCCTAATTTTTTCTAATTCAGTTACTTTTGACTCCCTTTTTTAAAATGTTTTGAAATATCTATTTATTTTTGACATTTACAACATGAATTGATTTTCTCACCATCAAGGCCATTATTTTATTTTAAACATCCTTTATATGTTTCCAAAGATTTTTTCAATGAAATGGATTTTCATAATATTTTTTGAATTTTTTTAAAGTGATTTTCAAAACAAAATATTTATTTTCCTAAAAAATATTTTTAATTATCGTTTAATAGTATTTACATTCATCGACATCAAAAACACTTGTTGTTAATTATACTACAAAATATATATTTTTTAATGATTCCATCATCATTATTCATCTAGATATATTATGATTGTTTCAAATATAATGTTGTGGAAAATTTTTCTTTCCTATGGATCAATCATGTTTTCAAGGGATTATTATGTAACTTGTTTCTTTTCTATGGGTTAATCATGTTTTAAACTGATTTTTATGTAATATATATTTTTTCTCTGGAATGATCATTTTTTAATGAGATTTTTTTTACCTATTTGTTTTCTATGGTTTAATAATTTCAAATATATTGTTATTCAAAATGTTTCTTTTCAAATTTTTAATAATGTTTCAAAGATATTGTTATAAAAACTATTTATTTTCCATGGGTTTATAATGTTCTGAAATGAATAAAGGTTGTTTCAATGAGTTTATGATGAAATGAATTATATATGTACTTTATTCATGAAATGGTTCTTGGGAATTTTTTATAAGTATGTTTGGTTCCATTATAAACCAAAGGATGGGTGTTTACTTTTTTAACCATTTATGGGTGGTTCAATAATAATCTAAGCATGGGTGGTTATATGATAAACCAAGGATGGGTGGGTCTATGATAACCCTCTAATTCATTAGGAACTCCATATATGGAAGTATACCGTATTTTTTATTCCATTTTTAATAAGTGGTGTGAATATAATGTTCCAAGATAATGAAAAGTTCTATCTATACTTCTTATGTGTTTACAATGTTTCTTATGATCATGATTGATATCTCATGGGTCATGATTATCCATTCTGATGAAACTTCCATTGTTAAAGCCTTATTTCATGTTTTTATTTTTTATCATAAATTTATTAAAGGGTATTGTAATGCCCCGACCCCAGTTACCATGAGTTGGTGCATTATTACATAACATTGGCATGATCACAAGAAAGATCAAATCTCGAAAGACCGATTGGTTTAGTAGCCTTGGAAACACTAGATATATTCATAAAGTTTTACATTACATCATAAAGTGAAAAACTACTACAACAACATAGTCTCCATATTCCACACTCATATCCCCGGATATTATCCCTGCAGGTCATTCATAACTTACTTCTTCACATCCTGGAAAAAATATAACATAGAAAAGGGGTGAGCTCAAATGCCCAGTAAGGATAACAATATAGCGGAAACTTTCAAAAATAAGAATAAACATTTAAGGCAATGTATAACTAAAACAAAAGCCTTTTGAACTTGAACTTCAACATAGTATGGAAAAAGAAAAATGAAACATTTCCATTTACTTATTCACATGGATATTCTACTAATCGAATAATCACATGCAATATCAACAACCACTTACATAATCATGTAATGCATAATGCCAGACTATCATAACCACATACCCAAGGCCTTGTGCCAAGACTACAAATAAGATTTTGTCAAGGCCTTGTGCCAAGACACTAGTTTGTCTCATGAGACCTACCGATGCATCGAGGAGCTATTGCGGGCTCCACCCATCACATATTAAGTCCAATGCATTCCCATATGAAAAGGTTTAAACATAACAAAAACATTCGTATTAAAACTAGCATACTAAATGTCAATACTTTCACCATAAACCATGAATGGTATAAAAATAGTACATCCACAGTCAAACATATCACAAAACCTTCAATACAATATAGAAGTTTTGTATCATAATAAATCAACTTCAAATAAGCGTAAAATCCATCAAAGGATGTTGACATAGATGAAATCAAAACTCTTTTTATAGAAATATCTCTTTCTATTTTGAAATAATTTAAGAGTCTTATATTTATGATATAAAACATTTTCTTTGAAAATATCCTTATAATCTTGTAAGGGAAGCTTCGACGATTTTATAACGGCGGAAAATAACCGCACCCACTGTATAAGTTAAAAAAAACATTCTTACCTTAATTCTGTCGAAAAGGTTAAAAAGCACCTTGTTTGGAAAACAACAGAAAGATTCCTTTATAAACCTCTTATAAAAATTCAAACAAGGGTATAAATGACTTTAACCCATATTCTAGTAAATAGTAAAAATGTTTTGAAATTCATTTTTAAGAAACATGGATGTGGATGACAAAGAGATCCCAGTAGATTATTACGTATAAACAACCTCGGATAATGTAGAGATTGTGAAATAACCCTTACCTTGTACTTTTCCTTGGTTGGGGTAGGTTAACCTCCTGTATAATGGTGAAATAATTGTTATTAAATTATACAAGAATCATATATATTAATATGATATCATATATGATCTTTTAACATTGATTTGTTAATAATATCTTAGAATTATCGTCGTTTCGGGTGTTAACTTACTCATTTTCTTTTATATGTTTTGTTACATAAGTCGTGTTTATTATGGATAGGTTGTATCTTATTCATATCCAGAATGATATCAAGTCCTTAAAAATCATTTTTAAATCATCAAATGATAATTATACTTTAATGGATACGATGGAGAATGAATCTCATCGCGTTCGTGGAGACGGTAGTCCGTACATACGCACGAGCGACAATATCATTCTTTTGATATTAAAATAATATATAAATGGATGGTATATCATATATACAGAATCATTAGCATGTTATATTTATTATTTACATGAGTTACACATCATTATTATACCCATCCAAATAATAATATATTGAATAACAATTACACCACGACCTGGAGACGGTAATCCGTACGTACGCACGTATGGCGACATGTTATTCAAAGGGTGGATAGAATACTGAATATGGTTGTACCATATTTATAAAAACATCACAGTATATATAAGATATTGGAGTTATTATTTTAGAATGGTAATAACAAAGAAAGAAGAAGTGGAAGAAGAAAGGAACTTGAAAAGGGGTGGTGAAAACATTACCTCTTCTTCAGGTTCTTCCTTTTGATTTGATGAAAAGGGCTCCTTAGGTTGGCTTTCTGATCAAACAAAGGCCTCTAGGTTGTAGTGAGAGAAGTTGGGAGAGTATTTTAGCAGAGTTTGGCCGAACCAAAAGGCTTTGAATGTGTGAGGAAATGATAAGGAGGAGTGCCCTTTTATAAGAGGGGTGAGGGGCACCTTTGGAAAAGATAGAAATATTAATTTATAATAAATTCATATTCGGTTTATAATGGCTCCAAAGTTGATTATTCAAAGCTTAAGGTGGGGATAGGTCTAAAACCATTCAATCAATAGAATTTAGACAGGTTTGGGTTACTATATTAACCTTATCGTTTAGTTTTAACTCTTAGTTAATTAGTTTGAAATTTACCATGTCACCTTGTATTTTTATAATATATAGTTAATAAACTTACTATATACATCCAAGCGACCCCCAAGTGGTCCATTAATGATGATCCAATCATGATATAAGTCTCTTGGCCGAACATTAGATTTTTAGGAATTTAATATCAATTTATAATATAATATTTGTTTTAAAAACTCTTTTATGTCAATTTTGACACTATTCAATAATTGATTTTTGTGAAACTCATAACAGAATGATTACTTCGACAAAAGTTAATTAAATCAATCCTAACATGTCATATTAGCCTATAAAATTATTGTAATTTATTAAAAGTCTCAAATTATATTTATTTGGGAATTTATAATATCAATTATTTTAATTTTTCACAATTATGGTAATTACTGCATCATCATTATGTCAAAAATAAATTAAATTATTTAAAGTCTAAAAATTATAAATAAAATATAATTATGTATTAAATCGTATTATATTTCTAATTAATATTTACAATCGAATTTATCTTTTGTATAACCCTATATTAAAAATGTTTTAGTAAATAAACTTTGATTTTAACTCTTTTAACTCTTCTTTGAATTAAATAATAATAAATGTCCTAATCTAATCCAAGTGGACCTAAATGATACTATTTTATTCCTAAGGTTGTTTTGGTCGAGATACATGTGTCCAATAGATTTAGGACATGTGTTAGGGTAATATTAATATCATTTTTACCCTTAATTACCCTATTTACTTTTAACCGTGGTAAATAAAAGTAAAAAGTTTCTATTCACCAAAAATTATTTTCATCTCATTGAACCACATTTTACTTCTTGATATTAACCATTTCTCTCGGATTTTCGAAATTCCATTCACAGAAGCGGTAAAATTAAGTTTTATGAAAAATTCAGTTTTTAAACTACCACTTAGTAGTTTCACTATTCATCAAAAATTGAAGTTTTTCAGAACAATGCCAAAATTTAACCATAAGCTATAATTGATATTCCGAACTCAAAAATGAAGTCCATTTTGAAATATAAAATATATATAATTTCAAAAAGTAGGTATTACTATTCATAACTGCTAGTTTGATTGGTTATGGTGTGTTAGAACTCGATGTTGCGTACAACACATGCTATCGCATTATTCAAAGAGAAACGTACCGTAGAAGCTTGGGGTGTCACAGGTATGAATATTCTTATGTTATACTCATGTAAATTTATTATGTAATCTTACCCTTATTCTCTTTATATATTCTTCGAAGGAATTCCATTGTTAATTCTTACATTTACCCATACTGATCATTTGATCAAACCCTTCTAATGATTCATTTTACATAGGCTATACAGAATGATTTTGAATGGATTATGTCTTGAAAATTTCCATATGGATTATTATGATGAATTAATGTGGAATTTGAAAAGTTTTTTATAGTGGGATATGATATTCATCTTTATGAACCAGTCGTTTAGGAATCCATGATGTTAAGAGTTTTTTCTAATTCTATAAAACTCTAAACCAAAAAGGTACCTAAGAATGTAACTGATCCATTATTTTCCTATTTATTTTGTATGTTTTGGATAGTGAAAATCGGGTCACCTTCATCGAATCAAATCCAAAAATGTAATTTTTATGATTTCAGCACTAGATCATGGAGTGTGTGTTTGTGGATGTTATAGTTGGTATCAGAGGAATGTCTTAGATAAATTTTGATATTTTTTTTCAGGTGTGGTTATCTTAAGATTTATTGACACCATCATAGTAATATAATTTTATGTTTGATCATAAGTTAAAATTCCGAGACACCCTTTATAGTTCATTTGGGTTATGGGGTCATTTATTTATGGAATTATTTATGTTGAACTATGGGTATTGCTGTTGGGATTAATGTATTATTTCATCATATGATGGTTTTTTAATTTTATTAATTACATTATATTTTCCTGATATTTTTTTGTTGTAGTTTATTTCATAATATAGGAGAAATGTCTAGGTATCCTTTTGGGAATCATATGATAAATTAAAAGTTGATTTTAGTGCTTTAGGCCTAAAAAATTCATCTTGAATACTCATTATTTAGAGAAAAGGATTATATTGTGGTGAAAATTTATTAAGGGATTAAATTATACTAATCAAGTAAATATAATCACTTATATTATTAATATATATTGTAATGTAATTCCACAACTCTAGGATCAGGATCATGAAACAAAAATCTTTATTGTTTCCATCATTTCTGATGAAATTGATGACCTTTTTCACACCACTCTAGTTTGTGGTTTTTTGGTTATTGAATTTATATTGATCATTAAATTTCTTTTGAAAAATTATATCTATCAATATAAATAATTATTAGGGAATTAATGTTTTCTTCTTTGTCCAAGTCTTCATTACCCACTAATGTTGTCCTATTTTGAAACCTAGTATATGTTATTCCAAATGACCTTTTTATTTCAATTTTCTCTCTTATCAAGAGTATGTTTTATTAACCCTTTTCACAATATATATTTCAAAAAAAATTATTTTCAAATATAAAACCTTTTATTTCCCAGATAATGTTCAAATTGGTGGATGCAATTTATTAAAGGGGGATGAGTAACACCCTGAGATTTTTAAAGAAGAAAACTATGTTCAATAGTGCATACAATGCACAACACCAAGATTACATGAGAATGTAACACCCAAAGACATTAAGATATATTTATTTTTTTAATAAATTTAATCTCTTAATTCACTTTAAGTACAAAAAACCCCAAAATATTTATGCTCTATTGCGTACTAGACTCACAACACCAAACATTAATTAACCATGAAATAATATTATTCTAAATATGGTTGTCATTACCAAGCTGTTAAATTGGAATGTATGAATAGTATTAACTAAATTACGGTATATATATATATAATGTTCCTAATAAATAAAATTTTTTTATAATTTTTTAGTAAATAGTTCATCAATTTTTAGTAAAGATGTTTTACTCTTCAAAAATATGTTTCCTTCAAAAATATTTTTTGTTTTTTTCATGAAACAAATATTATAAATTCTTTTTAAACATTTATAAAATTTAGTTTATAAAATTAAAATAATTTTTTGAAATTATCATATCAACATTTACTTTGGGTGAAATTTCGGGATTTTTTGAAAAATGTTGATTTTTCATTGAATAGTGAAAAATATGAATTTTTATAAATATTTCATATCTTTTCAATAAATTAAGAAATTTAAAAGTACTATTATATTTTTAATATGATTTAATGTGACATAATTATTATTTATTTATATTTAATCTGCTTTATTTCAACTGAATAACCTTAATTTTTTATTTTAGTATATTTTATCTTTGGGTTTTTAAACGGGGTTTTTCTGAAAACTGTTTTTAAGAACATAATGTTTCACATTTTAAATTAATTAAAAGAACACCTAATGGGGAAAGATTTAAATTAAATTTATATATTATATATCAATAAATATTATGTAATATTAATATAATAATAATTATCATTCATATAGTTAATATAAAATCATCTTTTCCCTAAAAAATACACTTCTTAAAAACCCACTTTTTTGTCGCGTTTATTGGTTTAATTTTAAATTAAAATTTTATAATTATATTAATTGAATTTTGTATAATATAAAAAAATTAATCACTATAATTTTATTATATAACAAATTAAAATTAATTTTTTAACATCATGAATAATGAAAATAGTAAAAATTATTTACCAAAATTAAGGTAAAACTGGGTTTACCGAGTGGTTAAACTAAAAAGATAGGTATTAAAATGATCTATAAATTTTTATAAAATATATTTTGTGGTAAAATTTTGAATTTATTATTTATATTTATTTATAATTCTCAATTTTTGATCCTTGTGTAATGTGAATAGAATGAGTACACCTTTTTCTTTTCAAGAAGTACAAGTATCCCACTCACCGTACTTATAAAGGGACACCCACTATCCTTTCTTCTTTACACAATAAAACCCATTTATTAAATTCAAGACCAAAAAAAAATAACTTCCCAAATTCCATCCCCTCATCCTAGAATCATTTTTTTGTTCTTAAATCTATTCAGGGAATACGTTAGATAAGCCTAAATAGGTTGTCCAAGAAGAAATAAAATTTCAATCTATGGGGTTTTATTTTATTTCTAATTCCACCTCCTTTAAATATTCTTCAAATAAGATAATATGAGAAAACTAGTATATAATATATACTAATATGTTATTATATTAATTTAATAACCTAAATCCATCTCCTCTTCTATTAAATGGTATATGAAATTATTATTTGTGTGTATAGCGGACTACCATCTCGGGAATCGATGTCATTGTTTTCCATCATCACCTCTCATAGATTGTTTTAATGATATATTTAAAGTATATATATTATATTTTTAACTTATTTTTACCAATATAGTTTTTATATCACAAGTGACTTTTTATTTTCCATTCTTTGGGAGATACGATAATGTTGCTTGTGTGTACGGCAGACTACCGTCTCGCGAAGTGATGTGAATCGTTTTTAAGTAACACTTTACATGGAAGGTAAGAAAGATACATTTAATGAATATATGTGATATAAATGACATAATAATTATACTCATGAAATATTTATGATTATTAAAATATTATATATCATTTTATTTCTGACACTAAAAAATGATAACATCGCCCGTGTACATGTGAACTACCGCCTCCACAAAGCGATGTGATTATTTTGTTAATAACAAAATCACAAAATTGATATTTATATAAGTATATTTAAATAATTAATATGGTATTTATGATATTATTATCATTATGTAAAAGATAAAATAATTCATAACTTCTTTCTGTAATGATCATTGAAAAATAGAAATGTTACTCATGGGTACATACGACCTATCATCTACATGAATGTAAGGTAGTTCATTTTTTATAACCATATTTGATGAGTGGTTTTAAAAATTATAATTCATTAATAAATTAAATATTTATTTTATGATTATTATTCCATATATTGTAACATCCCGAACCAGATTCCACTAAAACAGTGCTCTGAACCGGTACTTGACAAGGCCTCAAGCGCACCTCTCCATATTCCAGAGGCTTCTGAAAAGTAGTGAGGGACCAGGGAGTGTATGTGGAGATAATATTCCCTTATATAATAGTAAAAAATAGAATAAATATATAGATATCATCCATTAACTTACTAAACAGAGTGTGGAAGCTTCAAATTACTAAAATAAAGTATACATTAATAGTAAATGAAATGATATAAAACCCCAAACATCCATGTTATATATACAACATGGGTCACCCAATAGGATGGCCATATATACATAAGTACATAAAAGAAACTAAAATAAAATATATTGGTCTAATATTAACTCTGATCTAGATCACATACCCATTCTCTAAGTACATGAAAATATTCTCCAGTATGATAAGAAGAATCCACATGAGGGGATCTACTCGATCATACAACTCTGAGCCTCATCCCTATCCATAATGAAATCTCTTCTCATCCTAAAAAGAACAAATAAGGTTTGAATGAACACCAAGGTGCACGTACACGGGTGAGAAATAATCTCAATAGGCCACCCTAATGATGAACATATAAATCTTCTATTATAAGTTCATGCTCATGAAATTTTCTAAACCTGGCTAAGACACAGCTAGAATAATAAAGAAAATAAATAACATAAAACCATAGTCAATCATTGGTTCCATGATCCTGGTCAAGTGGTAAATGTGACTTCATATATATATATATATATATCTGTGTGTGTGTGTGTGTATTACCATAAATATATATATACAAATAAATATACATATATATATACATGATTTAGGTGAATAATTACATAAAAAAACAACATACTATCCTTGGGTCCACAATCTTAGTCGTATTTATGTCCGCTAAAAGGGCATTGAGTTGGATGTCTTTCCACTCAAGATTTGGATGATCAATCTGATCCTTAATTCCATAATCCTGATAGACAATACCTTATTCAACCAACATTAAGATATCTCTGATTAGATAGTCAGTCATGTAGGTATTTAAAATATAGTCTTGGAACACATCATATATCCAATGTATCCCTCGTTAGTCATACTCACATCAATAGAGATAGTTGATAGATTATCTCAGGTCAAGGGGATATCACTATCAAGAGATAAATGAATATTATTATCACAGGAATAACCTATCAATTTAAGGAAAATACTAAAATACTTCATAAGAAAACTCAAATCACTCCAAGTTTAGAACTATCATGATCTATGTGAAAAAACACTAGAAATGGAAACTCATGTGTCAAATTCTGACTCAGGGGTGTAAAGATATGAAAAAACATTAAAAGGGTAGTAAGGGGAAGTACATAGAGTGTATACCAATTACATAGAATGTACTCACAAAGCTTTACCTAGGAATGCACCTCATCTGGACATGGAATGTAGAAACCCATGTAAATAGCATGTAAGACATGTACATGGAATATACACTACATGGGGTACCTACCCTTGTACCTAACATGTCCTAGAAATGTATATATCTTGTTCATATACTTATATATGAAATGAACCCCACATGAGGCTTGGGAATGTACCCTACATAGGGTACCTGACCATATATCCTTCCAATGCATGTACTTCTATATAGAATGCAACCTACATAGGGTCTAGTTGTGTACTTCTACACAACCATGTTCCCCTATACTGTTAGTCTAGCTAAGTACTCAGCTACACTGTTGAGTCCCAATACATAGTGTGTATACCCTATACATGGAATGTACTTCCAAAATTTCATATTCCCAAAATCTAAAGAACAAATGGCATGTGTTCCTAACAAAAACGTTGTGTCGTCTAGGTTTTGAAATAGGAAACCCCCAATTCAGCCGCAATCCCCTATTATCTTCCCAATACCTATAAATCCACCCTCAACGGGTCCCAAGAAGTCATGATAGTGTTTAAAAACATTAAATTTTAAATATATAAGTATTTATGAAAAAATATAAATAAATCCAACCTTTGGGTATAATCCGTTGAATTTTCACCCATTTCCATGGTCCAAAACTACCGCACGACGATCCAGATCCTCCTGGGTACCACGGAAGTACATCTCTTCCCCTATCTTTATTTATATCCCTACCTATATATATTCTCTATTCGATGAAATAAATAATAATCCAATGTGGAAATGCATGAGAAGCTATGGAAGGAAAATAAAGGAAAGTAATAAAATAAAATAAAAAGAAAAAGGGCTTCGGTGCCTGACATGACTTTATTCCCCACCTAGGAAAAAACCACATTTCATATGCAATGATAGAGATTGAATCTCAATCTAAAACTATAATAAAAATAAATACCTAAATGAATGCATTAAAATAAATTAATTTTTAACTAATTAAATATTATCTATTAATTATTCCATGAAAACATGAATGGTTCTAAATTCCAGCAAACTCTTATCCTAGGTTAAACACCTTATTCTAGGATGAAGAGAGTGGTCAAAAAATCATATGAGATCATATTACAAGAAAAAATGAACATTTTAACCCATAAATGAATCTAAAAGATAAAAAATTCAAATTTCATCTCAAAATTACAGTTCGGAAAAACAAGGTTCCTCACAATCTCCCCACCATAAACCTTCTCATCCCCTATAAGCCTTGGTGATCAAATTCTATCATGTTCTCAACCTGAGAATCTATAAAAACATGATATATTGACTATACAATGTCCAGTATCAAAGCATCTATAGTTTTCTCTTCCACAATAGACGTCTAATTATGTCCTATATGGTACTCCCAAACATAGTAATTCCTTTATCATCATCTCAAATGTGATCTCTGAGCTGAATTGCCCACAGAAAACGCCAAATTTCAAATGAAAAAAGGGGACACCATCCTCAAATAGCCTATAGTGTATTACTCACCATATTGATCACTTTTAACTACTCCTTTAGCACAACCTCAATAGTTTCTTACTTCAAACCAAGAAATATATTTAAATAAAAAGAAGCTTGGTGTAGAGATGCTACTCTCTTGGAGCATTCAAGATGATTTCAAGATAAAGAATGATTGTATCTAACATGGATTAACCTATGATTCCATCAATAGTCATGTATATCTCTAATAAATAAATTAATAAATAAAAAACTTTCAATACTTTCCTTTATCCAACTCCTGACACCAAGTCTCTTGAAAATGAGTGCTTGGGTCTAAACACGAGTCAACCACCTCATGACACCCGATTTATCCTCAATGTATCCTATACCATGGAGGGAGATTCTTTATTTTAACCACAACTCTTGAGAAACCATTTCCTTGGAAATTTTTTTAAAAATTATTTCTTGGCTCACACATGACCACTCACTAATCTAAGATTTAAATAGTAACATGCACAACTAGAATGTACCTTTATCACCTGACTCATACTACAGTGAACTATATTATATTAAAACCAAGATGACCATCATAAATAGAAAATCAGTCCAAAAAATCTTGAATCTCCCTTAGATCATATCTCAAAAATTGGACACCTTACCTATGACTCAATTTATTCCATGACATATTGTCACCCAACATCATTCCATCCATGAGGGTTTAGTCACACTCTAAATAAATTAGTAAAACACTAGAAACACTATTAAATGGGGCTAGGCACCCAAACAATCCTTCCTGTCAAATCCAATCTTAATACCAAATCACTCTAACTGCTTCATCAAGAGTCCTATGGTGTCAACAAGCCTATATCAAAAAACCCAAGCACTAACTATGAATTGGTATCAGAAAAGAATACAACTAATCTTGCTACCAAAAAAGGTATCCATAAACCCAGATCAAACTCACTCATAGGTTTCCCTTGATTAATGTTAACCAAACTAGGTTAAATACCTTAAGGGGTGAATCAGGGCATGGAAAATTAAAACAAATTCCACTTTAGATCATGTTCTTTAGTTAAAAAACACTCTTCTTTCTCTTTACTGTATAATTGTATGAATAGAAATAAAATCAGGCATGAGAGAAGAAAATTTGACTGGGTTCACCCTCATTGGGATACATACAAGGAGCATACAATAATGATATTCCAATGTACCGAATCCATTGAGGCTCAATAAAAAAATTACAAGTTTCAGGATGGATCACTTATATTCCCAAGATTATTTCCTTTACAAGGTTTAAATTCATCTCACTCCTTTCCAAAGGGTCTCTCCCTCAATGTCTAACTTCTGGTGGAAAGGATCACCTTCTTCATCTTCCTTTTTCACTTCTCTAGAAAGAATCCCCACATAGTTTATGGATATTTAGGTACCTTCATTATGACTAATGAATTCATACTCAATTGTAGGAAGATGCCATATTTAATCTCCATAATGTTTCTCCTTCAATTCTGTGAAAACACCTAGATGAAACACTTCCACTTTCCATACAACTGCAATAGACTTATCTTTGTTGTAGAAACATAAATAACCTCCACTTTGGAAAGGTATTTCAGAAATGCCAATAATTCCTTTCACATTAATGAATGTAGTAGTGAATAAACTCATTCTACAAGTATTGTAAAATGGTTTAAATACTTTGTCTTATTCATCTTCAGAATTCATATATGAAATTTAGACTATTCACAGGGAAATGTGGACACATATATTCATGTGAAAAACTCTAGTGTGATACCCCTGTGTGAGTCACTAGTGTGTATCCCCTTTCATGATATCCTAGTTTGTAACCCCTGGTGTGATACCCTTGTGTGAGTCCCTAGAATGAGTCCCTTCCCCGAGTTTGCTTTCATGTTGATCATGAGTTCCTAGTGAGAGACCACTTTTGTAAATCCTCTTTCACGAGCTCTCTTCTGAGTTGAGCATGAGTTCTTGGTGCGAGACCACTTTCACAAATCCTCTTTCAAAAGTTGGTTTTCATGAATTTTGAAATACTATATTTATATCATTTTCAACACTTACATGATTTCAATCACTTATACTTCTTCATGACATCTCTCCATGAGTCTCTTTCACAAGATCTCTCCACGAGTCTCTTTTCCAAATGAGCTTCAAATCAATATTTTAAGAAAAACTTCATCAATGTTTAAGGATAAGTTACGGGGTATTTAAAGGCATAAATAATATACCTTAACTTCACCAATTATAGAAATACATCCACCTCATGGGAATCATGCATTTTGTGAGATTTTAGGTGCAAACCCCAATAGTGAACCCTAGTGTGAGCCCGCATTTGTGCTTTAAGAGATTCCTTGATCTATATTAACACATTCTACAAGTCCGTGGACCGTATACGTGCTTTGATCGAGACCCGATCATGACATAAAATCACAATCTTGAGCACTACATGATATCCCATCCTATGATCCAATGACAATCATGGGAGATGCGTGAGATCCCATCGCAATATCTTAAGAAAAATATGAGAAATGTTTGAGATCCCATCATGAGATCCAAAAACAATCATGCACTTTTCAAGATCAGTTCAACATTCAATCTTGGTGAGTTTATTTCAAAATTCATGCTTCATGAGTTAATTTTTAGTCTTCTCACTTTGCATGATATCAGGTTCAACATTCATACTTTTCACAAGATCGGGTTCACCATTCATGCTATGTATGAGATCAGGTTCATCATATGCGCTTTGAGTGAGATTAGGCATTCATGGTTTGTGTGAGATCAGATATTCATGATAACTCTTCATGCCTTCTTTGAAAACTACCCTTATTCAAAATCCTAACACCTTTTCAACCAACACAATCAACCCAAAAACACCACCATGAGGGTTTTTTCCTAACAATATCACCCTTTGGTTTATTTATATCTCTTCACATTTTTATACCACTTCAATGCTTATTCCATCATCTACAAAAAATTTTATTCTTGTGATATTTATAGCGATCATAGATTTACTCAACACGCACTCTAAGACCACATGATTCATGATCAGCTGAGAAACAAGAGTATCATAAAAAGATCATCAATGAATCACTTCATTATGAAACCTACTCAACTTCATTCATCACAAAAATCATCTGTAGAGATATATAAACTTTGATCTATTATCTTTAGAATCTTTATATTTAATGCTCCCCCTACTTCACTGCTCCCCCGACTTCACTACTCCCCTGATCAGATTCTCCCCCAGTCTTGATTAAGAAATGTTCTTTCCTTTTATATCCACAATTTCTCTCCCTTTTTCAATGAACATGAAGGTTACTTCATTGTGGTATGCAACAGGGTAATGAACACATATCGGCATATCAGGGGAAAACACATAATACCTTAGGGAGATGGGGTCCCACATCTACACTTTTCTAGGTGTGAGGAGTCAACTGAATTTAATATCTATTCGAAAAAGTTTGAAAACTTTTTTGGGAAAGGTCTTTTTTTAAATTTTTGCAACTTGCAGTTCTATAGGCATATACTCCAACTTCACGAGCCATTGCTCAAACGACTCTTTGATAAAATGATAATTTATTTCAATGAGATTTGTCCTCGAGAGATGGAATGGATTTTTAATAATATTTATAAAGCTTTAATTATCACAATGTATTCTGGTTGGATAATTCACTTAAACTCCCATATCATCAAGCCACTGCTTCAACCATAATAATTGCGTGCACACTTGAGTAGCCATTGTATATCAAAATTTTGCAATGCTGAATGAAATAAAATATTGTTTTTTTCTTAGCAAAGAAATACACAATCCACTATGATATAATGCACCACCTGACATTGATTTTTCAATCATCTACTAATCTGGGCCAATATTTATTTGTATAGCCCAATAACTCTTGATGAGATTCATCATTGTACATTAAAACTGGAATCCATTATTCTCTTAATATACTGAATTAATATTTTTACTAAAATAGAGTGGGTTTCCTTAGGATTAAATTGATATTATTATGGTTTTAATGTGGAAAAATCAATATTAGTTATTGTTGTTGTCAAATAAAATAAACTACCAATGATTTTCCAATACTATGTCACATTAACTGCCTTTCCTTCATCATCCCATAGAAGTTTTATTCAGGTATCCACTAGGGTCATCATATCCATGGAATTATCCATTCTAAATATTCTCAAAATCTCTTTGGCATGTTTATATTGAGAAATGAATGTCTCATTCTTTCCTTGTATGGCCTATAAACCAAGGGAAAATGTCAGTTCACCAATCATTGACATTTAAAATTCACATTTCATGAATTCCACAAACTGATTGCATTGTGATTATTTTGATCCACTAAATATTATTTAATCAACATATTCCATCACCATTAACCTTTTATTACTCTCATTGTTGATATATCTATTATTATCAACTTCTTCTTGCTAAAAGCTGATCTTCTTCAAAAAATGATCTAGTATTGAATACCATTATCTTGGTGCTTTCTTCATCCCATATAGATCCTGTTTAAACCAACACACCATGTTCTCATCATTGTGAATGATAAAACTATATGGAAACTCAATATGAACTTATTCTTATAGAAATTATGACTTGAGATTCATCTCAAAAACATTAAACTTCTTTGTGCTGTTACGGAAAAAAATAATCAAATTGTCTCTAACCTTTCAATTGGTTAAAATGTTTCATCAAAATCAATACCCTCTATCTGGGATTACCCTTTTCAAACTAGTCGCTTATTTTTTCTAATCACTACAACATATTCATTCATCTTATTATGAAATACCCATTTAGTACTAATGAAATTATTATCTGTTAGCCTTGAAAAAATATCCCATGCTTGATTCTTGCCTATTTCTTCAAGCTCTTCATTTATAAGCTAAACTCATTTCATATCTTTAGATGCTTATTAAAAACATTTAGGTTCTACTAGAGATAATAATGATTCTTTCTATAGAGTCTTCATCCTCCTTTTCTACATTGGTGTTGTCTGATCACCGATTATGTTATGTCTATCAATTTCATTTCTTATCTTTGTTCTTTGTGCAGATAATGGTTTATGATCATATTTCTCATTATCTGAATCCTATTATGAATTAGCCTCTATAACTGGAGCATCCCCATATCTTCTTATCTCTTCATCACTATCCTCTTTATATTGATCATGTATTTTAAGAAGATTATTCTCATCCCTTATTATAGTTTCACCACTACTTTCAACTACCTTTCCCAGACACTTATTGAAGCATTTATATGATTTTATTCTCTATAAGTTTCCATGAAATATACCTTTATCTCCACAATATTCAAACTTCCTATGTTTCTCCTTATTGATAAAAAATACGTACTTCTGAAGACTCAAAAGTACTTCAATATTAGCATCTTTCCATAATACAGCTTATATGGAGTCTTCTCTTATTTCAGACATAATAATGATCTATTTTATGTGTAGACTGATGGCATCAATGATTCTTTCCAAAACCTATCTTAAAGGTCCTTCTCAATGAGAATTATTGTAGCCATGTTGTAGATAATTGAATTTATTCTCTCAACTACTCTATTTTATTATGTAGTTCTTAATAATGACACTTGGTTCCTTATCTCTTCTATCTCAAGATAAAATTCCACTAGAATATTATTGAACTTCATTCAATTATTTGTTCAGATATTTTGTATTCTTTGACCCATCATATTTTCAATTTCCCTTCGATAAGTTTTTATGAACCTGAACACCTCAGACTTGTTAATGATGACTAAATCCCATTCCATTCGACTAAAGTAATTAATGAAGAGAACATAATATCTCCTCCCATAAATAGATATTTTTGAAATAGGTCTGAACATATCAATATGCACCAACTCAAGCACTTTTGTTTACCTTAGTTATTTTTCCTTATATGTCTTTTGAATGGTCTCCCCTTGTTGAAAAGAATCTCATGTATGAGTATGACCATGTGATAACCTAGGGAGGTCATGATCAATATCACATTTTACCAGATCTTTTAATGATGTTTTGATAAAATGAAAAAGCTTTTATGCCATAACTTTTTCAATATTACTTGGAAAAAAGTACATATCTTCTTCTTGATTTACAAGGTATAGATTCTCTTTTTTACACTTTCCCTACAAAAAAATTGCACCTTATTTTTCTTTTATAACACGTAATTCTTTCAAAAAGCTTATGGAATGTTCTGAATCACATTGTTAGCTGACACTAATAAATTTGTGACTAATCCCTTCAAAAACTAATACATCATCTTGCCTCATGTCACTTCCCCCAAACATGGCTTTTCCCGAGAGAACAATATTTAAGCCTTTACCATTACCAAATCTCACGATACCTTCCTTATTATACCTAATTCTGGTCACCAGATTCTTATTTCCTTTCATAAGAAAGGTGAACCCACTTCCAATGATCCATATTCAATTATGATCTAATTCTTTAAAATAAATATCTATAAAAACTTCCATCTCATATCTCTTCTTTATGATCCTTGTTTTTTACTTATTACCCAATATAGATTGATAATCTTGATCTTCCTTGAAGTATGGTGGACCAGCTTTATCTAAAAATTCTAAAAACCGATTTTTCATATTTATCTCATTTGATGGTCCATTGAATTTCTCCTTATAACCACATACATTATTTTTAATCACATTTCCCAACATTTTTTATGAGCACAATCTTACCATGTGACCAAATAATCCACACAGGAAACAATGACCACAAAATGATGAACTGGAATATTGATCTCTGTATCGATACCTCTATTGTTCTTGTTCCCTTTGGAACCTCTTAGCAATGGAACATACCTTTTGTGAGATTCTTATTTTTCCTCAATAATAACATCTAATGTGAGGTACATTACTATGTTTCAATACTAAATTACATGTTCTCCCTTGGGTTCTCATATTCTTCTAATTCTGAATTACATCCAAATTAATCTTCAACATCGGAGTTAGATCTTGTGGTATACCTTCAACCATTATTGCTTTCCGATCTATCCCCAAACCTCCTATATCATTATGATAAATCATTTTCCTTTCATGAAACTCCATTTTATACTTCATTGGAACTCTGGATTCAATTTTTAACTTTATTGTTTCTTTTGTAACCTAATTTTTCAGTATCAATTGTTTCTCCAAATCTTTGGATTTCTTTCACATACTGACAACTTCCTCTTCAAGATCTTCAGTATGTTTGAATTGATATTTTCCAGCATAACTCAAATAATTGATCCTTATTTTCTGTTCTTCAATTTTGATTTTGTTCCCAACAACCTTTTATGAGTTCTCTATCATTGAAGATTTCAGTTTTTCAATTTCTTCAATCATCTCAGAATTTTATTCTTCCAACTGCTATATATAAAGTTTGGCATCATGAAACACTTTATTGGATTTATTCGTTTTGACTCTCCAAACTTCTATTTCCTCAAGTATAGCTTATAATTCATACAATATATCAACTCTTCCTTTAAATTTTTCTTCATAATTTTCACTTTATTCCTTTTTCTTGGAGATATCGACGACTCCCACAATAGCATCTGCTTTACGATCCTTTCATTCCTCCAACTCTTCTACCTCATATTCATCTGAACTATCATCTTCTTATGAAATAAGAATCTTTTTTTTGAATAAATTTTTCTTAAAAGTTTTCTTACATTTCACAAATAATGAAGAGTATTTCCTAGGAATTTTGACTTCATCTTCATCTTCATCTTGAATCATATTTCCAACCTTTACATATCTAAAGAAAGAAAGTGGTAGTTTCCCTTTGAACATTCCATTTCCTCATCATAAGTTTGATAAAAATAATGACATGACTTCTCATATATCTTCTTCTTTCTTCCCATACTCAATAATGAGCTTATCCATGACCTTTAATTCCACTTATTTAGGCTTCCCCTTTTCCAAAAACTCCTTATCAAAATTTCTCATTCCATATACAATAATATTACTATGCAATCTATCTAATTACATCTCCTTTGTATATTTATCTTCCGGTATAGAAACTTTCAGATTGAACTGAGGTGGAATTCTTCTCAAGATGAACTTGAAAATATTTAAATCTTCAATAATTTCTCTAAGACCATGAATTTATTCAATAATGACATTATCATAGTCAAATAATGCTTCAATAGACTCATTAGGGTGTATTCTAAGATCCCCATACTTTTTCCATAGAACCATTAGAATTGATTCTCTGACTTCGTAGTCACCCTCATAAATATTTAGAAACTTTTCCACATAGAATGTGATGTATTAAATGACATAACCTTTGTAAATATAGAATTTGATATGGACCCCCCCTTAATAATTGATTACTTTAGCTTCAACATCCAACTCCCTTCGGCCAGCTTCTGATAAATCACCCCTTTCAATAATGGATAAATTCCAAGTATCACTACTGTAAATAAATCCATTTAGATTGATCAGAAGTAGTTTTGCATATGATTCTTCTATAATAAAAAAATTTTCCATTGAAGATCAGAATCCCTTTCTGATTGGAGGACTTCATTTACTCTACTAAGAGAGAACCGCCAACTTTGACCCTTTATCTATTATACCAATTGTTATCCCAACTATCTTAAATACCCTAAGAGGGGGGGGGGGTGAATCAGGGTTTGAAGGATTAAAACAACTTCTCCCTTTGGAACTTGTTTCACTATGAAAAAACACTTTTCTCTCTCTTACTCATAGTAGTTTACGAATATAAATTAAATCGTGCATGAGACACATCAATCTTACTTGGTTCTCCCCCACTAGGCAATGAAAAAGGAGCATACAACGTCGATGTTTCTATATACCAAATCCACTAAGGCTCAAATCCAAATTACAATATTCAGGCGAGATCACTTCTATTCCCAATATCACTTCCTTTACAAGGTTTAGGGTCAACTCACTACATTCCCAAGGGTCACTCCTTAACTCCCTTTTTATGTCTCACTATCGGTGTAAAGGATCACCTTCTTCCTCATCATTTCCTCAATTCTCTAGGAATTATTCACACATAGTATATGGACTTCTAGTACCCTTCATTATAACTAATGAATAAATCCTCAATTTTAGGTAGATTATCTATTTAATCTCTTTATGGTTTCTAATTTACTACTGTGAAAACACCTGGATACAACACTTCCACTTTCTAGATAGTTGGAACAGATTTCACTTTTCTATAGAAATTGAAATTACCTCCTCTTTGGAAATATATTCAAGATAATTCATGACTTCCTTTTATTGCCTTGAATTTAGTAGTGAACAAACTCCTTCTGAATGTACTGTTGAATGGTAAAGATTATCTATCTTATTTTTCTTTTTCAAAATCCTGATATGAAAATGATACTATTAATAGGGCAATGTAGATTTGTATCTTCATGTGCAAGACTCTAGTTTGATGCCCCTACATGAGACCCTAACAGGGATCCCCTTGTACTAGATCCTTGTGAGTAACCCCAAGCATGATACCTTGCCATGAGACCCTTCCATGAGACCCTAGCACAAGTCCCTTTCATTATTCTAATTTCACACTAAGCATCAGTTCTTGGTGTAATATTTCTTTCATGAATCCTCTTTTGTGAGTCTGATTTTATTATATGTGTGATTTATTGGTGTGAGACAGATTTTTTTAATCCTATTTTATGATTCCATTTTTTTCATTGTGCATGACCCTTATTAGATCATGAAAAACACTTATGTGATGTCAATCACATATTTTCCTTCACGATATCTCTTCGTGAGTATCATTTGCGAAATAGCACCATGTGTCTCTTTTCTAAACGATATTCAAAAAAACATTTCAAGAAAAAAAAATTAAATGTTTAGGGATGGGTTAGGGGTATTTATAGGCATAAATCCACTACCTTAACTCTGCAAATCATGTACAATCATCCTCCTCATAGGAATCATGTTCTCAGCGATATTTTGGTCATGAACACCTAGCACAAGCCCTGGTGTGAGTCTCTATTCATGCGTTTCATGAGTCCTTGGTCTCTATAACTGCATTGCATGAGTCCCTGGTTTGTCTCCACTCTTTTTATGAGATCTGAGCCTTTGATCCCAAGAAAATCATCCTCATTATGTGGCATAAAATCATGATATCCAAGGACAGTCATGAGCTCTACGTGAGATCCTATCATGAGATCCAAAGAAAAACATGAGAATTGCATGGGATATCTTCATGAGATCCAAAGATACTCATGCACTACATGAGATCAGTTCATCATTCATGATCTATGAGTTTAATTCAGCATTCGTTCTCCCTATGTTTATATTCAGTATTCACGCTTTGTACGAGATCATGTTCAGAATTTACACTTTGCACGAGATCAGGTTCAGTATACATGCTTTGCACGAGATCATATTTATCATTCACTCTTTGTGTGAGATCAGGTTTATAATAGAACTTTTTGTGATATACTACACTCATGATTTGTATGACATCAAACATTCATGATAACTCTTCATGCCTACTTTGAAAACTATCCTTCATCAACAACCTCAAACATTTCCATGACTTATTCTATGAATACCCATCACTTGGCATTGTTCCAACAATGATAGTCTACATAGACTATGAATACATTAGTAATTTAGTGGAAGCACTGGTCAACAGGTCCAAGAACTCAAATAGTTCATCCTATCGAATCTAGTCTTGATACCAAATTGCCCCAAGTGCTTCATTCAAAATCTAAAGTCATCAAAATTCATATATCACAAATCCCAAGCACTAAATGTACATTGGTATTAAATGAGCCTACAACCAAGATCACTACCTAAACATTTATCCACAAACTCAGGAAAAAATCACTCATTGGTTTCCCTAATCAAAACAAAACATTGACCTAAAAGGGTCCGAGTCAAAAGTAAGGGGCTATAGGTCTTCCACCTAGCCCTACTGATCAAGTATCAAGATGGGTAACTAGGTCCTACCACCTATACCATAGGTAAAACCTCTCAAAAAGTTTATATCTCATGTGGTGTCATCTGTGCACCCATCTCATCAAAATAAATCTAACTGAATTTTCAACCATTTGTAAGGGAGGTAAAGAATAGGAGTGACCTATGAGGGTCAAGCTGTCAACACAACCTACAAGGGACTAATACCCTATGAGCATCCTAATAATGAACTGCTTCCTAAAGATCATGATATAATATAGTAAGAATGATGAACTAACACTCACCAAGAATCTATATATTGTAATACCACTACCACAAAACTAGGCAAGGATAGCGTCGGCCTTTATCAGCGCTAACGAAAAAGCACTGATAAAGGGGGGTACTTTTATCAGCACTAAAAAAATCGCTTATAAACATACCCCTTTATCAGTGCTTTTTTAGTAGCGCTGATAAACGGGGTATTTATCAGCACTTTTTTTAAAAGCACTGATAAATGGTCTACTTCCAAAAAAATCATTAAAAATATATATTAATATTTAAATATATTGATATAGTTATATTGATATAAATATAATATATATTTTTTAAATATATTTTATATAAGTATAAATATACAGTTACACTTAATATATAAGATATTTTGGGAAAATGGATTATAAATAAATTTAAAAAAATATTTTTAATAAATAATTTTCTAATTATTATCGAGTAATAGTCATTTTATAACAATTTGAAGACTAAAAAGATAAAATAAAATTAAAAAAGATCCAAAATATGTTGAAAACACAACACGAACATCAAAAGGCCATAACTTTTGATCTGGGTGTCCGTTTGAGCTCTACAGCATATCAAATCGAATCCTGCGATGAGCACTACGTGATGGTGGACCAGGAAAAGCATCTGTCACATTTTTCAGACACAAAAAAGTCCCATAAGGCCACCAAAACTGAGTTTTTAATTGGGATATCCCGATTTTTTAACATTTTGTGGATTTTCAGCCTCGTTTAAGGGGCTATTATTGGATTTTTCTAGTGGGGAATGAATCTATTCCAAGGTATTACATTCATATTGATATTATTTCTTTAAAATTTTATCATTTTTTATAATTCACTTCTTTTTATAATCAAATATATAACAATATATACATATTTTTTATATATTCACGCATAAAAATTTAATTATAAATATAAATAATAAAATATATTTACATATAAAATATATTAGCTTTATATAAATAATAACTAATATACATTTTATTTAAAATAAAAATATATGAATATTTATATGCCTATATATTAATCTAACTATATATATTAATATAACTACATATATATATTCATATAACTATAAATATATATATTAATATCACTATAAATATATATATTAATATAAATATATATTACTATACGAATAAATATAACTAAATATATATATATATATATATATAAATATAGATATCATGAAATGGAAAAAAAATCAAAATAGAGGAGTGGTAAGGGCATAGGCGCGTAGGGGGGGGTCTCGAGTTCAAAACATGGCGGAGGTAGGCACTCGCGCACGGGTGTGTATTTGGGGGCCTAGCACTGATAAAGGTGGGAGGGGGTGCGTGTGGGTACTGGAGGGGCAGGAAAAGTGCTGTTAAAAGGGGGCTTATGCGATATAAAAGCCCCCTGATTGGCACGATTTTTTTAAAATTGTTTTTTAATATTTTTAATTTTTTTACTTTTATCAGCACTGATAAAAGGGGTATTTTATCAGGGCTAAAAAAAGAGCTGATAAAGGACCCTTTTATCAGCGCTTCTTTTTAGCGCTGATAAAAGACCCGTTTTATCAGCGCTTTTTTTTAGCACTGATAAAAGGGTTCTTTATCAGTGCTTTATAGAGCGTTGATAAAGGGGACCCCCCCCCCCTTCTCTTTGTCAGTTTTAACAACGCTTTTCTAGTGCTGTTAAAGGCCATTTTTAGCGCTGATAAAATGTGTATTTGTAGTAGTGTACCCAATTGACGCCTAGTTCACTAGAAACATCTCAGTACATTTATTTATTGTACTCATCAATCTGAATAGATACCCAAATATTAAGATCATTTAAGTATATGCTCATTTCAATATATGCAGGAAAACACCATATAGGTTGTTACAGACACTTTAAATAACTAATCCTAAGAAACAATACCCTACAAGGGGTTTAACACATGAGCATCATGTTCCTTATCAACCTACTTGGGTCGCTGCACCTCCTATGCCTAAGGACTGAGTAATTAGCCTCGCCCTCAAGTGTATTTATATAGATCCACATGGACTATCATTAGAATGAAATATGAATATAGTTTTGTCAAATTGAGTATAATTCCACCAAAAACATATAAGGGAAAACAGCATTTAGGTTTTTTGACACTTTAAACAATTGTCCCCTGAAGTCAATAAAATCACACGCTAGTAAGTTTATAACATGTGAATCATATGCGCCAAATATGATGCAGATATGCCTCTTTCCATTTCTATCCAAGTGTCAAAATCAATCAATGGCCTCTTACTAATGGTCCAAGAGCTAGAAATCCATAATAAAAAATAACATCCACACAACATGTTCATTGATCAATGAGAAAATCATATATAAGTGTAACATCATAGATCAAGAACAAAAATCCCATATCCTAAGAAATCATGACTTCTAACCAAAATAAGTGTTCTCGATCCGCCCTTGTGATATCCATCACAGGTTCAAAAACGTTTTTAATACTCATGTCTACCATAATCCAAATGGAAAATCAAAAGGAAATGAACACCTATGATTCCACTTTGTAATTTACCAACCCTGATAACACTAAAATGGTGCTCTGAGATGGTTTTCCATAAGGCCTCAAGAACACCTCTCTATATGATAGAGTCTCTGACTAGCAGTGAGGGCTTAGTGTGTGTTTGTGGAAAGACTATACCCTCATATTAGAGAAAAAAAGAAAAAAAGACTAGATATCATCCAAGTAGTAAATAAATAGATAGATAAATAATTAAATAACTAAAATTAATAATGCAATAATAATAAATGAGACACTATAGAATCTCGAATATCCATGTCATACATACAACAATG
The DNA here is from genome assembly GCA_963277665.1 of Viscum album. Lineage (NCBI taxonomy): Eukaryota > Viridiplantae > Streptophyta > Magnoliopsida > Santalales > Viscaceae > Viscum > Viscum album. Next base: position 1,352,103,210 of record OY728158.1, read on the forward strand.
GTCACCCATTAGACCGACCATACATATAGGAGTACATAAAAGAAACTGAAATAAAATACATGGATATACTACTAACTAAGATCCAAAACACATACATGGTCTCCAAGACACTATTTATCTACTCTATCCTAATCAACATGATAATCTCCTCTCAATCATGCATCTTTGGGCCTCATCCCTATCTATAATTCAATTTTTGCTGAACCTAAAATGCTAACATAAGATCTCCATGCATGCCAAGGTGCACATAAAGGGGTGAAAAATTATCTCAGTAGCCCACCCCAAATATGAACTTACAAATATTATATAATAATTATATTCTCATGAAATAATATCATCATATCTGATAAATAACTATAATAAAAAAGGCAAAAAATAATGTGTAATCACAATTGGTCCCTAGGTTCGTGATCCTAGTCAACCAATAAATGTGTCATCATGTATATATGTTTATACATATATATATATATATTACACTATATATATAAATATATATATATACATGAGTAAGGCGAAAAAATAATATAAAACAACAGAAGACAATCCTTGAGTCTGTAATATCAATCATCTGGACATCTGGAAAATGGGGATTGATTTGGATGCACTACTCAAGATTTGGATGAAAAATTAGATCCATGGGTCTATAATCATGATCAAAATTACCTTATTCAACTAGAATTGTAATATCTTTGAGAAGATAGTCATTCATGAAGGTATTTATAATATAGTCTAAAAACCTGGATCATTGCCAAAGCTTCCCCTATTAGTAATACTCACATCAGGGATACATAATTCCCATTATATTAATTCTCCATTGTGGATAGAGACAATGATGTCATAAAACTAAATCATTGGTCAAATAAATTTTTGTTCCTTGACTTATCAGATGAGTCATATGATCAATTAATTATGATTTTAAACTAGTTTCCATCCACAAATTTCATCATTGGGAACCTAAGTATTATTCCATGTTTGATTCAGAACCAATAAGCTTATAGTCCCATCCATGGAATTACATATAAGGAAACCAAGTATCACTCTAGGTGTTTTATAATGACAAATTCCTCTGATTTGATCCTTTTAATTCCACATAAGTATACCAATTATCACTCATGGAATATATAAAATTCTTCCCTTTGAATCTATCTTTGGAATTCCATTAAGGGAACCCAAGCATCACTCCTAGTATAACATAAAAATATTCCCTCTATGTCCTTCCATGGAATTATTACATGGGAATCCAATATCACTCAAGGAATATATAAACCACCTTCCCTATGAGTTCATCTGCAGAATTTGTACATGGGAATCCAGTATCACTCAATTCATATATAAACTATCTCTCATATGATTCTATCCATGAAATTCATACATGGGAATTCAGTATGACTCTTAGCATAATATAATTCATCTTCCCTATGATTCCATCAATGGGATTCCAACATGGTAATCTAATATCAATCCTTGCATAATATAATTCATCTTCCCTATGATTTCATCCATGGAATTCTAACATGGGAATCTAGTATCACTCCTAGAATAATATAATTTATCTACCCTATGAGTATGTCCATGGAATTCCTATATGGGAATCCAATATCATTCAAGTCACATAATATAATGGACCCCAATAATTACATTTGGTAATCTCAACATACAATCAAAAGGCTTAATATTCGGATCCTATAAGTATGTCTAGCAATCCCAATAATAATATCTGATCAAAAAAACTCATAATCTAAACCCCAAGAAGTACATTAGGGAATCCGAATAGGTATAATACCTCATCGCATTCCAAAAACCAATAATAACCTTTGTCTATCATAACTGCATCAATCGTAACCATGTGAGTGCATTAATAAAAGAGTGAGGGTGTTCAGTGCCTAAACCCACCACTACTTCTGGATCCTCTAAGGATCCCAACTTTGGTATGGGCTCTAAGGTGAAAATCGCTACCATCTCTACCCAAATCCAACATACTAGATCAGGGTTGGTCCAACATCATTGAACCCATTAGTTTATTCATGTCATAACCCAATAGAATAAACCTACTCAGGATCCTCAATAGTGAAGGTAAAAGAAGTAATCATACATGAGATCCTCTAATGGAAAAAAACAGAAGAATCCTACTCGGGATCCTCATAACAACATGTAGAAATAGTATTCCTACTAGTGACCCACAAATATATTTCGTGTAGGAAGAAGCATCCTATATGTGATACTTGGAATAATAATAATATAGAGGCTTCCTACATGGGATCCTATAGGTCGAAACATAAGAATAGGAATCCTACAAGAGATCCTAAGAAACAACTAAACTCAAGAATTCATAGGCTAGAATGTCACATATCACAAGGGATTTAACCACATGGGAAAATCTATAAAATCATTTGTTAATAGGGATATATCATGGCTCATATCAGATCAATGAGGTATCACTCCTAGTAGATAGCTGAATTCAATGATCGGAGGAAGAACCACAATGTTTAATAAAAGTCCTAAAATGAAACCTAGGAGTCCTCAAATCACCCCAAGTGTAGAACCATTATGATTTATGCATAAAATGACCAAATTATACTACTTATGTGTCTAATTATGACTCTGGAGTGTAAAGATATGAAAATCATCAAAAGGGTAGTAAGGGGACAATACACAGTGTGTATGCCTTGTACACGATGTGTACTCCCAAAGAACTACCTAGTTGGATACCTCATCTAGACATGGCATATAGAAATCCATGTAAAAATAGTGTCAAACATGTACGGGGAATGTACTCGACATGGGGTACCTTCTTGTGTGCCTCACATGGCATCGCCATGTATATAGCCTGGTCGTGTACTTCTACATGGCATGCAACCCATATGGGGTCGGGCTGTGTGCCCTATATAGGGTACATGGCCATATATCTTTCATGTTCATGTACATACACATGGAATGTAGAGAACCTGGTTTCTATTTGTGTAATTCTAAATGTTAATGGACCTCTACAGGGGCGGTCTAGTTAGGTACTCAGCTACATGATTGATCCCTGGAACATAGCGTGTATACCCTATACATAGAGTGTACTTCCAAAATATCATATTCCATGAATGAGAAGAACACATAGTATTCATTTATGATCTACAAATCATTTAATATGGGTTTCTTAATGGGAAACCCCTAAATCACCCCAAATCCCATATTTTTCTCCCAAAAGATATAGATCGACCCACAAGGGGTATCAAGTAGCCATAATATAAATTTAAAACATGAAAATGGTAAATATATGGGGATTTATGGAAAAATATAAAAACATATACCTTTGGGAGAAATATACACAAGATTCTTTTTTTGTGGTTTAAGGCTATCACATGATGATTCGACTCCTCCCAAGCTCTATGGCGGTACCTCTTTTCCTATATCTCTCTTTCTCTGTCTCTCCCTCTCCCACTTCTCTCTCGATAACATGAAGGAGGAAGCCCATATGGGAATGATAATGAATCTTGGGAAGGAAAAGAAAAGAAAGTAAATAAAAGGAAGAAAATAAAAGAAAAAGAAAAAAGGGGCCCCATCTCCCCCCCAGCCTGACGCCAACCCGGCCCCAGCGCTCATCATGAGTTTATGACCCACCTAAGAAAAACTCCTCATTTAGGACATAATGGCAATGATATAATCACTATCTGATGCTTCATTCAAAATATATAGCCAAAGAATTTGTGTGAATAAATTAATATTTAATTAATTAATTATAAAATATTAATTATTCCATGAAAACTAAAATGGTCCAGAATTCCAAAAAAACATCTATCCATGGTTAAACGTTATATTCTAAGATAAACAGAGATGCCAGAAAAGTCATCTAAGATCACATTCTATGAGAAAATGATTTTTTATCCCTTATAAGAATATAAAAGAAAAAATTCAAATTTATAGTCAAAATTACATTCTAAAAAAATAAGGGACTTTACATAGATTTAATTAATGTATTATTTAACCCCAGTGAACTCAACAAATCTGTTTTGATACAATGAATCAAACATCCTCAATATTCCTAATGTGAATGTAACTGATTAAGTATTTAAATATTTCATTAAAATAGAGATAGAATAAATAATTTAAGTATAAGTTATTTAACCAGTACAAGGTTTTTATGAAATCGAATAATTGATAAAATATTATTATATAGGAGTTAAAGTACATTCATTGAAATTCTGTACTTGAGGAAAGCATTTTTCTCATCGCGCTTTAACTTCTGTGAGACATATGTTATATTCACCACTTTTTTATATTGTTCATTGTATATTCTACATATTTAACATGTAATATAATGAATCCAACATATATCATGGAATTTTGATTTTTAATTTGAATTACTTGAACCAAGGGGATTTTCCTTGAATGTTACCAAGTGGTAAAGAATTTAAAAACTCAATTTGTTTTCATTGGGTTACATTTCTTCCCCATTTCAATTGATATTATATGATTATTTATGTAATAAATTTTTATTACATTATGTTTTAATTTCACTTGATTTATGTGGATTTGAATTTTTTTAGGTGTTATTCATCTCAAATTCTATTTCTATGAGACATACATTGATGATGTGTTGCTATATTCATTTGTGAGGTGTATATACTACCCTTAGACATGTTATATCATGAAAATAATTATGTTAATGATATTTAAAGTATCATTTTATGTTATTCCTTTCATAGGTATTATTATTTAAGAGTTTCCAAATTGGAAAAGGCTTTATGTTACAATGCCCTTACTTTTGGGATTTTTCATGTTCAATTTTCTTTTGGAGGAAATAAAGTTAGAATATTTTCATGAACTAGATAACAGTTTTTATCCTATATTTATGAATGTGGTTTATAGGTTTAATTTTAATTTCCACCATTATTTATTTATGAAACATCAAGAAAGTCATTTGTAAGTGGTATATTTATTTTATTTTATTTTAGATTGGGTATCTTTCTCTTCTATATCCATTTTTTCTAGAAAAATTAAAATATTTTCAAAAAAAATTCTAAAAATTAATGATTTTTAAATCAATTTTAAAAGATCTTTTACCTTATTTTAAAAGTTTTTAAATGGAAATTTCCTAACATTTTCTAAATTTGTCACTTTTGACTCCCTTCTTAAAAATATTTTGAAAAGGATGTTTATTTTTAACATTTATATCATGAATAGAGTTTCCCACCATCATGACCATTACTTTATTTGAACCTGCATTTATATTTTTCCATGGTTTTTCTCAAAGATAATTATTTTCACAATATTTTTTGAATTTTTAGAGTTAAAAATTGATTTTTAAAATGAAAAGTTTTTTTTTCCTAAATTTTTTTTAATAATATTTTAATAGTATTTCCATTCATCAATTTTAACTACCCTTATTATGTCATATGCTCCAATAGATAGATTTTGTAATGATACCATCCTCATTATTTATCTGGATGGATTACGATTGTTTCAAAGAGATTTTCATGGAACTCATTTCTTTTATATGGGTTAATTATGTTTCTAGTATATTGTTATGTAACCCATTTCATTTCATTGGGTTAATAATGTTTCAAAAATATTTTTTTATAACACATTTATTTTATATGATTTAATCATGTTTTCAAGGGAATTTTATGTAACCTATTTCCTGTCTATGCGTTAATTTTATTTTAATGAGATTATAATGTAACCCATTTTTTTAGAGGTTAATCATGTTTCAAAGGTATTGTTATAAAACCCATTTATTTTCCACTAGTTAATCATGTTCTGAAACAAATAATGATTATTCAAATGTGTTTATGATAAAATTAATTCTCTATATACATTATTAATGATAATGCTATTGGAAATTGTTTATAAGGATAAGTGGTTCTATTGTAAACCGAGGACATGTGGATACATTATTAACCCAGGATTGGTGGTTCTGTGATGAACTTAGGACAAGTGGCTCTTTGATAAACTATGGATGGGTGGTTCTATGATATCCCTCTAGTCAATTAGGTACTATGGAGATAAAATTCAACCATATTGGTTATTCCAATTGTAATAAGTGTTGTGAAGATAATGTTCCAAGATAAAAATAAGTTTTACAATTCTTATGAGGTTTTTATAATTTTTCTTATGATCTAGAATGATTTCTCATGGCTCGTGATTATTAATTATGATGAACATTAACCTTATTAAGGAATTAGGCAAAGTTTTCATGTTTTATGATCCAGGTATTTATAGGTATGAGTATTCTTATGTTATACTCATGCACTTTTATTATGTCATCATTCCCTAAAACTCTTCTTATTCTCTCTGATGACATTCAGTTGTTGATTATTACATTTACTCGTACTGATCATTTGAGCTCACCCTTATTATGTGTCATTTTCCACTAGGTTATACTGATTTAGGTTGAATGAATTATGTATATAAGGGTTTCATATAGATGATAATGATGACCTAATGTGGAATATAAAAATATGGGAATATCGAGAGATGATGTTTAACTTTATGAAATAGTAGTTTATTAATCCATAATGTTAAGTGTTTTTCTTAATTCTATAAAACACTAAACCTAAAGATAACTTGATAATTTAAGTGATTTAATATTTTGTTTAGGTTGTATTATTTTTTTTATAGTGAAATTTTGGTCAACATCAGCGGTATCAAATCAAAAAATGCATTTTTTTTAAATTTGGCACCATATATAGGAGTGTCGGTTCAGGGATATTATATATAATACATTCCAAAAGTCATGAGTATCATGAGGATCACCTAAGTTTAATGTTAAAAATTTTATGGGAAGATATTACATTTGAAAAATTCAGTAAATGTGAGTTCATGTTACACCTGGGAGCATGCATGGGATATATTGTAACCAGAGAAGGAATCTCATTTGATCTAGTTAATAAAAACATAGTACATGAGTTTCATTTTTCTAAAGAATGACTATGATTCATAGTTTCTTTGGTCTATTAGGATAATATATAATTATATTTAATAATCTTTCACATCTATCTAATCCACTAACCGACTTAACATGGAATGGAATTAAGTTCATCTAGATAAAGGAGTGTGAAGAAACTTTACAATAACTAAAGAAGATGTTGGTAAGTGCACCCGTACAAACATTACCCAATGATGGAGAGGGATTTTTTTATCCATAGTGATGCATCCCATAAAGGTATTGGATCTGTACTAATTTAGAATGAAAATGTGATTGGATATATATCTTTGTAGTTCACTACTGAAAAAAATACCCTATACCAACGGTTTGGAACTGTTGGTATAGGCCTCCAAACTGTTGGTATAGCTTATACAAACGGTTTGGAGAACTATGGGGAAGTAAGCCATTGGGATAGTTCTATACCAACGGTTTTGGGAAAACCCTTGGTATAGACCTATACCAACGGTTTTGAAAACCTTTTGGTATAAGTAATATGAAAATCTATACCAACGGTTCCATAAAACCGTTGGTATATGTATTTCAAAAAAAACATTCAGTGGGATTTGATCCCAAGACCTCTAGTTTATCATCCGACGACCTAACCACTAACCTAACATGAATTTTTTTAATATAATTTCATAAATATGTATGTATATTATCATAATTATTTTAAATTTTTATTTATATAATGTTCTCGGTAAGAAGATTGGATAAAAAATCAAAGGACCTATACCAACGATTGTCAAAATCGTTGGTATAGACCAATACCAATGGTTTTGACAACTGTTGGTATAGGTCATATTTTTTAATTAGATTCTGGACTGGATGTTGGTTGATGGGGGACTTTTCCCAATATTTTGGCCAAAACATTGGGAAATAAATACCTTTTACCAATGGTTTGGCCAAACTGTTGGGAAAAGTGGCTACAAAGTACCATTTCCCAACGGTTTGGCCAAACCGTTGGGAAAAGTGGCCAAAAATTACCCTTTCCCAACGGTTTGTCCAAACCATTGGGAAAAGTGGTACCCTTTCTCAACGGTTTGGCCAAACCGTTGGGAAAAGTGGCCACAAAGTGGGATTTTCCAACTGTTTGGCCAAACTGTTGGGAAAGGGGACCTATACCAATGGTTTTTACAAACCTTTGGTATAGAAGTGTTGGAAAAGGTGAGATTTCCAGTAGTGGTTGATGTCCTAGGTGAAGAATTTTCCTTCCCATGATTTGAATTTGTTTAAAGTTTTATTATCATTAAATATATGGAGACATTGTCCTTATAGATAGAAGTGTTATATATACTTATATCACAAAATTTAGAAGTAAATATTCACTCAAAAGGTACTAAATATGATCCAACAGTGATGATCAGAGCTTCTTAATGACTATTATTTTTCTATTTATTATCACCCTATAAGAGAAAACATAGTAAAAAATTCATTAAGTCTGAAAGAAACTAGAGTTTTTTCAATGATTACTTTTAAAGTAGTTCCATTGATAATGTAATTTTTAAATATATACACATAAATCATAAGATAAATGAAATCATTGATCTGGTTAAAAATTATTTCCCAACCATTATTAGTGGATAAATTCATGAAAAACAAAGAGATGATATTATGTTATAAAAGAAGATATAAACTATGAGTAATGGAATTTTTATTTAGTAAAATTCTGATCAAGAGGGAGTAATAATGTCTGATATTATTATATATATCCCATCCATTCCATTGTTAAAGAAAGGGATGGTGGATGAATCTCACAGCTATACATTCTCTATATATCATGGAAGCACCAAAATGTATTTACATATGTGCGATAATTATTGGTTAGATGGTATAAAGAGGGTGATTTTTTATTTTAATATGATACATTTGGTGTGTTAGTAAGTTATATTATTGAAATAACTTCCCAAATGACTGACGCAACCACTACCCACACCTGTATAGATGTGGGAAAACATCCATATTGAATTTTTTATCATCCCTTCTAAGACATTAGAGGGATAAAATTTCATATGTTTAATCATTTATAGATTAAAAATGTCTTCCCATGTCATCACAATATGAGAGGATTTATTCCTTTAATGCATTAATATTCTATATATTCAAGAAGTAGCGACACTTCCTGGATTACCACTATCTATTGTTTCTGATCATGATCCTAGATTTAATTTTATGATTTAGAGGATCCTTAAAAAGTATATGAATATAAAATTAAACCTAATATAAAATTAACAAACTCATACTAATGGTAAGTATAAGAATAATATTCAAACATTAGATGACATGTTAAGGGATAGCTTGCCTTATTTCCATGGGATTTAGACCAGCATCTTCCACTTATTGAATACTCTTATTACAAGATTTTCCACACAAAAATTAAAATGGATATTTATGAATCACTATATAGAAAAAGTTGTAGAAGTCAAACATTTCCTAAAAAATTTAGGGAAGGAAAACTATTGGTACCTTACATTTTCAATGAAATTGTGGATAAAATACTAGTGATTTGGAAGCATATCAAGGAAACTTAGAGTCAAAAAAATAGTTATGATGCTAACTTAAATAAGTACTGATAATTTTATATTAGGGATCATGTATTCCTAAAAATATCACCATGAAAATAAGTCATTAGATTTACAAATAATGGGAAATTAATTCCATGGTACATTGGCCCATTTGAGATTATAAAGTGTGTTGGATTGGTTTCTTATTAGTTAGGATTGCCTTTAAATCTTTCCAGTTTCTATGATGACTTCAACATGTCCTTGTTAAGAAATTATATGTTATACCTAATTCATATTCTTGACATAAATTGTGTGGAATTAAAACTTAACCTATCATATAAAAAAATGACTAATATATTCTCTTGATTAAAGGTAGAAAGTTTTTATGAATAGGACAACTAGGATCGTGAATGTTTTATGGAGAAAAAAAATTTGAAGAAAAAACCTAGTATCCTAACAAAGTGATAAAGGCAAGATATCCCAATTTTTTGGGGAAATAAAAGAAAATAAAAGGAAATTTTTTGTAAGGGGGTGTAACGTCATAACATTTTCATTATTTTATTAATAAATGAACTCATGTATCATAATGACTACTTTATTATATTTTATAATATAATCACATAAAAAATCCAATATATTACATAGGGGAATTTCCCATTATGTAATAATTCTGATGATAATATCTAGGAAGATTATTCGGGGTAGATGGAAAATAATAATGTATATATAATAGTAAACTCCATAGGACCAAATTCTCCGACAAATATCACTCCTTCCAAAAAATTGTAACATAAAAAAGAATGTTTGGAATATGATATGAATTTTCAAGGGAATTATAGAATCTTTGTATGTAAAGTAACAAATGATGTTGTATGATAATGTTGGAGTATAATAGTTAATGTTACCATTCAGATCTAACCATTGGGAATTATAATATTTGGTAATTATGACCATTCGACTTCATGACTATTGTGCATTATAACCATTAGTAATATAGTTGTTATAAAATAGAATTTGTATTTATTTTACATTATAATTAATGAAGACATCTAATTGATGAATAAGTGAGTAACTGTGGCCTCAATTGGTAGGATCATGCCTTATAAATCCGATTTATCAAGGCTTGAGATGGGGTAGTAGTGATGGGGTTATCCCTTTACCAAGCCTAGGAAAAGAATCTATAAGTGAAACTTAAGAAAAATTCACTACGATATCAGTTCAAGTTGGTTGAGATCACCAAAAGATCAATGTTAGTTAAACCACCCCATTAATGTACCACCATCACACACCTTACCCTCAGAGATAATACTAGTGTGATAAGGGATTATGTAACTAGAGTAAAGGTTATATTAAGGTGTAAGTTCTTTTATAAATTAAATAGTTCTTACACAGATCCCGCATTTTTATTTATTATATCACCCTTAAATAAAATATAAAAGGTATATGAATAGAGGATGAATATGTTAAAATATAATTTTAACACAAAGAAACCATAATTTTATTTTTGGAAAGTATATATGTCTAATTTTTAATAAATTTCATTTTCATGATAAATTCAGTAATTTGAAATGAAATTTTATCTTCATAAAATGGTTTTAAACAATAATTAAATTTATTCATATATAAATAATAAAATGATTTTATTCAATAATATATAGGTTTTATATGGTTTATAAATTTCATCGTGTGATAATAATTGGTATTTTTCAATAATTTTTTAATTTTAAAATTATATTTCATGTATATTAATATTTTCTAATAAAATAATTTTTTTTAATTAGAACATATAAATTATCCAATGGTAAAAAATTTATATTTTTTGAAGATAGTCAACTTTTTTAATAAAAATTGAAATTCAGTATGTATATATGATATGTATGATGACATCATAATGACATAAAATTATAAAATAAATATTATAAAGTTTTGATCAACTAAAAGTGAGTTTTATCATTAAAATAAATTATTTTAAAGTAATAAAATTTATTTTAAAAACCTATAAAGGATCTTCCAAAACATAAATTATATTTTAATAATTTAAAAAAATCATTATGAATAAGAATCTATTTCACCACCTAAATAAAATTATTTTAAGTAGTTAAGGTCTTAAATATTACTAAAAAATACTCCCTACTTGTATAAAATCATGGGAAGGCCAATGGTTTTACATGTTTGATAACTTAGATGTCCAAGTCCTATGTTTTGGAAATAATAAAAATTCCCCTCATTTTCTATAAATACATGCCCATTATTCCATTCAACATCAATTCAAATCCATTAATCATGAAGCACCTCTCATTTTTTATATTTAAATTGTCTCGAAGTAGTTTTTATGGTCATAATGATCTCTTTTCATGCTTTAAAAAATCTACTTTGCACGTTAATACATTCCCTTATTCAATCCTTTTATTCAAGTAATTTCTTTGTAATAAGAGTCATTATTTTCAATTAATTATGTTTTCATATGTCCATAATCATTTATTTATAGCACAAATTATTACCAATTAGAGAAATACTAACTTTATATCTCATTAACATCATTCCATAACATATTTTTTATATTTATTATGATGCCAAAATCTTTATTTTATCTTCTATGCCATACTTTTTTATTGCGAATACCCAACCCAATGTTCATTCAAGGGTATTTATATAAGTATTATAATGCCTCACTGATTGGAGGACTTCCATGTATGAAACCCACATTCCATGATCATGGGATAAAATGATGAATTACATTATTATTATATTGATCTATGTGGATCACAAATAATTAGACATATTAACGGTGTACCCTGATAACACTCTAATTAATTCGTGTAGTGAATCGAGTTTTGCTGTGTAAGACTTTGGGATATTTCTATGAATGTTTATGAAGTCAAGTGCTGAGTCAACGTTGGATTATGGGGACCAAAGAGCCTCCGTATGGTGATATTAAATATTTTATATTACATATGTGTAGTTTATTTATAAACATGTAATAACTCCTAAGTGAAGTCTCATATTCGAAATCAGTGACCATAGTTGAGTTCAAAACATGGTGCTTACCCATTTCACAATATAAAATGTATTGGTGTCGGGTTCTTGGTCGAGTGTGTGTGTTGGTGGGGTGTTAAATGAATGATATTTATTTAATAATAAAAAATAAATATCCCTCCTCCCTTGGGTGAATTTGAAAGAAAGAATTACCCCCACTCCCCTCATGGAGTTCTAGATGAACCCAAGTAAAACCAAGGAGAGGAGGCAGCACCAATATTTGATCTTAATGGTAATCACTCCTAGATCATGGTGCAATGAATTCATATCATGGTTCTTCACTCAAATATTCATTGTTTATCTAATATGTAGGAAAATTTTAGTTTTAAGTCCTAATCCCCCTTTATATGTGTTTTTTAGTCTTTTAGAGCCCTTCTACAACTGCTAGAGATCCCATAGGGGTTGATCCGTTAGTTTCGGTGGAAACTGGGGTGTTTTGGGAATCTTGTAGGGAATCTTCATTCGAAATTCTTGATCACACAGTGTATTGGGCAGGGTCACACACTATTTTTTCTTACCATTCATGGAATCTGAATTTTTTGGGACTACACACCATGTACTAGGGTTACACACCATGTAGAAGTGTTACACATCGCGTAGGGAGCCCATTTCATGTCGCTAAGGGACATGGGTAGAAATGTTGTGTCATGGGACATGGTTGTGTGAGAGTACATGGACCTAAGGTGTCATACAAGGGGATGGGAAGAGAACATGACCAAGAGGTTGGTTGGCTAGGACATGATCTGTACCAGTGGTACACACCATGTGGAAGACATGGTTGGTTGAGAAAAATGGGGAAGAACATGGTCAGAGGCCTAGGTGAGGTGAGATATGCTATGTACACCATGTAAACGGCATGTAAGCACACATGGATAGCCAATCCAGGTAGAAGAGAACACAATTATGTGTTTTTGTGGGGGTCACGTGTCATGTGAACCCTATTACAAGCAGTGTATTGTTCTTGGGATTTCTACCTAGTGTTTCTCCTTCTTCATAGATTGGATTCACTCTTATGAGTATCCTATCCAAATCAGTTTTCTACAAAGAACGTGGTGGTATCCCTTGTGGTTGTTATAAAGATATAGTGTGGTGTGATTTGATCATAATGTTTTATATATGGTTCTTGATCATGGGTAGTTATCAGGGTAGATCATTGGTGAGATTTTAAGGTCAGTACCCTTCCCAATCACCTTAGGATGCGGGTCCACAAGAATCCTTAGGATGGTAGAGAAGTCCACCACTATCATTTCAAGGAACGATTCACTTAACATAGATAGTGTTTTGATACAAGTAATGATGAGTGTGATTCTATTATGAGCGTAGCTTGACTGATGCAAGAGATCAGATTGGTTTATCATAGATATGCTGGGACTATTACCCATCTGTCATACTAGGGTATGGGTTTCCCCCATATCATTCATTCAGTTACAGACAGAGATCCCCTTTCATATCAAGGTGTGGGCCCTCCATACTCATAGTACAGATAGAGTAGGTACTCCACTGTCATACCAGGGTGTGGGTCTGCTATCCATGGAGTCAGTACTCCCCTATCACACTTGGGTGTGGGTTCTCCACATGCGAAGTACATATAGAATTATTACTCCCTTTTCATTCTACGGTACATGTCCTCTATTCATGGAGTTGGAACTCCCCTATCATATTATGGTGTGGTTCCCACATATGTGATATTTAGGTAGATTCGGTACTCCCCTATATAGTAATGGTGTGGGTCATATATCCCATGGTCGGTACTCCTCTGCCCAAAGAGTGTGAGGGTCCCCCATAGTGATTATACGAGTAGATACATAGTGGTACTCCTCTATCGTGTCAAGGTGTGGGTCCTTTATCTAAAGTGTGGTACTCCCCTTCCATGTCCAGGTTTGTTATATCTATTTACATAGTTTTACTCCCCCATCTTTGGGTATCAGTGGGGAGTGGGTCAACTACATGATTTGGAGCTCCTTCAGCTATGTACATAGTTGAGAGGATATGACCCCTCCACTTGTGATGTATGATACTTGGTTAATATTTAGTTCTCATTTGATGTGGTGAGGTACAATCCTCTATATATGGGTACTTCAAGGGTATTGAGGAATGGGTAAGAGATAGTACTTAATCAGCTATGGGGTAATAGAGAGGTGTGGGTCACTCCTTACTCTCTCTTTAGAGAGAATGCACATAGTGTGTGGATTGGGGTAGTGCTCCCTCATTTTTGTGAAGTGTTGGGGGTGGGCCTCTCTACCTGGGTACCCCTAATCTTGTGCAAGGCATAAGATTGTGTTGATAGGACCTCTTGTTATGGGAACTGGAGTTGGACCTATCGTTATATCTGATGGATCAGATCTCTCAGATATTTCATATATGATGGCAGGTATCATGGAGTGTGTTATCCTGAATTATTGTTTCCCTGAGCCTTGAGTATAATCATGTGGTTGGATATGAGGTCGGGACCTCAAAGACTAAGAGTTTTATATGAGTATATTCGATTGATTTGGGGAGTTATTGTGGTGTTTTTATGTATTTTGGTTGCGATACTATGTGAACTGCACCGACTAGTAGTGTATCACCGAGGAGCGTTTGAGTTGGAGTTTTTATCAATTTGGGTTTCCTCCTCTATTTGGGTTGAGTGGACTATTTCTTTTAATTTTCTCCATTTTTGGTAATGGTTTTTTGGGTCACCTACTGGGTATTCTTATAATCACCCATTCATAGGATTATCCCGCACATATCATGTCTTTTAAAGATGAAAGTAATTTTGATGGAGTTCTAGGGGGACTCGGAGTAGGCAGAGCATAGTGAGCTTGACCAACCACGGTGTTTGTGGATGATGGGCCGAGGAGCTTTCAGGAAATTTGTTTTGATAGAGATTCCCTCCATCAGATAAAGTTGGATTCTTAAACAGTTTTGGGGGGATTTTATTTTGACCTTTTTGTACTTTTGTTGTACTCTAGTTGTGGGATAGTTGTATCCATGATTTTTTGTTTTTTATTTTATATGTCTACAGTGCTTCATGGATATATATGTGGGTGTGTGCATACATGTTCCATAGACTAAGTCCTCCCTTGTGTTTGATATTCCTACTTGGAACTGGATGTTATCCCTTGGCCTATTGGAGGTGGGCTTGGGGATATTTGGTTCAGTACCTTGTGGGATAGGTTGCGACTTGGGCCACAGTGGGTTAGATCAAGATAGGTTGGTATCAGGGTAGGTTCTACGTTGGGACTGAATTATGGTAGTATTATAGATTTGATCTTGGTTTGATATTTATTATGACAGTGTTAAATTGTTTCAATTTCATATTTCAGGCCAAAAAATCCAATGTTAGTGTAGAGAATGACAAATAAATTCACCAGGAATCTGATACCCTTCTTGTTGAATTAGTACATTAGAGAATTGGTTGCAAGGAAATATTGGTAAATTCATCATGTAGGAGAGGTTTGTGGGTTCCATGTCCTTGTTGAATTAACTCCCCATATATACTCTTTGACTATAGAATGTCTTGATTCTATTTAAGGTTTCATCCACAATGATAGTCAGATGAGGTTATATAGTGGGATTATAATGAAAATCATCCTAGTAATGAGGCTTTGGTGTAAGGAACTAGTCTGACAGACTTCGTTGAGTTGTAGTTTATTTCTAAAGCTCAGGTTGAGGATGCATGTAGACTAAATGCGTTTCATGAGTTCCATAGGTAGTGACCATTGAGGAATCCAAGTGATCTAGACCCCAAGGTATCTGTTAACTGCCTTGAGGAAGTCACCTGCATTTTCAATCTTATGATGAAACCTCTCGATTAGATGGTGGTCATAATGGCGAGTATTTTGCAGGGCTCTACCAAGAAATGGTGGAGTCTAGTGACACATACCCATGATGAGATGACTCCCACTTGGCAAAAGTTTAAGTGAATCTTGAGGAAGGTTTTTTATCTAGCCATGTTGATATCAGTGCACAACTAGGATCTTCTACAGATTTGGTAGGGTATCATTTCTAGGAATGATTATTTGGTGAGATTAAAAAACCATTCCCATCAATCTATGGATATGGTTCGAGATCTAGTTTTTAGAGCATGGACCTTTGATTAGTTCCTAAACTTAGACATTTGAGTAGGTGTTGTCTCCTTGTTCCTTCCCACTTAAGAATAGGTTCTGGAGGGAGCTCTATTGATAGAGAGATTCCTAAAAGAGGGTTGGGTAGATGTGGCTAGAAGTGGTGATCCCGGAGCTATGTCGTCTATGGTAGCTGGAAGAAGTCACTTGATAGGATCTGTAAATTGAAGGAATACTCATTCCCAAACACAAAATCATGGTTTTGTAGCACAGTATTTGCACTGGTGACCTAGTCAGCCATAGGAGAGGCATTATTACACTTGTGATGGATGGGGACATCTCACACGACGTTATCTATCCCATAATGATACTGAGATAAAAGTGATCGATAGACTTCTCTAGAAGAGGTAGTGTATGGATCATGGGGTTCTACGTGATAAAGGAAATGACAGAGGATCGGGGTGAGAAATGAGAGTTGGAAAGAAGTTCAAGTTGTTGACATCACCACCCCTAGGTTGTCTACACTATGAAAAGGGATCTGGAGGATAGGTGTGAGGATGATTGCAGACCATATAGTATTTTAAAAAAAAGGATTTTAAGATGATTATAGGTACACTCTTTGTCTTTGTTACTTTTGAATTTGTATTGTTAGACACTATTGTGAGGTAATATATTATTTCCACTTCTTTCTCAAGGCTTATCCAGGGTGACGTGATGTGTCAGTAGAACCCTGTGTTAGTTTTTTTTATATAGCTTCAAACTTATGAGGAAGAGATAAGATTCCCACAACACGAGACACATTTTGGTGATGCGATTAAACCCGTGAGGGTGAGCCAATGTCATCCAAATATGATAGTGTCGAGGTGTGGTGGATTATTTCCTTCAACTTTTTTGTTTGGGGTGA
This sequence comes from Viscum album, assembly GCA_963277665.1. NCBI lineage: Eukaryota > Viridiplantae > Streptophyta > Magnoliopsida > Santalales > Viscaceae > Viscum > Viscum album. Next base: position 1,352,120,613 of record OY728158.1, read on the forward strand.
GTTTTTTTGTTATCGGTTTGAAGATATAGGGCTTCATAAGACCTTGTGTGTACACTTGGGAAGACATGTGTTGTTCATTTTTAACCTCACATGTATGGAACCATAGATATTCATGGTATTTTTGATGTTAGAATGGTTTATTTCATCTATGGGTGGATGAGAATTATCAGGTTATTTTAGTATCTGTGATGGCTTAGAAAGATTTTGTACCATTAGACCCTATTCCTATAGATAGAACAAGTGATTGGTGTTCCCACCTATCACAACTTAGGTAACATGTGCACTTCATTACATGATGTCAACCTGGTTTTATTTGGACGTTGGTTGTGGTATATCCCTTGTGGTTCCCCAAATTTTTTGATTTCATGAATAACAGGAACCCCTTGGTGAGCCCAATGGTGTAGGAGTCCTAGTGGAGAGATTAGTTTTACTACATATACCTAGAAATTTTCTTTTTAGGGATGAAAATACTTAATTTGGGGAATATGCAGTGACTCTATTTTTTCCATGTATGACTTGGGAATATTTCGTGGAGTACTTCCATATCTAGGAACTAAGTCAGTGTGGGATTCTCAGGAACTAAGAGCCTTAGTCCAATGATATTAAATATATTATATCATGCATGCATGGTTTCTTTGTAAACATGGAATAACTCCAGAGAAGAGTCTTGGATCAGAAATATGAGACCACAATTGAATTTAGAACATGGTGTTAAGACTAGGTGTGATATAAAAATTTTCAGCATTAGGTGATTGGTTGAGGGTGTGTGTTGGAGGGATGTTAAGTAGGGGATATTAATTTAATAAAATAAATAAATCAATTTCCATCCTCTCCCCTTATGTGAATTCAGAGGAGAGGAGGACCCCCCCCCCCCATTGGAGTGATAGAAAAACTGAGGAGAAAACAAGGAGAGGAGGCACAACTGGTCTTCGATCTTAATACCAATCGCTCCTGGATCGTGGTGCAACGACTCGCGTGTGTGGATTCACACCCAAAGATTCGTCATTCTTTCATGAGGTATGAAGATTTGATTTTTTTTATATCTCAATATCAATTTATATACATGTTTTTAGGTTTTTAGATACCTTTTAGGAATATTAGAGATTCTATGGGGTTTATTTGTAGGTTTTGGTGTAAACTTTGGTGTTTCAGATGGCTCATAGGGAATTCCCATTTGGAATTCCCGATTAGGCATTGTGTAGTGTCAGGTCATAAGTTTTGTGTTCATCCTATTTAAGGCAGATGAATTTTAGGGAACACACACTATTTACTAGGGTTTTATGATGTGTAGGGATCCTAGATCATCTAAGCAAGTGATATAGCCATAGATTTCATGTTAAGGTACATGGTCATGTGAGAGTAAATGTCCAAAGTACACGGGCATGGGGTGATGTACACGGGAAAGGGATGAGAACATTGAAAATAGGTTAGTTGACCGAGACACGATATATACCAGGGGTACATGCCATGTGGAAGAAATGGATGGCTGATTCATGTGGGGAACAACATGGATAGATTCCCAGTTAAGGCGGGACACACCAAGTGCACCATGTACACACCTTGTAAGCACTCATGGACAACCAATATTTGTGGTATAGGACACTACTAGATGTTCAGGTGGGGTTCACATGTTGTGTGATCCCCAGTACATGCCATGTATTGTTCTTGGGACCTTTCTCCTAGAATATATCCTTCTTAAGAGATTGGATTTTGGCCTTAGGGTATCCTATCCAAAGTAGTTTTCAACCTAAAACATGATGGTAGCCCTCATGGTGGCTTTGGAGATATGGTGTGGCATTATTTGAATGTGATGTTGTATATGTGGTTCCTGGTCATGGGTAGTGGTTAGGGTGGATCACTATAGAGATGTAGGGGTCTATAACAATCCATATCACCTTAGGCTGATGGTCCCCAAGACTCTTCAGTTTTGTAAAGTCGTGGTCCCCTATCATTTTTGGGTATCGATCCCTTACCCATGGTAGTGTTTTGATGTGATGTGTGATGAGTGTGATTCTCCTTTGAGCAGTGCTTGTCCAATGTGAGAGATTGGGTTGGTTTATTAGAGATATGCTAGGACTGGTAGTCCCCTATCATACCAGGGTTTGGGTTTCCCCTATATCATTCATGCAGTTGGAGATAGATATCCCCTATTATATCAAGGTGTGGTCCCACTGTACTCATAGTATAGATAGAGTAGGTACATCCCTATCATTCAAGGGTGTGGGTCCTCTATCTGTGGAGTTGGTACTACCCTATCGAACCCAGGTGTGGGTCCTCCACATGTGAATTATAGATAGATTTAGTACTTGTTTATCATACTAGGGTGTGGTTCTTCTATCCATGGATTCACTAATCTCGGAAGACACTAGGTTTTGGGTCCTCTATGTACAATGTTTAGGGAGAGTCAGTACTCCCCTGTCATGTCCGTGTGTGGGTTATCTAGCCAAAGGTCATTACTACCCTATCAAGATAGGGTGAGGGTCTTCTATAGTGATTATAAAACTATAGAGGGAGTGTTACTCCCCTGTTATGTCAGGGTGTGGGTTCTCTATCTATGAAGTGGCACTCCCTTGCCATGTTAGGGTGTGGGTCCTCTATTTTTGGAGTTATACTCCCATGAATTTGAGTAGCAGTGGGGAGTGCGTCCCCTATAGGAGTTGGTGTTCCCTTGAATATGGAACATAGTTGTGAAGAGTGGGTCCCTCCACTTGTTATGTGTAATACCTAGTTAAGAGTTAGTTTTCCTTTGATGCGGTGATGTACAGGCCTCCCCCTATGGGTACTTGAAGGTTTTCTCAGAATGCGTAGGACCTAGTACTCCCTCGTTTGTGGCGTAGCATCTAGGTGAGGGTCCCTACATAATCTCTCTTTAGAGAGGATATACGTGGGGCATATACTATAGTACTTATCACATGTTTTTTAAGTGGTAAGGGGAACACCTCTCCACTTGGGTACCGCTGAGCTTACGTAGGGTATATGAAAACATTGATAGGACCTCTGTTATTGAGCACTAGATTTGGACCTATGGTTGTACATGAAGGATCATATCTCTCATACATTCCATATGGGTTTCATGGGTCATGGAGTGTTCTCTCTTAGGTGAGCGTTACCTTGAGCCTTGATTAAAATTTAGTGGATAGCTATGAGGTCAGGACCTCATGACACTTAGAGTCTAAGGCAAGTATATATAGGTAACTCTAGGATTCTGTAGTGTTTTAATGTATTTTTTGTCATACCAAGTGGACTTATATGAATAGTTTTGTGTCATCGAGGAGTGGTCGAGATGGAGTTAATCTCTCATTAGGTTTCCTCCTTTGGCAGGGTCGAGCATATTATTTCCTTTTAGTTTATCCCATTTTATATTTATGTTTTTAAGGAGCCTTCTAGGTATCTTTATACTCACCCATGAACAAAATTTTCCAACACATGTTTTTTCTTTTAAAAATGATAGGTCCTTTGATGGAGTCTTGGGACGACCCAGAGCAGGTAGAGATTAGTGATCTTGACAGATCATGATGTTTTCCTATTCTTGTAGAAGTAGCTTTTTGATAGTTACATTTAATAGATATCCCTTCCATCTAAGAAGGTTGGACACTTTTACAATTTTTGTTGTTCTTGTATTTTTTTCCTTTTTATACTTCTTCTATACTTTGGTTCTAGGATAGATATATTCCTGCATTTTTGTTTTCTATTTTATATATTTGCACTATTTCATGAATATGTATGTGGGCGCATGTGTATAGGAACTATATGATAAAGAGTAATTTGTGTGTGATATTCCTACTCATCACTAGAATCTAACCCATATCCTACTGTAGGTGTGTTTAGAGAGTTACAGCTTAAGCCCTGGTGGGTTAGGTTGCGGCTTGGGCCTTGGTGGGTCAGGTTATGATAATTGGGTAATGAATTAATCTCTAGATATGGAATGTTTATATACCTTGATATCATTCCTTGGTAATGTTTCATGATAAATTGGTAAACCAACTTGTAAATATTTTTAATGACACTGTAGTGATGAGCCATGAGATATGTTTATGAATGTATAATTTTTATGTTATGAATAAATTTCCATGTTATGTATCATATACTTTTGATTATTCTCTCAAGTTATGTCTCATGATTTATCAATAATTATCACTCATGTTTCATTTCATTTTTTATACCTTACTAGGATTTATGATTAATCATTTCTATTGATGTATGTCCCGAGGAAATCATACACAGAGATCCGGATTGGGGTGAATTTATAAATAATTATTTCAATGTGTTTAAATAGAGTTTATGTTTTAATTATATATGTGATTTGTGTATTATATACTTAGTTTCCAAGACACTAAACATCAAAAATCCTTTAATGACATTAATGAGATATTGTTTAAGGAATTATGTGGAAAATATTGTAATAAAATATGGTTCACAATAAAATATAACAAAAAATATTACAGGGGACCTTTTATTGTTTATGAAAATCAACTATATCTCTTTCAATAGTTTCTATAACCCATTGAATATCATACTTCTATATAATTATAATGGTATATTCATGTTTTTGAATAGGAATTTTAGTAATATCAAGCTTCTTTCACTCAATTTGAGAAACTCCCCTTCTGGATATTTTCATTTCAACTTCTGGACGTGAATCAATCCTAACAATGTGATTTTTTTCTGCTTGTGATGTTAATATAAATGGATTATTTCTTACTCATTCATCATTATACAACATATTGTAAAAGTTTACGAACTTATATAAGAAATAGTTCAAAAATTCCATTAACTAGATCAACTCAGTCATGAATAAACATTTTAAATTTAAATTCATGATCATATATAACCTCAATAATGAACATCAATAAAAAAAATTAATAACATGCTTCAAAAAATTGATAAATGATACCAAAAAATTTATTTCTTAATTCACATTAATATCACTTGTTCAAAATAAAAATACATTATCACTTAATGACTAGTAAATTCAATCCATGATAAATTGAAGAGTAACTAATAGATTTAAAATTTTATTCACCATTTGAGTACTTGATTCATGCAATTTTTGGACTTGAAAATTTCAGATAATTCAAAGGAATAAAGTGTGAGTTGATAAACCTTGGATATCTTTTAATAAAAAAAATGAATCATTTAAATATGCATACAAAATTATTGAACCACTAAAGAAATGGATTTTTTTTCAGAAAACATGTATCATGATGTCTTTCTGATTCTAAATTAGTGATGTATGACCTAAAATATTGAAAATAATGAATTAAGGAAGTAATTAAATATTTAATATAAACACGTCATTTTTTTGATATATTATTTTTTTATAAGTTTCATAACTAATTGAGTGGTTAGAAATATTAATCTATGAGATTGAAACCACTTAAAATTGTACATATCAATTTTTCCACTTATCTAATTTAGCCTTCATTACTTTTTGAATATTTATCTAAATTCATTTAAATATCATCAAGATATGAACCATAGAAACTACTTTATTCATCAATCAAGTAACTTGTAACTATCAATACATATGGAAGAAATATATTACACACATATTGTTTTATGTATTCATGAAATGGTCAATTGGATATATCCACATAAATTAGATGGGGCCATAAATAATGAATTCACTAGTTAAATTCATGTTATGTAAACCAAGATATTAAAAAATATGGAAGAAGGAGTATCTAAAAATTTCATAGTGTGAGATAAAAATTATCATACAACTATTGAAATCAATTATAAGATAATTTTAAAAACATGTTTATTTAAAAAATTATAAACTTCAAATGATGGCTTAACAAAATGGGTAAGAACAAAACAAAAAATTGAACTAACTATTGATGTGAATTTTATTTTTTGCAATTTTTAGCAACTGTAATTTTCTACCCAACACATTCACAGGCTTATAAATATTAGAAAAAAAACATCAGATACCTTGAACATCATCAAAATGGAATGAAATTCTTCATTTTATTTTTTACTCGTCATATTATATCAAACAAATATTTATGCCTTATTAACCTCACCTAATAATAAATATAATGGTTTTACCCATCTAATTTATTATAATTCATGATGTGTGTTGACACTATATTTTAATTTCCACATGAAGATCAAAGTTTCCAATAACATAGTATCATACATGTTTTCCTCAATGGGAATCACATCCAAGCTATACCTTAACAATGTTATCCGTAAAATAGGTTAATTTGAAGAAAATACTTATCAATTTCAAATTATGATTGTTCTGTATTTTTATAGTACGATTGGAATGAAATATAGTATCCAAAAATTTTGAATAATTATACATAGTGAAATTGTATCCATGGCCATGTTGTGATAAAATTTAAACCCCTATATTTATTTTTCATTCTTGGTTGTATTACATATACTCATTTAATGACACTATGTCTTTTAAAACCTTGTTTATTGAAGGAAGAATGTGATTCTTTATAAGGTATTCTCACTTTCAATGGTTATTAATATTATCCCAAAGGACATGACTCTCTTAATTACATGTGTTAAAGAAAATATTTCCTCACAATAAAATATTGTGATCTTTTAGATTTAGAGTTTTATATATTTAGGAAAAAACATTAACTAACAAAATTAATGGCACAAACATAAGCATATAAATCATATTTCAAGGCTACCCACCAATACATTTGTCACACAGTAGGATAGGGCTAATCACCCATATCCCATATTGGGCTTAGGATAATCCTATTTTTACCCTTGGACTTGGGATAATTTCCCCTTTTATACTTTTAGATTGGGATAAATCTTTAAATGTATCTTTTGAATTTGGATAATATCTCTTGTGTATCATTTTTCCTAGGATAAATCCTCCTATATACACTTTGTCTTGGGATAAATCCCTTAATTTATTGTTTGTCTTGGGATACATTCTCTTGTGTACCATATATCTTGGAATAAGTCATCCAATGTACCCTTTTGAGATCATGACATGTAAACTTTACTATAGTATTAACGGCCAATATAGGACCCCACCCATCATTATCCTTACATATTTGTTTCATGACAAATCAATCATATCATAAATAATAAATTTAAATGAAATGGGTTTCATATTTTTCCAAAATGATGTCATATAAGAAAAACATGAATAATTACATAAATATACATGATATATCTCTAAAATATAAATGTGTATACAGTGTTACCAAATAACATTCTATATAGATACCATAAAATATAGTATATGGTATTTACACCGTACAAAAAAGGGTATACAATTTAGTCAATAATTTTCCCCAATCAATCGATGAATGAAATCTAGGTGAAAACACTTCAATAAAAGGAATCAAAAATATGATATTCTTAGAGGAAAGGAATTAGAAGAAAAAATATTGTTATATATTGAATATGTAAGGAGAACCAAGGGGGTGTGGGTTTCCTAGAGACCTCTAGAGTCTGGGTGGAAAATTAATGTTGATGGTTCTTGTCAACATGGATAAATCAGAGGAAGAGGTCTGGTGCGTGATAATATAGGTTCTACTATTTTTGGTTTTAGTGCCTTTTATGGGTAGGATAACTCCATAAGATCATAATTGAGAGAAATGGATAGTGGTCTCATGTTTTGTAGACTTTAAAATTTTATCATTATAGAGGTGGAATTATATTCAAAAGTTTTGGTTGAATTATTACATAGAAAGGCCAATATTCTATTGGAGATCTCTTATTTCATTAAGAAGTGCATCATGACTATAGATCACAATACAGTGATACATCATACTTTTAGGTAAGTAAACTTCACCACATATGCTTTGGAAAATAATGGGGTCCTAAAGAGCCCATAATTCTATTCATTCATATAGGTTCCTTGCCGGATGATTTTAAACACATCCCTAGGGGGGACGCCCTGGGCCTCCATCTCTTTCATCCCCCCTAAGTTGTTGTCGACTCTTTATTAATATATATATATATATATATATAATTATGATGATCATGAATATTTCACATTTTAGAAAACATAAGTAAATGATCAATATGTAAATAAATAACACTTTTAGAATAATAGTTGAATTTTACTTTAAAAATATTTATGAAAATTACCATTTTCCCCTCAATTTCTTTTGAAATAAAACTCATAGAATATTGGAAAAATAATTTTCTCTTTTAAACCATTAAACATGGGAAAAAAGTTTTAAAATTATGGAAAAAAAATTCTTGTAAAAAATAGAACTTTATTTTCTTATTTTTATAAACAAGTTTTGAGTCACAAAGTCACCATTTTATTTTGAAAATTCATTTTAAAAAAGGATGGAAAGAAAATTTTTGAGTTATATTATAAATTAACATTAAATAAATATCCAAAAATGGAATGTTGAAAAGGAAACCAAGGTTTAATAGTAAAAATTGAAGAGTGAAATATAAAATATATATCTATGATAAATAAAACATTTTAATGTTTTGAAAACACATTTAATGAAAACTCACATAATAAATATGGTAATAAAAATTATATTTAGATAGTGATAATGATAATTAATAGGATACCATGAATTAATCCATATTTTAATTCCCAAAAAGAGAGGAAAATTTTGTGGGAATAAAAATATAGAGATGGAGGAGAACGATCAGTTGGAAAGAATGGGGGTTATTATTATAATTAACATCGAGATTTTATTTAAGAATGTATTTGCTCTAATATGATGATATAGATGAAGAAAAGTAACTTCCCCAGACAAAAATAGAAATTATTATTGGAAAAAATTAATTATAAAAGGAAGCATATAATATCATAACAAAGTAATAAATTTATTACTCTATGGAATTTGAGTCGAGAAATATATTATGACTTTAGTAACATTGAAATCAAAAACCCTTAAAGGATGTTATTTTAAACTAAACATAAAATACTATTAATAATGAGAGGATCATGGTACAAAATATAAATGTGGTATTATATACATAATTTTACAAAAAAACATGGTATATAATAATAAATATGTATTAAAGGGTAAAATTGAGACAACAGACCCTTACCTTGATCCTAATTTGTTATGTGCATGTGTATAACTTATTGAATATTCAAATTTAGTTTATTATATATATTAATAGTAAAATTATTCATCTATGTTTCATTTTCTATGGCCCATTTATTATCATATTCTATTTATTTAATATATAGTTTTTTCTATGCTGGTTAATTAAGGTGGTTCAGAAAATTTCTAATTAAGTATTTTGGTATGTTGAACAATATTAAAAGTGTTGTAAAATAACTTCATAATCTTTTCAATTGTATTTTTTTTATTTCTATTTTTTTATATTTTCATAATATTTATAGAGGTATAATATTTTTTATCAAATTAACTAACATTAAGTAAGGTACTCTAATATGTTCATTTTATGTGATTAAGTTAACAATGAACATTTATTATTAATATCACTTATAGAGTATAAAGTACTATATTTATATAACATTAACATTAACATTATCATAAAAATAATTTTTTACCTAAAATAATTGTTCAATTTCATCCATTTTGGGTGGTTATGGAAAATAAATCACACAGCTTCATGGAGGTGGTAGTCCGCACAAACACAGGATCTACTTTCGTTTATTTTCTAAGTGGATGGGAAGGAATAAATAAGGGTTGTTTCATTAATATAATAACACATAATTATAATAATTTCATTATATTAATATGTATATAGTATTTTTTGAAGAGAAATATTAATAAGAAAAGGATAAGTATTAAGTAATACTCACCTTGGGACTTTGACCTTTCTCCTGAAAGTCCACTTTAAAATGAAGGGATTATGATAAATTATAGTGAATAGTAGATTCATGTCATTAAATTTACTTATATAATAGGGACATTTTTCATTTACTCAAGAAAATGTTTCATTGTATGTGAAAATTTTAAAGGGTGGAAGTTATCCCCATTTATAAGTGAAGAAAAGTTCACTTTTGTTAACACATGTTATTTTTTAATAATGGAAAGACAATATTAAAGGGTAAATGGTTAAAAAAGTGAGAAATAATATAATTTAGTATGATATAAGGTTGATGTATCCTACATCAACCATTTCCCTACATTTTTTAAACATGTATCAAGTCATTTACCACTTTTTTTCATTTTACCATTTTGGTTTTTAACTTCATAACTTGTTTTTACCATAATAGGTTATATTTTAATTGAAATATATGATAACCCTAATAACCATATTTTAATGTTAGAAACATAAATTTATGATATATATGGTCTAATTAAATTCATAAATAAGAAAAATTTAACTTTTAAATTAAAGAATTTAATATACGGAAAAACTATTTTGTAGATAAATGTTGTTTTCACCATTACGTGTTCTTAATCATATATAACAATAATTACCAATTAAGTAAGTGTTAAAAAAATTATACAAGTGGAAAAATCCTATCATATTCATTATAGAAAATATATGATTTTAATTTATTAGATAAAAATTACACAACATTAATAAAAAAATTATTTTAAAATAACTTTTTCTCCATTATCTTGGTTATTAGCTTTAGTGTTAGTAATCACAATTTGATGCCTAGAATTAAATTGACCATATTACAAAATAAGAAAATATTGATCTAAAAAATGAAATAGTTTTCTTATTTATTTTTTACAAGTGATGAAAACTAATTTTTAATATAAGAGAATAAAATCAGTTTTTAGATTGAAATATTACTTAAGTTTCCAAAATGTTAAACATGGGTTTTATAAATTCAACATAGTGTTTTTAAATGATTTTTATTACTTTATAAATATTTATTTTTAGAAAAAAATGACTCAATGACATTGACATCATTCTTTTTTTATGATAATGTCCTAAAAGTGATGGTATTAGAAAAATATATATTTTTAAATATTCACATAAAAGTCAATTATTTGAGAAAAATATCAAAAAACTGTCCTAGGGTAGTACTGAAATGTTTAATATAAAAATGAAGTTAATTTTTAAAATTTAAAATTCAAAATCTTTTAATTTAGTATTTTAAATGAATATTTAATATATAAAGAACAAATTATTTTTAAAAAATGTCCTTTATATACTTCAATTGTTTTTAAACATATTTTATATAAAATAATAAATAAATTAATGTTGAAATATTAATTTATATGTTTAAATATTACATATTATAATAAACTTTTAACTGTGTTCAATTAAATTTTTTAAGTTAAAATAGAATAACTTTTTGAAACATTCTTCATAATGAATGAAAAATAATAATATGTAAATATTTTAATTGATTGTTTTCATTTTATTTATTAATGATTATATTATTTATATAATTTTAAAATGACCTAGTCCTTTTTAGTGTGGTTTTTTTGTTAGTTAATTTTTAAATGTGGAAAAATCTATTAAATATATTATCAATTTATAGTGTCAAAAATTATGGGTCCTTATAATTAATCCATATTTATTTTTTATGTTCATTAAAATAAGGACAGGTGAATTGTTTTTTTTTGTAATCCAACCTGATAAATTCAAATATTCAAAGAAATCATTAATTATGCATAAAAATGTGATATAAATTATATACATTTAATTAGATGATTTGATAAATGTTATCACACATTTTTGACTGAAAATATTATATCTCTCTAGTAAACAGTTTCATATAACCATCATTGTCACGACCCGTCCTCGGGGCCCATGCCGTGACTACCCCAAGCCCGCCTTCCATAGGCCAGGGGCTGGAGACTAGCACCAAAGGCGTAAATCCCGATAACTGGGAAGGCATTGCCTTTATAAAAGTAAACAAATCACCACAGAGTACAAGAAGAAGTAAAACACTAAGTAAAACTAAAACAAGCTGTGCTGAAAGTAAAGGGTCCGGAAATATAATCCCAACTGTAAAGTACAAGGAAAATGATAAAATAGCCAAAAGGTGACAAGCTGCTCCTGGATCATCCACCAAGGATCCTACCTGAAGGGTTGGTATAGATAGCGCAGATCCTGGATGGTCCACCACGGATCCTACCTGATGGGTAGGTACAGATAGCCTCCACAATGCTCTCGCCCGTCAACCTCCTCTGGGTGTCATCTCGTCGTGAGTTCCACCACCCGATACTGTCTCATCGTGAGGTCCACCTCCGGGTACCGTCCAGTCCTCGAACACTCGGCCTCTGTCTGCGCTGCCCGTCATATGCAACCAACACAACGAGGTGCGGGCATAGCCCGTGCAGGGGTGAGTATAACGATACTCAGTAAGGACCCTAAGACCCTCAAGGTCTCACTAAATCCAACAAGGATAACCACAAAGAATATCACAACAGATAACCTCTACCTGGGTATATGCCCATACATATACCCAAGTTATCAAGTAACCCATCTCAATCATGAGAAAACACAAAGATTATGAAATCAACAGATAACCACTACCCAGGTATATGCCCATACATATACCTAAGTTATCAAGTGACCCATCTCAATAATGAGGTAAACACAAAGGTCCTAGACTCAGCTCAAACCAGGATTTTCATTATCGAAACCGTAACTGCTGAAGAGCCCCGTCTCTGGAGTGTACAGTGGTCCTGTCACGACTCCGAGGTACTTCTCACTAACCTAAGACTGTTGAGGTACTCCTCCTATCGAGTAACATGGGTCAGCCACCCAAACACAGTAGTGCATCCCGTCGGGGTATTCCACCCAAACACAGTAGTGCACACCCCCTAATAGCTTGCAGAGGTACTCTCCGGACGAGTACCGCAGGTCTGCACTATCACAAAGGTAGTGCTCCGTCTGCCATGGGTCTTCACCCAAACAAAGTAGTTCTCCGTCCACTGGGCTAGTCGACTCACTCCAAGTTGAGTCGGTTAAGCAGTCGTCATGTCTCAGCCGGCTACACGGTCTCCGTACTCCAAACGCTCTTCTCCGGGAGGGTCCGCTCCACGAGCTACAGGTCGATACTCCAAGTATCTCATATTCCTACGAATAAGTATCTCAAAGGACCGCCTCGTCATAGGGGTATCAACGCAACAGATGACATGTCAATCGGACGCCTGGTCTGTGAGTTATTAGTCTTTTCGTCCCAAGGGCCCGGTTGGTTTCGTGTGTGAACCAACCCGGACGTATCTCAACTGTATCCCGAACTCTCATAGGGTATACTCAAAGGGGTCATTTCTCAACAAGATCACTAACATCGCTGACGGTTCGTCAAACGGACGTCCAGTCTGAAAGTTATCAGCTTTTCCGTTCCAGGGGCCAGGTTGGATTTCGAGTACAATCCAACCCGTCCATATTCCAACAACGTCCAAACCTCAGGCGAAGTATACCAAAAATTCCTTCTCACCAAGAGGAATCAAACAAAGTCGACGGAACATCAATCAGACTTCCGGAGCTCAAGTTATAAGTGTTTCCGCTCCAAGGGCCCGGTTGGATTCATGTTTGATCCAACCCAGTCGTACTTCAAATGAAACTGGTTAACCAAACCGGCCACACCATTGAGATTCATACGGAAAAACACATGAGATGGACTACCCATTGGTCCCAAACGGATAGCTGGTGAAAAAGTTGCATTTCACTGCATCATGCGCGAACCGGGCCTCATGGGGTCCGTGCCTCAACATCGACATAAATATCCAAAATTGGTCTTGAAACATCCATCTTAATTCCAGGGTCGCAACCTCGCAGACGGTTCGACATTCCGACACCGTATGAGAGAGATATGTCCGAAACAAGATCTCGTAATAATAATATTATTATTATTCGGTGTTTCGTGGGCCCGAGCCATGAACCAGAATTTAGTATTCAACATTAGACTTGAATCGACTGTAATGATGTCAGGATTACATCGCCACTGACGGAAAGCCAATCGGACGTTGCACGCATGAGTTATGGCGGGTCAAAGATTTAATAATAATATTAAATTTATTATTTTCCTAGCACTTCGGGTATCCGATCCAAAAACCCAAAAAGACATTCAATATTGGAATCGGAATTTCCCTCTCGAAATCAGGGTCGCACCACCACAGACGGTTCGTAAAGCTGAGGTCGTACGAGGATGTTGCAGACAAAAATGTGTTTTATCATCAAAAGTAATAACAACAATATTTTATTATTATTATTAATTACTTATTTATTTACTATTCCTAACTCCAAATCAATCCACATTTTTTGGAGCCCTTCTTGGGCGCTGGAAACAGACACCATCAATTAATTATTTTCTTTTTATTATTATATCGTCAACTTAAACTTTCTCTCTCCAATCTATCAATTCCTTCACGTTTTAGGGCCTCCAACCCAAACCTCCAAACCCTATCAGCCAGCCCTTCACGCGGTGTCCTCTTCCGCCTGAAGTCATGCCTTGAACACACGCCGAAATGATACCGCCGCGTCGCCCCTTCCGTGGGTCGATGTATCTTCGTTCAAAACCCGAAAATTGTGACAATCGCAGATTCGTGATCCTCGGGTCAAGATCTCCGCATCTGTATGCTCAACGTAACATTGAGTTTTTAGCACGCCTAATTATTTGGCGATGAATAATTCACGAGAAACGAAACAGAAAGGTTCATAGTCTATGTGCGGATCGATGACCATATTAGTTTGGCCATCGTCGTTGAGATTCAAGAACAAGAGGAATTAACACAAAGATATTTATCATACTTCAAAATTAAACCCATACCTCAATTCAAGAAGGTTGATCGCTTGGCGAAGGTAGGAGATGCTATCTTTGTTCCGTTGATGTTGTCGTGGGATGACGACGTTGCTTCGTCAATGTCGAGAAGGAAGAAGTCGAGGTTGGCGCCAGCGTTCTTTGCATTCTTCGATGAGGGAAAGATGTCATCTCAATCCTCCCAAATCCCCTCTCTCAAGACTCTCCCTTATGGAGATTATGCCAACACCCATAATAATAAAGTATAACCATTTATTAAAGAGTTGGCATAAATATTTCAAGATAATTTCGAAAACGTGCCAAATAATTAAAAGATGTTTAGTTCATTAATGAAGAGGGTTGGCATATTAAATTTAAGTGGTGTTAAAGGGGGGTTGTAGAGAGTTATGGGAAGATGAGAGGTTGTGGATCGTGTGGGCCCCACCTCTCATATATCCACACATGGGAGGATTTAACTTCCTTAGATATAAATTTTTTTTAACAAATTTATTTAACTTTTCTTAACTAAACTCCAAAATTAATAAAACTCAACCTGTTTAAAAGGTAACTACGGTAAAGTTCCCCTTAAGCAATTACCGGCGCTGCGAGTTCATCGGTGCCCGCGGATTTCAATTCCGAGCACCGGTTAAAAAGATAGAAAAACCCGCACGTACGTTTACTGAATGTACCTGAAAAAAAGTTCGGAAAATTATTATCAGTCACCCTCGACCCGCACCGGTCGAGGTTAGGCTCTGCCTAAGTAAAACACGCCCCAACGAACCCATCGATACTCTCGGATTTTCAATCCGAGTTACCGTTTAGAAGTTATGAATTTTACAATAAAATAATTGTCACTTAATTATTTTATTTGCGGCCAAAAACTAACTTTTTCTGGTGGCCCGTGCCGGCAAAAGTTAGTATCTGCTTAAATAAAACATTCCATCACGAGATCATTAGTGGTCTCAGATTTTTAATCTGAGCTACCGTTTGTGAGTTATAAGAATTTGAAAAATAAAATAATTTATTTAATTATTTTATTTATGGTTAATCCATTTTTTGGATTTCTCATAGGAGGATCGTGTCGACTAAACTTAAGTCGCGCTTAGGGTAATCCCGCTATCCTGAGCGTAACGGTGCCCTTAGATTTCTGATCCGAGAAACCGTTCAAGATTTACTCCACTTTTTCAGGAAAACTGCTTACGCGCATTAATTTAAGCTTAACAAAACTTCGGAAAATTATTCTAGGCACACCGGGCCTCAGAATCAGGTGTCATCTGAAACCGCGCACTCACAAAATTCCAAAGAAATTAAGAAACAAATTTCCTTGAAATTTCCAGGTCTTTACATTACTCCCACCTCAGGGCTTTACGTCCCCGTAAAGCTTCAACACGCACTAGGGGAAACAAAAAGTGGTACTGAGCACGCATCTGAGCCTTCCGCTCCCATATGCTCTCCTGGAGGTTTTTGTGCTGCCTGGGGTTTCCTTTTCGCCGACCAAGGAAACCCCATCCCATCGTTGTAAGTAAACCACAACCTTTTTGCCTAATACCATCAATCTGTGTATGAACTGTGATTGCCCAATCCATACCCAAACTAACGTTGTAAGGCCTCGACGTTGTCACCAAGAGGTTCCAACCGAAACTCTCGCCTCAAGGGTCAGATCACACCTGTCAGCATAAGTGTGTTTATCAAGTCTCCTCTCAATGGTATCTCCAGACATGAGGGTCAAGTCAACGGTTTTAACCGGAAACTCTAGGTCTGGGACAAGATTCGTGGAAGGAAGGAATGATTGGTACCTATGTCTATTGATATGGAAGCTCGTAGTAGACACAGACCATACCTCAAATCATTCTTAGAGCCCTTGGGTCACACTTCGTGACCGCATGCATCTATTCTCTTCCCCTACCCTCCAGCTCCCTGAGCCTGGCAGGGACTACAAAGACGGGTGGTTGTAACATGTTGAAATGTACACCACCTCATGTTGCAATCTTAGCTCTGCTTCCATGTCTGCTACTCTGCAGATTCATATGTCCTTAACACTTCCTCTTCTTGAAACATTTAACACGCCCAAGTCTCCGAGACTGGCGCCAGTTTCCAGCTTTCCCACTACTAACGTTCACTGACTACATCTATTCAGCAAAGAATTCTCAACCACAAAGGTTATTTCTAGCACCCTAGCCTAAGTAGGAATGCATAGAGGAAAGGTGTTGGCTCAGATATCCTTAAACACACCACGCTCAGAGGTTTGAGCTCTATAGCACTGATCGAATCGTATTCATCGAGTACCCAGAATGCTCGGTACACCTCGATGAATACTCAGCTACAGAAACGTCGTCCTGCCGAAGCTGTATAAGCTCTAGAAAACTCTCAGTCGCCTCCTCAAGTCAGTCCTCAGTCGCCTGTGAGTCAAGTTCGCCTCGAAACTTGAGGGTATCTGATGTTGGAACATGTGTAAGGCAGTAAGCCTACATGTGTCATCTACCGGTACCGCCAGTTGTAATTGTTGACCAAAAGGTACTGATGTATAGCTGACACACTACTCGAAGGCACTATCTCAGGCATCGGTCCACGTACCGAAGCCTCATCACTATGCGGACCATCCTCATGGTCATTCACTGGAAAACATTAGTATCTAAGACCACCATCCACTCTACTGATGTCTCAGCTAGGCGGAAAACTCTAGCAATCGCCTCCAACCAGTGCTCTGATGTCCGGGAATCTGTCTCGCCTCATAACCTCGGAGGCCGCTGCTGCTGGAACTCGTGCAACATGCTCTGCCAGTTTGCACAGTTTGCTAGTAAGGCTGGTGGCATCTGCTGCCCAATAGGTGGTGGTGCTGCTGGTACACCACCCGAGGTTGCAAACATAGTAAAAAGGGCCCCGCACTGGAGCCTCGCCGCTCGGTGGGCTGTCATCAAGTACTCTCTCGGAACTCCAACTGACTGTCTGCGTGGAGACATCCTGAACAGATGTGACACAGTCAACGATTTATACATGGTGAGCTGACCTGGTTTGAGTTGACTTTAAAAATTTTGGAAACACACACGAAATCAGTGTTTTCATGCACTAAGTCGGAAATCAGTAGTCATGGTCCTGGTGTATGGATACGTCGGCCGCCGCACCAACACCGGACTCCCTGAACTGAAGACCACACTCGGTACCCTTAACACTATTTCTTCACAGAAAGGAATGATCAGAGTTCTGAGTTCTGCGGTAGAACCGACTCCTCTGATACCAATTTGTCACGACCCTTCCTCAGGGCCCATTCCATGACTACCCCAAGCCCTCCTTCCATAGGCCAGGGGCTGGCGACTAGCACCAAAGGCGTAAATCCCGATAACTGGGAAAGCATTGCCTTTATAAAAGTAAACAAATCACCACCAAGTACAAGCGGAAGTAAAACACTAAGTAAAACTAAAACAAGCTATGCTGAATGTAAAGGGGCCAGAAATACAAGCCTAATTGTAAAGTACAAGGAAAAGGATAAAACAGCCGAAAGGTGACAAGCAGCTCCTGGATCGTCCACCAAGGATCCTACCTGAAGGGTAGGTATAGATAGCGCAGCTCCTGGATCATCCACCACAGATCCTACCTGAAGGGTAGATACAGATAGCCTCCACAAAGCTCTCGCCCGTCAACCTCCTCTGAGTGTCATCTCATCGTGAAGTCCACCACCCGATACTGTCTCTTCATGAGATCCACCTCCAGGTATCGTCCAGTCCTCGAACACTCGGCCTCTGTCTGCGATGCCCGTCATCTGCAACCAACACAACGAGGTGCGGGCATAGCCCGTGCAAGGGTGAGTATAATGATACTCAGAAGGGACCCCAAGACCCTCAATGTCTCACTAAATCCAACAAGTATAACCACAAAGAGATCTCAACAGATAACCTCTACCAAGGTATATGCCCATACATATACCCAAGTTATCAAGTAACCCATCTCAATCATGAGGAAACACAAAGATTATGAAATCAACGGATAACCACTACCCAGGTATATGCCCATACATATACCTAAGTTATCAAGTGACCCATCTCAATAATGAGGTAAACACAAAGGTCATAGACTCAGCTCAAACCAGGATTTTCATTATCGAAACCGTAACTACTGAAGAGCCCCGTCTCTGGAGTGTACAGTGGTCCTGTCACGACTCCGAGGTACTACTCACTAACCTAAGACTGCTGAGGTAATCCTCCTGTCGAGTACCGCGGGTCAGCCACCCAAACACAGTAGTGCTTCCCTCCGGGGTATGCCACCCAAACATAGTAGTGCACACACCCTAATAACCTGAAGAGGTACTCTCTGGACGAGTACCGCGGGTCTGCATTGTCACACAGGTAGTTCTCCATCCGCCAAGGGTCTGCACCCAAACAAATTAGTGCTCCGTCCACTGGGCTAGTCGACTCACTCCAAGTCGAGTCGGTCAAGCAGTCGTCAGGTCTCAGCCGGCTACACGGTCTCCGTACTCCGCACGATCGTCTCCGGGAGGGTCCGCTCCACGAGCTACAGGTCGATACTCCAAGTATCTCAAAGTCCTACGAATAAGTATCTCAAAGGACCGCCTCATCATAGAGGTCTCAAAGCAACAGACGGCGCGTCAATCGGATACCTGGTCTGTGAGTTATTAGCCTTTTCATCCTAGGGGCCCGATTGGTTTCGTGTGCGAACCAACCCGTCCGTATCTAAACTGTACCCTGGACTCTCATAGGGTATACTCAAAGGGACCGTTTCTCAACAAGATCACTAACGCCGCTGACGGTTCGTCAAACGGACGTCCAGTCTGAAAGTTATCAGCTTTTCCGTTCCAGGGGCCCGGTTGGATTTCGGGTACAATCCAACCCGGCCATATTCCAACAACGTCCAAACCTCAGGCAAAGTATACCAAAAGTTCCGTCTCATCAAGAGGAATCAAACAAAGTCGACGGAACGTCAATCAGACGTCCGGAGCTCAAGTTATAAGTGTTTCCGCTCCGAGGCCCGGTTGGATTCATGTTCGATCCAACCCAGTCGTACTTCAAATGACACCAGTTGACCAAACCAGTCACACCATTGTGATTCATATGGAAAAACACACGAGATGGACTACCCATTGGTCCCAAACGGATAGCTGGTGAAAAAGTTACATTTCACCGCATCATGCGCGAACCGGACCTCATGGGGCCCGCGCCTCAACCTCGACTTAAATATCCAAAATTGGTCTTGAAACATCCGTCTTAATTCCAGGGTCGCAACCTCGCAGACGGTTCGACATTCCGACACCGTATGAGAGAGATATGTCCGAAACAAGATCTCGTAATAATAATAATATTATTATTCAGTGTTTCATGGGCCCGAGCCATGAACCAAAATTTAGTATTCAACATTAGACTTGAATCGACTGTAATGATGTCAGGATTACATCTCCACTGACGGAAAGCCAATCGGACGTTGCATGCATGAGTTATGGCGGGTCAAAGATTTAATAATATTATTAAATTTATTATTTTCCGAGCGCTTCGGGTACCTGATCCAAAAACCCGAAAAAGACATTCAATATTGGACTCGGAATGTCCGTCTAGAAATCAGGGTTGCACCTCCACAGATGGTTCGTAAAACCGAGGTCGTACGGGGATGTTTCAGACAAAAATGTGTTTTATCATCAAAAGTAATAACAACAATATTTTATTATTATTATAAATTACTTATTTATTTACTATTCCACCTGAATTCATGCCTTGAACACACGCCGAAATGACACTGCCATGTCGTCCCTTCCGTGGGTCGCTGTATCTTTGTTTAAAACCCGAAAATTGTGACAATCACAGATTCGTGATCCTCGGGTCGAGATCTCTGCATCCGTATGCTCAACATAACATTGAGTTTTTAGCACGCTTAATTATTTGGCGATGAATAATGCACAAGAAACGAAACAGAAAGGTTCACGGTCTATGTGCGGATCGATGACCATATTTGTTTGGCCACTGTCGTTGAGATTCAAGAACAAGAGGAATTAACACAGAGATATTTATCATACTTCAAAATTAAACCCCTGCCACAATTCAAGAAGGTTGATCGCTTGAGGAAGGTAGGAGATGCTATCTTTGTTCCGTTGACGTTGCCGCGGGATGACGACGTTGCTTCGTCAACGTCGAGAAGGAAGAAGTCGAGGTTGGCGCCAGCGTTCTTTGCATTCTTCGATGAGGGAAAGAAGCCCTCTCAATCCTCCAATATCCCCTCTCTCAAGACTCTCCCCGCTAGAGATTATGCCAACACCCATAATAATAAAGTATAATTATTTATTAAAGAGTTGGCATAAATATTTCAAGAGAATTTCGAAAACGTGCCAAATAATTAAAAGATTTTTAGTTCATTAATGAAGAGGGTTGGCACATCAAATTGAAGGGGTGTTAAAGGGGGTTGGAGAGACTTATGGGAAGATGAGTGGTTGGGGCTTGTGTGGGCCCCAACTCTCATATATCCACACATGGGAGGATTTAACTTCCTTAGATATAAATTTGTTTTAACAAATTTATTTAAATTTTCTTAACTAAACTCCAAAATTAATAAAACTCAACCTGTTTAAAACGCAACTAT
Source organism: Viscum album (assembly GCA_963277665.1). Classification (NCBI taxonomy): domain Eukaryota; kingdom Viridiplantae; phylum Streptophyta; class Magnoliopsida; order Santalales; family Viscaceae; genus Viscum; species Viscum album. The sequence goes on from OY728158.1 coordinate 1,352,141,785, forward strand.
GGTAAAGGTCCCCTTAAGCAATTTCTGGCGTTGCAAGTTCATCGGTGCCCTCAGATTTCAATTCCGAGCACCGGTTCAAAAGGTAGAAAAACCTGCACGTACGTTTACTGAACATACCCGAAAAAAAGTTCGGAAAATTATTATCAGTCACCCTCGACCCATGCCAGTCCAGGTTAGGCTCTGCCTAAGTAAAAAACACCCCAATGAACCCATCGATACTCTCGGATTTTCAATCTGAGTTACCGTTTAGAAGTTAAGAATTTTACAATAAAATAATTGCCACTTAATTATTTTATTTGCGGCCAAAAACTAACTTTTTCTAGTGGCACATGCCGGAAAAAGTTAGTATCTGCTTAAATAAAACATGCCATCATGATTTCATCTGTGGTTTCGTATTTTTAATTCGAGCTACCGTTTGTGAGTTATAAGAATTTGAAAAATAAAATAATTTATTTAATTATTTTATTTACGGTTAAGCCATTTTTGGGATTTCTCATAGGAGGCCCGTGTCGACTAAACTTAAGTCACTCCTAGGGTAATCCCGCTATCCTGAGTGCAACGGTGCCTTCGGATTTCTGATCCGAGTAACCGTTCAAGAGTTACTCCACTTTTTCAGGAAAACTACTTAAGCGCGTTAATTTAAGCTTAACAAAACTTCGGAAAATTATTCCGGGCACACAGGGCCTCAAAATCAGGTGTCGTCTGAAAACGCGCACTCACAAAATTCCAACGAAATTAAGAAAAGAATTTCCTTGAAATTTCCGAGTCTTTATAATCATCATTTTCACTAGACCTCACTATCCATCAATAAGGGTATAAAGTAATAAAACTGTTTGCTTCATACATAACTATGAAGGAAGTTTTCATAGATCCAACACCACTAGACATTTAATTTGTGCTTCACTGATGATATAGCTACACATTTTATACCATTAGATACCAAATTAAGTTGAAAATTATGGATATCATAAGAAAATTAAAAGTGTCTTTGATCTTTCTAGAGTGTTTCTTTTTCAATTTTCTTGTTATTTTTTACATTCCATGTTGTAAATTTAGTGATTTTAGATGACATGAAGAATATTTTCAGCCTTTATTTTAGTTTTAAGTAATTTATCTTCTTCATGGAAATCTAATTCAATGATTTACATTGTTATCCTTCATACTAGATGAGTTAAAAATAGTACATGCAGTGATCTACGCTATCTTTTTTTAAACTACATATAATTATCACAATATACATCAGTAGACTCGTATGTGAAACCTTATCTTTCTTTCAACTTGTGTTCATGGTAGTAAAACTACAGAATATTCTCTCAAACAAGTAATACCTTCTACAACAAAAAAACATATAAAATGACCTTTCTTTCCACCAATACAATGTATTCATGAGTAAAACCTCTATGATAATAGATAAATTTATAAATATAGTTCATCTATGATATAATTCACTATACATCTCATCAATAATATCTATGAACTTTAATTCTTCTCTATCTTCACCATAATGGTGATTAATCCCTCTAATGTCATTGTTCATGATGTTACTCCTTTCAAGAGGAGACTAGAATATCATGACACTGAGCATTACATTCATCATATAAAATTTTCAATAATGAAAAAAACATATATGAATGGTTTGGAACCATTTATATAGGCTCTTAAACCATTGGTATGGCCTATACCAATGGTTTTATGGATCGTTGGGTGACTTTATGTTGCGATATACCTTTACTAATAGTTTGGATAAATTTCCAGTATAGGTGGTTAAGACCTAAAGTTCTCAAACCCTTGGTATGGGTAATTTCATAAGAAATACCTATACCAATGGATTTGTAAAATCATTGGTATATGTTTTGTGAAAAAATAAATAGTGGTGAGTATTGAACAAATGGCCTATCTCTTATAACTAAAACATTAAGCACTAACATATGACCACTTATTTATATATAATTATATATATATATATATATTATAAATTCTTAGGAAATTAATTTTACCATACATTAATATTCAAAAAAATGGTCTTACCTATACCAATGGTTTTAGAAAACTATTGGTAATGGTTCACATAATTTCTAGGATATATGCAAATGGTTTTGGAAAATCATTAGTATAGGTACCAAAATGAGACCCATATTGATGGCTCTCTAAAATATTTGGTATAGTTGTTGAAAATTATTGAATGCTATATGAATGGTTCTCCAAACCATTGGTATATTTTTCACCTATTCTAATGGTTTATTAAAACTATTGTCATATTCATTCTATACCAATGGTTTTACAAACCGATGATATAGTTTTTTTGGTATAGACCATATTTATAGTAGTTTTTATCAAATAAATATCTATTTGACTACATCCTAATCAGTGAAAGGAAACATAATCATTCCCATGATGTGTCCTATTTTTTTAATTTTTGAAAACACCATTTATAAAAAAAATACCTCAGGATATCTCATTTGAAAATAAATATTTTTTATGTTTATTATATAATACACTCATTTTTAAATCCACTAGTTAAATCAATAAATCGCTTAATCCCCTATTAATTTTATATAGAAAATCTATCTAGTAGATAAATCCAACTCTTATCTATATTTATATCTATAGAATAGATAATACTTGATATATTGGAAGAATACATATTAAAATGAGAATCAAGTAAAATAAATCAACCAAATATAAATATAGATAATATCTACATAATTCAACCAATATATTTGAAGAAAATACATATTATAAAAAAATTGATAAAAATGTATAACAGTTTATTTAAGTTATCATTGAAAATAACCAATTGTTATTATTATGAAATAAACTGCATTATATTTATTCATTATGTATAACAAAAAAAATTATTTATATTTAAATTAATTTTTAAATAAGTAAAAAGTAAAACCATCAAAAACTTCTAAATTTAATTTTCTTCTTGAAATGAAATAATCATCATTCAAATGTTTTAATAACTAAAACCATTATAACACATAAAACCAAATATATCACCAATTTTTTTATTATTATAACTACAAAACTTGCATATATGTTTGATTACAAAAAATATATATAATAAATTTAAAAAACTAAAATAGAGTAGTTTACTTGATAAATATTTTAAAAAATATATATTTGAAAAGGGAAACTGAAAAAACGTATTTTTTATACTAACAAAATATTATGTTTAATATAAATTTTTTTTTGGGCCTCACACACAAAAATATGAATATAGATAATAATATAACCAATAAATTAATTATTATGATATAAAAAATAAAATCTGAAATGTAAAAAATAAATCAACAAAAAATTTCAATATAAAATAAAACAGAAATGCATGAAAATATATTTAATAAATTTTCTAAATTGGATATTGTTTCTATTGAATTAAATAGTTAATTTATTAGAAAAATTATATGTTTCAATTAATTTGATAACATTGAATGCAATAATTAATTAATTTTTTGGAAACTCTAATAAAAAAATTCAATTAAATAATAAATAATAAATAACGTTCAACAGAAATCACCCAAATGTGTTCATATTGTAATATAACTGAATTACTAAAACCCATAAAAATTTAGAATCAATCACCAAGGAGGAGTTCATTAGAAACACAAACTTGGGATTACAACAATTTGTAGGTAATGAGTGTCTATTAGTGTTGGTGGTGTGGGATGTAGTAGTAGGTGTGAAGTATAAGTCAGTGACAATAGTGGCGGTAAGGGATTTGGTTGAGGGGAGACTAGTGATTTGATTGAAGGTTGGAATGTGAGGTCATGGGAAGTGTGTAGCAATGTAGTTTGACACTAATAGAATTGAAAGGTAGAAAGGTTGATGAGTTAATGGGGGATCAAGAGTTAAGGGCTCGTGACTAATTGTTGGAGGGTGGGAATGTGTTGGGAAAGACCAAAAAATCAACAACACCCAAATAAATAAAAAATAAAACCTGTAGCATAAATTAAATTTTTTCCCTTGAACATGCTTGAAAAAAAATTAGATACACAATAGATGTATTGAAATTAAATAATCACCACCAAGGAATTTTTATATTGAAAATCCAAAAAGTAAAAACCATAAGACCTATTACAAAATCTATAGCTATTTTCTCCCATTTCCACATGGAGATCTATAAATATTACAATATACAAGTTGTTCATTGATGCTCTTACTTGACCTATTGATGGGTGAGGAATCACAAGACACCCTCTTCCACTACTATTTGAATTCCATCCCATAAAAATTATTCTATCGATTCTTTATAAATCTCATATATTACCATACAAATAACTCGTCTTGAATGGTGGTTGGAATTAAATAGTTTTTTCTGAGAGATTAGATGAACTACCATATTATCTCTAAAAAGTAACATAGATTTCTCATCTATCTTTCATTCCTCAATGGTATACCCACTATTTATTTTAGAAATTATTGTAAAACATTCAATATAAGATGTATGAGCCTCTTCCACATGATCAACCAATTTAGTAACAAAGGAGAATACAAATAAAGTTACCACATTACCTTGTTCAGCACACTCTAAAAGCGTTTATTTTATGAAAAACATCAGTTGTCACTAATATGAAGCCTTTTTAGACAGTTGATTATATGACTTCCCACTTAATGAATCATCTATGGAGTTCCATTTACCTAGTGTATACATCAAGTTGAAGTCGAAACTTTGATGATATTTCATCTATCTTTATAGCTTTAAATTTAAGTCCCTTTGTGAGAAAATATGTTTAAACATTTTTAATCTGTAAACTCTAGAAATTTCTTACCAAAAATATAGTGATGTAAAGTCTTCAAACCATGGACTATAGTACCTAATTCCAAATCATGTGTTGATTATTATTTTTCTCTCATGTGCCCATAACAGTCATGAACCATAATCAATTACATGCTCTCCTTAACCCAACCTTGATCTCAGTGCATCATAATAATCCACAAAGCCTAGTCTAGACTCTAGAAACATGAGGATACGTGCTGATGTCATCTAAAAATTCTGGGAAATAATTCTATCATTCTTCATTACATTGGAATGGAAATCCTTTCCTTATCATAATCTTCATAAGTGAGTAAAGATGTGAAAAAACATAAGTAAAGAGTTTATAGTACCCCTAAAAGATAATGAAGTTGTGTATCACAATATTTTCCTTTGGTGGATTCAAAGATATAACACCTTCTACTCTTTTAGGATCTAACAAAAAAAATTATAGATGTTATGACCAATGAATCATACTTATTATATCCAGAAATAAAACTCTGAATGTTTTTCATAAAGGAAATTCATCTGAAAATTCCTAATACTATAGATAAGTGTTATTTATGGTCTTCTTCGGTCCTATAATACACCAGAATATCATAAATAAATACCACCATAAAAGTTTCAAGATCCCTCTAAAATATCTGATTCATAAATTCCATAAATATCATTAGTGTATTGGAAAGACAAAAGGGAATAACCAAGAAAATTTGTAGAGGAAGTTAAATTTATTTCTCATTGAACATGCCTAAAAATAATAATATTAACAATAGAAAAAGAAAAATATATGTGTCAAATTAAAAAATCAGGACCATAGATTTTTAACATCGAAATTCAAAAATGAAAAATTGTCGGTCCTGGTCTGGACAACCCAATTCACTAATAATTAATAGTATATGGTGGAGACTTAAAATATGAGAGGAATATAAAAATGTAATATTAAATACAATGAAATCAAGGATGTAAATCAAATACACCCTAAAGGAAGTTCAAAAATTAATAACATCGCTAGAGAAAAAATACAAACTAGATCTAATTGAGAAGATCATAAGTTTTTTTCCCGAATGAAAAAGATGTATAAAATCACTAATATCAGAATAGAGGATGACATAAACAAAATCCAATTTTAATGGAAATATTATAATAGTTTTTTATTTAAAAATTACCAAAACCCCATTCACAAGATATATAAGATAAAATAATAGTCTCATAGTTGAAATTTCCCATTGAAAAATGTAAACCATTAAAAACCATAACTGTAACATCTCTCCCCTCCCCATTGGCTCGAGAAGTGATGGAGGGACAATAAGCCTTAGGTCACATCCCCAAGACACATAAAGATGATAATAAATGTCAATTCCTTCAAGAATATTGGGGAAAGATTTTCCATTAAATATAAAACAACTAGTTAATACCAAACCATAAACATCCAATACAATCTAAATGATACATGAAAAAACCATGTAATAAATAGCCAACAATATTAGAGTGATAATGGAATCAAAATACATCTACCAAAAAAGACCAAAAATATAACTAAACCCAAAGATACCAAAATGGCATTAATACAATCAACTCTAAACCAGCATCAGGCTCCCATTCCACATGACTCACCATGGTATCAATAAGTATCAATAAATAAATTAGGTACCATGCCTTTACCTATGTCCTAATAGATGATATATGAAAATTCACCAAACATCCCAAGCATGGGGTGCATATAATCTCAGTAAGACGTTCCGAAGGACTTCCAAACACATTCCACTATAGAAATACTTTTTATTTAAATTTTATAAAATGGTTTAAGGAAAAATATTTAAGTAGTTCATATCAAATTAATGAGTAGTTTATATCAAAACCATGGGAATTTTATTTCAAAACCATAAAAAATTTCCACATAAATCAATAAACAAGGTCTCAAACCCATTTTCCCTCATTTTTCATCCATATTCTCAAGTTTCCACACACACAAACACACACTCACACATGCATGCTAAATGATAGTTCCATAATCATGAGGGGTATCTCATAAATATACCAAGTCATCTTTAGATGGACAATATCCTTTTTCACTAATGGAACACACCCCATATCTTGAGTCACATCCCATTACCCCATTGGTACACACCCATTTTCAGGGGTTATGTCAAAAGAAATGAATACATGCCAACCATGATAGAAAACTCCATGTCTAACCATTTCACATAAAAATAAATCTTTCATGAAATTTTTTTATCAAACACCATATTTTCATCAAAACCATTCCATCATTCTAAAATTATAAACAATGAATTTTCCAAAATTCATCCAAATTCCCAAAATTTCAAAAGCCATAACCAAACAGGGTATTCATCAAGAATACCACAAGTATTTAAAAAAATTGAAGAAAATAATTTAATAAGAACAAATAATTCAGGTTATAGAATGATGAAAACGAGAGAGAATACACCCACCTATCAATGATTGTAGAAAACAAATAACAACATGAAGATCATGTATATCTGTGCTCACCACACCTTCCCTTAAAATTTTCCAACAAGATCTCATAATGATCTTTAATAATGATTTTATATCTATTCATGGTGGCCTAGATATCATAATCTGGATAAGATAAAATGAGAGGATCTATAAAGGGGGGGGGGGAGAGAGAGAGAGACCATGACTTACCAGTGAATCCAGATATACAATGCACTTATTCAACAAAAGATCACCTAGGATCAAAGGAAATTGAAAAAATATCCTTAGGAGGGAGGGGAGTTTGAGACACTGTAAGAATAGGGGATCAATGAATTATTCAAGGACTTAAACCATGTTAAAATTAGTTTTTTGGATTTTTTAATTCACAATGCAAGTTTAGGCCACATGGTTTGGAAAACCATGTGCCAAATGTGTTGTGATAATGTCTAAATCAAACCCCTTGCATATTTTTCCAACACAATTAGATAAATTGTACACCAACATTGATTTTTTCCTCTATTTCACTTTTCTCAGATTACCCTAGGCACTCGTATGGTTTGGAAAAACCATACGCCAACCATGTACTTTCCCAGGGACTCTCAGTAAAAGTTTTATGATTTTTTGGTGATGTTGTACACTTTCCACAAATTGTGCTCAAAGTGTGAACCACAAATAACACTCCCAAAACCATACATAAAATCTTATAACATAACCTAAGTCTTTCATAAGATCAAATTTAATAAAAATGGTCATTTACGGTTTAGACAACCCATGCTCCAACCATACGCCTACCTTGTGACTCCCAGAAAAAGTTACATAGTTTCCTGGAGATGTTTCATGGTTTTTACTACTATTTCTAAACTATGTACCTCCAAAAACACTCCAAAAAATTTTATAAAATACATTAAATTAACTTGTGTCATATATAATCTCAAATTACATGAAACAATGGTAAAGTACCTAAAAATTTGGGTGCTAACTTCTATCCACTATTGGTCTTTCCATCATCATAAAGTAGAAACTCGGTGTCATCTTAGAAGACTTTTGGCCACTACTCTAACATTTCCTTTTCAAACTCCCATGTTTCTTCCTGAATCTAACCATGTTTTTACCAGACTTAACTAAACCAATGATTTTTCCATTCAAGATATTCTCATTCCTATCTAAAATCTATACCAGAACCAGAATCAACATAGCATCCAGTTCCATATCAACATGGTCCTACTGAATCAGAAAGTTAGAATCAGTTTGGTACTTATTTAATTAAGATACCTAAAAGACATTATGCGTTTATATAAAACTTTGTGATAAAGTCAATAGATAAGTCATATTACCTATAGGTTTCATTATCTCAAATGGACCAATGTACCAAGGAAAAAACATTCCTTGTTTACCAAAATGATGATAGCCCTGGCCTTGGAGATATTCTCAAGAACATATGATCACACACCTCAACCAACAACAGTCAATGATGGAAATATGAATATTATTTATGACAAATCTAAGTCACCATCATGAGTTTTTCAATTAAATATATATTATCTATTGTATCTAGAACAAGACCAGGACCAATAAGTGAAGTCTTACCTTTTTCCACCCAATAAAATGGATAGTGATAAAGAAATTCATAAAATGATTCAAAAGGATCCTTATGTATCAAGAATTGATTAGTATTATATTATGAGTACTCCGGTAATGGTATATTCTCTTCCCACGAGCCTCTAAAATCCAACACACAATCACTAAGCATGTCTTCCAATGTTTGGATCTTTCTCTCAGATTTTTCTTCCGTTGGAGGGTGATAAGTTGTACACATAGTTAATTGGGTTCCAGGGGCTTGCTATAAGTATTCCCATAAAAGATATGTAAACCTAGGGTCTCGTTCATATAAAATTAACACTGGTATATTGTGAAACTTTATAACTTATTAGATGTAGATTTTGGACAAGTCTTCTACTTTATTGGATTTAAGAACTGGGATGAATTGGGCCAACTTCATCAATCGATCCACAATCACCCATACAAAATCATGTTTTTGGTTTGTTTTAGATATACATATCACAAAATACAAGTTATCTTATTTAATTTTATTATAGGTATCGATAAATATTGAAACATTACAGTTGGTCATTGACTCTCTTCCTTGAAATATTGATAGGTGAGGCATCTCGAGACACACTCTAACACTGCTCATTTCATGCCAACACATAAAAACTATGCCCTCAACGCTTTATACATATTTCATATTCTGGGATTAATAACACAACTCAAATATTAGTAGGAATTAATAATTTATTCCTTGTCGATAAGAAGAACTACCATCTGATCTCAAAACTACCACATAGATTTTTCATCTATCTTCCATCCATAAATGTTATCCCCACCATTGAGTTTTTTAATTATGGTAACACTTATTGGATCATTTGTATGAGCCTCTTTCACATGATAAACCAAATCAGGAAAAAGTGAAAATGAAAATAAAGTTACAATGTTACCTTTTTTAGTACACCCAAGATGCATAGCAACTATGACTGACATCTGCTTCCACTGATCTGAATCCTTTTTATCCAGTTGATTAAATGATTTCCTAATTAATTAATCATCTAAAAAGTTCCCTTTATCATATTTATACATCAAGGTTAATTTGAGTATTTGAAGATATTCCGTTCACCATTGTTACCTTAAATTTAAGTCCATTTGTGAGAAAATGTGTTTGACACTTTTTTGATCAGTAAACACAATAAATTTCTTACCAAAAAAGACAGTGATGCCAAGCATTCAAAAAATTTAATACAATAGATAATTCCAAATAATGTGGTGGATAGTTTTTCTCATGAACTCACAACTGTCATAAGTCATAAACCACTATATGATCTTCTTTCATGAGAACACAACCCAACCAAGATCTCGATGCATCATAATAAACCACAAATCTCTATCCAGACTCTAGAAATGTGAGGATTTGTGTTGATGTTATCCAAACCTTAAGTTAATGGAAAGACTTTTTGCATTAATCATTCAATTGTAATGGAAATAATTTCATTTCCAAATCTATCATAGGTGATGAAAGATGTGAAATATCAGGAACCAAGTGTCTATAGTATTAATATAAGACAAGGAAATAGTGTATCTCAAATATTTTCTTTGATGGTTTCCAAGAGATAACAGAATCTATCCTTTTAGGATCTACATAAATTCATTTTTTTTGGGATTACATGACCAAGAAATCATACTTATTAAATCCATAAATCACACTTTGAAATCTACACATAATGTCACTACTCCTTCAAAATTCCCAACACTATAGTTAAGTGTTCCTCATGATCATATTTAGTCCTAGAATACACAAAAATATCATCATTGAACACCACCACAAAAGAGTTGAGATGCCTCTGAAATATCTAATTCATCAATGCCATAAATACTAATAGTTCATTTATAAGACCAAAGGTCATAACCACATACTCATAATGGTCATATATTATCTTAATTTCTATCTTCAGAATATCCTACTTCTAAACTAACAAATGGTGACATCTCGATCGTAAGTTGATTTTAGAGAACCTCAAGCCTCCCCTCAATTGATCAAACAGATCATTGATTATTGTTAGTGTATACCAATAATTTATTATAACTCTATTAAGGTTTTTATGATACAGAAAAAGTCTAAGAGTAACATCTGCCTACTTTTCAAATAGAACTAGTGCAGACCAAGGAGTTGTGCTTGATCAAATTAACCCTTTAATTTCAAATTCTTCCAACTATACTTTTAATTCCATCAATTTTGTCAGTGTCATCCTATATAATGGAATGGAAATAGGATTGGTCCCCAATTAGAGATCAATAATAAACTCCTATTCTATTTTAGCTGGAAACCCTAATATATTATCAAGAAATGCATCACCAATATGGTCAACTATAGTTGGAAAATATTTATTTTTGATCTCATCCATAGATGATAACATCACAACTTTCAAATGATAAGAGATAGTTCCAAGCATTGTTACCAAAGATCTTTATTTGCTTGTATCTACTATCCAATATTCTATAAATATATGTTTGACACCATCTAAGGATAAGAAAATAACTTGATGCATAAAAAGTTTTATATGGGATTTGGATGTCATCAACCAATACATTCCAAAAATCAAGTCATAGATGTCCATCTCAAGGATAGAGATGTCCCATACCAATTCTACCACATTCATATTCATCATACAAGTTTAACACTTAAAAGCTCAAAAATATTGTTGGTTGAGAGGAGTTTTCTATTTTAAAATAGAATCCATCATCTCAAAACATAAACTCATAAGATCAATAATACAAGAAACAATAAATTTGTGTGTTGTACTCATATCAAACAAGAAATACATATGGTAAAATTTAAAATAATCGTACCCCGCATTGTTGAAGGATTATATTGATCATCCATGATTACTTGAGAAGACCCATACAATTTCTTACTCACTTTTCATTTATCTTTTATCCCCTGATGATATTTCTTATACTTAAGAGTCTTGGTATTCCGATAATCACAGTTATTTTATTAGTTCTGAGGATGGGGTTTATTCTAGTATGATCGCCCCATTGAATCATAAGCCATCTGACACATGAGATGCATTTCCATCACCGTATCATAGAGAAATGTTCCAATAGCACTGAATATGTCCCATATTGTTAAATTGATGGCATTATCTATGTGGTTTCATACAATTTCTCTTGATTTTATCAAAATATACACATTGGAAACATCTCTGCTTACATTGGGGTTGATGAGGGAAATTAACTGATCATGTGGTCTAGTATTTTGGATGCAACACCACCTAGAAAATAGGTGTCCATCCTCCATCTATTTCTAGTATTGGAGTTCCCACATGTTACCCTGGAGATAAACATTCTCTCTCCTACTATATTTCTTGAGATATCACTTTCTTCCACAGTCTATCTATTGACCATATCCATGTATTCTATAATACAAATATCAATAATTCTTGATCGAATTTATGATCACAGCCCATACTTAAAAAAGCGTTCCTTCAAGGATTCACTTGTAGAAAATTTTGGGGAAACATAGAATAAATTTATAAATTTATCTACATACCCTATTAATAAAAGATTCTCTTGAATTAGTCTAGATAAATCTAACATTATAGCAATCTGAATGGTGGGAGTATAAAAAATGTTTCTGGATAATTCCTCGAAATCATCCCATGAAATTTCTTAGTCCACGTTAGTCGTAAGAACTAAATCCCACCATTGGAATGCTAGATCCTTGAGCATGTGTGTTTCCAACTTAACTTTATGCTCATCTTCTCTTCCTAATAATTTAAAAATTCAGTTCATCCTATTCAACCATATTTCTACTTTCTTGGGCTTAGAACCCCCCTCCCCCACCCCAAAGATGGGTGGATTCTTCTTTGGTAAAATAATTGAATGGTATGCTTGTTAGGTTTCATCATTCTGATTACCTCTTTATATATATTGGAAACCCTAAATGATTCTTTGGATCAACTGTAGGTTTACTTGTGTCTCAGGTGAGAACATATTCTTCGTAGCCTCTTCTGGTTGATTCCTATGATGTCTAATCAATGTCATTCTCTATAACCAAAACAAAATTAAATTTAATCTAACACACTAGATATTGAAGGCTTAGAAATTAAAATTTACCATATCAACAAATACCACAACCATCATTTTAAAAATCCAACCATTGTTACCATTTTTAAAAGTTTTCAAAAATCAATACCTTTCACTATTTTAAGAAATAATTTAACCTGAAAATGGATGATGTGGTCCTAATGGGAAGTCTGACTACTAATTCATGATATGAAATTCTCATCGGCTAAACCCAAAACAATATGGTGAAAACACACCTTGAAGTGTTTTAAAACACTTATATACCAAAATTATTTATTAACATGAAGTTCATCATAAAAATTTTAGTTTCATATTTTTATGATATACATTTCATGTTGCAACAATTTTATCACCTTACTACCAACCCAAAATAAAAAAGTCAGACGGAATTAAAATGATATCATTTATAACTCATGGTCTAAAAAACTAATATTATTTCCAACTCAAGTACTGAACAAAGATGATACCATTTCAAACATCCCTCCCCTTCTCATTGGCTTTACAAGTGATAGGGTGTAACTAGACCATAGCTGAAATCCCTAAGACACTAATGGCTGGAAACAAATATCAAGGGATTCAATAACATAAGGTGATTATTTTACCATAAAGATAAAAAAATAAGTTAACACTGAACCATAAACATCCAATACAGTCAATATTATGCATGAAAAAAACTAAGTAATTTCAAATAAAAATAAAAAACAACAATATAATAGTTCCAATTGAAAAAAACATAATAGAAAAGACCATAATAAAACTAAACCCAAAGAAACCAAATTAACATAAATATAATCATCTCTCACCCAAATCCATGATCCAACTCTACATGCCACACCATAGTATTGGGAAGAATCACTAGAGAAATGAGATATCATGAATTTTCATATGTCATGTTAGATAACATCTGAAAATTAACTAATGTTCCCATGAAGGGGGTGGGTATAAACTCATTAGGATTTCCCCCAAAGACTTCCCAACTCACTCAACTAGGAAAAAAAATTTATCACATTTTATATAAAATGGTTTAACAAAAATAATTTATGTAGTTAATATCAAATCTAAGATCATTTTATATCAAAACCATGATCATTTTATATCAAATCCATAAGCAATTTCCATGGAAAGCAATAAACAAGGTATAAAAACCATTTCTCTCATTTGGAATCCTCATTACCATGTTTCCACACACACACACATGTATTCTAAGTGATAGTTCCAAACTCATGATTGGTATCTTGTCCAGCCACCAAGTCATCACTAGATGACCAATCTCATTATTCCCCAATAGTGCATACCCCTTCTCATGGGTCATGTCCCAATACCCTATTTATACAAATCCCTTTTATAGGGTCATGTCAAAATAAATGAACTCATACATACCATTTATTCCAAACTCCAAGTCAAAAAAATTCACATAAAACTCAATATTTCTTGAAAACATTTTATAAAACACCTTATTTTCATCAAAACGATTCCATCATTTTAGAACCATATTTTTTAAATTATAAAAAAGGTGTTTTCTGAAATCCATCCAAATTTAAAAAGATTATTGAGCTATAAAAAACAGTGATTATATCAATAAAAACACAAGTATTTCCCAAATATTTCATGAAAATCATTTAATCAAAACTAATAACTCATATTTTAGAATAATAATATGAGAGAAAAGCCACGTAGCACCCAACGATTGGAGAAAACAGAGAACGGAACTTAGATCTTCTAGATCTGGGATCACATCAACTTCCCTTTAAAATATTCAATAAGATCTCATCAAGATTTTCAAAGAGTAATATTGGTCTATCCATGGAATACTATATCCCATTATCTAGGAGAGAGAAAATGAGAGGATCTATGTAGAGAGATAGATAGATAAACCATGACTTATTAGTGATTTAATATCTCCAATATACTTTTAATCAAAAAATAATCATTCTAGATCAAAGGAAGTTTCCAAAAAAGCCTTGGAAGGGAGGGGAGTTCAACACCCTAGAATAATAGGGGGAGAATATGGGTTTTGAGGCCCTGAACTGGGTTTAAATAAATTTTTTATATTAATTAATTATTGTTTCATGGTTAAGCTACACAGTTTGGAAAATTGTGTGCCAACCCTATGGTTTTAATACCTCAATCCAACCCCTCGCATTGTTTCTTCACATGGTTAGATAAATCATCTCCCAACTATGATTTTCCCTCTATTTAAAATTTCACTATTTACCCTAGGCACTCATATGGTTTGGCCAATTCATGAACCAATCGTTCACCTACCCAGTAACTCAAAAACAAGTTACACAGTTCCCTAGATATGTTGCACGGTTTCTACTAATTGTGCTCAAACCATGCACCCCCAAAAACACTCCAAAACCTTCCAAAAACCCACCATTACATAACATGATTCTTGAATAATCTCAAATTATTTAAAATAAGGGTCGGGTACCTAATTCTTGGTCTGCTACAATAACCCACTTTATCTCTTCTTCTTTTTTTTTGTTTTTTTAGTTCGGCACATGAATCCCCATTTTATGAGGACTCTAGTAAACTAACCCTTCAACTCAAGTGGGTATCATTATCAATCTTGTAATCAGTAGTCAAGTTTAAAATTTACCTTTCTTTAAAATCATGGTTAACATGTTAGACTCATTATTATCCATGAATATTCTTGAGCTCAAATTGTCTATAATTAATTACATCTCAGATCCAATGATACCAAACATAGATATTTTTTGATATCTAGTAAAAAGTAGGGTTATTTCCCAAAAAATATAACACTATGACTATCATAAAATAAAGAATACCATTCCTAATTGAAATTGTTCTTGTGAATAAAATTATTCATTCAAAATAATTCTTTTCATGCCTCTATATCTTCAATAAACTTGGACTCAATAAAATAAAAAAAATGCATATCTACAATATAGATTTCCAAGATATTGATCCCCAAAAAAAGTGTTCAAATAGTCTGAAGTTGAATTTCTTGAATATGTATCTTCTTCCATATCTGAATCTATAAAGCCAAAAATATCAAGTTTTCCACTACCAAAACAAAATTTCTGAATATATTTTCATTGAATATATTAAAAAATAATCTGTAATGTTCTCTACCTTAATTTTATATAAAAACAAATACCACCAAAATTACATGAGTTATATCAAGTCTAGAACATACCATTATATACATTAGACAGTCAATAGCATATGGATGGGGTATGTGCTACATCTCCCCTCTCCCCACATTAGTAGAAGGTAACTGATAAGAACCGAGACTAAAATGCAGAGAGATAGGAAAACTAAATCCATTTTATTTTTCTATAAAAAATATCTAAAGAACTTTATCAATGTATAACTTCTAATATAACGATGGATTCTTAGCCTTTCTGTCATGGGAGATCGCCTTTCCAAGAATATGATGTGTTTTCACCAAGTATTTCATCAAAAAAATTGAAAGTAATCCTCAATCAATCAATTATAGAAACATCATGGCCAAAAATTACCATATCATAAACATAACCCAACAATATAATAAAATCAACCTCATCAAATCCCAAAATAGAAACACCATGATCAAAAAAGGTCTTCCAAAACCCTATTAAAAATTGATAGAATCAAATTTCTTATACCACTACCTTAGATCTTTCTTCAAACCATATAATATTTTCTTCAACCTGTAGACATAATCCACTCTAATTTTTTTAATAAAACGTTTTGTATTCTCTAAATAAATCTCATCTATTATACTATTTTGAAGGAAGACAATTTTCACATCCATTTGTTAAATCTATATATCAAAACTAGAATCTAAACCAAGAATAACTTATATATGAGACATTTTGAAAACATATAAGAATTTTTTCTAAATAAATACATTTCTTCTAACTGAATCCTTTAACAAATAAATTTTCTTTATATCATGGAATATAATGGGGTTATTCATTTTTTTTATCTAATAAATCCTACGCTTTTTCAAATCTCTCTTAACCTTATGTAACTTCACCATCTCACAAGTATTTTCTTCATGGAAGGATCTCATCTCATCTCATCATTCATTACAAGGAACCATTTATCATTCTGATTACTTTTCAATTCCTCGTGAAAATATTATGGTTGTCTAACTTCAGTGGGGATCAAATACTCATCAGGTAAATACTAATTAAGGGTAGTAAGATATTGAAATGATCTCTAGAGTGGATCTATGGGTATAATAATAACCACTATAATTATATCATCAGGACCAATTGGGGAATCATATACATCAACTCTAACCTATTCACCCTGAATATCATTACACACATTAATATGTTCATCATAATCAACAATAAAAGGTGAATGTGAATAATAAATTGGATCTAGTTTGAAAAATCCATCAGAATTTTGAGAAGTTGTTTTTTCTCCCATATAAATATATGACATAGTATGATCCTCCATAAATACTTCATCATGAAGTTACATTAAAAAATAATCACAAAACATCTACACAAACTCATCATGTACATAAGTAATAAAAATGCATTGGCACGTCTTACCACCAAACATGAATATCTCATCTCTAGAAAGGTGAACAAATGACTTAAAAATAAAAACACACAGTTGATCATACTTTATATATTTACCACCCCAAAAGCAGTCAGGATTATCTATCTGAAAAACAAAAGTGGGTGATAAATTGATATTATATACCATAAAAAATAAATTCTCACCTAAAAAATGTTTAGCCAACTTTGATTCAAAAAGTAATCACTAAACTCTTTCAATCAAAGTTTAGTTCATTTTATTAGCTACAAAATTTAGTTTAGGTGTCTTATGAAATATATTATGATGTAAAATACATGTATACCTATATTACTCATCAAAAGGACCATAGTACTCACCCCTATTATCACTTCAAACACATTCCAACATTTTACTAGTTTTTCGCTCAATGAAATCTTGGAATTTCTTAAAATCACTGAGAACCATCCTTTTGGAATTCAAAACATAAAACCAAATGTTGCATGAATAATCATTAACAACAATAAAAAAATAAATACTTCCACTAAAATTTTTAGAATTTAAAGGACCAAAAACCTCATAAAGTACCAACTAATGTATCTGTGACTTTATGTGTATAAGATGATTGTTGAAACTAACTCTCTTTTATTTATTGAAAACTCAGTGATTGCACATATCCAATTTGAAACTCTTAAAACATGGAAGAAAATTCATCTTTTACAAAAAACAAAGTCCATTATCATAGATGGTATGGATCATCTTATGCCATAATTTGGCAGAACAAATTCATTCAACAACATAATAAATATCACAAGAAATAGAATCTGTGGTCTAGTAAAAACCCAATATCTTTTTTCCTGGAGCCAATATTAAGGAACCTTTGAAAGCATTCATTTTACATATTCAAAAGTACTAAAAAACCCACCATCATAAAGAGTAATATTATAAATTTTATTTATAAAAACCTCAAGTTCATGTCAAACATTATATAAAAACAACTTACTTCATGTACTGGTCTCTAAAAAAAATTGACCTCAAACATATAGAATCAATATGACCATCATTTTCTGTAACTACTATAGATAAGGATTTTATCAATACTATAAATGGATTTTATCATAACAAAAAAAGTGATGATGTTGTAAGTTTCTTTCAAATCCATCCACTTTTATCATTGTTGTTTTTAGCACTGATATATTAATCTTTTACCAGTGCTAAAAATGAGAAAATAAAACTGGGGTTTATCATTGCTCAAAAAATATTTTTCAATGCTTCTCGCCCATGAACCCAATATTTATATGAATTTTTCCATTCCCTTCACTTAATCACTCATGACATTCACCACTCACTCTTCTTCCTGCCTATGCCTACCATTATCATTGCTAACCCTTACCCACCGCTCAACCACCCACACATGTTGGTGTCTGAATTCAAACTTGAGACCTCTACATTCCTTATCATCTTATTTTACCACTACTCTGTATTGATTTCTTCTATATTTTATGATAGATCAATTTATTTATATATATTTAGAAACAAATTTTTTATTCATATATTTATATAATCAATTTAAATTATATTTGAAAAATATGTTTCTGTGTGTGTTTATATATACACACACACATATGTGTTAGTCAATATATATAAATATATATTTTTATTTATTTACATATAATATATATTAATATTTATTTACATATATTAGAATACATACATAAATATATATGTGTTTATTAATATAGAAACATGCATACATTTATATATAAACATTTCTATATGTATATACATATGCATGTATTTTTATTTTAAATAAAATGGATAATTATTTTCTATTCACATATGGTTTATATATTTAAAAATATAATTTACATGTAAATATGTTTAAATACTTACGAATACAATTAATTTTTTATGTGTTAATTTATAAACATATATTTATATATGTATATGTTTAGTTATAAACCACACTAAAATATTAATGATAAAAGAAACATCATAATATCTATATGAATGTAATCCCTAATAATAAAATCAGTCTCCACTGAAAAAATACAAAAATAGCCTCTTAAACAAAGATGAAATTATATCGAATGTCCAAAAATTATGGTATCCCAGTAAAACACAAAGTTTTGGAATCCTTTCAGACATTTTTTGGATAATAAAAACTAGTGATCCATGTTTTAATGAACCTAAATGATTTAGATCTCTATAAAAACTTATATTTGACAACTCATGGTGCCCAAATAGACACATGGATGAAATTTTAGTGTCTTTAGAAGTTCAATTCATGTTTTCAACTTATCTTAAGAGATTATTTAAATTATTAATTTTTTTCTATCAAAAAAATGTTATTAAATGTCTATTATGAAATACTAATTAGTGAATTTTTAATTATTTTATAAACCAGTTTTCATAAAGTGTCATGAATTGTCCCAATGGGTCTTGTGTCACGACTCCACAATCTTACATCCAATAGGTTGGGGGATGGGGAATAGCATCTAGTAGGCATATCACTAACATGGGAGGCAATACATGAGTACGAGTACACACGCACACATCTCTAAGCCCACAAAATGTTGAAATGTAAAAAAAACTAAACAATTGTGCATGAATACATCTATATCCCATATGAATAGTATTACAGGAAGTAAAAGAATGTAGATGAGGTCAAATACAATCCCACTACAATGATTCTAAAATACAATTCCAACCTAAAATTAAATTACGAGGACTACTGTCAGAAAGCAATAGGAACACACCTCTTTTTGTTTAGTACAACTAAGCATTGTCTGGTCCTAGTCCACCTAGGAATCTATAAAAATTTTGATGTTCTACACAAGACATGACACATGTGGGCATAACCCATGGAGGGGTCAGTATAACCATACTCTGTTAGACACCCTAAAACCAAAAAACAAAAAAAAAGGGAACATAGTCAACTCAACATAGATATTTGTCTATAACACATATAATAAGAATATCTATATATACTCAAAAATAACACATAGTATAGAGTTAAGTTAAAACCAAAGTATATCAGCCTAGGATTCTAGCTCTAATAGTCCAAAAAACACTTATCCCAGAGAACACACTCCTGAGTCTGATAGCACTGTTGATGTATATTTGATAGGTACTTCTCATCGAGTCTCTTCATAAGAAAGAACACACTGATAGTCTAAAGAGAATATGTTACATATATGAGGAACACTACTAAGTCCATGGGGTGATACCAACAACTCAATATAGATTAACCCATTAATTATATGATAAATTCCTGCATAGTGTTGGTCAAAACGATACCAAGAACTCCACTTAGGGCACAAAGATGAATATAGGATCTTACTTAGGGCCTCTTAGAGGGATTATAACTATGCTATTGAGGAAGTCCTGCTAAAGGGAACATTATCCTAGGATTAGGAAATTATTCCATACCAACTTTTAGGGAAAGGAAAAGGATAATGAACCATAATGAATATTTTCCCAGATATGGAGGAGAAGAGATCAAATCGATGTATAATAAATTATATGACATGTATTAAGGTTCATACGATGTGTCGCTTGACCCCAAGTCCTACCCATGTAAATGGAATATTTCATAAAATCATATTTGTGTAGTAATACACACTATGTAGGCTTCCCATATACTCTACCCATGTTGCAGTACACGGCTCATCCAGTGTACTTGGTATACCCTTGTCCATCTGTGGGACTACATGTCATGTAGGAAACCCATTTACTCCACCCTGTGTCCATGTACTCTCCAAAGTGCATGCTTATTCATTAGGTAGGGACCACACACTATGTGATAGGTGTCACAGTCCATGTGATTCTAAACTATCCCCCGAAACCCTAGAGGACGCTCAGGGGGATCCATACACTATGTAATCCCAGATTACATGTCGTATAGATGGGGTTTTTCTAGAAACCCTAGTTCTTCCTCTTTGAATACCAAACGATGATCCAGACTTTGATCTGGTAGTCTCCTTGTTGAAAAACTATAGATAGAGCCTCATCGAGTCATTCATTCACTGAATCAAAAATATTTTTCCCTTCAATCCACTCAGAAAACATGATCACCATCGTTCCTCATTGCACGCCGAAGAAAACAAAATCGGGTACTAACCAGCATCTAATTCATCGTCTCTTCCATCGTATCACCAAGATCATGTAGTGCCAATCCCAAATCTATGATATTGCATTTTTTCACTAAGAAATAGGTGTTCAATGATAAATCAATTAGGATAAGTTGAGTCATGGTCCAAACGAAGGGCGTCTGCGATGAACAACGAAGAGAGGGAGAAAATAACAAGAACAATCATGAGGAACAGACATCAATTGATGTTCTTTTGGATCTATGTTCCTTGTTTCTAGAAAAAAAATGAAATAGAAAAAATTATAAAGAAATTCTCCCTTCAAAACCACACAAAATAATGCATCCCACAAGACGATCAAACTGTGGATCAATATGCTCGTTGATTGGTCAGCGTTCATCATAGAAATAAATAACTGGGAAGAAATCAAAATAAAACACATGTCTAACCTTGATTTGGATTGATCTATCATGAATAATGATGTGGTGTTGTTGTCATTGGAAATATCCATCAAATCTGAGGTGCGTCGATCATCAATTCAAAATTTCGTTGCCAATCACCTGAGAGAATTCTCTGGCCATCTCTCCAAGGGAAATCCAATAGTTCCATATTTATGAGGATATAATTGAAAATATAATATTATGATATATTGAATGATCATGTAATAAATGTGTCAATTAAACAAATTAAAATAATGTTATTAAATTATTTTATTCATTTCTATGCCCACTGTGACTTTTCCACAAACGACATGCCTCGATTAATTTTAAGTCACTTCTACGGTAAAACTCACATTCTAAACTCAATAGTATCCTCGAATTTATGATTCAATCATTTTTTTATAAGTTATTCCAATTTTTTAGGAAAAATAAATGTGTGTGAAATTTAATATATTTAATATATTTCAAAATTTATTTCAGGCACCACGGGCTTAAGAATCACATGTCTTCTTAGAACTTGGTCTCAAAAATAATATATATAATATTCAAAAATAATACAAAAAAATATAAGACATTAAATTATCCACACCTTGGGGCTTTACATCCATGAAAATCCAAAAAATGATCTACTAAAAAAGACGTGTGTAATGAGCACGAATCTGAGCCTCCTCCTCCCATGTGTTCTCTTATAGATTCTCGTTCTACCACTTGACATGAACTAAAGGAATCAATCACCCATGAAGGATCCTATCATATAGATCCTAGATCTATATCAGGTACTCCAAAATGGTAGCTCCATCCCTGATTTCCATCTCACCATAACATGAAATCGGTCTTACACTTACCTCCTTAGCTACAAGATGTGGAAGACGTTGTGTACCCGCTCTAACTACAAAGGTAGAGCTAAGCAGTATGCCATCTCACCAAATCTACCCAATATTTAGAAAGGGCTGATGGACCTCAGAGATGGATCATCACCTCAGCCAAATCTCTATAATCCATGTTGAGGTGGAACCCATAGAAACACATGGTCTCCTTTCCCAAACTCCAAAGTCCTCCTTCACTTCTCATCATAAGACTTATAATGGCTATGTGTAATATTCGTTTTCTCCTGGATGATTTTCACCTTCTTTGTTGTACCTCACACCAACTTCAGGCCCATAAGAATTGACTCTCTTGGGTCATTCCAGTAAAGTGGTGACCTATAGGTTCTCCCATACAAAGCCTCAAATGGGGCCATAATGATAGTGGAATGGTAGTTTTTATTGTATAGAAACTTCACTAGTGGTATTTGATCCTCCCAGCTACGGCCAAAGTCCAACATGAAATCTTGCAATATGTCATCCAGAACCTGAATGGTCCACTCATTTTGGTCATCGGTTTGGGGGAGAAACATTTTGCTCAAGAATAACTGGGTCTCAAACACCTCCTATAATCCCTTCCACAATCGGAATGTAAAGCGAACATCATGATCAGAAACAATCGTTGATGGAACCCCAGGGAGTTGTACTATCTTCTAAATATAGAGGCATCCCAAGATATCTATCAAACTCTCCTCTCTTATAGATAGGAAGTGGGATGACTTGGTGAGTCATTCTATGATCACCTAGATGGGATAATGTCCCCTAGTAGTATGTGTTAATACAATCACGAATTCTATATATATCTTATCCCACTTCCAATTTAGAACCTCAAGGGGTTAAGATAAGCATGATGAAACTTGGTGCTCATATATCACATGAATATAAGTTAGGGATCGAGATAGAAACTCTGAAACTCCTTACATCATCTTGGACACCAAAACTGGGGTCAAAGGTACTGGTATATCTTTTCAATACCTAGATTTACCACCAAGGGATACATATGAAACATTCTAAAAACCTCCTCCTATAACATCACTGGTACCATCATGCATCCTCTGAAAAGAACAATGTACTTCCCACATTTATAAAATCTAGTAGGATCATGCCATGTGGATATCTGAGTTTGTAAGGTCTCGTCATCGGTATCCCCAAGATGTGACTCCCTTACTCACTACAAGAGCAGAGGGGTAACAACCATTGACTGGAGATAAGCTGCTCCATCTCTATCTACAAAGGATAACTGCAATGAGCCGAACTGCTCTAACGCCTCATTCAGTGGCTTTGAACAATATATCATGCTGATAGAATATGATGCTATGTTGCACTTCCCAATAGTATAGATAATATTGAAGTTATAGTCCTGGAGGAACACTAGCCATCACCTCTATCTCTAGTTGATATCCTTTTGAGAGAATATATATTTGAGACTCTTATGATCATAATAGATGATAAACTACTCACCCATTAGGTATTGTCTCCACATCTACAAATAAAAAACTACTAATACTAACTCAAGATCATGGGTCTTTTAGTTATTCTCATATATTCTCAACTTGAGAGGACCATAGACAAGAATCGTTTTCCTATGTATTAGAACACGACCAAGACTGGTCCCTGATGAATCAAAAAACACTATGTACTCAACACCCACCTATGGAAATCTCAATATGGGAGTGCTCATCAAACTCAACCTCAATTTATAGAAAGTGTGTAGGAAATTCTCTTTCCACATGAAATGATTCCCCTTTAAATTAAAAGATTTCATGGGTGTTGATACCATATAGAAATCAGATATGAATCTTTAGTAATAGTAATCTAACCCAAAGAAGATCTGCACCTCCATCACACTCTTTGGTAGCTCCCAAGATAACACTGCCTTGACCTTGGTTGTGTCCACTACCACTCCATTCGCTGAGACAACATTTCCCAGAAAGTTGAATTCCTGAATCCATAACTAGTAATTCGAGTGCTTTTTGTAATGATAGTTCACTTGGAGTACATATAGAATTATCCTCAAATATCTCATGTGATCCTCCTCAGAAAACCAGTACACGAGGATATCATTGATGAATACTACCATGAACCGATCTAAGAAAGTCTATAATATCTTGTTCATAAGTCCCATGAACACTTTTGGGCAATTTTTCACAACAAAGGTCATCACCAAGTACTCACAATTACTGTAGCGATATTTGAATTTATTCTTTAGTATATCCTTGTCCCACACTCGCAGCTGGTGATATCCTGACCTGAGGAAAACCTTCGAGAACCATCAATCCCCTCTAAAATTATCAAATAGGCCATATATCCTTGGTATTGAATAATTTTTCTTCACATTCACCTGGTTCAATCACCAATAGTCCACACACAACCTCAAGCTCCCATATACCTTCTTGTCAAACAAAACAGGGGATACGCATGGTGAAACACTAGGTCTAACAAATCCCTTCCTCTAAAAGTCCTCCAACTGCACCCCAAGATCATGAATTTTGGTATGATCCATCTGATATGCTGGTGAATATATCGGTGTCATCCTAGGATGTAGATCAATGTAGAAGTATATCTCTCGGTGGGGAGGTAAACTTGAATATCTTCAGGGAAGACATCCTCGTACTCTACCTCCACTACAGGAAACTGGTAACTCATAACATACACTAAACCAAGGGTTAGTATAATAAAATTATGTGTAATAATATACACCCTCATATTCAGGTGTTCATCCTATACTACATAGGTCTCATTTTCAGCAACAAAGGAAAACTCGGTTCTATCACTGTGGACACATTGCACCCTTCACCTAAAATAATTAATCTGGGCATGAAATATAGATAAAAATCCATACCAAGAATGAAATTATAGGTCCTAAATTTTACTAGCAATATATTCCATCATAAACTCTTTCCTCTAAGAGTTTGGTCACACTGTCGGCACAAGTTCATGATCCCTGAGTCTCCTCCAGTAGGAATCTCCCAGCGTAAGGGTCGAACCAAGGGCTCAAATGGGATATCTAAGTCTTGAACAAGGTGTGTGAAATGAAATAAATGACTATAACTTGTGTCTATATGTACTTAATATAAGGTATAAAAGACATAGATCATACCTCAAATCATTCCTGGAGCCTTTCGGTCAGAAGATTCGACCCCCTACACATGTCCCCTCTCATATCCTCTAACTCACTAAGCCTAGTTTGGACAACCTGGGGGTGGTGGTGGTAACACATCAAAGAATAGACCACCTCTTACTACTCTCCCATGTCCTCTTCCACTTCCCCTACCCTACTCCAACCGCTACCTTTGCCTTGGTGGGTCATTCATGGCTTCTCTGTCAGCTATACGGAAGGTCAGAAAATCTCATGGGAGATATCCCCTATCATCACATGAGTAGCACTACCTCTCTCTGGACTGACTGGACCCGCCCCATTAGCCCTAAACTTCATATCCCCTATCATGGTACCTCTTCTATAAATGTATGACATGTCTAGTTCCCTAGTAATAACGTCGGATCCCAACTATTGAGGTCTCTTCTCCTAATTTTCCACTATTGAAAACCAATGGTTGTATGTTATAATCCAATAAACCATCAACCAAAAAATCTCTCTCTAGCACCCTAGAATAGATAGGAATGAATATAAGATATCATTGTATTGGATTTATCTATATAGACCTCGCTTGAAGATTAGATCCCTAAAGAACTAATCTCAAACCATATCCATCAAGTACCTGGAGAGGTTGGTAAACCATGATGAATACTCATCTATTGTTGTACTGCCCTAATGTAGTTGTAGAAGCTCATGAATATATATAGCCCTCATTATAGCTGTTGAGAACTCCTCTATCAAAATACTCTCAAAATCTTCCCATGAAAAGTCACATATTTGTAAGACTGGGTAACTAAAATCCACAATCTCCCTACTGATCCATGAAGAAGGCTCTCCACCAAGACCACCATCTGATCAGCTGGTTTCCTGATTAGACGAAAATATTAGGTCACCACCTCAAGCTATTACTCAACCGCCTATGGTTCAGGATCACATTAGAACCTAAGAGGTCTTTATCTCTGAAACTCAGGAAGCGTGCTCACTATGCGCACATCATCTGCTAGTACTATGGGTAACACTAACTACTCAACAGGAGGTGGTATATGTGGTACACCACCTGGAGGTAACATCTTAGTAACCAGTCCATATATCGAAGCCTCGTCACTAAGGATATAATCCTCTTGATCATCTTTTTGAATCCTAGCTAGTATATGTCATGGAGGCATCTTCAAAGTAAAAACAATATACCATGGACAACGAGTATATCTGGAGAGATAAATCAAGAAGGACATGGAACCAAAACCCATTACAAAATGATTAATGTACCATTTTCGTACTCATAACCAATTTTAACATGTATTGAGTTGAAAAGAAAGTGATCAGAGTCCGATTATATGTATATGTCGCCCACCGTTCCAACATTGGAGTCCCTAGCCTAAAATCGGAACTCGAAACACTTAACATTGTTTCCCAAAACCAATCTCATAGACTCTTGATCTTCAAGTATAATTGACCTCCTCTGATACAACTCTATCAATACTAGTCCCAGTGGGGCTCTTGTCATGACTCCCAAATCCAACCTTCAATAGTTCAGGGGCTGGTGACTATCACCAAGTAGGAATATCTCAAACATGGGATGAATTTCCTAAGTACATGTACACACACACATCTCCAATCCCACAAAATGTTGAAAAGTAAAAATGACAAAACAACCATGCATTCATACATCTATATCCCACAACCAAAGTATGAAAGGAATTAAAAAAAATTAAAAAGGTCCAAATACAAGCCCACCACAAAAAATCTGAAACACAATTCCAACCTAAATGTAAAGTTCCAGTACATTTGTTTGAAAGTCGTAGGAACACACCTTAGTCTATCTGGTCCCACTAAGCTCCATCTGGTCCTATTCCACCTAGGAATCTATCAAAAGTAAGATCATCTTCACAAGACACAACACATATGAGAAAAGATTTTGTAGGGGTTATTATAACAATGCTCAGTATGACAACCCAAAACCACAAAGCATGCAACAAAAGAAATATAGTTATCTCTACATAGGTATATTTCTACAACACGTGTAACAATAATATACCAATATACTCAACAAAGACACACTATCTAGAGGTAAGTCACAACAATATTATATCATCATTGGATTCCAACTTGATATTTCACAAATAACTCATCTGAGAAAACACACTCCTTAGTCTGATATCATTGACGATGTTCATCTGAGAGGTACTACTCCTTGGCTCTTTTCATGATAAAGAACATGTTGATAGTCTGAAGAGAATTTGATACATAGATGAGGATCGCAGCCAAGGGCAGGGGTGATACCAACAACTCAATCTATATTAAACCTCTAATTAGGGGATCAAAACTCATGTAGTATTGGTCATGAGGATACCAAGAACTCCACTTAGGGTATGAAGATGGATAGAGGATCTCACTCAAGGTCTCCTTGAGGGATTCTAATGACTCTATACAGGAAGTCCTACTGAATAGATCATTTTACTAGGAGTATTAAATGATTCCATACCAACCTTCAGGGAAAGGATAAGTGGAATGAACCCTAATGAAACTTGTCCAATATATGGAGGATAAGAGATCTAATCCATATATAATAAAGTACACAATATTTATTAAGGCTCACACGTTGTGTTCCTTGACCCCAAGTCCTGCTCATGTAAATGAAACTTGTAATCAAACCATGTTTGTGTATTATTACACACCGTGTATGCATCCTATTTAATCCAAATATATGCCATTACACAACTCATCTTGTTTACTTGGTCTACCTAGGTATGTGTGGGGGAGTGCACACCGTGTAGGTAACCTGTGTACTCCACCCTATGTCCGTGTACTCTCCAGAGTACATACCGAGTCACCAGGGATGGACCACATGTCATGTGATAGGGGTAACATTTTGTGTTATGTATAACTATCTCTCAAAACCCTAGTCACTTTTAAGGGGTTCCACACGCCAAGTAATCTCTAATTACAAGCCATGATGATCAGGTTTTTTCAGAAACCCTGGTTCTTCCTCTGAGTATCCAAACCAATGATTCAACCTTTCATCTGGTGGTCTCCATACTAAAAACTATAGATCGAGCCTCGTAGAGTCATGCTATCCCCAAATAA
This sequence comes from Viscum album, assembly GCA_963277665.1. Classification (NCBI taxonomy): domain Eukaryota; kingdom Viridiplantae; phylum Streptophyta; class Magnoliopsida; order Santalales; family Viscaceae; genus Viscum; species Viscum album. The sequence goes on from OY728158.1 coordinate 1,352,170,695, forward strand.
ACAAGATTTGGGCATTCGATCCACTAGGAAAATAGGATATTCATCATTCTTAACTACACGCAAAAGAACATGAAATCAGGTATCAAACATCATTTGATTCATCACATTTTCCATCATCGCATCACCTTCAGGTCATGCCAATCCTAGACCTACGATATCTTACTGTAGTTCCAAGAAATGGGTGTGAAAAAATCAATCAATCGGGATATGTTGAGTCATGGGCCAAATGAATAATTCTTATAATGAATGATGAACCGGGGGAGAAAAGAACAAGAAAATTTCAAAGGAACGAACCTCAGTCAATGTTTGGGTCGATATCTATTCAATCTCGTTAGAATGAAATCCCAAATAGACTAAATCACTATGAAATTCTCTCTTCAAAACCACACAAAACAACTCATCCTGCAAGATGATCGAACCGCTAATCAATTTTTTCATTGATTGGTCTGATTTCGTCATAAAAATTAAGAATGGGGAAGAAATCAAAATAAAACACACACCCTAACACGATTTGGATGGATCACTCATAAAGAAAGATGTGGCATCATTTTTTTAGGGAATATCTATCAAATATAAGGTGTGCCAATCATCGATCCACAATTCTATCACTGATCACCTGAGAGGATTCTCTAACAATCTCTCCAAGGGCTCTCTAACTGTTCCAGGGTAATACAGCTAACCCTAGAAATATGACATAATGAAATATTTAAAGATCCAATAATTATTACATAAATGAAATGAATTAAAATAATTTTATTAAATTGTTTTATTCATTTTTATGCCCATGAAAACGTTTCCACAAATGACATGCCCAAACTAATGTCGAGTTGCACCTATAGTAAACTTCGCATTATGAACTAAATGATGCACTCATATTTCGGATTTGGGCACACATTTAGAAGTTATTCCACTTTTCATGAAAATTGTACAACTATTCTATTAAAAATATTTAATATATTTCAACATTTATTTCAGGCACACTGGGCTTCGGAATCACATGTCATCTCAGCGCCTGGTCTCAAAATTAATCCATATAATATCCAAAAGTAATATATGAAAAATCTGATCCATTACATAAAATCAATTACATATTAAGTGTAAATACATATTTAGTATTATATAAATTATATTTCATCAAATATATTATATCTATATGAACATAAATATATTTATATATTAGATTATGATCTTTTATAATATAAAACTTGTTTATGAAAGGATTTATATTTGAAATAAAAAATGTTGATAAAAATGGACATTATCAGCACTAAAAAAGAAAAGATAATGGGAAGACTTTAATAATAGATTCAATTTTTAGTGCTTTTTTAGAATTCATAAAAGTAACTTTATCAGTGTTTTTTTAGTGATAATAAAGGGTACCGCTCAATAATCATGATTCTATAATAGTGAATCTTCAAAATACAAAAATTACATGGGATATAAGATGTGAAGAATTACTTCCTCGATGTCATGTGATAGTAGGTTTCATTATCAAAAACCTTACAAAAATTATCAAAAGTAACATTACTATAGTCATATTAATAACTCAATCACCCCTACAGAGGCTACGACTCAATCATATCCATTGTCATTTTTCATTTTTTGATCTTCCCTTTATTCAGTTTTATATTTTCATAACATAGAAAAAAAATATTGACACGCATATTCTTACCAGAATTATGACACTCAAACTCACGCTTCAGCCCTTGCTTTTACTTCGACTACTTTGTCATTGATTCCTTTCCTAACTTCTTCCCATGTTATCTAAGACCAAAAGCTTTGAAGATCTCTCCTAAGTATGTCTCAGAACTTATTCATCAAAAACCAAATACTTGACAAAATTAAATGTTAAGTATCATTAGGAGTGGAACCAAATAGAGTAATGTGAAAAGTATCCCATGAATCAGGTAATGTATTAAGTAACCAAAGTTCCAAAATCTCATTTTAAAAATTAATACACATGTTTGATAACTGATCGACATAGCCTTGAAATTCAATTAATTAATAAGAAATAATTATACCACATTTGTATTTAAATTCCATCACATGTTTGAGAAGAAACAATTTACTGTTTCATGTCTTCAAGGCATAAGTTTTCCCAATGTTCTCTCATGAAGTTCTGGTAATAGATGATTCAGTATGTTTCCTTTAACCAACTGACAATTGAAACCACAATGTCACACTCAAACTCTCATTCTTCATCATAAATTATTTCAGGCATCTAGATACACTAGAAGATGCATTGGGTTAACAAAAATCGGAGTGATATGTCAAAATTAATACTCAGTACATGATAGAGAGTAAGACTCAATAAAATTGAATCAATACCATAAAATAGATGCAACCAATAAAGAAATAATAATAGAAAATAAAATAAACCATAATTGATCTAAGTATAGGTTCACCATATGAATGAAAGAGATGCATAAAATGACCATGATAGAAATAGAGGATAAATATATCAAAGTCGAGACGGAAAATATTTTGTCGGTTGTAGATCTACAAACCACCAAACCCTATCCGCAAGAGGCATAGTAGAAAAAAATAGTTACACCATCAAAACTACCTGTACCAAAATGTGAGCCCCCAAAAAAACTGTAACTGTACTTTCTCCTTTTTTTAAAAAAAATGGAACACGTGGGTCCCAATGTGAGGAGAACCCAAAAAAATCGTGAAGTGCATGATTGATCAAATATTATACACTATAATAAGGGGGGTTTCACTGTGGTTTTTCAATGGATATTTGGAAAACCGACACTAAATATTCCAAAAAAAATCTTTTCACGGTGGTTTTTTATCGGTGGTTCTTAAAACCACCGCTAAATGCATTTTTTATTTTTTATTTCATTAATTTTGAGAAAGTTTTTAGGGGTGGTTTTTTAAAACCGCCGAAAATTTAATGAGAAAAAAATATTAAATAAAAAATATTACAGTATGATTTATTATTAATAAATATTATTTATTATTTATACTCATTTGTTTTTTTATTTAAAATTTTCATTAATTATAATGTGTTAATTAATTATTTTATAACTTGAAATCATAATTCAATATCAAATTACTATAAATTTTTCTATGGGTGTCCATTTTATCTCCACAACTAGTAAAATCAAATATAATAAAATGAACTAAAACCATATTAGATAATAATTTGGTATTGATTAATAGAATAAAATTTATTGTAGTTTTATGAAAAGTTAAAAATCAAACTCCAACTTCAAAAGGTCATAAATTTTTATCTGGGTTTTCGTTTGGGCTCTACCACATTTCAAATTGAATCCTACAAAGAGATATATGCCTAAATGAATTGGTGGAAACTCGGTCACATTTTTCAAGGCCAGAAAGTGCCTAGAAGGCCTCCAAAACTGGGTTTTTAATTCAGATATGATGATTTTTGAACATTTGATGAGATTTTATCTTTGTTTAAGAGAGTATTCATTAGTTTTTTAGGTAATCTATGATTTTATTCCACTGATTTACATTCCTATTGATTTGATGGTGTTGCGGTTATTGTGGGTTTCCCTCTTTTGGTGATTTATTATCTATTATATATATATATGTGTGTGTGTGTGTGTATTTCTATACATTTATGAATATTTATTTATAATATATATATATATATCATCATATATGTAAAATTATAAATAATTGTATCCATGCATGGATATTTATATATACTTATGAATATTGTTTTATATTTATATACATTTGTAAATATTTATACGTATTTATGTGTGTGTGTGTGTGTTTATATATATTTATGTAACATAAATGTGTGATTATATATATTTATGTAGATTTCATTATATGTATATTATTTAGAGATATTTATTTCCATTTTTTATTTTTTATTTATTATTTAAAATTTATTATTTACTAATTATTCATTTATTAGTTATTTGGTTATTACATATTACATATTTATTGATTTATTATTTATTATTAATTTACTACTAAATTATTCTTTTACATTCATTTACTATTTATTATATATTATTACATAACATTTATTATTTATTATTTATTATTACTTACTTATTATTTATCATTTATATATTTTTATTATTAATTTATTATTTATTATTTATTTATTATTTATTTATTATTTATTATTAATTTATTCTATATTATTGATTTATTATTAATGTATTATTTATTTATTTTTTTATTTATTATATATTTATATATATATATATATATTACTTAGTAATTATTTATTTTTTATTTTCTACTTATTAATAATTGATTATATATTGATTTATAATTAATATACTACTTATTTATTTAACATTAATTAATTTAATTTTTTTATTTAATATTTTTCATTATTTATTTATTATTAACTAATTGTTAATATTTTTTCTTAATTTCTTAATAATTTATCATTTATGAATTATTTTTTATTTATTTATTACTTATTATTATATAGTCAATATTTATTTAATATTTATTAATCTATTATTTATTTATCATTTATTATCATTTATTATTTATTTTTTATTTTTGATTTTTTATTTTTGATTTTTTATTTTTTATTATGTATTATTTATTTAGGATATATTGTTTATTGTTTGTTTATTTATTCTCTATTATCTATTTTCTACTATTTATTTATTAAATTTCTTTTACTTATTTATTGTTATTTTTTATCATTTATTATTATTTAATATTATTATTTATTATTATTTATAATTTAATGTCATTTATTATTATTTGGTGACGATTTATTTATTATTTATTAACTTATTATTTATTTATTATTTATTAGTTTAATATTTATTATTTATTTATTTATTATTGATATAATATTTTTTTATTATTTATTATTCATTAATATTTATTATTATTTATTATTATTTTATTTTTTATTTTTTTATTATTTCTTGATTATTGGTTTATTACTTATTTATTATTTATTTATTATTTATTATTTATTATTTATTTATTATTTATTATTTATTATTTATTATTTATTTATTTATTTATTAGTTGTTTATTATTTAAATATTATTATTTATTATTATTTATTATTTATTATCATTTATTATTTATTATCATTTATTATTATTTATTTATTATTGTTATTATTTATTTATTATTTTTTGATTATTTATTTATTTAATATTTATTTATTATTTATTTATTACATATTAATTATTAATTTAATAATTATTTACAATCTTTTTATTTTTTGTCTATCATCTATTATTTCTTATTTTATTATTTTTTAATTAATTCTTTATTATATATTCATTGTTTATTAGTTTCTAATATCATTATTTGTTTGTTATCTGTATATGCATAAGCACATTACATACTATTTACTCACCACATGTAGAGCTTGTTGGAGAGGTAAAGCCTTTGTATTATTTCAAAGAGGTAAGAGGTTCAAATCTTTCTTAGTGCATATATATGCCAAATTTATGCTGACATGTATGGAATATGCATACATGGTAGGATAAATAAATAAGAAGTAAATAATATGAATAAATAAATTATTTAATTAATAATTATTTAATTATGTAGATAAAAAAAGTAAAAAAAATCACCGCTAAATAATTGGTGATGGTATAAACCATCGCTAAATGAAACCTCGCTAAATAAAAACCGCCTCACAAAAAGCACCGCAAAATGATTCTCAACACGTAAATATGTGACACTTTTAGAAAGTGTCACGCGTCATTTATTGGCAGTTTAAACCACCGCAAAAGGTCAAAAAACTTCCACAAAATGCCATTTTTGTAGTGATATATGTACATGTTATTTTCTCCTATTGTTTGTGAGTGAAGCATATATTTATTCAAAACTATTATTTTACTAACTTAATGTACTAGATATTATGTCATTTTGATGAATTTCATTAGAAAATATCATGTTTTATCAACCATGCCATTTGGTTCAACTATAGTATTTGATTATTTTGATTATTTCTATGATACAGTTTGGTTTCTATTAGTTACACCACCACATATTTGTACAAAACTATCATTCAATTCTTTTATAAATGTGTAATAAAATACACTCTGTTTTAAAGTGGTAATAAATATTGACATATATATATAGCATGAAAATAATTTGGATTGGTGTTAATAGTGATCGACAAAGTTGGGGGGTGGGATTTGATTCATGCCCACCTAGAATTAATTTGGAGTTAATGGTGTTGATGGGATGACCTTAGATCTGCAACACATTATTGTATGAGATTTATTGATAGAGAGAAAATAGGATTCATGGGTGCTCCATGAGGTAGGCTTCCACCTTCTTGAACACAACCCTACTCTTAAACTTATCCCCTTTAAACTCCTCCGCCTTGAAATTTGTGCCACCCTGGGGACATAAGGTCACTGTCTTCATGCCCTTGTACTTAACATCAGTGGTGGCCTCTAACTTCACCTCAACCATCACTGACTCCAGCTTCTTCACCTCCAACGTCTCCTCATCCACAAACATGTACCTATGCACCAGTCCCTCCTTGTCCAGCACATCCAACCGGATCTTCACACTAGTCCTTGTTCCTCCACCACCATTGACCATTTAGTATATATAAAATAGAGAGAGATAGAGATAATGAGTAATGTGGAGTATCGTCAGTGAATTTGATAAGGTAGACGTTGTCCAGGCTACCGTCGACCTCGATGGGTTGGATGCACTACCACAGATATGGGCAAGGAATGCGTCGAATTTTATGAGTGCTAAACAGAAAGTGCTGATAAAGGGGGGTCTTTATCAGCGCTAGATAAAAGAACTGATAAATGTTTTTAATAAAAAAATATTTTTAATTTATATAATATTATTATATTTATATTAAAAAATAATGTTAATTGTAATGCCCCAACCCCAGTTACCCAGAGTTGGTTCATTATTACATAACATTTTCATGATCACAAAAGATCAAGTCTCGAAAGACCAATTAGTTTAGTAGCCTTGGAATCACTAGATACATTCATAAAGTTTACATTACATCATAAAATGAAAAACTAAAACAACTTCTTGTCTATATAGACCACACTCATATCCCCTCATACTATCCCTGCAGGTCATTCATAAAATACTTCTTCACATCCTGGGAAAAATAAAACATAGAAAGTGGTGAACTCTGATGCCTAGTAAGGATAGCAATATAGAGGAAACATTCATAAATAAGCATAAAACTTTAAGGCAATGTATAATTAAAACAAAATCCTTTTAAACTTGAACTTCAGCATAATATGATAGAAATAAAATTAAATAATTCCATTTAATTATTCACATGGATATTCTACTAATCAAATAATCACATGCAATATCAATAACCACTTTCATAATGATGGAATTCATAATGTCAGACTATCATAACCACATACTCAAGGCCTTCTACCAAGAATACAAATAAGATTTTGTCAAGGACTTGTTCCAAGACACTAGTTTGTCTCATGAGACCTACCGATGCATCGAGGATCTATAGTGGGCTCCACCCGTAACTTACTAAGTCCAATGCATTCCTCATATGAAAAAGTTTAAACATAACATAAACATTCGTATTAAAACTTGCATACGAAATGTCAATACTTTACCCATAAACCATGAATGGTATAAAAATAACACATCCACAGTCAAACATATCACAAAATCTTCAATACAATATTATAGATTTGTATCACAATAAATCAAATTCAAACAACTTTAAAATCTATTAAAATATTTTGACATAGATGAAAATGATTTGTAAAACTCTTTGAGAGAAATATCCCTTTTTCATGAAAACATTTAATAGTCACACAATTTAGAAAGGAAGAAATTTAAATACATTTTAGAATCAAAGTGTCCCATTCCAATTTGAAACTTTTTAAAGTAATTAACATTTTAAAACATTCATGTCCATTTAAATAAATCCTTAAAACCATTTTGAAAACATGGACATTGGTGAGAATGGTTTAGAAGAATAAATCTTTAAAACATTTAAAATGATGTTTTAGTAAAAAATTACCTTAAAAATAATCCCTTTGAAAACTCTTATATGAAACATGTATATGGATAATAAATATTTCTTAGTAGATACTTACATAAAAACAACGTCAGATAATAAAGAGATTGTGAAATTAACCCTTACCAATTTGGTAACTTATGAAACATACACCCCATGAAAGAAGTATCATGAAATTAATATTTAAATACACATAAATTAAAGTGTATTACACAAAGAATACAATTATGGGCAGTTCATACACCACAAAAAAGGTAACAGTGGCAATATAGCATGAATCTCACGGGAATAAGGAGTGAGATGAAAACCCCTTACCTTGCACTTTCCTTTAGTGGAGGGTATGTTTAACCTCATGTATGAAGATAGTAGTATGTTATTAAAGTATAAAAAAACCATATTAGTATTTATTATATCATACATGATTCATTAATGACTTTATAATACCCATTTAATAATAATTTCCATGTTAAATTAACATTTCGGGTAATAATCATTTTCTTTATCGTACGTGTTTTAACTTGTTACTCTTGATTGTATAACTTAGACCAATATTTACATAATTCTATAATATAAAACATGATTTATATATCATATATATTTATTATATAAATTTGTAGAATAGACATATATATGAAATGAAAAACACCGTTTATGGAGACTGTAGTCCGTACATACAAATAAACGTTGTTTCCGTTTTCCTATCATATTGAACGGAACTAAGTGAATACGATATATGTAAGTACATATATATATATATCGAGTTTCATTATTATTTCATATATTACATACTTATTAGTAATATATATTTTATAATCATCAATAAATGGTGATCGTGGAAATGAATCTCGTCGCGTCGTGGAGACGGTAGTCTGTAGGTACGCACGAGCGACAATATCATTCTTTTGATATTAAAATAATATATAATTGGATGTTATATCATATATAAAAAATAATTATAATGTTATATTTATTATTTAATTAAATTACACATAATTTTCATACTCATCCAAATAATAATGTTTTGAATAACAATTACACCACGACCTGGAGACGGTAAGCCGTACGTACACACATATGGTGACATGTCATTCAAAGGATGGATAGAATACTGAATATTGTTGTATCATATTTATAATAACATAACAATATATAGAATATACAGGAGTTATTATTTTATAATGGAAATAACAAATAATGAAGAAGTGGAAGAAGAAGAAAGGAACTTGAAAGAGGGTGGTGAAAACATTAACTCTTATTTGGGTTGTTCCTTTTTATTTGATCAAAAGGGATCCTTAGGATGACTTTATGATCACACTAAGGCCTCTAGGTTGAATTAAGGGATGTTGAGATAATATTTGGGTAGGGTTTGGCCGAGCCAAAAGGCTTTTAAGGTGTGAATTAGAGAGAAGGGGGAGTGCCCTTTTATAAGAGGGGTGAGGGGCACCTTTGGAAAAGCTAGAAATATTATTTTATAATAAATTCATATTCAGTTTATAATGGCTCTATAGTGAATTATTTAAATTTTAAGGAAGTTATAGGTCTAAAACCACTCAAACAATAGGTTTTAGATAGGTTTGGTTCATTAAATTAACTTTATATTTTTTATTTAACTCTTAGTTAAATAGTTTGACATTTACCATGTCTCTTTGTATTTTTATATTATATAGTTAATAAACTTACTATATACTACAAGCGACCCCCAAGTGGTCTATTAATGATAAACCTATCATTATATAAGTCCTTCCTCCAAACCTTAGATTTTTAGGAATAGAATATCAATTAATAATATAATATTTTCTTTAGAAATACTTTTATGGAAATTTTGACACTATTTAATAATTGATTTTTGTTAAAGTCTTAAAAACTTTATTAATTAAAAAAATCATTTAAGTAAGCCTAAAATGTCATATTAACCAATAAAATTATTTTATTTCATCAAAACTTTCAAATTATATTTATTTTAATATTTATAATACAAATTATTTGATTCTTTCATTAATAATGAAAATATTGCATCATTATTGTGTCATAAATGAATTTAATTATTCAATGTCTAAAAATTATAAATAAAATACCATTATGTAGGAAATATTTTTATCATTCTAATTAATATTTATAGTAAAAAAGATAACATATATAACCCTATGTAAAAACTGTTTTTCTAAAAGATATATGCTTACGCAATTTTTGTATTTACTTTAACTTAATTAATATAAAGTGTCATTATCACTTACAAGTGGCTCCATGGGGTCCCAAAATCGACACAAAGATTCCCATGGTTGGAAATGTCTCATCCAATTGGGTTAAGACACGTTTTAGGGTAATTTAATATTATTATAATATTATTTGTTAACCTTATTTACCGGATTTACCCTTTTAACCATAGTAAATAAAATATTTACTGAAGTAAATATTCCTAATGTCTAAAAATAAAAGTTACCTATTTACACAATTTAGACCTCCTGATTCCAAATATAAAATCCATTTTTTCTAAATTCAACACACAGAAGTAGAATAAATTAATTTAAAATTAATTCCCATTGTCAAAACAAAAAGCGTGTTTTTAAGAAATAATAACTATCAAAAGATTGACACTGGTTTATTTCCAATTTAAATGTAAAATTACTTACAATGACCAGAATTGGATTAAATGGTAAAAATATAATCTATTTATACTTTCAAAACATTAAAATGTATAATTTAACAATATATATTATTTTTATTAAAAAAGTTGTTTTCAGTTAAAATATAGTATTTTTCACTATTCACCCAAATATGAAAGTTATCAGAAAAACACAAAAAATTTATTGGAACTAAATTATTATGTCCCGATTCAAAATTAAAAGTTTATTTTGTCAAATTGAATATATAAAAGTTTCAAATATTGGATTTGAAAAGGGTTCTCCATTAAAAGGAGGTAAAATTGCATTTTTTGAAAAAATACATCTTTTATTTAAAAAAATGTATTTTTTCTTAAATTATGTCTAAGAAAATCATAATATGGATTCTAAAATTATAAAGATTATATAAAGTTTAAAATTCAGTTAATACTATTCATAACCACTTTTGAATGACTAGTTTGGTAAGTCGTGGTGCGCTTGAACTCAACGTTGCGTGTGGTGAAAGTTATTAAATTACTTTGAAGAAATAACGTACTATGAAATCTTGGGGTGTAACATTCTTTCCTCCTTCCATAAATTTCTTCCTCACAACATGAAATTGTTCTTCGAAAATACAAGGTTGAAAATAGAAAATACCTTTGTGGGAAAACCCACATCAAAAATTGGGTTAATAAAATTTAGTCTTAATAATAGGAAAAAGGGAATGAAAAATTCACCACCGAATCATGATCTAGATTAGGAGAACATTATTGGAAATTAGAGACACATAATTGGAGGGAAAACATAAATATTTATAGGTGGTGATTGAGTTCATCAGTCACAAACAATTGTAGAATTGAGGGCCTCAAAGCCATCAATCTATGATGATTTAAAATATCATTGGTTCAACAAAATATAAGGTATTAGGATAACACATATTTAGTTTTAAGATGCCTTACCTAAAGTTTAAGATTTTATTTCTTCATAGAATAAGAGAAGAAAAATATATATATGTACTTGACAAGTAGAGTTTCATCCTTCAACTAATTCCAACCACAAACTCATATTTCACACCAAATGATTTCAAAAAAATATTATATTTACCTAAATCGTATAAGGTTCCAAAAGTAATGAATTTATAATTCATCTGTCAGACTATTTAAAAAAAACTAAATTATAAAAACCAGTACATCACATAGTCTAGTCGTAGGTGATGAACCTTTGTCTCTTTTCGGTTGTGGGTTGAAGTCTCACGGCCTTACCGGACGCGACTAGTTGTCACCAGACCTCTAGGTTGTCCTTTTTATAACAATCCAAAAATAACCTTAAAAATAGTATCCAATTTCAAACTTAATCCATTTCAACCTTTAGACTTATCCAAAATACTTATATCCAAACTCTCAGCCCAAAATGTATAAGGAAGTTAAACAAAATGAGGATCCTTTTTCCCATGTAATAACATGTGAACGCCTTCATCATGTATTATTTTAAAACATGGTTACATCCTAAATTACCATAAAACATTATTGATTATATTAATGATCCCTTATTCCTTGTAGATTAATGGATATACTCCTTATATCCAAAAAAATGTTTTAAACTCCAACAATTATGGAATATACAAATCATTAATTAGTTTTAAGGAAGTCAAGAATATCCAATATAATTTATCTAAATCAACCACCTCTTATTCCAAAATCACTACCTCAGTATAAGGACCATATTAAGGATTACCTTTCCTTCAACCATGTATTTTCCAAAAATCATAGCTTACTGTTAATTCACTTTTCTTAGAACCATATAATCTCAAGTCCTTAATGAAATAGTATTGTAGCACAATCCTTATATACTCCATAATTATAATAACCAGTACATCATTGATACAACACTAAAATGATATAATTCTTTAATAATAACATAAGAACTCTAATCATTCCTCCTCATATGTGGTAGTATCATAACTTGATTATTATCCAATAGAATCATTTGGGGCATACTCTGATGATTTGAAAATTGGTTCACGTAGTGTCCCAACTCCTTGCAGATGAAGCATTGTACATTTGAAACCTTTTTCTTACCCTTGCAGTCACGTACGTGGTGTCCTTTTTCTCCACACTTATAACAAACTCTCATTCCCATTAGGCAAGTTCCAGGGTGTTTCTTCCCACAGTTATCACATATGGGAAAGTCCGTCTTTCCTCTCTTCCCTTTATCCATCTTTCTCTCTACCATCCTTTTCTTCTTTGGCTTCCCTACAAATCCATAGGACTCAGAGAATTATTTACTTATCATATTAACACATGATATTATTTATTCATATTTTGAGAATACATGGGATACTATTTCCCTTCTAAATGTTATCTTAATACCATGAAATATATGATCCTTGTTACTATTTGGATCATACATATTGTTGGAGTTCACATTATTTCTACTGGGAGCCATTTCTATATAATGGCATAGATTAGATTTGTTTACGAATCGAAATACATAATTAAAAACTTTTAAAACACTTACCAAGAATTGAATAGTTTATGGATATAATCCATAATCATAAAAATGTTTTCTTTCAGGAAGTATATACTCATAAACCCTTCATAATGGTTTGTAAAGAAAATGAGAATTATCCTAAGCATATCCCTCGGGAGTGTCGTAACCAAGAGTGCAACAAGGCTCATTTTCGTGCATCAGTTCCCGTTCGAGTCTAGCTCAAAGAAGTGTTTTCGGGTTTTAACCCTAGGTACATCTGTGCCAGAGCCGCCTCTACCTACTCGTATCCAGACAGGGATGTATTTCTCATAAAACTCAAAAAATATCTATAATACAAAAATTCTAGGAAGTTATTCTATACTAATCCTCAAAGTTTATCTTTGGTCTATGTGCTTTAATCAGAGTTTATCTAAATATATCTTCCAAGGTTTGTATTAAACTTCCTCTGATACCAACTGTAACGCCCCGACCCCAGTTACCCAGAGTCGGAGTATTATTACATAACATTTTCATGATCACAAAAGATCAAGTCTCGAAATACCTATTAGTTTAGTAGCCTTGGAATCACTAGATACATTCATAAAGTTTACATTGCATCATAAAATGAAGAACTACAAAAACATCTTGTCTACATAGACCACACTAATATCCCCTCATACTATCCCAGCAGGTCATTCATAAAATACTTCTTCACATCTTGGGAAAAATAAAACATAGAAAGGGGTGAGCTCATATGCCCAGTAAGGATAACAATATAGCGGAAACTTTCATAAATAAGCATAAACATTTAAGGCAATGTATATCTAAAACAAAAGAATTTTAAACATGAACTTCATCATAATATGGAATAAATAAAATGAAATAATTCCATTTAATTATTCACATGGATATTCTACTAATCGAATAACATCATGGAATATAAATAACCACTTTCATAATGATGGAATGCATAATTCCAGACTATCATAACCACATAGTCAAGGCCTTGTGCCAAGACTACAAATAAAATTTTGTCAAGGACTTGTTCCAAGACACTAGTTTGTATCATGAGACCTACCGATGCATCGAGGAGCTATAGTGGGCTCCACGCGTCACTTACTAAGTCCAATGCATTCCTCATATGAAAAGGTTTAAACATAACATAAACATTCATATTAAAACTGGAATATGAAATGTCAACACTTTACCCATAAACCATGAATGGTATAAAAATAACACATCCATAGTCAAACATATCACAAAAACTCCAATACAATATGTAAGACTTGTATCATAATAAATCAACTTCAAACAAGTTGAAAATCCATTAAAGGATTTTGACATAGATGAAAATGATTTGTAAAACTCTTTGAGAGAAATATACATTTTTTCATGAAAACATTTAAAAGTCACACAATTTAGAAAGGAAGACATTTAAATAAATTTTTGAATCAAATTGTCCCATACCACTTTGAAAATTTTTAAAGTAATTAACATTTTAAAACATTCATGTCCATTTAAATAAATCCTTAAAACCATTTTGAAAACATGGACATTAATGAGAATGGTTTGGAAGAATAAATCTTTAAAACATTTAAATGATGTTTTAGTAAAAAATTAACTTAAAAATAATTCCTTTGAAAACTCTTTTATGAAACATGGATATGGATAATAAACATTTCCCAGTATATACTTACATAAAACCAACCTCAGATAGTAAAGAGATTGTGAAATTAACCCTTACCAATTTGGTAACTTATGAAACATATACCCCGTGAAAGAAGTATCATGAAATGAATATGTAAATACACATAAATTAAAGTGTATTACACAAATAATACAATTATGGGTAGTACATATACCACAAAAAAGGTAACAGTGTCAATATAGCATGAATCTCACGGGAATAAGGAGTGGGATGAAAACCCCTTACCTTGCACTTTCCTTTAGTAGAGGGTATGTTTAACCTCCTCTATGAAGATCGCAGTATGTTATTAAAGTATACCATAACAATATTAGTATTTATGATATCATTAATCATTCATTAATGACTTTATAATACCCATTTAATAATAATTTCTATGTTAAATTAACATTTCGGGTAATAATCGCTTTCTTTATCATACGTGTTTTAACTTGTTACTCTTGATTGTATCACTTAGACCAAGATATACATAATTCCATAATATAAAACATGATTTATATATTATATATATTTAGAGTATAAATATTTATAATATACATATATATGAAATGAAAAACACCATTTATGGAGACGGTAGTCCATACGTACGCATAAACATTGTTTCCGTTTTCATATCGTATTGAAAGGAACTAAGTGAATAAGATATATATAAGTACATATATATATATATATAAAGTAGAATTATTATGTCTTATATTACATACTTATTAGTAATATATATATTTTTATAATCGTCGATGAATGGTGATCGTGGAAATGAATCTCATCGCGTCGTGGAGACGGTAGTCCGTACGTTCGCACGAGCGACAATATCATTATTTTGATATTAAAATAATATATAATTGAATGTTATTTCATATATACAGAATCATTATAATTTTATATTTATTATTTACTTCAATTACACATCATTATCATACCCATCCAAATAATAATGTTTTGAATAACAATTACACCACGACGTGGAGACGGTAAGCCGTACGTACGTACGTATGATGACATGTCATTCAAAGGATGGATAGAATAATGAATATGGTTGTAACATATTTATAATAACATCACAGTATATATAAGATACTGGATTTATTATTTTATAATTGAAATAACAAAAAAATAAGAAGTGGAAGAAGAAAGGAACTTGAAAGACGGTGGTGAAAACATTACCTCTTCTTCTAGTTCTTCCTTTTGATTTGATCAAAAGGGCTATTTAGGTTGGATTTCTGATCAAAATAAGGCCTCTAGGATGAAGAGAGGGAATCTGAGAGAATATTTGGGCCGGGTTTGGCCGAGTCAAAAGGCTTTGAAGGTGTGAATTAGATATAAGGGGGAGTGCCCTTTTATAAGAGGGGTGACGGTACCTTTGGAAAAGCAAGAAATATTATTTTATATTAAAATTCATATTAGGTTACTAATGGCTCCAAAGTGTATTATTTAAAGGTTAAGGTGGGGATATGTCGAAAACCACTCAACTAATAGGTTTTAGACAGGTTTGGGTCACTATATTAACTTTATCCTTTTGATTTAACTCTTAGTTAAATAGTTTGACATTTACCATGTCTCTTTGTATTTTTATATTATATAGTTAATAAACTTAATATATACTTCAAAGAGACCCCCAAGTGGTCCATTAATGATACACCTATCATTATATAAGTCCTTTGGCAGAACCTTAGATTTTTAGGAATATAATATCAATTAATAATATAATATTTGTTTTAAAACCCCATTTATGTCAATTTTGACACTATTTAATAATTGATTTTCGTTAAAGTCTTAAAAACTTTATTAATTCGAAAAAAAATCATTTAAGTAATCCTAAAGTTTCATATTAACGAATAAAATTCTTGTATTTCATCAAGACTTTAAAATTTTATTTATTTTTACATTTATAATACTAATTATTTGATTCCTTCATCAATAATGAAAATGATGCATCATTATTGTGTCGTAAATATATTTAATTATTCAATGTCTAATAATTATAAATAAAATACCATTATTTATTAAATCTTCTTATATTTATAATTAATATTTATAGTCAAAAATATAACATATATAACCTTATGTAAAAATTGTTTTTCTAAAAGATATATGCTTATGACATTTTTGTATTTACTTTAACTTAATTAATATAAAGTGTCATTATCACTTACAAGTGGCTCCATGGGTTCCCAAAATCGACCCAAAGATTCTAATGGTTGGACATGTATCATACAATAGGGTTAGGACACGTTTTCGGGTAATTTAATGTTATTATAATATTATTTTTTAACCTTATTTACTGGATTTACCCTTTTAACCACAGTAAATAAAATATTTACTAAAGTAAATATTCCTAATGTCTAAAAATATAAGTTACCTATTTACACAATTTGGACCTCCTGATTCCAAATATGGAATCCATTTTTCTAAATTCAAAACACAAAAGTGGCAGAAATTAATTTAAAATTAATTCCCATTGTCAAAACAAAAAAGCGTGTTTTTAAGAAATATTAGCTATCAAAAGATTGACACTTGTTTATGTCCAATTTCAATGTCAAATTACTTACAATGACCAGAGTTGGTTTAAATGGTAAAAATATAATCTATTTATACTTCCAAACCTTTAAAATTTATAATTTAATACTAGAAATTATTTTGATTAAAAAAGTCGTTCTCAGTTAAAATACAGTATCTTTCACTATTCAACCAAATATGAAAGTTATCAGAAAAATACCAAAAATTTATTGAAACTAAATTATTATGTCCTGAGTCTAAATAATAAGTTTATTTTGTCTAATTTAATATATAAAAGTTCCAAATATTGGATTTAAAAAGGGTTCTCTATTAAAAGGCGGTAAAATTGCATTTTTTGAAAAAATAATTCTTTTATCTGAAAAAAATGTATTTGTTCTTACATTATGTCTAAGAAACTCATAATATGGATTATAAAATTATAAGGATTATATGAAGTTTAAAATTCAATTAATACTATTCATAACTGCTTTTGAACGGCTAGTTTGGTAAGTCGTGGTGCGCTTGAACTTAGTATTGCGTTTGTGCAAGTTATTGAATTATTTTGAAGAAATAATGTACAATGAAATTTTGAGGTGTTACATTAATTTGTATATATTAAATAAAAAATGATTGTTTATAATTAATATATATTTTTGAATAATTTAAAAATATATATAATATTTTAAAAAAAGTATTTCTAAGATTATAATTAAATAAAAATATATTTAAATAATTTTAAGTTTATAATAAATTTAATTAAATAATAAATATATTTATTATATTTATTATATTTATTATCTTTATTATATTTATTATATTTATTATATTTATTATATTTATTATATTTATTATATTTATTATATTTATTATATTTATTGTATTTATTATATTTATTATATTTATTACATTTATTATATTTATTATATTTATTATATTTACTATATTTTTTATATTTTTTATATTTTTTATATTATATTTATATATAAATACTTTTTAAATAAATATATTTATAGTTATGAAATATTATAACTAAATAAATATTTGTTTCCAATGAATTTGGTCAAAAAATATATTGATGCGTTTGTATAATTGACATGCATATATGTTATGTATTCAACATGAATGTTTATTTATACATTACACCCTTCTTCCCTGAATGGCCCGAAGGCCTTCTTTTTTATTTTATTATAGATTATCCCCCTTTAAGGGTTGAAGGGGAACCCGTAGGCCCAAGGCACAAGGCCCGACATGACCCATAATACATGACCCGAAATCCCAGAGGCATATCATGCCCAATACATGACCTGTAGGCCCAACCCACTAGAACTGCCCCTCCCCAGCTTCTGCATCATTGATTACCTTTAGCTCTCCACCTGTATTTCTAATCGGCTAGCATTGCCCTGTACAAAGCTGCACGGTGTCTGGTCCCGATGGCGGTTGACATACCCTCTCATTCTTCCAATCCGGTTAGCTCTCCTTCTGGTGACTACTACTGGTGCTCTGATCCTCATCTGGGGCCTGCTCTGTGTGAACTATTCTACTTCATTGTCTTTAATGTCCCGAAGGCCTTGTGGCCCGAAGGCCCTGAGACCCGTAGGCCCAAACCGGTGGCCCGAAATCCCAAATCAGGTGAATAGTCCAGTTGCTACAGTACCGAACAGTGCCTGCTACAGTACCTGCTACAGTACCTGGAAATTTGCCTCCACCTGGTTTTGAACCTGGGTCTCTTGGATGACAAGCAGGAGCTCTTACCACTCGGGTACAGGCTCATTGACTACATTAAACCCTTCTTATTATTCATGTTGTCTTTATGTGATGACTTGTTTTTTATTATTTATACTTTATGAGGTATATAATTCATTCATGGTATACCCATGAATATATTATGTTCTCAAAAATAATTATAAAATTACAATAAATATATTTAAATAATAAATATATTTATTATATTTATAATTACAAAATTTTTATTATATATATTTAAATATATTTACTTGTAATTACAATTATAACTATATATATATAAATAATTATAAAATTACAATGAATGCATCTATTATAATTTTATAAATATATATATATATAATTAAATAAAAATATTTTTATATATATTTATTTATAGTTATAATTATAAATAAATGTATGTATGTATGTATGTATGTATGTATGTATGTATGTATGTATGTATGTATGTATGTATGTATGTATGTATGTATGTATGTATGTATGTATGTATGTATGTATGTATGTATGTATGTATGTATGTATGTATGTATGTATGTATGTATGTATGTATGTATGTATGTATGTATGTATGTATGTATGTATGTATGTATGTATGTATGTATGTATGTATGTATGTATGTATGTATGTATGTATGTATGTATGTATGTATGTAAATAATTATAAAATTATAATAAATATATTTATTATACTTATAATGTTATAAGTATACCCAATAGGTGCAAGAGCCAAGAGAAATCATGTTCCCAACAATTTATTTAGAAAAATGAAAAGTTATAGCATGAAAGAGGATGAATGGGTCAAATAAATGGAAGACCCTCATCCATAAAAGAGGCTACATATAAATTAGGTGATGTCTATCTCCATAATCCAGATCAGTGTCATTAGAATCATCATCATCATTGCCAATCTCCCATTCCGATTGTTAGTGATTTTGATTGAAGAGCATCAAATATATCTACTTAAGCTTTTCTTGATCTGGAGTGAGCCTTCTATAAGAATATCTGGTAGATATACATCGACCACGTCCTCGTGCAACAGACCCATGACCTCGGCCCCAATTTATTGGGTTCCAAATTCATCTCTAGGTTTTGGTTTGGTGCCAACTCCCTTCAGGTTCATAAACCTTTGTCATGGTATTACCATTTAATTTAACATTGTTAGTAGACCGATCATTACCACAATCCATCTGCTCAGTAAAAAGTGAAGCATTAAAGGATGAGACCTCATATAAATCTTCATTCATGCATGGAGAAGGATGGATCACAACATGTGGAGAACCCTAAGAGGTTATAATCCAGGCATGAGTAGTAGAATTCCCTTGCATAGACTGGGCATTGGTATATTTCTTGTGTATAACTAGCTGATAGCCCTCATTATACATAGTCTTATCCTTCCCTTTCCATTTATCTAGAGTAAGCGAGTCATGCCTCAAGTCGAGATCAAAATCCTTCTATATGGCAGCTTCAAGATAAGATTGTTCATTATTTTTAGACTTTTTTCTTCCTCATCAGTAGCCTCAACCCATGAGGTCTTCAAACAATCTCTAAACTGGAAAAAAATTGATTCCAATCCGAATCCTTGATGAGACCTATCTAAATGTCTCTTCTTGTCAATCTGGATACCAGTAGTTTCATACATGTCTCCAATACATGGTTTAATGCATCTAGTAGTATAAGGGGTTATACCCTATTTGAAAACCTTAGTAAAAGAGGTTTTTCTAGCATTAGGGGAATCCTTCTGCCTAAAAACCTACCTAGCCCTATTGATCGGTCTCTTCTTACATTGATCAAAAACATGTCCAGAGGTCTTGTAGTGAGTGCAATGTAAATTCTTCTGGCCCTACTCATATGAGTTCCCAATGCATGAATAGGTGCCACAGTAGTTGGGAAGCCACTTGAATTTAATGTTCAATTCCAATTTGAGATCACCAGTAACCAAAAATACTTTCTCAATTAACTCATAAGACAAATCAATTTCAATAATAAATCATGTGAAATAGCCATACCTGGAGCACTCGTACTCCATGTTGAACATTATTGGAGTCCCCACAGTGGAGGCAACATCCCAAAGGATATATTTTGGATTTTTTTTGATCTGTTGATCCTCATTGTGTCTATTGATTATGTTTATGTATATCCATATGATTTATTTTCATGATGTGACTCATGTTGTGCTTATGGGTTATGGAAATTTATAAGGGAGATGTGTGTGTTGGAAAGGATTTGATTCTGATGTTAAAATTTGGGAATTGTTATTGGAACAAACACCCTTTGGTTATTTCAAGTGGAATCGTAGGATAGTTAGTGGGAAGTCATTATAAATTTCTAGTCTATTTGAGATTATGCACTGGATAGGGTCATGATGTCTCATAAAAAAGGTTGTGTTGCATCTCCAAACACTCAACGCACGTTCAAACATTGTCTATGAAAGTGGCACATAATCCATTAAGATCTGATCTAATGCTCATGTTCTAACTAAAACACTGAGACAGTACCTATCCAATCATGTTTTGCTAGAGACACAACCATGTCGTCGTCTCATTAACTTCTGGCCAAAGTTACTTCCCACCTTAGGTTTTAAAGTTAGAAAGAGGAAAATTCTGAATCACGACACCTTCCACCATCAGAATTTTCCTATAAGACACTCCATTAAGCATTCTAGGGACACTTCTCACTTGATTTCTAAAATGGATAAAACAATTGATTCCCCATCACCCTTAAAGGCCAAGTCAAACCATCTTTTTATGAAATGCCCTAGTCGACACAAACCGCACTCATCTCACCTAACAACATGCCAAAAAAGGTCCTTTACTAACTACTTCATTGAACAAGAGAGATAACTAGTCGATCCACTCTCCCTGACCTTTTCAAAAGGAGCCCAACTTAAATGTCTAGAATTTTATGAACTAAACTCTGATGCCTTCTTCCAAGGTATCTCGCATTCACCATGAAAACATACATAGAAATTCATACCTAACTTCCAGTAAAATCCCTTGATTTTGGCATCATCTATCCCGATAATAAGTCTAGGGTAACCTTGGATTGACAGGATGTGAGTATAAGGAACAATCATAAGGTAGTCTATACACCATGTTTATGACTGAGATGTTGGTATAAGGATAAGACGTCCAAAACAGGTTGTTCATTGGGCCTAGAGTGATATCCACGTGGTGGTCACGTCAACCGAAATGACTGGTGTACAAGAGTTTGTCCGAAAAATTCCTACACAGAAATGTGAGGGTCACTAAAGAATAACCAAAGCATCGATAAGAATGACGCGTCGACGTGAAACACTGAGAAAACCACCCTAAAAAGCCCAAAAACTTTTAAATATTTAGCTAGGCATAAGATCGATGCTCTCTTAGTGCATCAAGGATGAAGGAAAGATAAGGGGTGCGTTCGTCACTTAAGTAAGAGTACACTACGAGGATTTGTAGATTACCAGAAGGAAAACGTTTAAACAATTGGCATGAAAGCCCAACCAAACTGATCGGTGTGTTAAAACACCTGAGTCTATAGAAGTCATCCTGAGCATTCGGAAAAACATGATTCCATTAACACAGAATTCATTGTTCTATGGAGATGACCTGAAACATATTTAACAGCACAATACTTGACGATTACACCGAACTCAACTGTTTCATCACAACATTAAGAAATCGATGGCACCGTGTACGCGAATGCATACTACCCTGGGGTGATATAGAAGCAAGATGACTTTTAACTCGGAGGACATCATGCTGAATCATCCATCACTGTGGAGAAGAGAGGGTTTAATGACCTACAAAGCAACTGACCATTCCTAAGGTATTCTTAACCTAATAGAAATGTGCATTACCCAATGCTCGATCCCAAAACAAAAGTCTATGAAATCATGACCACCTATCTGAACAAGGGTTTCATTTTAATCAAGGGGGTCTTACTAGGGACAATGACATGTGAATGGTTCTATTCCAAAGAAACTCAAGGAGAAACTCAAAATACCCTTATACCAGGGTCTTAAATAGAGGACATCTCTACATGTTCCATATCCAAGCCCTTTATATGTAATCACATTTAATCTTTAGTCATCAAATGATTTAATTAAAACATTAATACAATTTTTCAAAACAAAACACAAGGTAATTGATCTTAACCAACTCCTCAACTGAAAAATTGGAAAGATTTATAAAACTCCATTTTAAAACATTTACATTAATTTACATCTCAACCTTAATAAGAAATCTATCACATAATTTTTTTTAAGCAGATAAGGCGACCTAAAAGGGTCTCACTAAGACAACCTGGGTCCATTAGAATGCAACCCAAAAATAGTTGTTTAAATATTAAGAGTCCCAACACCCATACTGGGTTATCTCAAAAGAAAAATGCACCAACTATCCAACTTGGACCTAGTTGTTCCATTAGGTAGTTAACTAATTCATTTGAAATTATAACA
This sequence comes from Viscum album, assembly GCA_963277665.1. Classification (NCBI taxonomy): domain Eukaryota; kingdom Viridiplantae; phylum Streptophyta; class Magnoliopsida; order Santalales; family Viscaceae; genus Viscum; species Viscum album. Next base: position 1,352,194,112 of record OY728158.1, read on the forward strand.
TTCTCAAACACATATCAGCCTAGATATATGGGTGACTATCAAACTAATAAACGATTATACACTTTATAGTTTTTGGTATTTGGATCTCATTGAAAGGCAACCAATAAATTTTAGAAAAGTAACTAATTACATAACAAACAATCCAACGGGTCACTACAAGAAGATAAGAGAGAGATACATGTTTTAATCACAGAAGCATAACATTTTAATCACAGAGACATGCTAATAGGAACAAAATCAAGATACACGGAAAACATGGTATTAAATAGGTATCATGTTAACATGCTAGCATGTTAAATATATCACTAAAACATGGCATCTAAAAGGCATGATAAATAATTATAATACATGGCTTACATTCAAGGCACATAATTTGAATCAAGAGGCAACCTAAAATTCAACTACATGGCATGGAACTATGCATGGCCTGTGAATTCCAATGTGCCAATTATGATGCATGTAATGCTTCATCCTTACCTTAACAGAACAAGGATAAAATATCATAAATTCCATAAATTCATAAGTGGCAAAAATTACACCAATCACTCGAGGTGAAATAATATCAAATTTAATATCGAAAAGCATGAACATCAATTCCCAGGCCTGGCCACTTGGTCATTTCCCATACTTGGGGTGATCAGTCCCAGACATGGCTATTAACCAAGCATCAATACATTCCTAATATCCTATATACCAACCGAAAATTGTAAGACAAAGGAAAAAATACCACATCTAATACCACATTGTAACATCCTGAACTGATTCACCTCTAAGACAGTAGCCGGACCGGTGGGTTAAATGACCTTAAGTGCATCTCCCCGAATGCTAGAGGCTATCGACTAGTAGTAAGGGCCTTTTTCATGTCTGTGGGGATGACTATAACCTTTTAGGTAATAGGTAATATCACAGTGGAAGTAACATAAATTAAAAAATAAATAATGGAAGCATATAAATGAATAAACTACAGTAGAATCAATATAAATAATCCAACTCAATAATACTCAATTGAGGAAGATCACAAAACAATGTTATACCATGATTCCTGTCTAAACTAAAAGTACATAAAATAGAAACTCAATCATACTGTCAACTAAAAGAAAATACACAAAGCAACAACTACATCACAAGAAATGTAATGCCCCAACCCTAGTTAAACAAAGTGACATAACATTGGAATGATCTCAAGGGATCAAATCCTGAAAGACTGATCAGTTTAGTATCCTTGGAAGTACTAGATACAAACATAAGTTTTAAATTACATCATGAAATGGAAAAACAATGAAATTGAATCCCCTTTTAATACACTCATATCCATTATCCCATTCCAACTGGTTAATCATAATATACTTCTTTTCATCCTGGGAAAAATAAAACATAAAAAGGGGTGAGCTCAGGTTCTCATTAAGGATAAAAATATAGCATAAAATTTCATAAATAAGCATAAACATTTAAGGTAATGTATAATACTAAAACAAAAGACTTTTAAACATAAACATCAGTATAATTTGGAAAATATAAATCAAATAATTCTGTTTACTTATTCACATGGATATTCAACTAGTTGAATAATCACATGTAATATCAATATCCCATTTCAAAATGATGTAATGCATAAGGTTTAACATCATAACCACATAGTCAAGGCCTCATTCCAAGACTAAAAATAAGATTTTTTTCAAGGCCTTGTTCCAAGACACTAGTTTGTCTCATGAGACATACCGATTCATCAAGGATATATAGTGGGCTTCAACCATCACTTACAAAGTCCAATGCATTCCTCATATGAAAATGTTGAAACAAAACATAAACATTCCTATTAAAACTATCATACGAAATGTTAATACTTCAATCATAAACCATGAATGGTATAAAAATAACACATCCACTGTTAAACATATCACAAAACCTTCAATGCAATATAGAAGATTTAATCATAATAAATCAACTTCAAACAAGTGTAAAATCCATGAAATGATGTTGAAATAGGTGAAATTCAAACTATTTGAGAGAAATATCTCTTTATATTTTGAAATAATTTAAAAGTAAAATACCTATAAAAGATAACATTTATTTTGAAAATATACTTATAAGCTTTTAATGGAAACTTTGAAGGTTTTATAATGGCGGAAAATAGCCACACTCTTTGTATAATTTAAAAAAACATTCTTTCTTCAATTTTGTCGAAAAGGTCGTAAAGGACCTCATTTGGAAAATGACAGAAAGATTTATTTATAAATATTTTATAAAAATTCAAAAAAGGGTATAAATGACTTTAACCCATAGTCTAGGAAATAGTAAAACTGTTTTGAAATATATTTTTAAGAAACACGGATGTGGATGATAAAGAGGTCTCAGTAGATACTCACATATAAACAAACTCGGATAATGAAGCGATTGTAGGATTAACCCTTACCTTGTACTTTTCCTTTATCACGGGTACGATAACCTCCAGTATAATAGTTAAATCATTATTATTAAATTATATAATAACCACATACATTAATATGATATCATATATGATCTTCTAATATTTATTTGTTAATAATATTTCAGTAGTATCACTATTTCGGGTGTTAACTAATTCGTTTTCCTTTATATGCTTCATTATGTCATCCATGTTTTTTATGTATAGGATGTATTTGATTAATATATATAATTATATTATGTTCTTAAACATTATTATTAATCATAAAATTAAAATTATTCTTGAATTATTATGAAGGATAATGAACCTCATTGCGTTTGTGGAGACGGTAATCCGTATGTATGCACAAGCGACAACATCATTCTATTGATGGTGAAATCGTATGAAATTGGATGGTATATCATATATAAAGAATAATTAACCTGTTATATTTATTATTTACATCATTTATACTCATTATTATACCCATCCAAATAATGAATTGTTGAATAACAAAATACACCACGACATGGAGATGGTAAGCCATATGTACACACGTATGGTGACTTTTCATTCATAGGATGGATAGAATAATGAATATGGTTATACAATATTTTTAATAATATCATAGTTTGTATAAGGAATTAGAGTTATTATTTTGGTATAGAAACAAGAATGAAAGAGGAAGTGAAGAAGAAAATAACTTTGAAAGATGTGATGAAATTATTACCTCTTCTTCGAGGGATTACTTTTAATTTGATAAAAAGGGCTCCTTAGGTTGGATTTTAATAAATGTAAGGACTCTAGGTTGAATTGAGGGTATTTGAGATGATATTTGAGTAGGGGTTGTCTGAACCAAATGGCTTTGGAGGTGTAATTTTGAGAGAAGGGGAAGTACCCTTTTATAAGAGAGGTGAGGGTCAAAAGAAAGTGGTAGAAGAAAATAATTTTGAAAGTGGTGGTGGAATTATTACCTCTTCTTCAGGTGCTTCCTTTTTATTTGATCAAAAGGGCTCCTTAGGTTGGCTTTTGATCAAAGTAAGGCCTCTAGGTTGAAGTGAGGGTAGTTGGGAGGATATTTGAGAAGGGGTTGGCCGAACCAAATTGATTTGGAGGTGTGATTTTGAGAGAAGGGGAAGAACCATTTTCTAAGTCCTTTGGATGAACCATTTATTTTTAGGAATATTATATAAATTAATAATATAGTATTTGTTTTTAAAACTCATTTATGTCAATTTTGACACTATTTAGTATTTGGTTTTTTTTAAAGTCATAACAACTTTATCACTTAGAAAAAAAATTATTTAATCAACCCTAACATGTCATATTAACCTACAAAATTCGTGGAATGCATCAAAAGTCTCAATTTACAATTATATTAAAATTTATAATTTTAATAATTTTAATCTTTCAATAATAAGTTAATTACTGCATTATCATTGTGTCATAAATAAATTTAATTATTTAATGTATAAAAATTAAAATAAAATAATATTATATAGGAAATGTTTTATATTTCTAATGAATTTTTATAGTCGAATTTAACTTATGTACAACCCAATTTTAAAAAAAATTAGTTATTAACTTTGAATTAAAAACTTTTAACTCTTCTTTAAATAAAATAATAAGAAATGTCCTAATCTAATCCAAGTGAACCAAAAGGATCATATTTTATTCCTAAGGTTGATTTTCGAGGAAAACCACTTATCCAATAGAATTAGGACATGTTTTAGGGTAATTATAATATCATTTTTACCTTTAATTGCCTGATTTGCTTTTAACTATGTTAAATAAAATTCAAAAGTTATTATTCACCAAAAATTATTTTAATCCTATTGAACCACATTTTACTTACTAATTTCAACCATATCTCTTGGATTTTTTAAATTCAATTCACCAAAGCGGTAAAATTATGTTTTATTCAAATTTACTAATGTGCCTAGAAGGTGGGTAAAAGACGTTGAAAAATTCAATAAAATTTTATACTTCTAATTTTATTATAAAACGAATTCAATAAATTAAATTGAACTTATATAGGTATTATGTATCTATTTTGTCTTAAAATAAATTAAAATAAAATAAATAATTTTTTAAATAAGAAGTAGGTTTTAAACAATAATGCAGTGTTTTTCATTATTCATCAAAAATTGAAAGTTTTCAGAAAAATACCAAAAATTCACTATAACCTGATTTTGATATTCCCAATCCAAAAATGAAGTCTTTTTTTTAAATAAAATTTTTAAAATTTCAAAAAGTGGGTATTACTATTCGTAACGTCTAGTTTGGTTGGTCATGGTGTGTTAGAACTTGAAGATGTTTATAATGCAAGCTATTGTATTATTCAAATAGAAGCGTACTGTAGAAGCTTGGGATGTTACATTCTTCCCTCATTCAAATAATTTCATCCCCGAAATTTCTAGAATATTACTGCATAAAAAGATTCGGGTGGTTCTTCATCATAAGTTCCTTGGGTTCCCATGTTTCCGCTTCCGTCTTATGGTTTCTCCATAGAACTTTTACCAGACGAGTCATCCGGTTTCTTAACACTTATTATCAGGTATCAAGAATCTTGACAGGCTCTTCAAAAAAAGACAGATTGGGTTTCTGTTCTATTTCTTCATAGGTGAGTACATTCGTTGGGTCAGACGTGTATTTTCTCAACAGTGATATGTGGAACACATCATGAACTTTGGAGAGACTTAGAGGCATTTCCAAATGGTAAGCTACAACTCCAATTCATTCTAGAATTTCAAAAGGTCCAATGTACCTGGAATTTAATTTACCCTTCTTACCAAATTGTATAACACCCTTCCATAGAGATACCTTCAAGAAAACATGACCTCCTACTTGAAATTTCAAATCCTTCAATCGGTTATTGGCATACCACTTTTGCCTAATTTGAGCTGCTTTGATGTGGGTTTTGCTAATCTTTACCTTTTCTATTTTTTCCTCAACAAGTTCTTGGACTACGAGTTTTCTTTCACCAACATCATCCCAACAAGTTGGTGTACGATATCTCTTTCCATATAACGCTTCATATGGTTCCATCTGAAATACTTTAATGGAAGCTATTATTGTAGAAAAATTCAACCAGAGGGAAATATTGATCTCACATAACATGAAAGTCAAGTGAGAAAGATCTCAACATATCTTATAAGGTTTGAATAGTCCGTTCTGATTGTCCATCAGTTTGAGGGTGGTAGGCAGTGCTCAAATGAAGTTTAGTATCCAGGGCCTTCCGAAGACTTTTCCATAATCTTGATGTAAAACAGTGATCATGATCAGAAACAATTGATATGGGTACTCCATGAATTCTTACAACTTCATTAATATATTGTATTGTTAAACGTTCAAGTGGTAAATCTTCTCTTATAGCAAGAAAATGTGCTGACATGGTAAGATGATCAACAATGACCCATATTGAATCATTCCTGCTATGAATATTTTGTAACCCCATGAAACATTCCATCATAATATCATCTCATTTCCACTCAGGTATGGGAAGAGGTTTCATGAATCCTCTAGTATGTTGTCTTCCTGCCTTCACCTGCTGACAAACCATACATCTTGACCCATAATCCACAATCTCCCTATTCATGTCGTCCCACCAAAAATGTTCCTTCAAATCTTTATACATCTTAGTGATACCATGTTGAATAGAGAAATTGGAGCTATGAGCGTCATACAAATATTCCCTTTTTAGATCGGGTATGTTAGGAACAAAAAGTCTCTTCCCAAATTTCAAAATTCCATCTTCATATATTAAGTCAATCAATCTCCCCTCATTCACATCTTTAATTTTCTTTTGAAAATCCTCATCATCAGTTTGAGAAATTTTTATCCTTTCTAGTAAAGATAGTTTTGCAACGATTTGAAAAAAGTATTGATATTTCACCTTCCATGATTACTCACATAATCATCTTTACTAGATCCATGAACATAGGATCCATTTCAACTCTCACCTTGTTAAAAACTCCATGATCCTTTCTCATCAAAGCATCTTCCACCTTATTTGCCTTCCCTGGTTGGTAGTGTATAGTGAAATCATAATCCTTTAGTAGTTCAAGCCATCTACTTTGCCTCATGTTGAGTTCTTTTTATGAGAAAGTATAATGAAAACTCTTTTGATTGGTATATATCTAAAATTTTTTACCATAGAGATAGTGTCTTTATATATGCAAAGAAAATATTACAGCTAATAAATCAAGATCATGAGTGGGATAGTTTTGTTCATGAATTTTTAGTTGTCATGATGCATAGGAAATAACTCTATCATTCTACATAAGGACACAACCAAGTCATTTTATTGAAGCATCGCTATAAATAACTAACTCATCATTCCACGATTGTAGATTCAATATAAGAAAATTGGATAATATTTTTTTCAATTATTCAAAATATTATTCATACTCTTTTGTCTAAACAAATTTAACCCCTTTACGTGTGAGCTTGGTTGATGGGTTATCCAATCGGTCAAAATTCTGGATGAAGCTCCAATAATGACCTGCTAAACCAATAAAACTGCATACCTCAGTTATACTCATCGGTGTTGGCCATTCATGGATTGCCTTGGTCTTTAAAGGATCAATATAGATTCCATACTTAGAGACAAAATGTCTATGAAAATAAATTTCCTAAATCTAGAATTCACACTTTCTATACTTCCCATATAATTCATTTCTTCTGAGGGTTTTCAGAATAGTGTGCAAGTGATTTTCATGATCTTTGTAGCTTTTGGAGTAAACCAAGATATCATCAATAAATACCACTAAAAATTAATCAAGATATTCCTTGAAAACTCTATTCATTATATCCATGAAGAGATAGGGTGAATTAGTCAGTCCAAAAGGCATTATTGTAAACTTGTAATGCTCGTACCAGGTTCGAAATGCTGTTTTTGGAAGTTCTTCCTTCTTCACACACAACAGATCATATCCAGATCAAAGATTAATATTTGAAAAATATTGATCTCCATGAATTTGATTGAATAAATCATAAATATGAGGTAGGGTATACTTGTTCTTTATCGTTATAGCATTTAACTCCCTACAGTCAATGCACAACCACATAGAGCCATATTTCTTCATAACAAAAAGAATAGGGGCTCTCCATGGAGAAATACTATGGAGAATAAATCCTTTATTACTCAATTCCTCTAGTTGTTTCATTAATTACACTAATTTCACATTGACCCTTCTATAAGGGGTCTTCTATATGGGCCTTGAACCAGGAATTAAATCAATGCAAAACTCAATTTCTCATTCTGAAGGATGTCCAGGTAAATCCTTTGGAAACACATCAACATATTCTTACACAATAGGTACATACTCTATTTTAACATTCCTTTCCTAATCCATATTTACTTCATTCTCTTCCTCCGCAATAATTGAATTTAGTAGAGCTAGTAGGTTTGGATCTCGATAAGAATCAAATGGTGACATTTCTGCTCTAAATATAAGGTACTCATTATCATTATCAAAAATTGTAACCTCCATCTTTATACAATAAATTTTCGCATCATGGTCTAAAATCCAATATATACAGAGGATAATATCAAATTAAATCATGAGTGTGATGATGAGATCATCAAATAAAGAACATTTATATGCCTTAATGGGAACTGATTCACAATACTTTGTTGCAATGATACTTCCCTTAGGAGTTTTGACTGACAACTCCCTTTTCAAATCAAATTAGAAATATAAAATTTTCTTAGTAAACTATGAAGATTGGAAACAATGTGATGACCTATAATCAAATAAAGAAGTGGATAAATTTGAGGAAACCATTAAATTACTTTCCACCACATCATTTGGAGCTTCAACATCGGCAGTAGTGATCGCATGATCTTGGCCTTGCTCTAATGGACAATTCTAAGGTAAGTTTCCATGGATATTAGGACATTAATTTTCATAATTCCCCATTTCTCTACAATTGTAGCATACAACATTGACAACCACTTTCTTCCCCTTGCAATCACGATCTTGGTGGCCTTTTTCACCACACTAGTAATAGAATCTCATTCCCTTCAGGCCAGTACCGGGGCGTTTCTTCCAACATTTCCTGTAGAATGGAAATTTAACTTTTCCCTTCTTCCCCTTATTTCCATTTCTAGAGTGTTAAGTAGATCTATTCTTCTCTTGCTTTTCTTTATAGTCATAAGACTTAGAGAATTCCTTCTATGTCTTGATAGCACGTGATAAAATATCTTCATTTTATGAGAAGGATTGTGAGAATAATACTCTATGGAGAAATGGTTTTAACCCATCAAATAAGCGATCAATATTACTCCCTAGGTTACATATATAATCTGTTGCATGCCTTCCTAACCTTGTAAAGTTTTCCTTATAATTTGTGACATTCTCATCCTCTTTTTGACTCAAACTCAGAAATTGTCTTTCAATATTTTCTCGATGGTCACGAGGAAAGTATTTTTCTAATAAAATCTCTTTAAACTTCCTCCATCTAATATTTGATACTTCATCCTCCTTTTTTTGAATTAATGACCACTATTGATCCGCATCTCCCATGAGGCAATAAAATGGCATAACAACTTTTTCCCTTTTGCTACTCCACAAAGCATGAAATATTTTCTCTAAGGAACTTATACATTGCTTAGCTACAAATAGATTTTTAGTCCCATTGAATGTTGCTGGTCTTTGCCTCATGGAGCGGTCTAACATTGATCCTCCGAGTTGTGGATAAAGGTGCTCCATATGGGTAATGTTATTATTCATAAGCTGAGTGATTTGTCTCAGTATGGTTATAAGTTATTTAGCATTGATTGCATCACCAGCTCCAGTATAATTATCATGATTATGAGAAATATCCCTACATGGATTACGTGTGTTGATATGGTTTCCATTCCTTCCATTTGGCTCCATTTCTAAACAATGGCATACACTAGATTTGTTTATGAATCGCAAAACCAAATTCCAAACTAGTAAAATACCTAACATCAATTGAACAGTTTATATATATAATCCATAATCATAAAAAAACGTTTTCTTTGAGGAATTCTTTAATCATAAATCCTTCATAATGGTTTATAAAGAAAATTTTAATTATCATAATCATATCTCCTGAGAGTTTCATAACCAAGAGTGTAGAAAGTCTCATTGTCGTGTACCAGGGTACCCTAGGTCAAGCCCGAAACTCCATGTCGGAGTATTCACACTAAGGAACATCTATGCCAGAGTGTCTTATACCTACTTATATCCAGATAGGGGTGTATTTCTTGGAAAATAAACAAAATATCTACATTACCAAAATTCTAGGAAGTTCTTCTATACTAATCCTCAAAGTCTATCTTAGGGAAAATCAAGGTTTTTCTAAATCAAGCTTACAAGGTTTGTACTAAACTTCCTATGATACCAACTGTAATGCATCGACCATAGTTACCCAGATTCAGTGCAATATTACATAACATTACCATGATCACAAGGGATAAAATCCTGAAAGGATGCATAGTTTAGTAGCCTTGGAAGTACTAGATACAAACATAAGTTTTACATTACATCGTGAAATGGAAAAACAATGACATTGAATCCCCTTTGGATACACTCATATCCCTCAGCATATTTCTGCAGATTAATCATAATATACTTCTCCACATCCTGGAAAAAATAAATCATAAAAAGGGATGAGCTCATGTGCTCAGTAAGGTTAACAATATAGCAGAAACTTTCATAAATAAGCACAAACATTTAAGTCAATGTATAAGACTCAAACAAAAGCCTTTTAAACATAAACTTCAGCATTATATGGGAAATATAAATCAAATAATGCCATTTACTTATTCACATGTATATTCTACTAGTAGAATAATTACATGTAATATCAATAGCCAATTTCATAATGATTGAATTCGTAATGCCGAAAATCTTAACCACATAGTCAAGGTCTCATGCCAAGACTAAAAATTTGATTTTGTCAAGGTATTGTGCCTAAACACTAGTTTTTCTAATGAGACCTACTTATGAATCAAGGATCTATAGCGGGCTCCACCCGTCACTTACTAAGTCCAATGAATTTTTCATATGAAAATATTGAAACAAAACATATACATTCATATTAAAACTAGCGTAAAAATTTTTAAAACTTTAACCATAAATGGTATAAAAATAACACATCTATAGTCAAACATATTATAAAACCTTTAATATAATATGGAAGATTGTATCATAATAAACTAACTTCAAAAAAGTGTAAAATACATCAATGGTTGTTGACATAGATAAAATCAAAACTATTTAAGAGAAATATCTCTTTATATTTTGAAATCATTTAAAAGTAAAATAATTATAAAAGAAAACATTTATTTGGAAAATATTCTTATAATCTTGTAAGGGAATCTTCAAAGGTTTTATAACCGTGGAAAATAGCCGCACTCACTGTATAAGTTAAAAAAATCTTTCTTTAATTTTGTCGAAAAGGTCGTAAAGGACCTCATTTGGAAAACGCCAGAAAGATTACTTTATAAAAATTTTATAAAAAGTCAAAAAAGGGTATAAATGACTTTAACCCATAGTCTAAAAAATATTAAAAATGTTTTGAAATAAATTTTTAAGATACGCGGATATGGATGATAAAGAGGTCTTAGTAGATACTCCCATATAAACAACCTCAGATAATGAAGAGATTGTAGAATTAACCCTTACTTTGTAATTTTACTTGATCGAGGGTACATTAAACTTCTATATAATATTTAAATCATTTTTATTAAATTATACAGGAACCACATAAAAAATATGATTTCATATATCATCTTCTAATATTGCTTTGTTAATAATATTTCAGTAGTATCATTGTTTCGGGTGTTAGCTAATTAGTTTTCCTTTATATGATTTGTTATGTAATCCATGATTTTTATGGATAGGATGTATTTGATTAATATCCAAAAAGATATTAAGTTCTTAAACATTATTTTTAATCATAAAATTAAAATTATTCTTGAATGGTTATGATGGGGAATGAATCTCATCGCGTTCGTGGAAACGGTAATCCGTACGTACGGACGAGCGACAATATCATTAAATTGATTGTGAAATTGTATATAATTGGATAGTATATGATATATAAATAATCATTAACATTTTATATTTATTATTTTCATTATTTATACTCATTATTATACCCATCCAAATAATGAGGTGTTGAATAAAAAACTACACCACGACATGGAGAGAGTAAGTCGTACGTAAGCACGTAGGGTGACTTGTCATTCATAGGATGGATAGAATAATGAATATAGTTATACCATATTTATAATAACATCATAGTTTTTACAAGGTACAGGAGTTATTATTTTTTTATGAAAACAACAAATAAAGTGGAAGTGGATGAAGAAAAAACTTTGAAAGAGGTGGTGAGATTATTACCTCTTCTTCGAGTCCTTCCTTTTGATTTGATCAAAAAGGATCCTTAGGTTGGATTCTAATCCAAGTAAGGCCTCTTGGTAAAAGTGAGGGAAGTTGGGAGGATATTTGAGTAGGTTTTGGGCAAGGCAAATGGTTTTGGAGGTGTGATTTTGAGATAATGGTAAGTACACATTTATAAGAGAGGTGAGGGTCACTTTAGGAAAATCTTGAAATATTATTTTATTATACAATCATATTCAGTTTATAATGGCTCAAAAGGTATTTATTTCTATGATAAGGTGGGTTTGGGTTGAAACCTCTCAACCAATATATTTTATACAGGTTTAGGTTACCATATTTACCTTATCTTCTAGATTTAACTCTTAGTTAAGTAGTTTAACTTTTACAATGTCTTCTTGTATTTTTATATTACATGGTTAATAAACATACTATAAAATTTCATGAGAACCTCAAGTGGTTCATTAATGAAATATATATTATTATATAAGTCCTTTTTCTGAACTTTAGATTTTTTGGAATATTATATCAATTAATAATATTGTATTTTTTTTATAAACTCATTTATGTCAATTTTGACACTATTTAGTATATAGTTTTGGTGAAAGTCAAAAAAACTTTATCACTTAGAAAAAAAATTATTAAATCAACCCTAAAATTTTATATTAACCTTGAAAAATAGTGGAATACATCAAAAGTCTCAATTTACAATTATATTAAAATTTATAATATCAATAATTTTAATCTTTCAATAATAAGGTAATTATTGCATCATCATTATGTCATAAATAAATTTAATTATTTAATATAATAAAATTATAAATAAAATAAAATTATGTAAGAAATCTATTTATCTTTATAATGAATATTTATAGTCGAATTTTTCTAATTTATAACCCTATATTAAAAAAAATTAGTTATTAAACTTTGAATTTAACACTTTTGACTCTTCTTTAAATAAAATAATAATAAATGTCCTAATATAATCCAAGTGGACTAAAAGGATCATATTTTATTCCTAAGGATGATTTTGGTCGAAAAACACTTATCCAATAGAATTAGGACAAGTTTTTGGGTAATTATAATATCATTTTTACCTTTAATTACCCTATTTACTTTTAACCGTGGTAAATAAAATTCAAAAGTTACTTTTCATAAAATATTGTTTTCATCCTATTGAACCACATTTTACTTACTGATGTAAATTGTGTATCTTGGATTTTTTAAATTTAATTCACAGAAGTGGTAAAATTACGTTTTATTCAAATTTGTTAATGTGCCTAGAAGGTGGGTAAAAGACATTAAAAAATTCAACAAAATTTTATGCATCTAATTTTATTATAAAATGACTTCAATGAATTACATTGAACTAATATAGGTATTATGTATCTATTTTAACTTAAAATAAATAAATTTAAATAAATAATTGTTTAAATAAAAATTAGGTTTTAAACAATAACACAGTGTTTTTCACTATTCATCAAAAATTGAAACTTTTCAAAAAAATACCAAGAATTCACCCTAAGATAATTTTGATATTCCGAATCCAAAAATGACGTCCATTTTGATAAATAAAATTTATAAAATTTCAAAAGGTGTGTATTACTATTCATAACGGCTAGTTTGGTTGGTCGTGGTGTGTTAGAACTCGATGTTGCGTAAAACGCAAGCTGTTGTATTATTAAAAGAGAAACGTATCATGGAAGCTTGGCGTGTTTTAAGAAAATCATGGTACTCTACCCCAGTATACATCCTAATTAGCAAGAAACAATCAGGCATCAGAACCAGCATGCTTCCCTTTGTCAATACCTACAAGCAAGTAATCTACTCGGGTGTCAACGATGCCTGAGTAGGGTGTGAGATAAAATCCTATTAGGCCAACACCCATGGTGTCTAAACCTTTCCATTTCGTGCAATTATAAAATGTAGTGTGTCAATATATAACAATTTAAAATAATTAATTAAGTGCAAGGAAATAAATAACTCGACTTGGGTTCCCAACGGCACCCATCCCTAATAACCTTCTTCGGCCTAATTCGGAAGTCTGAAAGAAGTACTTGAAAGCAGAATACAAATATGCATATATATAAATCCGGGAAAATAAAGCTAAAATAAGGAAGTGTCATACCCCCAAACTTGTGCTTTAACTTGGGATCTAAGTAATATGTCATCCAGGTGTGCTTCAACATACCAGAAAAATATCACAATTCTTAAGAGACCCAATGCGGCTTTAACATAAACCTTATTTCATCATTATTAATGTTCAAGTTTAGAGTTGGAGTCTGAGCTCGTCCTGAAGGTATCACTACATAACATCCTTCAAAATATCCAACACCACTGGGCCCGTCCAAGGTAATCTTTCTAAAGACCAAGTATCACTTGAGGCATAGCTTTACCCTGATTCCATCTCGATCTCGCAAAAAGGGATCGAGCATCATCATAGGCCGGATTAACCACATTGCCAATAGATCCATCCCCAATGGTTCCTTTTGTAACTGGTGTCACTCATAAGTATTGGAAATCCCAGAGAATTCTTAGTCTAGAAAAGTAAAAGACACCACCACCACCACCCCCCCCCCCAACACGTAGTGGTAACCAGTTAAGAATAGAGGATCTAAGCATGAACCTTAATACGGGACCCACCATCTTTCCCCGCCATGAATTTAATTAAAGTTATCACAGTAGCAGATATGACAAAGTAAACAGATGAAATTACAGCTTGAAAACTAAAGAGATACACTCGGGCTAATGGAATTTATACCGACCACGTCGGCACACCCAAATGGGTGTCCGACCATATTGCAACAATTTAAAAAAATTAATTTATAATAAATAGGGTTCCAACAATTAAGAGGAATAATTAAATTGAAAAGATTTATTGAATTTACACAATGTTGATAGGCACCAACGAATGGCACAACCATGCATTTTTATAAATCGTAAGGAAACAGAGAGAAATAGAGTAGACTCCATACCATATGATCGCAGATGATCCTATGATCTGTGGTAGGCTTTGATTTGACCTAAAACTGAAGAAAACAGATGATTTTAAAAAACCCCAAAATTGGGTAAATCCCTTCCATGGAGAACTTTACAAAGGATAGAGAATGAGATCATACAATTCTTGGTGCATGGGATAAGCCTTACTGAGATCTTCACAGTGCACCTGACGGTGAAAAAAATTGATGACGAATGGAGGTGTGGTAATCTTCCAAAGGTGGAAGAAGGTGGTGCGCAGAATCTAGGGAGGGAGTGGGCCATGCACAGGAGAGGCGAGGAGAGGAGAACAGGAATAAGAATAAAGAAAAAACTAAAGCAAAAAAATAATAATGGAAAACATAAAATAAAATAAAATAAAATAAAATAAAATGAGAGGAAAAGGAAAATGAAGATAGAAATAATAAAAATAAATTATTTTTCTATTCTTCTCATTCCCTCTTTTAATTTTATTATTTATTTTCATTCCATTTCCATATCTTTTAATTTATTTAAATATTCCTTTAATACTTTTTAATTATTTTGAACTTGAACGTTGCGCTATCTCACGACATAAAAAAATAACAAAAATCCCGCAGAATTATTTAATTAATTTTAATAGTTGTATGGGGCCCCCAATAGGGTGTGTAGGCACGCGCCCTGGGTCGTTTTAAATATTTGGATTAAAAACTTAACAGTCTGCACCTTGATTTAAGTTGAGACGTTACACGCATTTATGTGGGTAATTAATAATATTTCATCTAACCCAACAATAAATATCCATATATATATATATATATACGTGCTATATATATATATATACATATATGTATATTCATATACACACACCCACAGATGTATATATAAATATATATATTTAATCCCATATATATATATATACATCATATACATATATATCAATGTTTTTGTACTAATATAATAATATTAAAAACAATTAAAACAATTATTATTAACTCAACCCATTAATGATACCATTAATATTTTAAAAACAACAACCACAAAAAAAAGATAACTGTTATTAAATTAATATTGATTTTGTATTTGTATTTAATTCGAACAATTAATAATATAACATTTATTACATAGCTCTGTTATTATTTACACTGTGAACCAATTTATTAATTGTGGAAGTGAATTTTTATTTGTTGTCTTCAATGAAAAAAATAATATTAATAATAAAATTGTTATTATTATTTCAAGCTACCCAACAAAATATTTATATCCCAAATAAATTAGCTTTAGGTGTGATCTGACAAAAAGTTTGATCCATACAAAAGTTATACCCTGCCTAAGATAAACCCCACGTCCTAAATCTATCGGTGGACTCCGATTTCTGATATGATGCACTATTTGAGAGCAATCAATTATTTATTATCAAAAAAATCCGAATAATATATTAATTAAAATTAAGCAGGGTATTATAATGTGTGCGGGTGACAAACACCTAACACATGTCAAGGTTATACCCTTCCAAGGGTAAGCCGAATGTTTTGGACCTAACTGTTGTCTCATATTTCTTATACGGTCCATTTTTTGAGAGTTATTTCAATTTTTGGGAAAGAAACAAACACGCATATGAATAAAATAAATTTAACATTTTTATTTTATCAACGCAGAGAGTCTATGAGTCTCAGAACCCTGTGTTAACTCATTATTTAACTCTGAAAATATTATATATAATATTCTAAAGTTTTAATAAGGCATTTACCATTCATTTAAATTGTTTCCATTTTTATTTTAATCTAATTAATTTAATAAAATTTATTTAAAAGACACATCACAATATCAACTATCAGAAATAAAAAGTTATGATGATTTATTTTTAAACCGATATGCCCAGTTAATGGAAAAATTCTAATTCCTGCACTTTTTCTTCTAGTTCAAAACACAGAATGTTGTAGTGTGACAGGTGTGACTCTAAGTGTGTCTTTTTATTTAAAATTGGAATTAATTTAAGTAAAAAAACAACAAAAAAAATGGAAACCAATAAAATTCATTTGTATTGTTTTTATAAATTATGAAAATGATCCATGGGTAATTTTTCATGTTTAGGAATCAACCACACCCCAATCTAATACATTTTGTGATTTCTATGACTAAAAGTGTCCATTATTAGTTTAAAATTCACATTTTATTTCAAAACGTGTCACTCGCTGAAAACCAAGAAAATGCTCTATGCTTACCTTGATAATTTAGAAAAATTATTAATTAGTCATTTTTGACATGTGTGAAGCGGTCACACATAAAACTGACACATGATGCAACTATTATGACTCATTATGTGTGTTTCCAGTTTAAAATTGACATTTTAATTCAAAAAACAAAACTAACATACTTAAAACTGGTAAAACTCATTTTTATTATTTTGATACTTTAGGAAAACAATATATAAGTTATTTTTGATGTGTAGGAATCAGTCTCACCATAATCTGACACACAGTTTGATCGATATGAATCTAAGTGTCTCTTTTTATTTAAAATTAATATTAATTTAGGTAAAAACAACAAGTGACATTCTAAAAACTCATAAACCAAATTCTTATTGTTTTTATATTTTAATACAATGATCCATCACCAGTTTTTGACATATAGGACTCAACCATACCACAATAAGATGTACGGTGTGACCGGTATGACTCCAAGTGTGTCTTTTTATTTAAAATTTATATTAATTCAAGTCAAAAGAACAACTGACAAACTAAAAACCAATAAAACACAATTGGATTGTTTTTATATTTTAGTAAATTGATCTTTGAGTCATTTATGATGTGTAAGAGTCAAAATAACATCAATACAATACACGGTGTGACAATTATGAATCCAAGTGTGTCTTTATTTAAAATATACAATAATTTAAGTAAAAAAGAACAATTGACATACTAAAAACTGAGCGAACGCATTCAGATTATTTGTATACTTTAGTAAAACAATCCATGAGTAATTTTCAAATTTATGAATCTACAACGCCTAAATCTGATTCATGTTGTGACCGGTATGACTAAAACTGTTCATTATCAATTTAAAATTGTCATTTTAGTTCAAAATGTGTCACTCACTGAAAACAAATAAAACAAGATCTGATTATCTTGATAATTTAGTAAAATGACTCATAAATCATTTTTCATGTGTATAAAGAACTATCACATCAAACCAATACACTATGCAATTTTTATGACTCAAAATGCATGTTTCTAGTTTGAAATTGACATTTTAGTTCAAAAAAAACTACTAGCATACTGAAAAATGATAAAATGCATTCAGATTGTTTTTACACTTTAGTAAAATTATCTATAAGTCATTTCTAATGTTTATGAGTTATCCTCTCCTAAATCTGATGCAAGGTGTGACCCGTATGACTCTGAGTGTGTCTTTTTATTTAAAATTAACATTAATTTAAGTAAAAACAATAAGTGACATAATGAAACCAATGAAAACACAATCTAATTGTTTTGATATTTTAGTAAAAATATCCATAACTCATTTCTGATGTGTACGACTCAACCAAACCTCAATAAAATGAAAAGTGTGACCGATATGACTCCAAGTGTGTCTTTTTATTTAAAATTGACATTAATTTAAGTAAAAAAGGACAACTGACATACTAAAAACTAAGAAAACACATTATGATTAATTTTATATTTTAAGAAAACTATCTATGAGTCATTTATGATATTTAAGAGTCAAATAAACCTATATATGATGCATGGTGTCACCGGTATGGCTCAAAGTGTGTCTTTTTATTTAAAATTGACATTAATTTAAGTAAAAAGAAAAAATGGTGTGTTGAAAACCAATCAAACAGATTAATATTGTTTTTATACTTTAGAAAAATTATCCATGAGTCATTTGTGATTTGTAGGAATCAACCAAACCTCAATCTGGATAATTATGTGACTTGTATGACTAAAAGTGTATGTTATTAATTTAAAATTGACATTTTAGTTCAAAACATTTCACTCACTGAAAACCAAGAAAATGTGATTTTATTGTCTTGATAATTTAGGAAGTCAATTATTAAGTCATTATTGACATGTATGAATTATTTTCATGTCAAACCAATGAACTATGTGATTGGTATGACACATAATTCATGTTTCCAGTTTAAAATTGACATTTTAGTTCAAAAAACACAACTAGCATTCTGGAAACTAATAAAACGCATTCATATTATTTTGATACTTTAGAAAAATGTTCTCTAAATTATTTTTGACGTGTAGGAATTATTTTTGCCTCAATATGATGAACGGTGTGACCGATATGACTCTAAGTGTGTCTTTTTATTTAAAATTAACATTAATTTAAGTAAAAACAACAAGTGACATACTAAAAATTGAGAAAACACATTCGGATTGTTTGGATATTTTATTAAAATGATCCATAACTAGTTTTTGATGTGTAGGACTCAACCACACCTCAATACGACATAAGGTGTGACCAATATGACTAAAAGTATGTATTTTTATTTAAATTTGACATTAATTTAAGTAAAAAAGAACAACTCACATACTAAAAACCATGAAAAGGAATTATTATTGTTTTTATATTTTAGGAAAATGATCCATTAGTCATTTGTGAAGTGTAGGAGTCAGACAAACCTCAACACGACGCATGGTCTGATCAGTATGACTCTAGGTGTGTCTTTTTTATTTAAAATTGACATTAATTTATGTAAAAAAACAAGGGACATAATAAAAACCAAGAAAACGCATTATTATTGTTTTTATAATTTAGTAAAAAGATTCAAGGGTCAATTTTTAATGTATAGGAATCAACCACACCTCAATCTGATGCACGGTGTGACTAGTATGACTAAAAGTGATAATTACCTGTTTAAAATTGATATTTTAGTTCAAAATGTGTCATTTAGTGAAAACAAAGAAAACATGCTCCAATTTTCTTGATAATTTATCAAAAATATTCATAAGTCATATGTGATTTGTATGAATAGTATCACAAAAAACAGATGCATGATATGACTGGTATGACTCATAATGGGTGTTTCTATTTTGAAATGACATTTTAGTAAAAAAACACAACTGGCATACTAAAAACTGAGAAAATGAATTCATATTGTTTTAATACTTTATAAAAAAGAAACATTAGTAATTTTTAATAGGTAAGAATCATCTACACCTCAATCGGATTCAAGGTGTGATTGATATAACTATAAATGTGTCATTATTTGAAATTGACATTAATTTTAGTAAAAGAAAAAATAATAAACTCAAAACTGAGAAAACACATTCATATTGTATTGATATTTTAGTACAACGATCCATAACTCATCTTTGACATGTAAAAATAAACCCCAACTTAATAATATTCATGGTGTGACTAGTATAACTCAAAATATGTATTTTTTATTAAATATTGACATTTTATTAATGTATTCTTTGATATTAATATATAATTTATTTCTTTATAGTATTACTTACATAATATTTGTTTTCTTATTTAGGTGGAATCATTTTCTCGGGTTGATTTTTTTTTTTTTTTTGAAACTGATACCATGGCCAGACATTTTTTAGAGGGGATCAGATGCATCAAAATATGAAATAATAATGTTTTCAAATTTTTGTTGGATAATTGTAAATGTAATTATATAAAAAATATTTGAAATGTAAATAGTAGTATTTTTTTGTATATTCCATGGGTGGAAATTTTTTTATTGATGATGTCAACTAAATGTATATACCATTTTTTTAAATTACAGGTTGAATATAGAATTGTTTGAAATTACGAGTTTTTATTGGGTGTGTTGTTTTATTAACAACACATTGCATCCAGCTAGGCCTATATCAGCACTGATAAAATGTCAGCTTTATTAGCATTCTGATTAAAAATGCTTTTTTACCACCATTAAAATCCTATTTTCTCACTATTAAAGGTAATATGTTTGGTAGTGATATTGCTGAAGATATCGAGGACCGTCTGGGGTAGGAGCTTTTGGTCGTCTTAGGGGGCGGTCTGGAAGTGCTTAGCGGCGAGGATGGTAGTCTTGAAGTATTTAGTCACTATGTGTAGAGCCAATGATAAATGATTGCTGGTTAGGGTGTTATAAGCGAGGGTGGTGGGGTGGTGAGGTGGCGTTGGGTGTTTATAGATGGTGGAGAGGTAATATTGTAGGGAAACATATGCACTTATAGAGCCAAAGCCCGCCCACTTTGAATTTTATAAAAAACTGCACATGGCGAGTGTGGGTTGGTTCCTATGCTAAATAAAGTAATATTTATTGTAATTTAAAAAAGTAAATACATTATTTAGGAGGTTCTAGAATTGGGAAATACAATCAGATTATCATCCTCTTCATTTACCACCTGAAATGGAGGATAATTATAATGTTGGATGGAGAACACATGTGGGATGGACACATGGGGAGAGATCCTATATAGAGATTGTATTCTTAAAATTAATGACTATATCATTATACATATATTTCCCTCACAATTGAGGTGCCACCCACATAACCCAGTTAACACTCTCCTTCATATACACACTTTTTTCAGTTATAAACTTTAAACTAATATATTATTTTCAAATGATATCAAAATTTCACTCTAGCAGTACCATTATGATCATTATATAAATACCAATAACTCTAGACCCATATATGATACATTATTTTGAACTATAAATTTTTTTCATATACAGGTGTATATTTACACTCCGAAATTACACTACATTTTTTTGAAAAATCTTAATAAGTACTAGTTTATTAAAAAATATACTAAATAAATAACATATGGATTTTTCAAAAATAAAAAACTAACAAGCATACATATATGTGTGTGTGTGAATGTATAAAATTAAATACATAAAAACACATATATCATAGCAGTCTAATCATATATTTGGTAACCCAAATCCACGACCATATAAAATTTCATTAAAATGTAAAGGTAGATGTACACATACAACTTTTCCAGAAGACCCACATTTTTACAAATCCAGAAATCCAACATAAAAAAATCCCAGAAACACCCAAACCGAAATTATATCCATGATGACTTCCAACAGCTGCCAACCATGAAGAACTCATGTACCTAACCACAACGATGAGGCTGGCTATCAAAACTCCACTTTTGGACTCCATCATGAATGAAACACCGGAAATTGTATACTATCATCAAAGATCTCAGAAGGATGCCACCATTCCCTTTAGTTTCATCATTGTCACGATCGTGCACACCCCCAACGCTCATCGTTGGAGGTGTCGATTTTCACGTCATCAGTAGGAGTTCTCACTATTGACATCCCATACCACTGACAACCCATGGTACCTGAGAACTTCTCAAAAGGTGGCATATCATACCACCATCAGTTTTCCCACAGCTGCCAATGTTTTCATCACTTAAAAAAATTCATACAGCCCATAGGCCCAACTAGAGATATTTACCGACATGGTTTTCTGCATCTATACACGTGTATATAAGTATTTAAAAAATATATTTATTTAGAAGTATATATTAATTGAATTATATGTATAATTACATAAATACATCATATAAAAATTTGTATGTGTCTGTAAGCATATATATAATTATATATACAATATAAATTTTACAACAGTGTATTTTTTGGTATACACTGCCTATACTAATTAAATTTTTTATACCTAGGTGTTGATAAATATATTTTAATTTTTCATCGCAAAAATATATGTAAAAATAAATGAATATATATATACATAAATATGTGTGTGTGTTTGTGTGTGTGTGTGTTTACATAAGCACATGAACATGATATAAATTTGCTACCTAAAAAGTCACTACAAATATTGAAATGGAATTTTACAGTATATTTTTTCTATCAATATAACTACATACTATATTTATGTATAGAAAGAAATATATAAAATAATTATTGTTTACACTTGGGCATACTTAAAAATACTTACATTCAAAATATTTTATTAATATTTTATTAATTATAAATTTTATATATATTGTATTGATTATATATCAATATAACTACATACTGTATATATGTGTATATAAAATTATAAAAATTCATGAGCATGTACATTTATCTATACTTATAAATATTGACAATAATATTTTTTGTATATTTTACAAATTATAAATTTTCTATATATAGTATAAATATACTTTAATAATTTGTAAATGTATATAAAAATATAAGTATTTATAACAATACTTTAACACATGTATATACATGCATCTAAATATTATTATATGTATATCCATACGCATCAATATAAACATGTATATATATATATATATTTTAGAGCAATTATTTACAATTATACATCTATATAAGTATATACAAATATAAATATTTATAAGTGTATTTTAATGTTTATTTGTATAAACACACATAAATCTATATTAATACAAGTATATAAATATATATTATTGAAATTATATTTAAATATAACTATTTTAATTACTTACAAATATAAGTGCAAGAATGCACGCGCGCACACACACACACACACACACACATATATATATATATATAGGTATCTACAACAACAAATATTTATAGGAATATTTTAATTCATGTACATACATGAATCTAAATATTATCATGAATACATACCTATATATACATATAATCATAAATACATATAAATATCAGTATGTACATAAATAAATGTGTGCATATATAAATGTAATTATTTATATATATATATATATAATTATATGCATAATCTTATATACATGAATATGTATATAAATATATAAGTGTATACAAACACATTCACAAAACATACATACATATAAAATAAGTACCCAAAACCATGAATGCATGCATATAAATTAATGCAATTAATTACAAAAACAATTTATAAACATAAAAACATAGAAATTGCTCAGTGGAGATTTCCTGATGCATATTGGTGCTGAGAATTTCCCATGGGAGATTTCCCAGTGAATATTGGCATTGAAAATATATCATGGGAGATTTCCATGTGCGGATTTTTTATATGAATCTCCCATGGAAGATTTCCCAATTTAAATTTGTAGCATGAATCTCCCATGGAAGATTTCCTATAAAATATTTGCATATAATTATACATGTCTATGTGTATAAATGCATACATGTACTTGTTTTTATATGAAAATATGTATATGCAGACTTTAAAATAATTTCATTAATAAATTTGTATGTAGGTAAATAATTACGTTACTTTTTTGTATATATCTCTTCGTATGTATGTATGTATGCATGTTTATATTAATTGGTTCATGTGATTACATTTAACGGTACATAATTTTATATATTTATATTTTTATATAAATGTTTTTCTATAAATTCATGCACTTGTATAAATATATATTTATATATGTATCCATGTAAATACATGAATCTAAATATTATTACTTGTACACGCTTAGAAATAGATACAAATATGCATACATATAAATATATTTGTGTAATTATTTACAATTATACATCTATATACATATATACAAATATTATAAGTGTATTTTAAAGTGTATTTTTTTAATACAATACATATAGCACTTAATTTCTAAATATATTTATTTATATTTATTTTCAATGTGTGTACGTAATTATGTACCAATACAGTATATATATATATATATTCATTGATTTATATATATGTGTGTGTTTATGATCAGTAATTTTTGGATATATTTAATGATATGTTGGTATAAAAAATTTAATTACTCGAAAAAGTATATAGAAAAAAATATATTCTAAATTTTATATATTATATTGATATATGGACATTTAAAGTGCTTTTGTTAAAAGTTGGGGCCAAAGCCTCATTTTTATTATTAAAGCAAAGAAAAGACCTCTTTAACTGGGTAGAGGGAGACCCATTACATAGCCCGTAGGCCCAGTGGGAATTTAGCCCATTACATAGCCCGTAGGCCCAAATTTTAAGCTCAATACCCATTATGTGAATAGTACTTCTATAGTACCCGTGCTGCTACAGTACCACACAGTACCCGCCGCCACTATAGTTCCCCTTCCACTGCTACAGTTCCCCTGCCGCCGCTAAAGTGCCGCCATTGCAACAGTATCTCAGCTGTTATAGTAGCGCTACAGTGCAGCTACAGTACCTGTGCCCCGTGGGTTTTGAACCCCCATTTATCATTTAGAATTATGGAGTGCTTACCACTAAGCCAAACATCAACTACAAAAGAGTGTTTTTTGTATACACTACATATAACCCTTATTAAATATATATATATAAAGATATTTATATATATTTATATTGTGTGTATATAATAATATAAGAATGAATTATATATATATATTCATTGATTTATATATATGTGTGTGTGTGTGACCTATGTTTTTTATATATATTTATTGATATATTGGTATAAAAAATTTAATTACTACTAAATGTATATACAAAAAAATACATTTTAACTTTTATACAAAAAATTAGGTTGTATGTATAATTATATATTTGTTTATGCATATATACATATGTTAATGTGATATATTTATATAAGTTTTTATATAATTTTTTTTATATACATGAAAATAATTTTATATTTTCATGGGTGCATGCATGTACATACATATAGTTTCATCTACTTATAGATATGTATATTTAGTAAATAATAATTCCAATATATGTTTGAATTAAATTATTAAAATATATGTGTGTGTGTACTTTAATAAATGCATATAAATACATGTATACTCATTAATATTCTAAAACAATTATATATACATTATTTTTTTAATGTATTTTGTTTATGTAAAAAATAACCAGTAACCGTTCAAAAAATATATATTCTAAATTTCTAGTGAAAATCCATAAATGTATGTGAAAAAACTATATTCAAAATAAATTATCATATATGTTCATAGAATTACTCATATCGCTTTAATGATAGCATTGGTGGTGAGGGATTGAAATTTAGATAACATTTGAAAAAAATATATTAGATTAAATATTATCAGTAGAAAATAAAAAATGTGAACATAGGAGAGAGAATAAGATTATGGGGTTAGAAGGGGTTTTCACGTGAGCACCTTGAAATAAAGGTATTTTAGGGATACTGGTAAAATGTTGAAACATTGGATTTGGAGTGGCCACACATCATAATCCAACCATATAAATTTTCCCACCTATTCAGGTGGGAAATAGAGATGATGAAATCTGAATACAGTCAGGTAAAGATTTTTAATAAAATGAATTTGATGTTATTTAAGGCCTCCCTTTAACTAGTTTTGATTAATTTTATTAATGGTGGAAATTAATCAAGTTTAAATATAATTGTTTTTTAAGTAATGCACTTGTTTTTGTACTCCAAATTAAATTTCATTTTTTATAGCCCTGTTTTTTTCCATTTGATGTTCACCTTGTTAGACCTGTTGGACCTTATTTATAACTCCTCTTCATGTTTAAGAAGATGGTCGAGCTCATCCAATTGAGTTTCTTGTCTCCCTCTATTTTTGGGTGCACCAAATCCAAGATTCATGTTAATCATTGGAGCTTCATTCAAACTCTCACCATGTGGCTTTAGTCATTCATTCATTTTTTTTCATGTGTTAAATTGGCTTGATCTATCACTATATTTCTATAACCAATGGAAACAACCACAAATGTCTTCTCACTAACATGCATGTTTCCAACCCCTATAGAATGATCAAAATATTTTTTTTATCCATCTTGTGGAGATTCATGCCTTTTCCACTCACTTTTTTTCACCTCCCATTTCACGAACAACCTGAGCTACCTTGATCTGACACTCAACGCTATAGGAGAAAATGGATTTCTTGGGTGCAAAAGCAGGAAACCTCCATTTGTTAGTCACTAGTGCTTAGAAACATTAGTATGGTTTTCCAACCCACATCCTTCCCTACCTCTGCAATTACCTATGTCACCCCAACACGTCCGGCCACCCTCAACACTCCCTAGTCACCCGCCTATAACTACATTTAACACCCCCAACCACATCTAACACCTAGACACTTCCACAGATCATGGTGTATCCAGCATCTCCATTTATTAGTGCAAGAAAAACAATGCTTATAAAGGGGTGAATTATATCAACGCTCACAAAAACAATGTTAATGTCACCTTTTATTAGTGCTAATAAAAACAATGATAAATTTCACCAATATATCAGTGCTTTTTTATCCCGGATAAAAGTGACACCTTTATCAGTGCTTTTCTCTAGCACTGATTAAGGTTGTAGTGGGTAATTTAACTTTTATATAAATATTTACACATTTCTAAATAAGATTTATATTACCATTAGTATGTAACTATAATATATAAATATGATTTTTTTAACTTTTAATAAAAAATGAATCTTATTTTCATAATTTTATTTATATAAAATTATCATATTTATACTATTCAAAATGTTAAATGGTTTATTTATATACATTAATTAAAAAATGTCTCTATAATTAAAATGAATATAATATATTAATATTTTTTTAAAAGTTTTCGTCGAAACCTCTTTTTATTATTAAACAAAAGAACCTCTTTCTTTTCTGGATAGGGGGAACCCCATTACATAGCTCAAAGGCCCATGACCCATAGGTCCAATTTGAGTGGCCCGAAGGCCTGGGGAATGAATCCCTAATACAAGGCATGAAAGCTCATTGTTCAGCCCAAAGGACCCTTCAGTGAATAAAAAGGATACAGTGTATGGGCTGCTATAGTACCATCATTGCTACTATTCTTGCTACAACACTAACCGCCCCTACTACAGTACTACTATAGTAAGTTGGAAATTCTTCCCAATCTGGATTTTATCCTGGGCATTTTGGATGCCAAGAAGGATCCTCTACCACTCACGTACCAACTTGTTGGAAGATATAATATATTGATATTTTATTTAACAATTATATAATATGTAAATGAATATATTTACATAAATATATATTTATATTGATATTAAATAATTTAAAATATCTATACATTTATAATTGTATGTATGTATGTGTATGTGTGTATAGATGTGTATGTGTACATATATAAGTTTCTAATTCACGTAAATATTACGAACTCACTTTTTAATGGTTTTTTAATTTATTTAATTTGATTTATTCATTTATTATTATATGTTAATTAATATATATCAAATTATTGGGGGGTATAATTACATTAAACACACACACACCACACACCCAGACCGAAAATGTATTCCATAGCCGCCGTAATAGTTCCTGCTACAGCACCCACCACTGCTGCTACAATACTGCTATAGTAACTTGGGAATTCTCCCTAGCTCGGATTTGATGTTGGGTCTTTCGAATGCCAAGCAGGAGCCTCTACCACTCAGGTACAGGCTTTTTGGTGGATATAATTTATTAATATATTATTTAAATAATTATATAATATATAAAGGTATATATTTATTTAAATATATTTTTATATTGATGTTAAATAATTTAAAATATATGTACATGTATAGTTGTATGTATGTATGTGTATGTTTCTATAT
This sequence comes from Viscum album, assembly GCA_963277665.1. Taxonomy (NCBI): domain Eukaryota; kingdom Viridiplantae; phylum Streptophyta; class Magnoliopsida; order Santalales; family Viscaceae; genus Viscum; species Viscum album. The sequence continues at coordinate 1,352,222,308 of OY728158.1, forward strand.
ATCTGTGTAGATGTGTAGGTGTACATATGTATGTATGTAATTCACATAAATGTTACGAACTCACTTTTTAACATTTTTTTAATTTATTTAATTTTATTTATGCATTTATTATTATATATTCATTAATATATATCATTTTCTTGGGGTGTACATTTACATTAAACACACACACCACACACATAGGATGTAAAGGTAGGCCATAATTGTCTTTATAGTTCCTACTTCAGCACCCACTGCCACTACTATAGTAATACTACAGTAGCTTAGAAATTATCCTATCCCAAATTTGATCCTGGGTCTTTCGGATGCCAAGAAGGAGCCTCTACCACTCAAGTACAGGCTTGTTGGTGCATATAATGTATTGATATTTTATTTAAACAATTATATAATATATAAATGAATATATTTATTTAAATATATATTTATATTGATATTAAATAATTTAAAATATATGTACATGTATAAATGTATATATGTATGTGTATTTGTGTATGTATATGTGTGTGTATGTGTACATATGTATGTCTGTAATTCACGTAAATGTTACTAACTCACTTTTAAATGTTTTTTTTAATTTTATTTAATTGTATTTATTCATTTATTATTATATATTCATTAGTATATATCATGTTCTTCGAGGGTACAATTACATTAAATACACACACACCACACACATAGGCCGTAAAGGCAGGTCATAGCCCCCCAGGAGATATCCCACTCATCAAGCCTTATTTATTCAGCACATGGCTTGTAGGCCCAATGTGCATAAAATCCCATTACATAGCCTAGAAGGCACACATCTTTTCCCAAAGTCCCTCAAGTGAATAGTGATACTATAATACTAGGGCTGCTAGAATATTTTTTATAGTAATGTCACCGCTACAGTTCTTGCTACAGTGCCAACCACCGCAACAGTGTCATCGGTGCAACATTTTCACCACTAAAACAGTTCCGCTATAGTTCTACTACAATAACTACCGAATGGGTTTTGAACCAACAACCTCAATTTAGTATTACAGGGTGCTTACCACTAAGCCAAGCCCCAACTACATATATTCATTAAAAATTACATAAATATATTTAATAATTTTGTAATATTTATTTATACATATATTTATTTATTATGCATGTAATGTTTTCAATATGTTTGTAATTTATATGAATTATATTTATTTGTTTTTATTTATTAAGTTTAAACATTTAAAATAGTTCAAAAATTTATATAATTAATCTATTTTAATGATTTTTTTAATAATTTAATGATGTAAATACTTAATTTTGAAATTATAAATATATATATATATATATATATGTATGTATGTATGTATGTATATTTATATATATGTGTGAAGTTGGGGCGTGCCTCAATGGTAGAGGTACCTCGTGATTCTGCATCAGACCAGGGTTCAAATCCAAGTGGGAGCGAATTTCCATAGGCAGGCGGTGTCGTAAGCCTGACACAGGAAGACGGTGACATAGACATGATGCAGGAATGATGTTTCACTAAACCTTCAAGCCAGATTGTGGGCCTTTGAGCCATGTGATGGGATTCATGTCCACTGGTCCTTTGGGCCATGCATTGAATAAATAAGGCTTGATGGGTGGGCTATCCCTTGCGGGGCTATGGCTTGGCTTTCCAGCCTATGTGTGTGGTGTGTGTGTATTTAATGTAATTGTACCCCAAGAATCTAAAATATATAATAAATATATATTTAAATAATTATAAATTTATAATAAATAAATTTAAATAATAAATATATTTGTTATATTTATAAATATATATATTAACATATTAATATATATATATAATTTTATATATTAGTATATTAATATATATATATATATATAATTATATATATTAGAATATTAATATATATATATATAATTATATATATTAGAATATTAATATATATATATATATATTAATATATAAATATATTATAATTATTTAAAAATATTTATAAAATATTTATTTATGCAGTTGGGGTTTGGCCTAGTGGTTAAGGAAGCCTCGTAATCTTGCATTGTTCCTAGGATCAATTCCTGGTATCCCAATATTGGGGGATTACGAATGAAGCACAACCTAGTGGAAAAGGTAGGCCTAGAGGTAAGAGGCAGAGTCGACATCGACAATTCAGCGGCACATGACAATTGGCATGGTGGCGGGCGAACAAGTTGACGAGAGATGGGGTGGGTGACACCTGGTGATGGCACTCAGTGGGTGACAGTGATGGAAGATGGTGGCATTGCGATGGGTGACGACGTGGGTGATGATGTGATCAGATGGTTCCACTGTAAAGCGACGACAGGTAGTAGATCGGTGGTGATTGTGGTGTCCCACTGGGGATTTGTGATGATAGGTGAAGAGAGCAGGTTTGTCCATTGGGTTTGGGACTTCGGGTCATGTTCCATGAGCTTTCATGCTCACCGGGCTTACTATCCATGTAATGGTGTCTCTCTACTAAGAAAAATGAGAGGGGTTTGTCTAGTTTAATAAAGGGGGGGCTTCCCCCCTACCTGTTAAAAAAATCAATATATTTATATTTGATTATAATTATAAATATATATTTAAATAATTATAAAATTATAATTACTATATTTAAATAATAAAAATATTTATTATATTTATAATTATATATATATATATTATATATATCAATATAATTATATATATTTATATAATTATGTATATATAATTATATAAACATATATAGTTATACAAATATATTTATAATTATATACATATATTTTTAATTTTTTTTATAATGACTAAGGCTCAAAGGACCTCCTTATTGAATAAGAAAAGTAACAGGGAAAGGAAAAGGAACTAACAAAACAAGAACCAGATTCTTTAACCTGCTCGGGAGCGAGTGTTCATATTGAGGTGAGGCATGTGTCCACCCCTGCCACAAGGATGACATCCCCTCCTCCAAGTCTTTGATTGGATCCACAAACCCTCATCATCATCTGAAGTGACCTCTACAGCATCATTCTTCATGATATTTGGTCCAAAAACACCAACGTTCTTTCTCCAAAATTCATCACTACTAGAGGCAGCAAGCTTGTCAAATGGATTAGAGATACATACATTACTCTTTACCTTTTCAGTCTTAGATTCAGTGCTTTTGATTGGGATCACCACATCTCTTGTTTCATCCCTCTCCAATAGTTTTATTTCAAGGAGTTGTGAAAAATCTGCATTATTTTTTAGGCCATCGAAAATTGATGTGGGAGTCATCTGCATGTGTCCAGGCTTATAAGGAATGACCTTCATTCCATTGAATGCCTCTCTAGGGGATAGAGGGTCTTATTATGAGCAGATGTCAGTGTTCTAGTGTCAATGGTATTGGTCACCTACTTTCAACTAGATTTTTTATTGGAAATAGTCAGCATTTGAGATGCACTTTCAATAGGGGTGATGGTGTCCTGCTAACCTGCGCACTACGGTGTAGGTGATGCAACCATCAGATTACCCTTGATCTTATCAGTTACAGCATCCTTGGACTTATGATTCTTGGTCTCTTTACCAATAGTGGAATGAAAGATGTTCATCTGTTGTCTATAGTTTGGAGATTTATCCTCTGGACCAATAGGAATTTCAAAATTTTGATTCATTGAGGTGACCTGCTATCTTTTTTCCTTTTTCAGGTGTCGAAAAACCTTTTCTAGATTATCCTAACTCTAGTGAAGTGGAAGTACTTTTATATTTGGATTTTATTGTGGTGGATTCCACTATTTTATCTTTTTTTTTATGACCTTTGGAGGTAATCATCTTTTGTTCCTGTCACAAATTGAAGTCCACATTATCTTGAGTAGATGATTTCCTAGCAGCCAGACTATCATCAGATTCGTCATCCATATTTTTCTCAATTAGACCTTTGTGTGATGAAACATAATTTAAAAGATCATCCCAGAGAAACTGAGTTTTAATAGGATTGTGTATGTGAGTATCCAGTGACCCAGCTTCAGCACCAGGGGGTGGGTTATTTAACTTAAGAGGATCATCTAATGTCTCTACCTTCATGAGATATTCAGAAATAATATCTTTATAATTAGGTTGGTTAGAAGATCGTAGAGTCTCATATTTCTTCCTCCAGAAATGAAGGAAGTCATGGCCTTTAATCTGGAAGTTAGTATAAACTACATTACCACTGCAATTAGCTTTGGCATGTCCTATAATTCCACAAAATTGCAGAAGGGCTGCCTTTTCATACTCAATTTTAAGAGTAACCTCATCTAGAGGAGTGGAAATAACCACTTGATAAATCAAGGAAAAACTAAAATCAATTTCTACCAATATTCTAGCATAGTGACCAAAACTAACCTTCTTCATAGAATTGTCCATTCGAATTGGAATTCCAACTGCCGAATCAATATCAAAAAGAATTTTTGGATGCCAGAGAACCCAATTTAGGCCATGAATTTTCACACAAACCTGTACACAGGTTTTCATAAACTCAATAGGGTTAAATAACAAATTCCAATCATGAATTATGAGGATGTTTGTCTTAAGATTAACTAATATGGAACTCCAGGATTTGGATTTTAATTCATCAGAAATTAAAAGGATTTGGAATAACCCACGGCCAAGAGAAACACACTTGAAGTTAAAGAAACTCCACATCGAAGCTAACTGAGAAGTTAGGTCTGAAGTTTTTCATTATTACATACCCTTCAACAAAGTAATTCTAGCGATAAAGGAGAATTTAAAAATCTTAATTCGTTCAGAGATAGCACCATCAGAGGCCATAACATGAGCAGCATTACCTTTTCAAACTATCTTTCGTGAAATGCAATCTTTCAGAGTTGTGTAGGATCCACTCGAGAAATTGGAGAATGATGATTCCTTTCGATAAGTCCAATCCACAATACCAATTCCCATTACATTAACCCAACAAGAAGGGGGATCCTCCACCTGAATAGGGGAAAGCTAAAAATACTTTTCATCTATGGGGATTTTATTAGCAAACACATCCTCATAATGATCCTAAGAGAAACCAATGGGAAACGGGTCCTAGTCATACCAACTTGAGAGAGTAATTGCATCAGTCTACATTGGGATGTGAGTGGGTAAATCCTGTATAGATCTAGGCTGAGGTTCATATGATTTTGATTTCCAAGGGATGACCAATTGGAACCACTCCACAACAACAAGTGTTTTATTTCCCTCAGCCTTATACATACCATCCTTTGGTTTAACCAAATTTACTTCTTTTCATTCTTAACCCTTAGAAGACAAAAAGTCACATTCCTAATAGAAATCAGAATCAACATCCAATTACACATCTACTTCACATGAAAAAATTTCATCATCACTGGGCTCAATATGTCCCACACCAAAAATTTCACTCCATGACATTCCATTATGATTCATCTACTGTAGACATTCAGATTTTTTTGTGTCATTAAGTATACAAAAGGAGTTATTAATTTATGCATCATGAGTATCTCCATTTATGTTGTGCATTAGAGATGAGGTACTGGACATCTTGGAATAGCTAGGAACCCCTGTCATAATAAGAGGTGTTTGAAATATATCTCATCCTGTTAAATCCCTCCATTAACAAGAATTTTCATTTTTCACTCCTCAATCGAGTTCCCACTCTTCTTTCAATTCTTACACTGATGGTTTTTGGAAATATTTTCTATAGAATTCCCAGTACACTATCACTTTCTATAGAAAATAGACACTTTATCGTATTCAATTATTAATTCTAACTAATGATCCAAATCTATTAACATAACATAATTAATTGGAACAGTATAAAGGTCAATTTACCCAATAATTATAGCAAAACAACCAAACTTATAAGACTTTATTTCCTTTTCAATTTTAATAGGCACTCCAATAGTCGATGCTACATACCAAAGGATGTTGGGATGCCAAAAATACTAACTATGGCCCTAAATATAGGTCCATATTTTCATTATAGATCTCTTCACTGAATGCAGGTTGAATAAGGGCTCCCAATTTTTAATGTGAAGGAATCTATACTTGAGTAGAAAAAATTCAGACCCCAAGCCTAGAGTTTAAGCTCAGCTAGCCCTAGAAAACATGGTAAGGAAATCAAAGAATTTGTTATTTCAGCACCTCAAGATTCCATGTTTTAATTTTTATTGGAAGCATCGGGAAAATGATGATCAAATGATAGCACTCCGTGAGTTTCTTTAAAAGGATACCATGGTCAGCCTCGACTACTAAAAGTGATCCCATTCTGGTGATTCCTATAGAAGGCTTCAAGTCGTTTATAAAATTATTGAAGAAATTAGGTTTTTCATATGGTTCTTTATTGAAATCTATTGAAGCTCCCCAAATCTTTATCAATTCAGTAGGTTCAGACACCTTATTCGGACCAATAAAGATATCCCAATGATCAAAATAGAACACCATATCCACAACCATTACAAATTTCAATTTTCACCCAGTGTGAGAAGCTCCTAACTTTCATCCATATTCTTATATAAATATATATAATTATATAATTATATATAATTATATATAATTATATACAATTATTTATAATGATATAAAAATAATTTCAAATATACTAAAAAGGTCCAAGAGCGAGGAAAACCTGCTCTTACCCAATTTTATTGAAAAATAAAAGACATTACATGAAAAGGATAATGGATGGGTTCAAACAAAGGCTATGCCCTCATCCAAAAAACAAAACTAAAAATGAGGAGAAACAGGATCATCCCCATAGTCATGATCCAAGATATCATAATAAGATTCCCATTATGACTACGAATTCTTATGATTAAAGAGTACATAATACTTTTCAATAAGTCTAACTTGCTCCAGAGTGATCTATTTAGGAGAAGACCTGGTAGACTGGAAATGCCCACATGTAGCCTCCCAATCTTCACCATGTCCTTAGACACAATTTTTTGGACGATTCCCCCATTTCCGTGTCCTGGTTTATTCCCAAGACTCTTCCAGTTATTCCCCCTCTAGGTGAGTCATCTATATGAAAGGTTACCCCTTAGAGTGAGGAGATTCCCTATGTGAAATTGGGGAGACATCTATTTTCATCATTATCTTTCCCTTGTTGGATTGTTCCTCATCCACCGTTTTATTCACTTAAGCCTTTCCACTACCCATCACTGTATGTTCCTTCACAGAATCATCATGAACCAAGCGTCCAACCACATCTGCCCAAGAATTACTAGAAGATTCATCACCCACTCCAGATGAGGGATCCTTACTACTTTTAGAAGATCCAATAATAAATCTAGTGGATTTTCCCTGATCCTCCTTGTCACCTTTAACATTTTCCTCTTCAACCTGGGAATTCCATACCTTACCATCCATGTTATCCTCCCAAACAAGTAGATCATGAGTCCTTTCAAAGGCATCCCCCACCAAGGGAGCAGGCACCTCCTTTCCCACATTATCTTCATTAAGCTTAGAATAAGTCTCGGTTCCCATCTTCTGATTTTATAAATTCCCAACTTCATTATGCTTAGAAGAAACAACATTATTCATTTGTATCCTCCTGACATATATGCATCCTAATACTTGATGGAAAACCACTTCGCATAAATCCAAAAATTGGGATTAAATTTATAGTCAAACTCAACATCAATCTTTAATACATAAACCATTAGAGTGACATTTCTTGGCCTTGGATGTAGAAGATCAACATCAATCAAAAACCTTGTATAATACCCAAATTTACCTATAATGGTATTATCATCAAGCTTCAAAGGTTCCTCTATACAAGGATCGACATCATTTAAGATATTCACATACTAAAGAACCCAAATGATCCCACGAATGCATACCCAGATCTATGCATTAGTGTGATTTAGACTAAAAGGATTGAAACCAAGCTCCTAGGCTGAAAACCGAAAGGAAATTGGATTAAGATTATAGAAACTAAATTTCCAAGCAGCAGAACAATGCAGTTCATATTTAAAGGTAAGATAAAAATGTCCCTTTCTTGTTAGAATTATTTTCCAATCATTGAAACCCTAGATTCAACCAATATTCCTTTTTAATTCATCAGCATTAAAATTCTAGTCCCCTTTGGAAAGGATCAATCAACCAATGAGTGAAAATTGAAATAGATCAAGACTTTCCTACAAAATAGCTCAATCAACAGAGATACGAAATCTATTGTTCTCATTCCTGGAGATTTTTTGTTCTTTCTCAACCAAGTCGGAGGAACTACCATCCCTCCTTGATAAAATCTCCACAAAAGAGACACCCTTCTTATGGATAGACTCACACAACAAATAATATGAAGATTGCACAACATCCCTAGCTATAGATGACACTCGATCACTAGATGTGGAAGAAAACAAAGGGTTCATAGATGTGGCATCCATGAACGGGACATCCCCAGTCTGATCATCATAAGAGACTTTAGCCTAGTCCACAGTCTTATGGTTCACCCATGCCAGATTAAGTCAATCCCCCACCCAATATTTAGAGGAGAACATAACATCCCTAGCTGTCAACACCCAAATTGTGGTCTTAGGGTTTAGAGAAACATCCGCGCAAGCCGGATCAAGTCAATCCCCAACATGATCTTTAGAGGAGATTGTAACATCCACCCAATCGATGGTCTTAGGGTTTAGAGAAGAAACATATGAAAACAGAACAACCAGATTGATTCGATCCCCAACCCAATCACCACTAACATCATCATGATTAGAGATTGAAAGATCCATTGAATATGGACCCAAAGGGATTAACAACGAACGCCATTGAATCCCCCAGAAGTCATATTGACACTGCTCGCACTCCCGAACACCATCTCCTTCATTCCATAATTTTAAATATATTTATTTATAATTATAATAATAAATTAATATATATATATATATATATAATTGTAAAATTATAATAAATACATTTAAATAATAAATATATTTATTGTATTTATAATTATATATATTGATATATTGATACCAAAAACGTCCAGGATCCATGCGAAACTACTCCTATCAAAATTTATTGAAAAATAAAAAGACAGAACATGAGAAAGACAAATTAAAGGGTAAATAAAGGACAAGTCCTCATCTAGAAGAAAAAACTACATATATGTTGAACCAGGACTATCCCCATAATCATTAGAGGAATCATCAGCAGATTCCCGTTCTGACTTTGAGTTCTTCTGGTTGAAAAGCACAGAGTACTTTTCCTTGATTTTAACCTGCTCCAAAGTGAGTTCCTTGGGAGAAGACCTCATAGACTGGACACATCCAGTATCATCTTTACCATGTCCTCATCTATGGTTTTTTGGATGCTGACCTCCCTTCTATGTCTTAGGTTGTTGCCAACTCCCTTCTGGTTCATCCCTCTAAAAATAATATACTTATCCATAGATTCATTAATGACTCTTGAAGCATAATCCATCATAGCTTTCACTCCTTTATCAGGTTCAATCATCACCATTCTACCCCCCTCCCCACCAGCAATAGCATTTGACCATAGTTTCTTTTTAACTGTGCATTGTAAATGGTTTCTCACCCCTTCCTCTACTCCCATAGTAGGTAAATCACCATCACCTTTAGATTGTACAATATACTCATAAAAAGTAGAAGAGGCAAGTTCATGCCCTATAATATTATTGTTATCCAACTTCTTATAACTTTCAACCTCTACATTCAAGACAAAAGAATCTTGTTGAGCTTTAACATGCCCTATAAAAATAACAAGAGGGTCCAAAATGTAGTTCACTACGGCAAAAAAGGCATTTAGCGGTGGTTTGATTTTATGTTTCGCAACGGTTTAAACCGCCGCTAAATATATTGGCGGCGGTTTTGAAAAACCGCCGCGAAATCGTGCATCAGGAAACTATTCGCGGCGGTTTTTTAGCGGCTGTTTTTTTATTTTTTTTATTTTTTTTAATTCTTTTATTTCTTTTATTTGTTTTATTTATTGATTTATTGATTTATTTCACATTTACTTATTTACTTATTTATTTATTTATTTATTTATTTATTTATTTTATTTTTTATTTATTTTATTTATTTCTTATTTATTTCTTATTTATTTTATTTATTTCTTATTTATTTCGTATTTATTTTATTTATTTCGTATTTATTTTATTTATTTTATTTATTTTATTTATTAGGTATTTATTTTATTTATTTTATTTATTTAGTATTTATTTATTTTATTTATTTATTTATTTATTTATTTATTTATTTATTTATTTTCTTTATTTATTTCGTATTTTATTTATTTATTTCGTATTACTTTATTTACTTTATTTATCCATGCATGCATGTGCCCATGCACATGCCCATGCAATATAAAGAAAAACTGCGTTTGGTGAGATTTGAACCCCTAACCTCTTGCATATTTTCCAAAGACTTTACCACTACAGCAAGCTCGTCATGTGGTTAATAAACAGAATTTAATATAATTATATATATTAACTGAAAAAACAAATAATACATAACTAATAGATATAAACTCAATAATAATAAATAATGAATAATGCATAATAAATAATAAACAATAAATAATAAATAATAAACAATAAATAATAAATAAATAATAAATAAATAAATAATAAATAATAAATAATAAACAATAAATAATAATAAATATATAATAATAAATAAATAATAATAAATAATAATAATAAATAATAAATAATAAATAATAAATAATAAATAATAAATAATAAATAATAAATAATAACTAATAAACACTAAATAACAAGTAATAAATAATAAATAATAAATAACAAATAATAAATAATAAATAATAAATAATAAATAATAAATAATAAATAATAAACAATATATAATAAACAATAAATAATAACAAATAAATAATAATTAATAATTAATAATTTATAATTTATAATTTATAATTTATAATTTATAATTTATAATTTATAATTAATAATAACCAATAAACAATAAATAATAAATAATAAATAATAAATAATAAATAATAAATAAATAACAATAAACAGTAAACAATAAATAATAAACAATAAATAATAAATAATAATAAATAATAATAAACAAATAATAAACAAATAATAAATAATAAATAATAAATAATAAATAATAAAAATAAATAAATAATAAATAATAAATAATAAATAATAAATATTAAATATTAAATAATAAATAACACATAATAAATAAAATATTATTACTAATAAATAATAAATAATAAATAGTAAATAAATTATAAATTATAAATTATAAATTATAAATTATAAATAATAAATAATAAATACTAAATACTAAATAATAAATAATAAACAATAAACAATAAATAATAAATAATAAATCCTAAATAATAAATAATAAATAATAAATAATAATTAATAATAAATACAAAATAAAAAAATATTTAATAATAAATATTAAATAATAAATAACACATAATAAATAAAATATTATTATTAATAAATAATAAATAATAAATAATAACTAATAAATAAATATAAATAATAAATAATAAATAATAAATAATAAATAAATATAAATATTAAATAATAAATAATAAATAACCAATAATAAATATTATTATTAATAATAATATTTTATTAATAATAATAATATATAATATATAATATATAATAAATAATAAATAATAAATAAACATAAACAATAAATAATAAATAAATATAAGTAATAAATAATAAATAATAAATAAATATAAATAATAAATAATAAATAAATATAAATAATAAATAACAAATAACCAGAAAAAAATAATAGATAATAAATAAATTAAAGTATATTATAAATAATAAATAATAAATAATAAATGAAACACATGAAAAAGTATGAAAAGACGTGATAAGGGATGAAAAATCATGAAAACGCATGAAAACAGATGGAGAAGCATGAAGAATGAGGCATTAGAAAGAATGAGAACGCATGAAAACTCATGACAACTCTGGGAAACCCCTTAAGAATTCAACATAATCATCAAAATAACCCACAAAAACCCATTGATAAATATAACAAGTCATGGAAACCCAAATAAATAGTAATAAATGGAGCAACTGTTTAAACCCGTCAAAACGGTAATAAAGTGACAAAAAACATTAGACTCACATTAACAGAGATAACTTATGATCTGAGAGTCCGTTTCAGATCCGCGACATGTCAAATCAAAGATCCTGAAACGATCTTCGACCTGATAGGTGAAAGATTCTGAATGGACAGGCGGATCAGAAGTTACGACAATTTAAAAAAAAAGCTGACGGGGAATGGGTGCTAGAAACGAGGCATCGAAAAACATAAAAAACACGATACCCACTAAAAAGTCCATAACTTATGATCCAGGAGTTCATGTGGGTGCCTCGATGAGTCAAACTGAAGCTCATGGAACGAGCTACGATCTGACAGGTGGAGGAGTCCGAACTGACACGCAGATCGAAAGTTAGGTCCATTTTAAGACAAGTTCAATGGGTCACTGGTGACAGAAATGGGGTTTTAGAGGCCCTCAGAGTTGTTTTGGGGGTTTAAAAACACAACAGAATCTTTCTTTTGTTGAATTGGTGCATATCTCTCTTCGATGGTTTCAATTTGATATATGGTAGAGCCCAAACGGACAGCCGGAGCGAAAGTTATAGTCGTTTGAAGTTGGAAAACTTTTTTCAACTTTTTATAACTCTCATATCTTCCGCACCATAGACTTTCTCACAATTTTTATTATACGTGCCTCTATATCTCTTCATGAGCTTCAATTTGGCTGGTCGTGGTGCTCCAACAGATGCCCGGATCAAAAGTTATGGTCATTTTAGTGATTTCGGGGTTTCTCGTGTTTTTTTATTTTTTTCCTTTCATTTCGCAGCGGTTTTACCCAAACTGCTGCTATTTCGCGGCAGTTTTTAAAAAAACCGCCCCTAATCCTCGAAAAATTTAAAAAAAAAAATTAAGGCATTTCGCGGCGGTTTTTTTGCTGCAGTTTAAAAACCGCTGCGAAATGGCAGCCCGAAACATGTTTAGCAGCGGTTTTTAAAACTGCCGCTAAATGGTCGTTTTCCTGTAGTGGTTGTCCAACCCCTGTACTACTATCAGGAGTCCCCATCAGCTGCATAGAGTTACCACCATTAACATTTTGTTTGTCAGAAATCACTGGATCATTACCTTCCATCACACTATCACCATCTGAACCCAAAAAAATATCCAAACCACCTTGAAAAGTGAGATTTCATTGATTCGGATTTTTGAAACATTTTTTTCCTCATGCCTACGATTGTGACAGAACGAACATATACTTGATCTTTTACGACTTGGAACATCATGACCAGTGATTTTATAGATCAAGCAAACCCGAGGAACAATCTCATACTCAAATTTAAGATTGAGATCCTCATCTTTTGTTGAAAGAAAAACCATCTCCACCAAAGGATAACAATTATCCACTTCAACCAAAAATCCTGAAAATGTCCAAATCTATCCAATTCAGTCTCACGATCCATTTTAATAGTAATACCAATGGTCAAAGCAATATCATAGAGTATTTTTTGATGCCAAAGAAGCCAATTTAAACCAGAAACTTTGATCCAAAGCTGTATAGAAGATTTTCCTACCTCCAAATGATTGAAAGATATATCCCATTCACAAACTTGGATCAATCCAGGCTTGAGGGAAATGGATCCCAAATCCCAGGCCTTACTATTCCTTTCATTGGAGGAGAAAATGAAATTTTAATACTTTCAACCCAAGGATAGACACTTCTAATTAGAAAACCCCTAAAATATCTAAGAGGTGTTTTTCAACATCCATAATTTTCCATGACATTGTGACCCATGGAAAAATCAAATGACCAATGATATAGGACTAACCTAATTTCAACTGATCAGAGTCCTCAATTGGATTTGCCTTTAAGTGAACAACATTACCTCGTCTATGAAAATAGATATTAATGGATCCATTTAAGATAGATAGGTAGTGACCCCATACATCATCTCAATTCAAAACCAGGATAGAATCCTTCTCTTGATTTTCATCTATTCCATTAGAAGGCAGAGCAGGAAACCAAGATGCAATAAGTCCATCTAATCAAAGCACAGAGGCTGTTTTCGATGCCACCAATTTGGGCTGGAGACCTATCCGACACCCTCGGAATTTATTAGAAAAAATAAAGTGTAAGTACATGGGGATGAAATGACAAAACAAAGTGTTAAGGCCACCATCACAAATGTGAAAACTAAGATAAGAAAATATTTTAAATGGTTGAATTAATTTTTTATGTTTTCTTACCTATCTCTATGACCTAAAAAATCATATTGTGGATTAAGATCAACCACTACCCCTTCCTATCAGATAATAATCGCTCTTCTACGTTTGTAGTTTTTTTCATGCCATGTCATCAGCATCTTGAGAGTCGATGTGGTCACCTAGTGGGCTGGAATTCTTAAGAGATCAAGGATTTTTTTCTCTAGTTGGACATGAACCCTTCAACATAATATTTATATTAGAAGTGATCCTTGAATTTACAGTCTTAGGGCTTATGGGTTGTCCTTCAACTTAGAAAATTCCATGGATGTTTCAAAATTATTCAAAGAAACCCTCCCTCCTATTAGATCTATTTAAAATGTGAAACAGACTAAGTGAATTATCCCTTACCTTTGGATGTACCTAGATCAATGGTTTCATTTTCCCAATAGGACCACTTTTTAAAAGAGTGACTTGACCACCCTCTGAAGAGGTCGTAACATGCACTACCTTGGTTCCTATGATAGAATCATTACGGTCAAGAGTTCTTTCATCCTATTTTGATGTTTCATACCCAGTGTCTAGCTGTTGAACCACTGAAGATCCTACAAGCATCCTTGTTCTAACATGCTGATCCATTCCCAATGTCTCACTAGATAGCATATGAAGGTCTGCATCACTTCCATATGTGGTTCTACTATCATCCCTTACCGGAGAACCTCTCAAGTTGAATATATCTACATAGATAGCAGGATTGTCATAATATTTTGAGTGCTAGACATTTATTTTTATAGTATAGGGACAAACCAACCCATATTTATTCTAGTGTGTGTTCATTATTATTCATCAGGTGAACAATATTCGATCACTCAAGGGATTTTTTACCCTTACTATTTCCAGACTTCATAAAGAGAGAATCAATCATGTAATCTAAATTGATAACATCATCAACATCAAAGGAATAATGATCATCCTTCCCCATCTCATGTGTGGCATGTGCATGCACAACATCAGGAGAAACGGTCTGGTGATGCACCTCCTCACCATGTGATTGCACATGTTCTTCTTCACTTCCATGGTCTTCATTAATCTAATCAAGTTCCATGGACAATCCAAAATTAAGAGGATGTTTGAATGTGTAGTTATCTACATGGTTACCACACTTATTATAGTTTGTACAATTATCCTCCTTGCCCTGTATAAGAGTATAAACCTAGGATGTTGTACCCGAATTTTTAATGGTCTACTAAGAATCCACAACCAAGTCCTCTTTAACATAAGGGGAATCCCATTTTGCCTTGTACTTACAGGCATCAACCATGTGCCCATGTTTATTACAATAAGATAAAAACATATTCTTATGACATTTTTCAGCAATATCTCCATTGAATTTGTAGTTCATACAAAGATCAGGCACTCTCTCATAATCAATTAACAATTCAAGTATAAATTGAGAAGAAATTGGTATAACAGTCTTAATTAGAAGATCAACAATGTCATATTAAACCAATATTCTCGCAAAGTGAACAAATCATGCACGTTATGTCTCCCTATCAAACATGATATAAAAACCAACAACAGATAAAATATCCCATAATACTTGAGGATGTAAGAAAATACCATCAAAGCTCACAAATTCAAAGAAAAATTTGTGTAACTAAGTTATTATCCATCACTGGATCAAATAAAGGATCCAATTATTGGATTTTCAAGAATATCAGTTTAAGAGAAAAAGAAGAAAAAACCCCATGCTTTGACCATGGATTCGCTAGATATAAAAGCAATGTGGAAATAGCCCTTCTTGATTGAGGTGATACACCAACCTCAAAATCTCCATAACTGAGTAAGCCACCTAAGACTTCAATGTTCAAAGGATTCCCTCTCTATGGGATAATTAGTCATGTGATAATAGAGAATTTACATTCCTCAAGATACTCATTGAGAACTTTCAAACGAGATTTGACAAAGGCTAAACTTACAATTCAAGTAATCTGATTATTTGGGATGATGTGGCCAGCCCTATTATTCGAGAAGAAGCATTTCTAACCCTTCTCACCGAAGACAACTCATTCCGGTTTCTTCTCTACATTAAAAAAGGGTTCTACTTACTCCAAAAGTCCATAGGCCTTAGTTTTTTATTTATTTTTTGGATAATTCCCCTTTTAAGGGTTGATGGGGAACCCTTACCAAACTCGTAGGCCCAGAGGCACAAGGCTTATACATGACCTAAAGGCCCATACGCACAAGGCCTAGTACATGACCTTTGAAGGCCCAATACCTGACTACACATTGGAACTACCCCTCCCCGACATCTACATCTATGAAGGCACAAAGATCCCCACCTTGTATTGTTGATCGGCTAGTGTTTACCCATTTAGATCTGCATAGCACCAGTACTGAGGGAAATTGGAATACCCTCTCATTTCTCCAATTCGGTTAGCTCTACTTTGGTGGATGCTACTTGTTTTGAATCCTCTTCTGGGGTCTGCTTCTTTGTGGTCTATTTGGGATGCTTTTTGGTTCTTTGTGACCCAGAGGCTCGGTGGCCCAAAGGTTCTGTGGCTTGAAGGCCTATGGTGTCCCGAATACCCTGTGGCCCAAAGGCCCTGAGACCCATAAGCCCAAATTGGTGGCCCAAAGACCAAAATTAGATGAATAGTTCTAACTCCTTCAGTACTACTATAGTAACCCAGAAATTCACTGCCACACGGATTCATTTATGGCCATAATCGGAACATCTTGCCCATTGCTAGCATCACCCAACTTCATCGAACCAATGAAGACTTCCTTTGGATCGATGAAACCTTTTGGATCAAAGGATTTGGCTATCTAAAAACACAATCCCCATGAGTTTCAAGAGAGAGAAACACCTGTATCATCACCCTACCATATAAATATATACAATTATATAAATATATTTATAATTATATTTGAATATTTTTAAATATATTTACTTATAAATATAATTTAAATATATATAAAAATAATTATTAAATTATAAAAAATATATTTAAATAATAAATATATTTATTACATTTATAATTATATATATTTATATATTAATAAATATGTATATAAATATATAATTATATAATTATATTTATAATTATATATATTTATATATTAATAAATATATATAAAAATTTATATATATATATATAATGTTCTTGGGGGTATAATTACATTCAAACACACACACAGGCTGGAGAGGCATGACATACACCCCCCAGGGGATAGCCCATCCATCAAGCCATATTTATTTATTACATGGCTCATAGGCTCAGTGGGATTGAAGCTCATAACTTGGACCGAAAGCCCAGTGCTACGTCATGTCTACATCATCTTACCTATATCACCAAGTCTATGTCATGTCTGTGTCACCGCCTACCTGTGTCACCGCCTAATTGTATCATATTCCGTGTCACCGCCTACATAGTACTATAATAGTACCTACGGCCACCAGGATTTTAACCCAGGTCTAATTCAAAATAAAATAAAAATATTTAAAAATATATAAAAATATTTTTAAATATATTTATTAATAATAATAATAATAAATAATCTAATATTATTTAAATAATTATAAAATTATAATAAATATATTTAAATAATAGATATATTTATTATATTTATAATTATATATATTTTTATATTAATATATAAATATATATAATTTTATATAAATATATATATAATTATAATTATAGATAAAGAAATAGATAGATATTTATAATTTTGGATGAGGATGGTGTTTTTTTTATACTCTTTCTGTAATTTTTATCTAAACAGCCTAGGTTAATTTTTTTTAAATAATGCTTAAAGGTGGCATCACTGATGCCGCCTTTTCCCTGAAAAAGTAAAAAAAATCTATTTTAATTGTGTTTTTTGTATATTTAAAGTTTTAATGTTTTATTATTAAGTTTGTATGGTTATATATATATATATATAACTTAATGTTTCGATATAATTTATCTTTTATTCAAGTACGTGACATCTCTAACCTATAAAATATAAACTATAAGACCGATATGAATGAAATTTTAAACATTGATTAAAAATATAATAAGTAGTCGAAAATAAAAAAAATTTCTTAAAAAATGTTGACAAAAAATAATTTATAAGATTTCTAATCCACCTACTTAAAACTTAAAATTATTTCAAGTACGTTACTTTTCTATTCTATATAATATAAACTATAAGACAGATATAAATAAAATTTTAAACATTGCTTAAACATATAAAAATTAGTCTAAAATAAAAATAATTTCTTAAAAAATGTTGGTGAAAAAATAATTTATAAGCTTTCCAATCCACCTACTTGAAACATTAAAATGTTCCATGTACCTGTCTTTTCTTTCCTATATAATATAAACTATAAGACCGATATGAATGAAATTATAAACATTGGTTAGACATATAAGAAGTTGTCAAAAATAAAAAATAAAATCTTAAAAAATGTCGATGAAAAATAATTTATAAGTTTTCTAATCGACCTACTTGAAACTTAAAATTTTTAAAAGTACGTGCTTTTTCTAGCCTATATAATATAAACTATAAGACCGGTATAAATGAAATTTTAAAAATTGATTAAACATATAACATGTAGTTCAAAATAAAAATAATTTCTTAAAAAATATTGGTGAAAAATAATTTATAAGCTTTCTAATCCACCTACTTGAAACGTAAAAATGTTTCAAGAACGTGCCTTTTCTAGCCTATATAATATAAACTATAAGACCGATATAAATGAAATTTTAAAAATTGGTTAGACATATAACAAGTAGTCAAAAATAAAAAATATGCTTACAAAATGTTGATGAAAAATAATTAATAAGCTTTCTAATCGACCTTATTGAAAGATAGAAATGTTTCAAGTACGTGCCTTTGCTAGACTATATAATATAAACTATAAAACCGATATGAATAAAATTTTAAACGCTGATTAAAAATATAACAACTAATTTAATTTTTAATTATTGTTTTTAAGGGTCTTATATTTTATATTTTATAGGATTTCAAAGTCAAGTAGGTGGCTTAGGATCCTCCTCGACATTCATTCTTTTCACTCTCACTTCAGAGTTACTTTTCTTACATTCCTTTCATTTTAATTTATTTATTTTATTTATAATACTCTTTATTTTCAACAAATTTTTAGATGATTATAATATCTTTTACATTGTTTTTATACTATAGATTTTTTAATCTTTTAAATTTATTTACTGGAAATTTACTAATTATTTATATGTTTCAAGTAGTAAACTTTGAAAGCTATCAAATATAAATTGTGCCTAAAATATAAATAAAAACAGAAATACTGGATAAATATATAAGAAGATCTAATAGTAATAACAGTATTTTGATTTTAGTAGACATAAAATATGTAAATAAACATTTACCAACAATGTCTATGTTTGTGGCGCGGAGATTATGTCTCACTTGGTGGTCTACGAATAGGACGTCTGCATCGAGTGAGTAGTGGAGTCTGATGACCTAGATAAGGTTGATCCTCACATACTGGAACATTGACTGGCACATCCTCTATCTGTGTGTCCGTGGGAGGAGTTATCAAGTGCATCTCGTACTGCCCTCCAGATCCTTCTCCCACTAGGGTGGTAGAAGGACCTGCCTCCATCACAGTGGGGAACCAAGCCTGTGATGGACCTATACCCCAAGATTGTGATAGATCTAGAAACCAAGTTTGTGATGGATCCCAAGGCTGTGATGGATCTGGAACCCAAGATAGAGATAACTATGGATATCCATTCAAGAAAGATGAATCCCATGCCAACTGAGGCACATCCTAAAACAACTTATCCTGGACTACTTGAGGGTCGACCTCTTCTGGTGGAATAGGTGAGGCCTCACGTGTAGCACAACATTGTCTACATCACCGTGATCATGGATCCTCAGCACTAGCAGCAGCAGCATGATGTTCCTCTGGGGTAGGAACCTCCTCTCTCTGGGTCAAACATGTGAAGATGCTCCCGGAAAGCGTTCAAAAATATGACCTTGCCTCCAGCTATGTAGAATGGATGACTGACCGGCTAAAGACCCCCTCATCCTCTTCATCACTCATATGAACAAGATGATATGTGTGACTGCCCTATAAAGAGATTCAAAATGAATTAGAAAATAGTTCAACAAACAAACTAATGAAAATTTATTGACTTACCATCCTCTGCATCTCTATGTCATTTTGGGTAAGATACAGTATAGACTTCAGTCTATACCATGTCTCATACTCAACCTGCTTTTAAAGAAAGAATTGATTCATAGTAACACCCAGAATATGAAACTCTATACATATGTGCCTGCAGTTGATAAAGCCGGTATGTAATCGGGAACAGTCATCATCCTACCTCCCGTTCAAATTCATCACATGAAGTCGCTTTGTCTGTCTCGATAGTAATGGAATTTGTTGAGTATAGAAAAACTGGTGCCTAACTCTATCAAGATACTACCACTCAATAATATGGAAGTGAATGAGGGTCACTATAGTCATAGCATCCTCAATACCAACAGTGCAATATGCTGGAAACCGGTCCATAATACTATAGTATGGAAGCCATGAAATCTGAAATGACATGTGACTTTGTCAAAAAATAACCTAACTAAAAACCTTAATTGATGCTATGATTAAATATGTTAGACAGTGATAGATTGTATATACATACCTGATCAAGTAAGAGATAGTCCAACTGTAGCCAATATATGCCCAAATGTTGTCTTAGAACTGCATCAAAATTGTGTCGCAGACACCACCTGCAAAATACATCATCGATAGTGATAAATAATGAGAAATTACAGTCAATAACTCATAGTAGAATCAGAAACCAACAGAAATGACTAACCATACCAGCGTCCACGTGGAGCGTCATGCATCACCTCCATCTCAAATAGCAGACCAGTAAGCTTAGGACAGAATGTAGGGATGCTCTCTCATGCCCAAATCTGAATAAGGATGACGCATCCCCCAAGACCTGTGTGGTCCTTATCGGATAGTTTTCCAAATGATCTGTATGTGTATGCCAAGAAGGCTGATCCCTAGCTATACGTCCCAGCCTGATCAAAGCCCTCTAGTAAGGGTAGATACATCATATGCACATGCATCCCTGAGTGATCAGTACACATGGTCCTGCAAATGATCTGTAAGATATATGCACGAGCATAATGCAAGAAAGTCTTATCATCGTCATCATCCTGTAAATGTGGACTCTACGACTCCAAACAAGGCATAGATATGGACAATCCATCTGTATCCCTACGGTTGGAAAAAGTATCAAATCCTAACAAGTGTTGAGCAAGGTCTGTCCAAGCTGCATGAGTGAGTCCAATAACAGGTCTCTCATGGATAGGATGACCGAGATGCACTGCCACATCCAGGAGGGTGATGGTCATCTCTCCCTCAGGTAGGTGGAATGTTTGGGTTTGTGGTCTCCACCTCTCAATAAGTGAAGCAAGTAGGTAATAGTCTACAAATGTGAAATCTGTTATGGAAAGTCCATAGAAGTCAGCACGGTGCAAGTATGGTCTAATGGCATGTGGAGGCTCCCTGTGATGAAAATCATGTGCTCGAATCACTCTGATCAGTTGATCTGCACAACCCTCTAACACGACATATGAAATATGGGTACGCTACTAAGTGAGTAGTATGGTATCATCCATCTGCATATAAACAAATGAAATGAGTCGTAAGTGTAAAATGTAAATACAATGTTATGGTTAGAATAATGTTGTGACTTGTAGAATGTAATACATGACATGTTTATTCAAATTGTTTTATGAATATATTTTAACCAAAAGAAATATAATTCTCCATGTATTTTGGTTCTGAATGAAATAAAGATAACAAGAGGAAAGAAGAAAAATAAATAGATGGAAATAATTAAGTTGTGAAAGAATTTTATTAATGAAAATATCTTTGTAATAATTTTATTAATTGATACATTCTTTAAGGGAATATATCTTGGTTTTGGATTTTTTGTAAGGTTTTAGGGTTTGGGTTTATGATTTTTGGGTTAGGGTTTAGGTTTGAGGGATTAGGGTTTCAAATTTTGATATTGAGGTTTAGGAATGATGTTTTTGGGTTAAGTGTTCTGATTTTGGGTTTTGGGGTTTAGCGAAATGAGAAAAAAAGAAGAGATAATAACATTTAATTTACAATATGGGTTAAGTGTTCTGCTTTTGGATTTATGAAATAAATTCTGTTGTATAAGATTTTATTTTAGGATTAAGGAGAAAGTTAATTCTTGAAAGCATGCATGTTTTTATTAAGGATTTAAGATTAATAGGGTATTTAGATATTAGGTATGTGTCACTAAGATATACATTTTTGGAATAATGGCATGCTGTTTTTTAGAATCGTAGAGACAATATTTCTAAATTATTGGGTCTTGAATTTGGTTAGCCATATTTTGGAGGAGCTTTATGATTAACTAATTATGGATTGGATTAAGATAAACCATGTGAATTACTAATGTTGTTTTATGAATTTATCTAATTATCTACATTGAATAACTTATTCTAATCATTATGATACTATTATTTCTGTATATAAAATTTTATTAAAATATTACACATAATGTTATCAAAAACCATGGTAAAGGGAAGATATTTTTAGGTTAGGGTTTAGGTTTGAGGGTTTAGGGTTTCTAATTTTGATGTTAAGGTTTAGGGCAGATTTTTTTGAGTTAACTTTTATGTTTTTGGGTTTTGGGGTTTAGAAAACTGAGAAAAAAAAAGAAGAGATAACAACATTTTATTTAAAATATGAGAATGTCACAATGAATACAATACGTCATTCTAGATTAGACTGTGAACTCGACCCAACAACGTTTGGTCATTGTATCTGGTTATGACTTTTTTATGACATATCGTGCATCTCAAACACTACCCTTGTTCTTGAGGCCATTCCATCTCATTACGCATCCTACTAGCCTTCGGTCACCCATAAGGGTGCAACCAATTGATGTCAAGTATCACTATTATCTAGGCTTCGGGCATTGGGAAATATCGATAATCCCCAATTAGTGTCCATGGTGCAGCATAACAATTAGAAATGGTATCCATCCAATACACTGGATCAACATGTGCTACCCATGATTTGTTCACAGAGGCACATGATGTGATGGCGTGTGTGCATGAAAACTGTAATTCCTGAAAGTTTCCACATTGAAATTTCCTTATTTCTAGTAATACCACCATTTTTTCACCAATGTGATTTTTGATGGGGTCTGAATGCTCTTGAACTTCAAATTAGGAATCTTCTCGTTGAAAAAGGAACACATGATAACCATAAGATTCTTCAAAATTCGTTTCAATCTCACATTGAACGTGTATTCCATATCTTAGCCCCTAATGTATTCCATATGATGCAATTTTTTGTCTATAAATAAATTACTTCACGCATCGATATAATGTCTCATGAACTAGGGTGGTTATATGTAGCTTGTGAAGCCCTTTGAAGACGACATTGATGCACTCTACAATGTTTGTCATCATGTGTTCGTACCTCTTCCCCCCATCATATTCCAATGCCCATTTTTCTTTTGAGATCTGCATCATATAATCATAAACTTCTTGATTAGCCTGAAGGATTTGTTCAAAACATTCTTAAAACCATTTTTGGTATGACTCATATTGTCACAAACAAATCCTAGGTCAACCCTGATCTGGTCACTCGAGATGATCCGCGATATGGCCTGAAGGGCGTTCCTGATCCCCACGGGCTGGAAACCAGTATCAGGCATCAAAAGTTAACTGTAGGGAATGTTTTAGCCCATGAACAAGATATAAATAGATAAACAAAACTGACAATAAAAATAAAAACTAGCAGCAAAAAGAAGATAAAACTGAACATACCTCCTTGTGACATTCTAGCTCACCACCCAACTCAGACTCAAGCCTACTTCAACACTGAGCAGAAGAACCAGGAACATGAACAAGAACTAAACTTGAAAATGAAAGAATATAATAGGCCTGTGTAGTGAGATGATCAGTTGGGATTCCAAATATAACCACAAAATCCACGTATTCCCTTTCCCAAAATAGTCCAATGACACAATTTTTAAATGAAAATATAAAATTAAGGTTTTCACATTTTATAATAAGCAACATGAATTTCTCATTTAAAAATCCAAATCACACGACACACCATTTCCAAAATCATTTTTCATTTTATAAACTAAATGTAATGCCCCGACCCCATTTACCTAGAGTCGGGGCATTATTAAATAACATTGGCATGATCACAATGGATCAAATCCCAAAAGACCGATCAGTTTAGTAGCCTTGGAAGTACTAGATACATTCATAAGTTTTACATCACATTATAAAATGAAAAAAAACAACAAAAATGTCTCCATTGACCACATTAATATCCCTTAGGCTATCCCTGCAGGACAGTCATAATATACTTCTTCGCATCCTGGGAAAAATAAATTATAGAAAGGGGTGAGCTCAGATACTTAGTAAGGATAAAAATATAGCAGAAACTTTCATAAATAAGTATAAACATTTAAGGAAATTTATAAGACTAAAACATAATCCTTTTAAACAAAAAATTATATATAATATGACCAATATAAATCAAATAATTCCATTTACTTATTCACATGGATATTCTACTAGTCTAATAATCACATGCAATTTCAATAGACAATTTCATAATGATGGAATGCATAATGCCAGACTTCATAACCACACAGTCAAGGCCTTATGCCAAGACTAAAAATGAGATTTTTTAAAGGCCTTGTGCCAAGAAACTAGTTTGTCTAATGAGACTAGCTGATGCATCGAGGAGTTATAGTGGGCTCCACCCGTCACATACTAATTCCAATGCATTCCTCATATGAAAAGGTTTAAACCTAACATAAACATTCGTATTAAAACTAGCATATGAAATGTCAATAATTTATCCATAAACCATGAATGGTGTAAAAATAATACATCCACATTCAAACCTATCACAAAATCTTCAATACAATATAGAAGTTTTGTATCATAATAAATCAACTTCAAACAAGCTTAAAATCCATCATAAGATGTCGATATAGATGAAATCAAAACATTTTTAGAGAAATATATCATTCTATTTTGAAATAATTTAAAAGTCATATAATTATAAAAGAAAATATTTATTTTGAAAATATTCTTATAAGCTTGTATGGGAATATTTGAGAATGTTATAACAGCAGAAAATAGTCGTACCCTCTGAATAAGTTAAAAAATACATTCTTGCCTTAATTTTGTCGAAAAGGTCTAAAGTACCTTGTTTGGAAAAATATGGAAAGATTACTTTAAAAACATATATTTCCAAATAATGGTATAAATGACTTTAACCCATAGTATAGTAAATAGTAAAAATGTTTTGAACTGCATTTTTAAGAAAACATAGATGCAGATGATAATGAGGTCCCAGTAGAAACTTATGTATTAACAACCTCGAATAAGTAAAGAGATTGTAGAATTAACCCTTACCTTGTAACTTTCCTTAGTAGATAGTATGCTAAACTCCTATATAATAGTTAAAACATTTTTATTAAATTATACAAGAACTATATACATAAATATGATATCATATTGATCCTCTAATATTTCTTTGTTAATAATATTTCAGTAGTATCATCGTTTTGGGTGTTAACGGATTCGTTTTCTTTTATATGCTTGATTATGTAAGACATGTTTATTATGTATAGGATGTATTTGATTCATATAAAGAATTATATTATGTTCATAAACATTATTTTTAATCATAAAATTAAAATTATTCATTAATGATCACGATCGGGAATGAATCTCATCGCGTTTGTGGAGATGGTAATTCGTACGTACGCAGGAGTGACAATATCATTATATTGATGGTGATATTGTATGTAATTGGATGTTATATCATATATAAATAATAATTAACATGTTATATTTATTATTTACATTAGTTATACTCATTATTATACCCATCCAAAATAATGAAGTGTTTTAATAACAAATTACACCACGACATGGAGACGGTAAGCCGTACGTACACACGTATAGTGACATTTTCATTTATAGGATGGATGGAAATAAAGAATATAGTTGTACCATATTTATAATAACATCACAGCATGTAAAAGGTACTAGATTTATTATTTTGGTATGGAATTAAAGAAATAGTAAGTGGAAGAAGAAAAGAACTTGAAAGTGCGTGGTGAAATTATTACCTCTTCTTCGGGTGTTTTCTTTTGAGTTGATCAAAAAGTATCCTTAGGTTGAATTTCTGGTTCAATTAAGGAATATAAGTTGATTTGAGATACGTTTTGAGGATATTTGGGTAGGGTTTTTCTGATCCAAATGGCTTGGGAGGTGTGAAATTAAGAGAAGGGGAAGTACCCTTTTAAAAGAGAGGTGAGGGTCACTTTAGGAAAAGTTTGAAATATTATTTTATAATAAATTCATTTTCAGTTTTTAGTGGATAAAAAATTATTTATTTCTTGGATAAGGTGGTAATGGGTCAAAAAACTCTCAACCAATTGGTTTTAGACAAGTTTAGATCACCATATTAACATTAGCTTTTAGATTTAACTCTTAGTTAAATAGTTTAGCATTTACCAGGTCTCTTTATATTTTTATATTATATGGTTAATAAACATAATATAATCTAACAAGAGAACCCCAAGTAGTTTATTATTAATATTTATAACCTTATATAAGTCCTTTGGCCAAACCTTATATTTTTAGGAATATTTTATCAATTAATAATATAGTATTTTCTCTAAAAACTCAATTATGTCAATTTTGACACTATTTAGTATTTGATTTTTTTGAAAGACATAAAAACTTTATAACATAGAATAAAATTTATTTAATAAACCCTAACATGTAATATTAACCTATAAAATTATTTTAATTCATCATAATTCTCAATTTAAAATTATTTGGATATTTATAATATCAATTATTTTAATATTTCATTAATAAGGTAATTACTACATCCTCATTATGTCATAAATAAATTAAATTATTTATTGTCTAAAATTTATAAATAAAATTCCATTATGTATGAAATATTTTCAGATTTATAATTAATATTTATAGTCTAATTTATATTGTGTTTAACCCTATATTAAAATTGGTTTAGTTATTAAACTTTGAATTTGACACTTTTAACTCTTCTTTAAATAAAATAATAATAAATGTCCTAATCTCACACTAGTGGACCAAAAGGATCATATTTTATTCATAAGGTTGTTTTTGGTCAAATTAAACTTATCCAATAGAATTAGGACATGTGTTAGTGTAATTATAATATCATTTTTACCTTTAATTACCCTATTTACTTTTAACCGTAAATAAAAGTCAAAAGTTACTATTCAAAAAAATTATTTTCTCTTATTGAACCAAATTTAACTTACCGATATTAACCGTGTCTTTCTTAATTTTTAAATTCAACTCAAAAAAGTGGTAAAATTAAGTTTTATGCAAATTTTTAAATGCTCCTAGAAGGTGGGTAAAAGACGGTAAAAAGTTCAATAAAATTTTATATATCTAAGATTATTATAAAATGAATCCAATTAATTAAATTGAAAATATATAGGTATTATGTATATATTTTGACCTAAATTAAATTAAAATAAAATAACTAATTATTTAAATAAAATTCGGTTTTAAACAATAACGCAGTGTTTTTCACTATTCATCAAAAATTGAAAGTTTTCAGAAAAATGCCAAAAATTCACCCTAAGCTAATTTTGATATTAGAAATCAAAAAATGAAGTCCATTTTGAAAAATAAAATTTATATAATTTCAAAAGTTGGGTATTACTACTCATAAGGGCTAGTTTGATTGGTCGTTGTGTTTTAAAACTTCATGTTGTGTACAACGCAAGCTATTGCATTATTCAAAGGGAAACGTACCGTGGAAGCTTGGGGTGTTACACTCTCTCCTACTTAAAATAATTTCATCCTGGAAATTTCTAGAATATTACTACATAAAAATATTTGGGTGGTTCTTCATCATAATTTCCTTGGGTTCCCACATTGCCTCTTCCATGTAATGGTTTCTCCTTAGAACTTTTACCAGACGAGTCATCCCGTTTCTCAGCACTTGTTCTCGGGTATCAAGAATTTTGACAAGCTCTTCACAATAAGAAATATCATGTTCGAGTTCAATTTCCTCATAGGTGAGTACATGCGTTGGGTCAGGCATGTATTTTCTCAAAAGTGATATGTGGAACACATCACGAACTTTGTAGATACTTGGAGGCATTGCCAACGTATAAGCTAAGATTCCAATTCATTCTAGAATTCCAAAAGGTATGATGTACCTGGGACTCAATTTACCCTTCTTATCAAAATGTATAACACCCTTCCATGGAGATACCTTCAAGAAAACATGGTCTCTTTCTTGAAATTCCAAATCCTTCATTCGGTTATCGTCATAGCTTATTTGCCTACTTTGGGCTGATTTGATGTGGGTTTGGATAATATTCACTTTTTCCATTGTTACCTCAGCAAGTTCTGGGCCCATGAGTTTTCTTTCACCAACATCATCCCAATAAGTTGGTGTGTGACATCTCTTTCCATATAACGCTTCATAAGGTTCCATCTAAATACTTGAATAGAAGATATTGTTATAAGAAAATTCTACCAGAGGTAAATATTGATCCCACATACCTTGATTGTCAAGTGAGAAAGATCTCAACATGTCTTCTAAGGTTTGAATAGTCCGTTCTGATTGTACATTGTTTTGAGGGTGGTAGACAGTACTCAAACGAAGTTTAGTATCCAGGGCCTTCTGAAGACTTTTCCAAAATCTTGATGTAAAATGGAGATCACAATCAAAAAAAATTTATAGGGATACTCCATGAAGTCTTACAACTTCATTAATATATAGTATTTCCATACGTTCAAGTGGTAAATATTCTCTTATAGCAAGAAAACATGATGACTTGGTAAGATGATCAACAATGACCCATATTGCATCATTACTTCTAGGAGTCTCTGGTAGCCCCATGAAAAGTCCATTGTAATATTATCCTATTTCCACTCAGGTATGGGAAGAGTTTGCATGAATCCTCTAGGCTATTTCCATCTATCTTTCACTTCTTAACAAACAATAACTTCTTGACAAAAAATCAGCAATCTCCCTCTTCATGTTGTCCCACCAAAAATGTTCCTTCAATTCTCTATACATCTTGGTTCTCCTAGGGTGTACAGAGAAATTTGAGTTATAAACATCATCCAACGATTCCCTTTTTAGATTAGGTATGTTAGGAACACAAAGTATCTTCCCAAATTTCAGAACTCCATCTTCATATATGAAGTCACTCAATATCCCATCATTCATAGCTTTTATCTTCTTTTGAAACTCCTCATCATCAGTCTGATAACTCTTTATCCTTTCTAGAAAATATGTTTTGGAAACCATTTAAAAAAGTATTGATGTTTCACCTTCCATGGTTATTCCCACATCTATCTTTAATAGATCCATGAAAATAGGATCCCTTTCAACTCTCATCTTGTTCAGAACTCCATGATCATTTCTACTCAAAGCATATTACACCTTATTTTCCTTCCCAAGGTGTTAGTGTATAGAGCTATCATAATCCTTGAGTAGTTCAAGCCATCTTCTTTGCCTCATGTTGAGTTCTTTCTATGAGAAAAAATACCTCAAAATCTTGTGATCAGTATAAATCTCACATTTTTCACCATAGAGATAGTGTCTCCATATTTTCAGAGCAATGATTACAAATTCTAACTCAAGATCATGAGTATGATAGTTTTTCTCATGAATTTTTATTTTTTGTGATGCATAGGCAATAACTATATCATTTTGCATAAGGATTAAACCAAGTCCTTTCTTTGAAGCATCACTATAAATAAAAAACCCATTGTTCCTTGATGGTAGATTCAAGATAGGATCATTAACTAATATTCACTTCAGTTCTTCAAAACATTATTCACACTCTTTTATCCAAAAATATTTAACACCTTTACATGTGAGCTTGGTTAATGGGTTATCCAACCAGGAAAAATTCTGGAGGAAACGTCGATAATAACCTGCTAAACCAATAAAACTGTGTATCTCAGTTATACTCATTGGTGCTAGACATTATTAGATTTTCTTGGTCTTTGAAGGATCAACAGAAATTCCATCCATACAGACAATATATCCAAGAAAATAAATCTCTTGAAGCTAGAATTCACACTTTCTAAACTTCCCATATAATTCAATTATTCTGAGGGTTTTCAGAATATTGTGCAATTGATTTTCATGATCATCATATATTTATGAGTATACCAAGATATAATCAATAAATACCACTATAAATTCATCAAGATATTCTTTGAAAATTCTATTCATTATATCCATCAAGACATAGGGTGCATTATTCAATCCAAAAGGCATTATTATAAATTTTTAATGCCCATACCTAGTTCGAAATGCTATTTTCAGAATGTCTTCCTTCTTGAAACATAACTGATGATATTCATATCGAAGTTCAATCTTTGAAAAATATTGAGCTCTATGAATTTGGTCGAATAAATCATCAATGCAAGGTAAGAGATACTTTTTCTTTATTGTTAAAGCATTCATCTCCCTGTAGTCAATGCACAACCTCATAGACCTGTCTTTCTTCTTAACAAAAAGGACAGGGGATCTCCATGTAAAAACTCTAGGGTGAATAAATCCCTTGTTACTCAACTCCTCTAGTTGATTCTTTAGTTCCACTAATTCCACAATGGCCATTCTATTAGGGGTCTTCGATATGGGCCTTGAACAAGGAATTAAATCAATGGAAAAATAAATTTCTCATTCTGGAGGATGTCCAGGTAAATCCTATGGAAACACATCGTCTGAAAGACAATCCTTTATAAGGATTATATCAAATTCAATCATGGGTATGACGATGAGATCATCATTTAAAGAACATTTATATTCCCTAATGGGAACTGATTCACAAACCTTTTTTGCGTTGATACTTCCCTTAAGTGTTTTGACTGACAACTCCCTTGTTAAGTCAAATTAAAAATATCTAATTTTCTTAGAAAACTGTGAATATATGAAACAATGTGATGATCCAAAATCAAATAAATCATCGGTACAACTTGAGGAAACCATTAAATTACATTCCACCATATCTTTCAGAGCTTCAACATAAGCAGTAGTGGTTGCATAATCTTGGCATTGCTCCCTTAGCCTTTTTTGAGGTAATTTACCTTGGCACTTAGGACATTCATTTGAATAATGCCCCTTTTCTCTAGAATTGTAGCATACAACATTGATAGCCTCTTTTTCCCCTTGCAGTCACGAGCTTGGTGGCCTTTTTCACCACACTTGTAATATACTCCCATTCCCTTCAGGAAAGTACCAGTGTGTTTCTTCTCAAATTTACCGCAGGATGGATATTCATCTTTTCCCTTCTTACCCTTATTTCCATTTCTAGAGTGTTCAATAGATCTCCTTTTCTCTTGTTTGCTTTAAAGTCGTAAGACTTAGAGAATTAATTTTATGTCTGGATAGCACATGAGACAATATCTTCGTATGATGATAATGATTATGAGACTAATTCTTGACAGATAAATGGTTTTAACCTATAAAATAATTAATCAATATTACTCCTTGGGTTACAAATATATTCTGCAGCATGTCTTTCTAACCTTGTAATATTGGCCTCATACTTTGCAACATTCTCATCCTCATTTTTCCTTAGACTCAGAAATTGTCTTTCTATATCCACTCGACGGTCATGAGGAAATTATTTTTCTAATAAAATATTTTTAAAATTCCTCCATTCCATGTTCGATACTTCTTCATCTTCCTTTTTTTGGATTAATGACCACCATTGATTTTTATCTCCTGTGAGGCGATAAACTGCCATGATAATTTTTTCCCTTTCTCTACTCCCCAAATCATGAAATATTTTCTCTAATGAATTTATCCATTTCTCAACTACTAATGGATTTGTACTCCCATTGAATTTTGGTGGTTGTTTCCTTATGAAGCAGTCTAACATTGATCCTCTGCATTGTGGATCAGGGTGCTCCATACGGGTAAAGTTATTATTCATAACTTGAGTGAGTTGTCCTAGTATGGTGATAAGTTAATCAGCACCAGTTGCATCACCATTTCCACTATAATTATCTTGAATAAGAAGTAAATACCTACATGGATTACGTGTGTTGATACAGTTTCCATTCCTTCTACAAGGAACCATTTCTAAACAATGGCATAAATTAGATTAGTTTATGAATCTCAATACATAATTCCAAACTCATAAAACACTTAACATAAATTGAGAAGTTTATGGATATAATCCATAATCATAAAAATGTTTTCTTTGAGGAGTTATATACTCATAAAACCTTCATAATGGTTTTTAAAGAAAATATGAATTATCCTAAGCATATCCCCCGGCAGTGTCATAACCAAGAGTGTAGCAAGGACCGTTGTCGTGCACCCGTTCTCGTTCAAGTCTAGCTCAAAGTGGTATTTTCAGGTTTTACCCCTAGGTACATCTGTGCCAGAGCCACCTATACCTTCTTGTATCTAGATAGGGATGCATTTGTAGGAAAACTCACAAAATCTATACATTACAAAAATTCTAGAAGGTTCTTCTATACTAATCCTCAAAGTTTATCTTAATATAATGTTCTCTAATCAGAGTTTTTCTAAATCTTGCTTCCAAGGTTTGTACTAAACATCCTCTGATACCAACTATAACTTCCCAAACCTAGTTACCCAGAGTTGGTGCAATATTACATAACATTGGCCTGATCACGAGGGATTAAATCCCAAAAGACCGATCAGTTTAGTAGCCTTGGAAGTACTAGATACATTCATAAGTTTTACATTAGATTATAAAATGAAACACAACAAAAACATTGTCTCCATTGAACACATTCAGGTATCTTATACTATACCTACAGGTCAGTCATAATATACTTCTTCACATCCTGGGAAAAATAAAACCTAGAAAGGGGTGAGCTCAGATGCTCAGTAAGGATAACAATAAAGCAGAAATTTTTATAAATAAGCACAAACATTTAAGGAAATGTATAAGACTAAAACATAAGTCTTTTAAACATAAACTTCTACATAATATGAAAAATATAAATCAAATAATTCCATTTACTTATTCACATGGATATTCTACTAGTTTAACAATCACATGCAATTTCAATAGAAAATTTCATAATGATTGAATGCATAATGTCAGAATTCATAACCACATAGTCAAGGCCTTGTGCCAAGAGTAAAAATAATATTTTGTTAAGTCCTTGTTCCAAGACACTAGTTTGTCTCATGACACCTACTGAGGCATCCAGGACCTATAGCGGGCTCCACCCATCACTTACTAAGTCCAATGCATTCCTCATATGAAAAGGTTTAAACATAACATAAACAAGTGTATTAAAACTAGCATAAGAAATGTCAATACTTAATCCATAAACCATGAATGGTGTAAAAATAACACATCCATAGTCAAAAAAATCACAAAACCTTTAATAAAATATGGATGTTTTGTATCATAATAAATCAACTTCAATCAAACTCAAAATCCATCAAAGGATGTTGACATATATGAAATAAAAACATTTTTAGAGAAATATATCTTTCTATTTTGAAATAATTTAAAATTCATATAATTATAAAAGAAAACATTTATTTTGAAAATATTTTTATAAGCCTGTATGGGAAGCTTCGATGATGTTATAACGGTGAAAAATAGCTGCACCCGCCGTATAAGTTAAAAAAACATTCTTACCTTAATTTTGCCGAAAAGGTCATAAAGTACCTTGTTTGGAAAACAACAGGAAGATTCCTTTCAAAACATATATAGTCAAATAAGGGTATAAATTACTTTAACCCATAGTATAGTAAATATTAAAAATGTTTTGAATTGCATTTTTAAGAAAACACGAATGTGGATGATAAAGAGATCCCAAAATATTCTTACATATTAAAAACCTAAGATAAGTAAAGTGATCGTAGAATTAACCCTTACCTTGTAATTTTACTTAGTAGATGACATTTTATCCTCGTGTATAATAGTTAAAACACTGTTATTGAATTATTCAATAACTATATACATAAATATGATATCATATATGATCCTCTAATAATGCTTTGTTAATAATATTTCAGTAGTATCATCGCTTCGAGTGTTAACTGATTTGTTTTTCTTTATATGCTTGGTTACATATGACATGTTTGTTATGGATATAATGCAATTCATTCATATACAAAATTATATTATTTTCCTAAACATTATTTTTAATCATGAAATGAAAATTATGCTTTAATTATCACGATGGGGGATGAACCTCATCGCGTTCGTGGAGACGGTAATTCGTACGTACGTACGAGTGACAATATCATTATATTGATAGTGAAATATTATGTAATTGGATGGTATATAATATATACAGAATCATTAAAAAACATTATTTATTATTTACATCAATTATACTCATTATTATACCCATCCAAAACAATGAAGTGTTTGAATAACAAACTACACCATGATGTGGAGACGGTAAGCCGTATGTACACACGTATGGATACTTTGTCATTTATAGGATGGATATAATAAAAATTATGTTTGTAACATATTTATAATAACATAAAATTATTTAGAAGGTACTGGAGATATTATTTTGGTATGTAATCAGAGAAAGAGGAAGTGGAAGAATAAAAGAACTTGAAACAGGGTGGTGAAATTATTACCTCTTCTTTGAGTGTTTCCTTTTGAGTTGATCAAAAGGTCTCCTTAGGTTGGCTTTCAAATATAAGTAAGGACTATAGGTTGATTTGAGGAAATTTTGGAGGATATTTTGGTAGGTGTTGGCTGAGCCAAATGGATTTGTGGGTGTGAAATTAAGAGAATGGGAAGTATCCTTTTATAAGAGAGGTGATGGCCACTTTAGGAAAAGCTTGAAATATTATTTTATAATAAAATCATTTTCAGTTTATAATGGCTCCAAAATGATTTATTTAGAGGATAAGGTGGGGATGGGTCTAAAACCTCTCAATCAATAGGTTTTTGTAATGTCTCAGATTTTTCTGTTTATTATTTTAAATATTATATGGAATTATTTCAAGATCGGATGCAAAGATGGCACATCATTCCGAGGTCCAATGGGCCCGGAATAGTGGTTTGAACTTTTGCTTAGTTAGTTAAGTGAGTCTTCACTCACACGCGGTTGTGGCAGTTCCCAAACAGGTTCCCAGATTAAAAATATGATCGCACTGTTGCATCTGAGACAACGACTTTACCAAAGAATGAGTCTAACCTCAGTCGGTGTAGGTCGGCTGCGAATTTTAATTTTGGGCGTTTTAAAAAAAGAAAACACTTTAGAAGGAATAAAATAATTTAATGATTTATTTTTATGAAAACGTTTCCTTTTTTTATCCACGACCAAATCCTCCCCTATAAATACATTCTTATAGAAAATTCGCAGAGTTATCCTCATAACCCTGGGAGTTTAGAGAGAGAGAGAGATTTCTCTTGAAGCTTGGGAGGAGGAGGATGCGTTGGAGGACGGCGACGATGTGAGCAATCGACGCCACTCATATTTTGAAGAATCCCTTCGTAAGATGCATCACGACGATCTCTCTTCAACCGTTTTGAGGTAGGGGTTTGTTATTTCAACTGCTTTTCCCCGTTTTTGAGTTTAAACGATGAACGCGGATCAACCACGAACAAGTTGATCCGCGGATTCGTAGGTTCTTGCCAGAGGGTTTTCCTTGGAATGATTTTGGGGAAATAATCCATGATTTTTTTTATGTTGATCTCTACTCCGTTTAAACCTATTAACGTGAGCAGATCAACACTGTGACGAACAACGGCGGAGGTTCGTTCCTCGATTTTTTTTATTGGATTTCCTCCCCCACTATTTTCTCACGCGTTCTTCGCGGGGCGATGAACAACGGATTGTTGCGCATCCGTTCCATGATGCAATGATCCCAATTTAAGGTTTGACACCGCAATGACCTTGTGGAGGTGTGGCGACAATGGTGGACGACGAATCGGACTGGATCGATAAAGGGAGTTCTTCGATCGTTCTTCGCGCGGGGGAAACAAATCATGTTTTCAGAGCCGATCAGGGATCGAAAACACCAGAAGCGGATTCGTGGTGTTGGGTTGACCATAACCTGAAGGTTTCATGGAGATCGGATGGCTGGATCGATGATCGGAGCAGCACGGTAGGTGTGCCGGTGAGGAGTGTCATTTCTGGAAACTTCCAGAACACACGGAGTGTACTTCTGAAGAACACGTCGTGTAGTACTAGCGGTGGATACGGTTTTAGGGGTCAAAGAGGTGTCACATGGTGCGTGATCTTGGTCACACGGCGTGTTAGACCTTCCCCGAAGACTCAGCATGTACTTTGGGTAGTACACGGACACAGGACGGTCTACACGGCTTCAGGCGGCACGGAGTGTACAGCGCGACAGAAGCGGCTACGCAGGACTCGGTGTGTATCCCGGGGATACGCGGACATGGGATGGAGTACATGACCGTGTACCCCATCACATGGCCAGGAGAGGCCAGTAATGCAGGTCACCCCATGTGGCAGTTACACGGGTGGTGTACACGAGTTGATGACCATGTACGAGCACATGGCTAGAGTACACGGAGCCAACCCCAGTTACCCAGACACATCGTATATACCGTACTACACGACGTGTACTAAGTTTTCCTACATGACCATCCTAAGACACGAGCCATTGTACATGGGCAGTACCCGGGGTCAGACAACATGACGTGTATATTTTCTACACGCCAGGTACTTTTTGGAAATCAGCATGGTCCTCTTATTCACCGTACCCTGGACATCTTTCATTTGGGTTAGTGCCCCTTCATCTCGTTCCCCTGAAGTTCAGGCATCGTTTCCTTCTACAGGAGTATGATCCCTTCAGTCGTACTTTCTGTGATAGAGTCGGCATCCCTCTGAGAGGCCTGTAGTGAGATCCTCTATCCATTCCTGGCCCTAGGTAGAGTCAGGCATCGACGTGACCAACTCTACTGAGCATGGATCCTCTACCTAGCTGGTGTATAACCAAACTGGTGAATCCGGATGAGTCTTGGTATTCTCCATGGCCCTAGAAGTGATCCTAATCTATGTATCGTGATCTTTCCCACTCAGGAGTGTGTCTCCCATAATGAGTGCCTTATATCTACCATAACCTTCCCACCCAGGAGTGTGTCTCCCATAATGAGTGCAGATACCTCTCGTGACCGTTCCCGATGAACAGCACTTCTCAGATGGACTTCATCAGAGCTATAAGACTCGTGGAGTGTGTTATCCCGGAGCGAGTGCATCATGAAATATTTGAACAGAATCCCTAATAGGGGTATGCGGTTGTGTGACTTGTACCTTGACTACGGGTCTGGGTTTTGAGTATATCTGGTTTGTTCTATATTTTCAATAGACATATAATGTGCATAGCTGACTGTACCTTTATTTTGTTTACTACTTTGTGGTTTTCAGGGTCCTCTACTGAGTATTTTTATACTCACCCTTTCATGGGCTTTTCCCATACATCTGGTGTCTTGTACAGATGAGCAACCTTTTGACATAGTCCAGGGCGGACCAGGACAGGACCGAGCTTTCTGAGTTCCCTACAGGCCAAGGTGTTCCTACGGCTATGAGCAGCAATCCCAGTACCTTTTGTGTTTACAAGTTGGACTTTGCAGTTTTTAGACTCTTGCTTGTTTGTTTTTGGTGGGATTATATTTTGGCTTAGTTTACTTTTACAGTATTCTACCTTTCGTCGTACTCTGTTGGTTGGGGTTTAGTTGTATGCATACATTTTTGTTCCTTAGTGTTTTACATTTCAGCATTTGTGGGCTTGGAGATTGGTGTGTGTGTATAGGTACATAGGCAATGCCTCCCATGTTAGTAATATGCCTATTCGGTGCTAGTCACCAGCCCCTGGCCTATTGGAGGCGGGCTTGGGGAGTCACGGCGCGGGCCCCACTAGGAGGGGTCGTGACAGAGTGGTATTAGAGGGAGGTTGGTTTGGGGAAACAATGCTAAGTGTTTCGAGTTCGGCTTTCAGGCCAGAGACTCCAGTGTTGGTGCGGAGGCCGACGTATCCGTACACCAGGGCTCTGATTACCTGATTTCCAACTCGGTACACGAAAACAATGGTTGCGGGGAAATAAAAAGGTACATGCATCATATAGGGATGGTTTGTGGTTTCCATGTCCTTTGTGTCAGTTATCCAGATATACTCTTTGACCATGGTACATCGTGTTTCTTTACATGATGCCTCCGCGACACATACCCGCTAGGATTCAGCAGCACGATCACGAGGATGACCCCCTCAGTGATGAGTTTTTGATATAGGGACCAGTTCCCCAGGAGTTTCCACTGGGTGGTGCACCTACTATGCCACCACCAATGGAGTAGCCAGTGGTACCTGCAGTACCGACCGGCGAGGAGCACTGCATTAGCGCGTTCCATGAGTTCTAGAGACAGAGACCCCTCAGGTTCCATGGCGAGCCCGACCCTCAGGCGGCTGAGGATTGGCTTGAGGCGGTGACCAGGGTTTTCCATCTAGTGAGGACACCAGCAGACCGGATGGTGATCCTATGAGCGAGCCTTCTTCAGGGTTCGGCGGGGCGATGGTGGAGTCTGACCACACAGACTCACGATGAGGAGACTCTTTCGTGGATGGAGTTTGAGCGACTCTTCCGGGAGGAGTTCTCTCCGTTTACGCTGAGAGCTGTACGCATCCAGGAGCTTCTTCAGCTCCAGCAGGGCAGTATGACAGTAGCTGACTATTCATCGAGGTTCACCAACCTCTCCAGGTACTCGATGGATATGGTCATGGATCAGTACTTCAGAGCTCGGACCTTTGAGCGAGGTCTACGACGTGACATCCGAGCTAGTGTCATGCCTCTATGCATATCGACTTATTCTGGAGTACTCGAGTGAGATTTGGTGGTCGAGATCTTATTGGTGGAACAGAGACAGCCGTCGGCAGTCAGCACCAGGAAGACAGGTGAGGAGACCTCGGCGGTAGGAAGCCGGTGTCAAACGCAGGGATCGGGGAATGAGAGACATCGGAGGAGGACCCAGGAGAGGGGATCGACAGTCCAGAGCTCTCAAGCTGGATCCAGTCAGCCTAGGTAGAAGTGATGCTATGCATGCGACATTAGGGTACATCTCGCTAGGGATTTCCCGACCCGTCGAGCTACTGACAGGGAATCGGTGGATGGACCACCAAGGCAGAGGCAGAGAACAGACCAGGAAGACCCACCAAGCGGTGGACGTGGAAGAGGAGTAGGGAGAGCTATGGGTGGTGGCAGACGCTTTGAATTACTTCCACCACCACCCCCATGAGGTCCGCACCAGGCTCAGGGAGCTGGGGGACAGGGACGGGGACAGCTTCATGTCATCGAGGCATATGACCCAGGGGCTCCAGGGATGATTCAAGGTACGATCTATGTCTTTTCTAACTTAGCTTTCGTACTCATAGACACAGGTTTCAGTCATTCCCTTATATCCACATGTCTTGTACAAAACCTCGAGATTCTGGTAGACTCGTTGACTCGATCCTTACGCTTAGAGACACCTATGGGAGGACACTCGACGATCACGCACCTTTGCAGATTGTGTGATCTTGCCCTTGGAGGTGAGAGTTTCGGTTGGAACCTCTTGGTGGTAGTGTCGAGGCATTATGATCTCATTCTTGGAATGGATTGGTTATCTTTGGTTCATGCCCAGATTGACTGTTTTAGGCAAAGAGTGCGGTGTGTCTGCCATGATGGAATGAGGTTTTCCTTTGTCGGAGAAAAGGAAACCCAAGCAGCACAAAATGGGCTCATGCATAAGAGGGTGCAGCTGATCACTCATGATTTGGCTAGCCTTACCCACGGAGCAGAAGATGTTGTGAGCTCCCAATTCCCAGTGGTGGTGACGGAGTATGAGGATGTCTTTCCCAAAGATGTTCTAGGATTACCTCCCTGCCAGGAAATTGACTTCTGCATCGACTTACACCCCCGGACGACACCGATTTCCTCATCGGAATATCGGATGTCTCCTGCAGAGCTTCGCAAGCTGAGGGTGTAGTTGGAAGATTTGCAGAGCAATTTTTTTGTGAGACCCAGCGTTTCACCCTAGGTGGCCCCAGTCTTGTTTTCCAAGAAGGCAGACGGAAGTCTGAGGTTGTACGTGGATTACCGGCGCCTGAACCAGGTGATGGTGAAGAACAAGTATCCACTGCCAAGAATTGATGAACTCTTCAATTAGATAAGAGGGGCACGGTGGTTCTCTAAGTTTGACCTTCGATCAGGCTATCACCAGCTACGAGTGCGGGATGAGGATATACCGAAAATGTCTTTCAGATGCCTCTACGGTCACTATGAGTACTTGGTTATGCCTTTTTTCCTGACAAACGCCCCCGCAGTGTTCATGGGGCTGATGAACCGGATGTTCCCGCCATACTTGGACTGGTTTGGGGTGGTCTTCATCGACGACATCCTTGTGTACTCAGCATCAGAGGAGGAGCACGCGAGACACCTTCGGATGGTTCTGGGCATACTCCGGGAGTACCAACTTTATGGGAATCTCTCGAAGTGCCAATTCTAGATTCAGGAGGTCCACTTTCTGGGAAATTTCATCTCAGTAGATGGAGTAGCTGTGGACCCATCCAAGGTGGAGGCTGT
Source organism: Viscum album (assembly GCA_963277665.1). Taxonomy (NCBI): domain Eukaryota; kingdom Viridiplantae; phylum Streptophyta; class Magnoliopsida; order Santalales; family Viscaceae; genus Viscum; species Viscum album. Next base: position 1,352,263,125 of record OY728158.1, read on the forward strand.
GTTATCATGGGAGCCACCTCGGAGCGTGACGGAGGTGCGCAACATCCTTGGGTTGGCAGGATATCACCGGAGATTCATTCTTGATTTCTCCTGAATATCAGCACCGATGATGGCCTTGACCATGAAGGGGCAACCCTTCATGTGGAAAGAGAAGTGCCAGCAGGCTTTTGAATAGTTGAGGCAGAGTTTGACGAGTGCCCCAGTATTGAGATTGCCGGAGGAGGGTGTCGAGTACGTTGTTTTCTGCGGCGCATCAGGGACCGGGCTCGGCTGTGTCCTGATGCAGCGGCATGCAGTGATTGCTTATGTTTCGTGCCTGCTTAGGCCACATGATCAGAACTATGCGACCCATGATCTCGAGTTCACAGTGGTAGTATTTTCATTGAAGATGTGGAGACACTACCTTATGGGAGAGCAGTTTATTGTCTACTCTGACCACAAGAGCCTCAAGTACATATTTTCACAAAAGTACCTGAATCTACGGTAGAGAAGATGGCTATAGTTCCTACAGGACTATGATTTCGAGATCATCTATACTCCTAGAAAGGGGAACAAGGTGGAGAATGCTCTTAGCAGAAGGTCGAGCTCACAACTATTGAGTGAGGCGACACAGTAGTTAGCTGCGTTACAGTTATCCTTCATGGATGGACATGATAGAACTTACCTACAGTCGATGGTTTTCACCCCTCCACTCTTACAGCGAGTTAGGGAGGCACATATTGGGGATGTCAATTGTGTGGATTTACGCGCTCAGTTATCCACAGGACATGCTCCTGATGGATATTCACAAGGTGGGGAGCACGTACTTCTTTTCAAAGGGTGCACTTTTGTACCAGTGGCATTACAGGAGGAGTTCCTAAGGGAGTTTCATACATCCCCATCGGCGGTACATCCTGGAGTGGCAAAGATATACCAGGATCTCTGATGACAGTTCTGATGGTCCGGCATGAAGAAGGCAGTAGCAGATTTCGTTTCTCGATGCCTCACATGCCAGCAGGTGAAGGCTGAGCACCAGGTTCTAGCAGGTTTAGCTCACCCCTGGAAGTTCCAGAGTGGGAGTGGGATGGAATATCGATGTACTTTGTGACAGGCTTACCATGTACATCCAAGTGGCATGATTCCATCTGGGTGATCATCGACCGACTCACCAAGTCGGCCCACTTCCAAGCTATTAGGGAGCAGAGTTCCGTAGAGAGATTTAGATGCCTATACATGCAGGAGATAGTTCATCTTCATGGCGTCCCCTCGACTATAGTCTCAAATCGAGATGCCCGCTTTACATCCCGTTTTTGGAAGGGATTGAAGGAGGGTTTTGGGAATCAGCTACGCTTGAGCACAGTGTTTCATCCCCAGACTAATGGTCAGACGTAGAGGACCATTCAGGTTCTGGAGGATATGTTGCGAGCTTGTATCTTGGACTTTGGTCGTAGCTGGGAGGACCACCTACCACTGGTGGAGTTTGTTTACAACAACAGCTACCACTCCACCATTGGTATGGCACCGTCTGAGGCCTCGTACGGGAGACCCTACCGGTCACTGCTTTGCTGGACTGACCCTGGAGAGTCAGCACTCATGGGTCCAGAGTTAGTGCAAGCCACCACAGAGAAGGTGCAGATCATCCGGGAGCGGATGAAGATTGCACAGAGCCGACAAAAGTCTTATGCTGACAGACAACAGAGACCTCTAGAGTTCGAACAGGGAGACCACGTCTTTCTTCGGGTCTCACCTCGATGAGGATTATGGAGATTTGGCCAAGGCGGCAAGCTATCTCTGAGGTTCATCGGACCTTTCCAGATTTTATGCAGAGTTGGCGAGGTGGCATACCGCCTAGCTCTACCACCAATGTTTCATCGGGTACATGATGTCTTCCATGTGTCGCAGCTGGGGAGGTATGTGCATGATCCATCGCACGTCATCGACTGGGGCGAGCTCGATATTGAGGATGGAGTGACCTTCGCTGAGTACCTGGTGGAGATCAAGGATTGGCAGGAGAGGATCCTTCGTGGGCGATCGATTCCCCCGGTGCACGTTCGGTGGTAGCACAGGAATCTTCAGGAGAGCACGTGGGAGCGGGAGGCTCAGATCTGTGCCCTGTACCCTCATCTCATTGTATAGTTGTTATTTTGGCTTTTCGGGGACGCAAAGCCCAAAGTTGGGGAGAATATAATGTCTCATATTTTTTCATTTATTATTTTAAATATTATATGGAATTATTTTGAGACCGGGCGCAAAGACGACACATCATTCTGAGGTCCAGTGGGCCCGGAATGGTGGTTTGAACTTTTTTTTAGTTAGTTAAGTGAGTCGGTACTCGCGCGCAGTTGTGGATGTTCCCAAATGGGTGTTCAGATTAAAATTCTGAGGGTACCGTTGCGTCCGGGATGACGACTTTACCAAAGAACGGTTCTAACCTCGGTCGGCGCAGGTCGGCTGCGAAGTTTAATTTTGGGCGTTTTAAAAAAAGAAAACAGTTTAGAAGGAATAAAATAATTTAATGATTTATTTTTATTAAAACATTTCATTTTCAGCCATGACCTAATCCTCCCCTATAAATACATGCTTATAGAAAATTCACAAGTTTATCCTCATAACCCTGTGAGTTTAGAGAGAGAGAGAGATTTCTCTTGGATCTTGGGCAGAGGAGGACACGTTGGCGGACGACGACGATGTGAGCAATCGATTCCCCTCGGATTTTGATGAATCCCTATGGTAGACACATCATGATGATCTATCTTCAACTAGTTTGAGGTAGGGGTTTGTTATTTTAACTTATTTTCCCCGTTTTTGAGTTTAAACGACGAACGCGGATCAACCACGAACAAGTTGATCCACGGATCCGTACGTTCTTGCAGGAGGGTTTTCCTTGGGATGATTTTGGGGAAATAATCCATGCTTTTCTTTATATTGATCTCTACTCCGTTTAAACCTATTAACGGGAGCGGATCAACGCTGTGGCGAACGATGGCGGAGGTTCATTCCTCGATTTGTTTATTGGATTTCCACCTCCACTCTTTTCTCGCACGTTCTTCGCGGGGTGAAGAACAACGGATCGTTACGCATCTGTTCCGTGACTCAATGATCGAAATAGAAGGTTAGACACCACAATGAACTTGTAGAGGTGCAATGACGATGGAAGATGACGAATCGGACCGGATCGGTAAAGGGTGTTCTTCGAGCGTTCTTCGCGTGGGGGAAACAAATCATGTTTTCGGAGCCGATCATGGGCCCAAAAAGACCGGAAGCGGCTTCATGGTGTTGGGACGACCATAACCTGAAGGTTTCGTGGAGATCGGATGGCTAGATCGATGATCAGAGAAGCACGGGAGGCACGCCGGCGAGGAGCGCCGTTTCTGAAAATTTCGAGAACACACAGTGTGTACTTCCGAAGAACACACCGTGTAGTACTGGTGGAGGATAGGGTTTTGGGGGTCAGAGAGGTGTCACATGGAATGTGACCTTGGTCACACGGCGTGTTGGACCATCCCCAAAGACTCGGCATGTACTTTGGGTAGTACACGGACACAGGACGATCTACATGGCTTCAGGCGGCACGACGTGTACAGCGCGATAGAAGCGGCTACGTGGGACTCGGTGTGTATCCTGGGGATACGTGGACACGGGATAGAGTACACGGCCATGTACCCCTTCAAACTTCCAGACGAGGCCAGTAACGCGGGTCACCCCATGTGGTTGTTACATGGGTGGTGTACACGGGTTGATGACCGTGTACGGGCATAGAGCCAGAGTACACGGAGCCAACCCCAGTTACCCAGACACGGCATGTATACCGTACTACACTCCATGTACAAAGTTTTCCTACATGACCAGCCTAAGACACGGGCTATTGTACACGGGCAGTACTCGAGGTCAGACAACACGGCGTGTATATTTTCTACGCGCCGTGTACTTTTTGGAAATCAGCATGGTCCTCTTGTTCACCGTACCCTGGACATCTTTTGTTTGGGTTAGTGCCCTTTCTTCTTGTTCCCCTGATGGTCAGGCATCGTTTTATTCTACAGAAGTATTATCCCTTCAGTCAGACTTTCTATGATAGAGTCGGCATCCCTCCGAGAGGCCCAGAGCGAGATCCTCAATCCATTCCTGGCCCTAGGTAGTGTCAGGCATCGACGTGACCAACTCTACTGGGCGTCGATCCTCTACCTAGCTAGTGTATCACCTAACTGGTGAATCTAGATGAGTCGCGGTATCCGCCATGGCATTGGAAGTGATCCTCATCTATGTATCGTGATCTTTCTCAGTCAGGAGTGTGTCTCCTGTAATGATTGCCTTCTATCTACCGTAACCTTCCCACTCAGGAGTGTGTCTCCCATAATGAGTGTAGCTACCTCTCGTGACGGCTCCTAAGGAACATCAATTCTCATACGGACGTCATCATAGCTATAAGACTCGTGGAGTGTGTTCTCTCGGAGCGAGTGCATCACGAAATCTTCGAACAGAATCCCTAACGGGGGTATGCGGTTGTGTGACTTTCCCCTTGACTAAGGGTCTGGGTTTTGAGTATATATGGTTTGTTCTATATGTTCTGTAGACATATACTGTGCATATCTGACTATAACATTTTTATTTTTACTACTTTGTGGTTTTCGGGGTCCTCTACTGAATATTGTTATACTCACCCCTGCACGGGCTTTGCCCGCACGTCTGGTGTCTTGTGCAGACGAGCAGCCTTTTGATAGAGTCCAGGGCGCACCAGGACAGGACCAAGCTTTCTGAGTTCCCTACAGGCCGAGGTGTTCCTACAGCTACGAGCAGCAGTCCCAGTACCTTTTGTGTTTACAGGTTGGACTTTGCAGTTTTCATACTCTTGCTTGTTTGTTTTTTGTGGGCTTGTATTTTGGCCCAGTTTACTTTTATAGCACTCTACATTTCGTCGTACTCTGTCGGTTGATGTTTAGTTGTATGAATGCATTTTTTTTCCTTTGTGTTTTACATCTTAGCATTTGTGGGCTTGGAGATGTGTGTGTGTGTACAGGTACATAGGCACTACCTCCCATGTTAGTAATATGCCTATTCGGCGCTAGTCACCACCCCCAGGCCTATTGAAGGTGGGATTGGGGATTCATGGCATGGGCCCCACTAGGATGGGTCTTGACAGTTTTAGACTGGTTTAGGTCACCATATTATACTTATCTTTTAGATTTAACTCTTAGTTAAATAGTTTGACATTTAGCATGGCTCTTTGTATTTTTATATTATATGGTTAATAAAATTACTATAAAATGCCAAGTGAACACCAAGTGGTTCATTATTAATATTTATTACCTTATCTAAGTCATTTGTCCAAACCTTATATTTTTAGTAATATTATATCAATTAATAATATAGTATTTGTTTTAAAAACTCAATTATGTTAATTTTGACACTATTTATTATTTTATTTTCTTTAAACCCATAAAATCTTTATCAATTCGAATAAAATTTATTTAATCAACTCTAAAATGTCATATTAACCTAGAAAATTAGTTTAATTCATTATAAGTCTCAATTTACATTTATTTGGTTATTTATAATATCAATTATTTTAATATTTCATTAATAAAGTAATTATTGCATCATCAGTGTGTCATAAATAAATTAAATTATTTAATGTCTAAAAATTAAAAATAAAATACAATTATGTATGAAATATTTTTATCTTTATAATGAATATTTATAGTCTAATTTATATTGTGTGTAACCCTATATTAAAAATGGTTTAGTTATTAAATTTTGAATTTAACACTTTTAACTCTTCTTTAAATAAAATAATAATAAGTGTCCTAATATAATCCAAGTGGACCAAAAGGATAATATTTTATTATGAAATTTTTTTTTGGTCTAATTACACTTATCCAGTAGAATTAGGACATGTGTTAGTGTAATTATAATATCATTTTTACCTTTAATTACCCTATTTACTTTTAACTGTGGTAAATAAAAGTCAAAAGTTACTATTCACCAAAAATTATTTTCATCTTATTGAACCACATTTTACTTAATAATATTAACCATGTCACTCATATTTTTGAAATTCAACTCATAGAAGCGGTAAAATTATGTTTTATGCAAATTTTCAAATTCTCCTAGAAGGTGGGTAAAAGACGATAAAAATTTCAATAAAATTTTATATATCTAAACTTATTATAAAATGAATCCAATTAATTAAATTGAACATATATAGGTACTATGTATCTATTTTGACTTAAAATAAATTAAAATAAAATAACTAATTATTTAAATAAAAAGTTGGTTTTAACAATAACGTAGTGTTTTTCAATATTCATCAAAAAGTGGGTATTACTATTCATAATGGCTAGTTTGATTGGTTGTGGTGTGTTAAAATTCCAAGTTTCATACAACGAAAACTACTACATTATTCAAAGGGAAACATACTGTGGAATCTTGAGGTGTTACACTAAACCCAAAACAAAGAATACAAAAGCTGGGCTAAATTAGAACAGGTAAACAATGTAAGCCGTAAACTAAACTGGTATAACCAAAAGTAAGCAAGCAATAAAAATAATCTAGTAACCATGGGTGATCCTAAACATCCCTAGAAGACCCCTAGACGTACTTGGTTTCAAAACCACCTGTCGGTGTATGGGGAAGCTCCTAAGTCTATAACCAACTAGCCAACCTATAACTGACCAATCCAGCGGAAAATCTCACCTGGCCTAACAACCAATCCAGGGGGTACCAACCCATCTAATCGGGGTTGATCAGCAACTGTCACTCCATCATATAAAATATTACCATGAAACCATGGTGGCTATAACAATATTGTTTATGTAGGAAGGTCCTCGCACGCGTGACTCATCTCACCGCACTCACCTTCCCCAAACACGGACGCTTCCTATGCATTCACCCATAAAGGGTTACCCTAGATAGGAGCACCCCCAAATACACATTCAATCATTTCACATTAACAAAGTACCAACTGGTCCATCATGTCACATCCATGTTGAAACCATTTTTCTAAAAATATTTAAAACTCTGACCAGGAACACAATTTTTAAACACAATCCTTTCTAAAAGTTCATACAAACATCATCATTGAATTTCAAGTGCCAAATGGGCATACCTCTTTAATATTTCATTTAATTCAATTTTAGAATTTAAACAAGGGAATAAACTTTAATTAAATACAAAAAAAATCATTTAAAATAAACAAGGTTTGGGGAGGAACACCATTTTCATGTGCCACTATCATTTGAGGGCACATCCGTGTGTGCACCACCAGCACCCATGGATGTCCAAATATCCAATAGAATATGAAGAGTAACCAAGAAAACATTAAAACACCCTTTCAAAAATATCACCCACCATCAAACCAAAACAATAACCTACACGACACCAAATTAATTAACCATTTTTTTCATAACAAAAAAACCTTTTCAAAACATTTTTTTACCGACATCCTCAAGCCAAAAGATCACCAAATCATACATACAATTCGAAACCCACAATTCAACAATTTTACCATAACAAAAATAAGGATAAACATTTCTTACATACCCAATTTCATTTAAAGGAAAATATGTGGCATTTCAACTAACATAAAAGGAGCACTTTGACCTAGACATATTTCAAGAATTTCTTTGAAAACCTTTTTTTACACAACTTAAATCAACTTCAAAACACTATACTAAGATAAAAAAAGGAACCCCAGTGGTGAAAATCATTGTAAAAATTTTATTGAAAGTATCAAGCATCAAAGTAAGTGCATCGGATAGGATATGTATGGAGACTCCTACCTCAAATGTGTGCAAATGTCACACCGCTTCCGCGAAAGGTAGAACTAATCCTCATGAACCCCTCGCGCGCCATAAAACAACAATAAAAATGCATGACACATAAATCAAACACTATATTTAATCAATTTGAATAAAAAAAAACTCAAAAGAAGAACACACCGGAAGGGTAAAGTCCTCGCACCGAAGGGGAGGCAGAGGCACTGCGAAGAAGGGTTCAGAATTATTGGAGGGTAGAGGGGTCGTGGGTCGAAGCTGTCCGAAGAAAATGAAGGTCGTTGGCCTGTTGCACCGAAAGTGGGTGTGTGCTGGGGAGACAGGCAGGGGGTGGAGGCTCCGCTGGCTGGGAGTGCGGCTAGGGGAAAGAATCATGGGGGTGAGCGTGGTGGGGACCAGTGAGGGTGAGGCTGGTGCAGGTGAAGTAGGGTGGAGACCGGGAATTGTAGGGGGAGAGGGAGAAACTGAGGTTTCCTATAGCGGGTCATAGGCAGGAGTCATGGGATGAGGGATGTAGCATGGGAGGTAGGAGGCGGTGAGGTGGATTGGGTCCAGATCGCGGTAGAGTGAGGCAACTGGCCAGAGGTCCTGTGAGGGGGGTTGTTTGCCGCGTCAGGAAGGATCCAGAAGGGTGAGGGGGTCACGATTCTAGAGGAAAGGGGGTGGTGTTGGGAAATATCAGAGGGAGGTGGAGGTTGTAGCACATGTGAAGCCGCGAGGGGCTGGGAGCCGAGTGAGGCGCCGCTGAACAGGGGGAAATCGGGGGGGGGCGACGGGGTCGGGTAGAGCTAGGGTTAGGGTTATTCTTTTTTTATTATATTAATAATAATAATACCAGAATAATAATAATAATAATAATAATACAAATAATAATAATAATAATAATATCATTAATACAATAATAATAATTTTAATGGTAATAATAATAAAAATCAATAACAATAAAATAATAACACCTTAGTAATATTAATATAATTAATTAAATAATAACATTATTATTAACAAAATTTAAACATTTAAACCATTTTATTTACATAAAAATTTATTTATTTTAATCGTTAGATATTTATGCAAGCACCTGAGCTAACGATGTGGTTTCCACCCACTGTATCGTGACCGCGCACAGGTCTGAAGCCCACTAAAAGTATTTAAGCGACAACAAATTTAAGTCGAGACCCAGCCTGGACTTTGGCCCGAGGACCCAGAGCCAGAAATAGTAAAATAAAAATATATAAAAAATTCTGGGTATAACACATATGCTACACAGAATAGATGATATTTCATATAATTTGATTTTATCTTCATGTTGAAATAGTAAAAAATAACAAATACAATGTGTACCAAGCCTCGTGATTGCCTTCTTCATCAGTTCATTGGGGAATTGTTTATGCACATTTCTAGAAATTTGTCTAATGCAGAACCAATGATGTGTATTTGGGTATCTCCATGTATCAGGCTCCGTATTGATTCCCTCATTAATTGCTCGATGGTGATCTGATATCAAACAAACACCCCAAATGATGGTGAAATGGTTGTTGATACATGCCAGAAACCAACTCCATGATTTATAGTTTTGTTTCTCTATAATGGAAAAGGAAAGAGGAAGAGGTGAATGGTTTCCATCTTGGGTTGTTGCAATCAACAATACGCCCTTGTATTTTTTGTATAGAATTGTTCCCTCAATTTGAATAAACTGTTTGCTGAAAAGAAATGTGGATATACATGGAATGAATACCTAGAAAACTGATTAAATTAAACATGAGATGAAATTCGGTTATCGTTAGACACATGTTAATTTGTATCCAGATGGAAGACAACTTGGTTATGATTCCTCAATATTTCTAGCAATTGCGGAAACACCTGATATGAGTCATTATAATCACCATAAACCATCACAATTGCCTTCTATTTCTCCATCTATGACTCATTATAGGAAATATTATAACTGAATTTATGTTGAATAATCTCTTGAATAAAGGATATTGGAACATCTTGAAATGTTCTAGTCATCTCAACAATAATAAAGGATACAAATTATGCTTCCAATGAGGTATGATCTTGTGTGAGGCTTGGCTGAACGCAAGTATGAGCTGCCTCAATCCTTGAGATTATCCAACCTCCAAATGTAATGTCTAGAATAACCCTCAAGATAAATCTACAATCATCCACATACTTCTCACACCATATGACTTATTTACTATGGAATGATTCATGAACTATATAGCCACAGTGCCTCTCAATGTGAAATCTCTTTAGTGTGCTTTTTAATGCATCTTTACGTGGAAAATTCCTTCCAATATATAAGGATTTTTCCAACTCACTAAACTAAACTAGTAAAACACTGGGGAACTCAGTTGTCGGTGTGAGGACCTTATTGTCAAATTCAGGCACATCTTTCATTACTTCTGACCAAAATGAAAGGATTGGTGGATGATTTATTGTAGGTCGAGGGTGATGTACAACTAATGCATTTCTCGAAACCTCTTTCCTAACTTCAGGTGATCCCTCCTCATTAGCACTATTTTCACCATTTGATCCATCATTATGAAACTCCTCATTGGAAGTCTAATTGAAAAGTATATCGGGGAGATCATCTAGGTTGTGCTCTTCTTCTAAATCATTTGGAATATGCTCAATTTCATGGGGTGGACTGTCTTCAACCACTCTTGTAATTCTAAATCTTCGTACAACTGGACATTGTTGTTGTACAGTAGCAATATCAACATATAAATCTATCATGGTACCATCTGAATATTGAGAAAATAAATTAATTTCTTGGACCCACTTCGCATCAATAACCAATGGACAAGCTAGATACCATAGTGTTGTCGGGAATTGAAAATTCTTATAGCTCATAGAATTGATCTCTTGATTGGGTCCCAGATTTAAGGAACCATGAATTCTCTCTTGAAGGTCACTTATGGTTACACAATCAGATGTACTAACCACCATTATTTTTTATGTACTACTAGAAGCTCCTTGCTTAGTTTGAATAACCTCCCCATAGTTGTACACACAGGCAAACATGACTCCCTATATCAAAAATGTTTCTTTCGTCAAAATTATGATTCTGTAAAAAATATTTACAATGATGGTTGACCATAAAATATTTGTTAGAATGAAATTATAGGATGCTTTTCCATACCCTAAAATATGCTAACAATGTTTCTCTATACAAAAGTTTAATCACTAGTTAATCATTATTAAGCTATTCCTTAATAATTTATTCTTTAATCATTAATCATATTATATTAAATAGTTAATTATAATTAAATAATCATATGTATTCATTTTTAATCCTAAGTTATCATTAATTAATCTATAATTAATCCTTACTAATAATAAGTATTATTTATAAACTATATATAACTAATTAAACTACTTAATACATAACATCTTTAATTACTAATAATAACCTTTTAGATAATTACTAATTATTTAATCACTAGTTAATCATTATTAAGTTATTCTTAAACCCTTAATCATATTATATTCATTAGTTATTTATAATTAACTAATGATATGTATTAATTTTTAATCCTAAGTTATCATTAATTAGACTATAATTAGTCATTACTAATAATAAGTTTTATTTCTAAACTATATATTACTAATTAAACTACATAAACATCTTTAATTACTAATAATAACTTTCATTCATTAATGCTTTTGTTCTTGTTTCATTTTATAACATCATAATTATCATTTTCTTATAGATAAATATAAAAATTTTATTTTTCTTTTCTTAGATATTTAGTAATTTATAAAGAAGATATGAATCATCTTAAGCATATCCCCCAGGAGTGTCAAACCAGGAGTGCAGCATGACCCATTTTCGTGTACCAGGATACCCCGAATCAAGACTGAAACTCCTTGTCAGAGTTTTTACACCTAGGTACATCTGTACCAGAGCCACATCCACTTTTTAGTATCCAGACAGGGATTTTATTGCTTAGATAACCACATAATCTATATGATACCTAAATTTCACAATACATAATCCTATATTAATCCTAAGTTAATCTATACTTAATTTATACTTAGTCTATACTACTAACAATAATTATTTTAAACTATATATAACTAAATACCCAACCTAATGAACAAAATATTAATAACTACCTAAACAAATTAAAAAATAAAGTATTTAAAAATAAATAGAATTCAGTTAAATAAATAAAACATTAAATTAAATAAATAAAAATACCTCTAAACGATGCTTACCAAAAATCTACACAAAAAGTGAATTTTTGAGAGAGATAGAGAGGATTTAAGAGAGATGAAGAGGAAAATTGAGTGAGGAGAAGAGGGGGGATGCCCTTTTATAGGGAACTGAGGCAAAGGCGGTATCCCCCCGCCACCTTTTCCATGTCATCAATCCAGTCCAAAGGGAGAACAGGGGAGTGAAGGTGGCATCGGCAATGCCACCATTGTGGCGTATTTTTTTTAAAAAAATTAACCTATGCCATTTTAATTTTTTTTCATAAAACGTATAAAAAATCAGAGGATGGTAGCTAGGGTTCGAGATAGACTCCCATTTTTCTTCAATGATATCTAGGTTTCTGCAATGTCATCACCTAGACACTACTTACTTCCTTCCTATAGACTATTTTGATGGTTGAAGGGGTTTTTTGGTGGTTCGTCTTACCTCAGTTCATGTTCTACGATGTTGGATACATCTCCTACTCTTCAATCTTGATTGGTGCTTGGTGATCCTCTAGTGCGGCCTTCATCTGATTCACCTAGATTTGGGGTCTCGATGGACTTGGATAGTGATCTCTGACCATCTCTTCCCTCGGGTGTTGTTCTTCCTTCTAGTAATTTTGATGCTTAAAAGGGTGTTTCTTGTTCATCTCGCCTTGGTTCGATGGCACTAGATGGAGATCATGCTCTATCTCAATCTGATCTAGTGTTGGGAAATCCTCTAGAAAGGCCGGATTTGGCTGGTTTATGTGTTAAATCTTGGCACACAAAATCCTTGGACAGGGACTGTGATCCCTGACATGTTGTGCATTGGCAGGTTTTCTCAGATCATACGGGTGATTTTGTGAATCACATCACCTGTAATAGATCTTTGGCCACTGGGAAAGTAGACCCTGATTTATTTGATCAGTGAATTGAATAATGTTGGTTCTCAATACTTGTAGGCTTTATTATCTCGCAGGAGGAAAATCTATGGATGCTCATTGAGCTGTGGGACTTGATTCTTCATTTATGAGGTTTTGATGGATGAAGAATGGTCTCGATTGGAAGGGGTTTTATCATTTAGTCTTTTTCTCCCATGTGACAAATATCAGAGCATAGATCTACGACCTAGTTTCTCTTAGGATTTAATTTCTAAAGAACCAATATTGGGATACCTTTTTTGATCCTGAGAAGATAAAAAAATTTGTTTTTCAATCGTGGGTTTTTATTCATGGGCTTAGTTGATTCTTCAGGAAACCTGAGATTCTTTGGGATGTTACTTCTGTTATAGGTGAGCCGATCAAGCTTGATAGGGAGACTGAACATGCTAGATATGGTAGGTTTTCAGTAGTTCTTGTTGATTTTGATTTCTCAATCACTCTAATTCAATAAATTATTCTCATTGCTATAGAACATCGGTATGATATTTCAGTTTAAATGAAAGTAAGCCCATTGTTTGAACTATGTGAAAAGTTATTGGAAACCTATTTGATAAATTCCCGATAAATTTGATATGCTCTTTATATAAGAAATATGTCCACATGTATGGTTATTGCAGTTTTAGGCATGGATCAGATGCGGGAACCTTGGCTACCACTTTAGGTGCGGGTCCCATGCAGGCGGCTTCCTTTGACGCTGATTCACTTTGACACGTTGGAAGTACTATAAGGATTATTGCTAAAAAATGCATGGTATTCCTTCTTTTACTGAGGGAATGAGTGATAATATGGTGCAAAAACATGTTACAGCGGTTGATGGCTGATCTGATGGTAGGAACAGGTGTTATCTTGTCTTTACTGATAGGGGAGAGAAGGGTAGAATGATGATTTTTCTAGAAAATATGATCATGTCATTGTTCTTAGGGATTTATTATATGAGCAAGAGGTCTCTCCAATTAATAAAGGCAAGGCTAAGGTTTTGGATGAGAAGAATCTATGGTTGAAGATTGTTACCCATGCAATCTCATCTCATGATGGTCATAGAAATGGAGTGGAGAGTTATTCTGGAGGAATCCTAAAAGATTCTCAAAATCATGATATTAGAGAGATTGACACACATGATATGGATGATGTACTCACCATAAATGAACCAATGTTCTCAAAAGGTAGTGATGGTAAGATCAAAATCGATGAAAAAATTACTGATTTGGGGAGGGATGAAATAGAAGGGGCATGGCAACATCCCAAGTCTTGGAAATGAGGTCAACATCTAAAATCTCGTGGTCGAGAGCGTGATGATGCAACATTATGGAATGGTCATTCTATGAGATAACCAATAATATAATATTAAATGATTAGGGATAAGTACTCTATTCTATTCGACCAGATGAATTAACAGTCTGAGTTGGAATCTGTTAATGATATTTATAATCATGATTATGGTGATGGTCATGATTCTCTTCATAGTAGTTTTATTTTTCTTTGGATGAGGGCCTGTCCCTTTTTTTGACCTCATACTTATCTTTATCTTTTTTACTTTTCTAATAAATTTTTTAGCGCGGGCTCACCCGTCTCCTGAACCTTTTCAGTATTTATAATTATATACAAATATTTTTAAATATATTATCTATAATTATAGTTATAAATAAATACATTTGAATAATAAATATATTTATTTATAGTTACATTTATAAACACATATTTTTAATTCTTTAAATATATATTTACAATTATATAATTTTTTTTATTTTTTAATTATATTAGTTAAATTATTAAAATTAGGTCTTTATCAGTGCTTTGTTATCATCAATAAAGATATGTTATATAAATACTTACTATTTTAGTGTTGATAAATACACTCTTTATCATCACTTTTTTGAAAGCATTGATAAAAGCCATACCTGATCCTTAAATATAACCCTAACAGTGTCCTCCCTCACATCGTTCAAGCTCTCATAGAATCGAATCACTTCATCCAATCACACTCTTCACAGATCTTCTCAATGAATTGATCCTCTCAAAAACTAAGGTATTTTCAGATTTATTTTATTAGTGACTAAAGATCCAATTCTTGCCACATGACACCACCCTACTCCCATCACAACACGATCATGCTGACTTTTCCTCGATAATCCATAGTTAATGCTCCGAACACACTCATTATATTTCAAACTAGCAGACTCAAGTGTCTGATTAATGGATGACCGGGTTGGTTCTTGACCAAATGGTATCCCCACCATCCTTAGTTATTTTAATTTGTCTGATAGATAGAGATATGGTAGTTGGAACTCGAGATGTAGTAGTAAGAAGGGTTTCATGAGCTCTCACTCATTCTAAACCTTGAGTTTTTCTGACAAGTTGTGCCAAGTCTTGAGTTTTGATTTTTCTGTGTCTTCTTTTAGTGTACTTGAATTTATATTGATGGGGCTTTCTCTTTGGTTAAATATTATTTTTCTTGTTTATAAATATTTTCATGTTTGGGGCTGAAGTGGGAGTTGAACCGGTGACACATGGTGAGTTATCACAGTTTGGTAAACCTTATGGAGATTTTGTACAGAGTTCCGAGTGGCACACTATGAAAGCAATATTATTGGCACATGGATTTCCAACCATGTGTCCTAGTCTATTGCAGTAACTAATTATCCTTGGATTTTGTGTCAGATTTTCAATATTTCTAAACTATCTTTATTATATAATGCTCATGTTATTTAAGTGATGCATGATTTAAAAAGTTTGAAATATTGGTTCAAAATGGAAAAGGGTTATTTTTAAAAATAGTGAGTGGGTTTTCTACGGTACTTTGAAAATGAATCTGGTGTATGATTTTCGAACAAATGATTTTTTAATAGGTAAATTTTTTTTAATAAGTGATTTTAAATAAAGGGTAACTTGGCTTTTATTGGTGAAAATAATTTTTAAAAACAAAAAAAAAATGTGCCCTGATGATTTATTAGGACAATATTTATCAGTTTTTGATAATGTAAATGTGATTTTAACGGTAAATGATTTGTTTTAAAGTTAATAAATTGTATTTATATAATGTTTCAGAATGAGGATGATATTTTGAATTTCAATAATGATCTCAATAAAGGATCTTTTGAATTTCATATTGACTTTAAAATGGAGTTTTGTGATTTGAAATTAGAGTGGATCAATTGAAATTGATTAAAAGGGGGAATTTGGAATTGTTTGGGGATTGTGATTTACCCCATGTGCATATTTTATTCAATGATTTCTTAAATTAATATTTATATAAATGATCATCTCTATGATTATTATTAATAAAAATAAGTACTTTGATGTGTATATAAATATTTTGTTGATTGTAATTTGTAAATAATTATTTTATAAC
This sequence comes from Viscum album, assembly GCA_963277665.1. Lineage (NCBI taxonomy): Eukaryota > Viridiplantae > Streptophyta > Magnoliopsida > Santalales > Viscaceae > Viscum > Viscum album. Next base: position 1,352,279,348 of record OY728158.1, read on the forward strand.
TTCAATGTAATTTATAAGTAATAATAACAAACAATTTTTAATAATATTTATTATTTGTATATAAATAATTATAAATGATTTATAAATGATTTTGATTATAGATAATTTTTATTATAATTAATTTTGATTATATTTAATTAATAAAGTTTATAAATAATTTATAAATATTTTTGAATTAAAAATTTAAACTAATATTAATTTTGAATTAATCATTTTGAATTAATAATTTTTTTAGTTAATCATTTTGAATTAATATTTTTTATTATATTGAATAAATAGTTTTGAATTATTAAATTATATAAATAATTTTGATAATGTTGAATTGATAATTTTTATTATGTGTATATAAATAATTTTGATTATATGGGTATAAATAATTTTGATTATAAATATTTATTTGTATATAAATATTTTTTTCAACATAATTTATGGATAAAAATAACAAAAAATTATAAATATATGTTTAAATATATATTTAATATATATATAATTATAATTATAAATTTCTTTTATAAATATATACATATTTATGAATGCATATTTATATAATTATATATAAATAAATATATTTATTCATATATATATATAAATATATAAATATTTTTTAATATAAATATATGTATTTATAATAAATATTTATTTATTTAAAAATTAAAGATACAATTTAAAATTATAATATTTTTTCATTTGGAATAATTGAGTATTTGAAAACCATATTTTTAATAACAGTTATTTTTTTCATATTTCCAAAACATTTAATTTATTTTATTTTAAAAAAATAATCAAACAAGATGGAGAGAAATTACAACCATTTAATTTATTTTACTAAATTTCACATCAAAACAAAATGATGAGAAATTAAAATTACAATCATATCTTTGTTTAAAAAGTTTTTTTAAATTTGAATTAATAAATTTGTCTTAGTTTAATGTTTATCTAATTTTTTGTATTTAAATTAAAATGATATTTTAAAATCAATTCATGTGATAACTTGTGATCTGTTGCACCCCCTCGAACTTCTTTTTTTGTTTTTAATTTTCGAAATGGTTTGAACAGCACGCATGTAAGAGATATTATTTTTCCTCGATCTACCTCGATGATTCTCCACCCAAACTCTCTTACCTTGAGCCATTATTGGTATACCCTCACCCTTTTCTTCATGTTCATTTTCACTCATTAATCCTTATTTCTCACTTTGTTTGCATGGAACACCTATTTGTGCACCATAAAAACTCTTCCTGCTTATAACGTAAGGTGGTGACTATAAATGATAAGTAGGAGGATATTTTTTGGTGCACAACTGGTAATTGGATCCACATTCCACGTATAACTCCTATTCCCATGTTCCACCCAATCTCTCTTTCCTCGAGGCATTATTGGTTCACCCGCTCCCTCAACTTCACGTTCAATTTCACTCATTCATCTTTATTTCTCACTCTGATTGCATGGAGCTTCTAAGTATGAACCACAAAAACACTTCCCACTTATAATGTAATTTGGTGACTAAAAATTATAAGTATGGAATGTTTTTTTGGTGCATGACTGGTAATCAGCTCCAAGTTCTAAGTATCCCTCCTACTCTGATGGATTAAAATGAAATGATTTTTCCCATTTTTTTCCAAGTATCCTTCCCACTCCCATAGATTAAAACCACAATATCCTTTTAAAACATGTCATTGACTTTTGTATTTTATTTTTAGTGACTATAGAGTATCATATTTCAATATTTTTTTTCAGAAAACCAAAATATGGAAATTATAGCATGAAAAACATTGAGATAGAAAATTTTAAATCTAAAAAACTATAATGTTTGTATAAAAATATTTATCAATCATTGATATAGATAACTAGTTTTGATGCTTTGTATTAAATTACATATATTGATCACATTTATGTTGGGTTTTGATATGTAAGGAGACACTCTTGGGACCTAAATTAGTGCAATAGATGGTATATTGGGTTCATAAAATATAGAAAATAATAATGATAACCCATGTTAGTAAAATCATAACCATTTATAAAACTATTTATGTCCTTAAAATCATAACCATTAATAATCTTACTTTATAATAATATTTTAATCATAAGATGAAATTTTTCTATGAAATATTTTTAACACATTATTTATTTTTTAAAATATTAATATTATCAAATCAAATATGATGGATATGAATCAAAAATGGATGGATGTAAATTTTATGAAAGAATAGTATGAAGATGGGTTAAAATAGTTCATCAAAATGCACATGACCCTTATTAAATAAATTTTCTGTGTTTATGCTATTTTTATTCAAGACTAATTCCTCCAAAGTAGTTGGAAGAACACTTGATATGTCACATAATAGATCAAAATTATAAATGTTGGACTAAACACATGTAAAAACTAAATGTATCTTGTGATTGGGATAAAGGTTCGTATTTTGGATCATCTGATATGATTATAAGTGTGGAAAATGATGAACACTATATTGATAATGTGGTTTCATGTGTGAATGATAATGAAGATCATATTGAGTAAATGATAATGATAGTTGAAGATAAAATTTTTGATTGTAAAAATATTTTTTAGAAATTAAATACTTATGAAAAGATTCCATTTTATGCTAGTTGTACTAAATATATTTCATTTTCAGCCATACTCAAGCTGTATAATTTAAAATATGGCAATGGATGGAGTGATACCAGTTTTACAGAACTACTTTCTCAATGAATGATATTCTCCCAAAATATAATGAGCTTCCTTACCAAATATATGATGTTAAATGAAAAATATTTTCAATATATATGATCTTTGAAAGAATACATTCTTACCCAGATGACCATATACTATTTTAGATGAACCAAAAATCACTTAAAATGCCAAAAGTTTGGTGCTTCTTGATACAAGAAAGATGAATTAGGTCTTATGAATGTTTTATGGTACTTTCCAATCATTCTAATTTTTAGGCCCCTATATAGAAGGGAGGAGACTCCAAGATAATTTACATGGCATGAAAGTTCAAGAAATAAATATGGGAAACATCGTCACCTGAAAAACTCTCCTCAATAGAAGAGAATTGATCATTAATATTTTAAATTTGGAAAATAGGGGAGAAACCTTTATCTTGTACTATCTAAAAATGAATTGAATCATTTTGTTTTTTAAATTATCACTCACAGTTAAAGGCTAGTTGTGTTGGTAAATTATAACTTTCCATTGTGTTTATGAATGAAATGAAAATAAATTATGTTATCTCTACTTATATTAGGACCAAAACAACGGAGTAATGATATTGATGTTTATTTGGCTCTATTGATTGAATATTTGAAATTATTATGGGATTCAGGTGTTATGTTCTATAATGCTTATAGAAATGAAGATTTCATGTTGAGATTCATATTGTATGGGATGACAAATGACTTTCCTGCTTATGGAAATTTTTCAGGATATAGCATTAAAGTAACTCAAGAGTGCCTCATTTGTGAGAAACATACACATTAAATTAGGGTGAAACATTCATTGAAGACTATGTCTCTAGGAAATTATAAATTTCTACCACATCAACATAAGTATCGATATTCGATGACTCTATTTGATGGGGGAGGGGGGTTCAAAATAATGTACAACGCCATTTCCACTAACAAGTGATCAAATTTTTGAGAAAGTAAAATATATGGACACTACTTTTTGTAAACCTTTTTCAAAAATCTTTAACAAACCATTTGGAAAAAGTTATTTGCTTTTTTAAAATTATCATATTGGAATAGTTTTTACATTATAAATTTTCTTTATGTTATTAATGTTGAAAAAAAATGTATGTGATAGTTTCATTGGAATGTTACTAAATGCACCTAGAAAAACCAAGGATGAAATTATGGCTAGTTTAGAGATGACAGATATGGGAATACTGGAAGAGTTGGTTCCAATGAAGAGTGAAAAATCGAATTTTATTACTCTGGATACTTAAACTCTTTCTAGGAAAGAGGTATATCAGTTTTTCAACTTCTTAAATGATGTAAAAGTTCTATAGGGGTATACATAAAATATCAAGAATGTCGTTTCAATGACTGATTTAAAGATAAAGGAACTGAAATCACATGACTACCATGTTTTTATGGAGGATCTAATTCTTTTATATTAATGTTTCATTTTTTCCAAGAATGTCTATTATAAGTTAACAAAACTATGTCTATTTTTCAAAGTTATATGTAGAAAAGTAAGAGACCTTGTGAAATTTGCAACTATGTAAAAGGAAATTGATATTATACAATGTGAATTGAAGATATTCTTCCTACCAAAATTCTTTAATATTATTGTTCACTTGGTAATAGAGATTCGATTATATGATCCTTTACAATATAAATTGATGTACCACATTAAATGGTATATGAAATTTTTGAAGGGGTATGTCAAAAAATAAAGTTTTTCATAAGGTTATATTGAGGGTTGATATGCTGTTGAGGAAGTTGTTTTAATTCTGTACTAACTGCCTGTATGATGTGGAAAGAATCAGTCTACTGAAATCTCATCACACCAGGCATATTATGGGTGAAGTAATTTATGGAATATATGTTATCACAATTACTATTATAAATCTGGAGTAGGCCCACCTTTGTGTTTTGTATAACATTTTAGAGGTTTCCCCATATGTTGAGACCCACAAAGAAATTATTTGGCATTTGAATCCATTATGGGATGAAATATAGATATCAAATACACATAATCAATAGTTTATAGGATTGTTTCAAGACCATTTTTTAAGGGGTCGACTGAAAATACAGATTTAATTTCAGAATCACTTCTATGGATACCTAGATGACCAAGTGTTCCTGAATTATATTATAGTGGTTTTGCAATTAATAGTTATACATTCTATAAAAATGAACATGATGAACATAGTACCCTGAAAGATAGTGGAGTTATACTTGTGGATGAAGTGAGGCATATATCTTGTACCAAGGACAAAAATCCAATTTATGAAAATATGTTATACCTTAACATCATCAATCAAATATAGGAGTTTGATTATACAACCAACCAAGTGAAGTTTTTCAATGCAAGTGGGTCGATAATAGGAGTGCTGTTAAAATTTATGAATTAGAATTTATGAAATTGGTTTTAGTATGGAAGGGTACAAAGTTTAACTGTTTATAATGGAATCATGGGAAGTATAAGTATTTTTTTCTTGAACCCACAAATCAAAAGTGGTCAATTGTTCTTTTATCGACCAAACCCACTAAAGGTTCATATGTCAATTCAACTAAGGATGAACCTTTAATTAAGACATCACAATCATTTCTCAGTGGACCCAATGTAGACAGGGTCTTGTATGTCATAAGAGACCATAATGAAGGGATTTGGATACTAGATAGAGGTATAAAATCCCTACAACCTTTCAAAAAATACTTCAATAATTAGGTTATTTGTTTTTTTTTTGTAATATACATTGTGTTACCTCATATTATTATCTATTCACTACTGTATTTATCTAATTTAAATTAAATGTTTATCCACTTCTAAAAATAATTACTCTTGAACATGTCGATGTTCCCAATCCTGGGGAACAACAGGTTTCTCAACATGATGGTTCTCTCATGCATAGGAATAACAACCTTCTACACATGCTGATGCTACCAATCTAGAGGAAAAATATATTAATGATGTATAAGACAAGGAATTGGTAGATGACGAAAAACTGATGTCCAAGAAAAAATAGGAGCATCATAGCATAATGATGTTATCAAAAAATATTAAGACGAGAAATAAAGGAATCAAATTAGAGGTTGGATTGAATACATGTGTCCATCCCGATAACACCAACAATTCCATGTTCAATAGTTAAATGGTCTCACCACTCACATGTGCAAGATTATTGATGTATATTCATTCCAAAATGTTGTGCCCATTCTTAAGACACTGGTTTAGAAAGATATTAGGGTAACATTATAATATACTTTCTATATTTTCCTAAAAATAATAATGAAACATTTACTTACTCTTCATTATCCATTGCAGAGTGCATTTATAGTATATAACTCCCAAATGAAATTGTTATTAATTATCATTAGAAAGTCTCATAGAGCCTTTCACAAAATTCTTATGAGGTTTCATATCAAATATTTTGAATGGAAAATAAACCTACACCCACCATAGATGTATGCACACCTTATAAACCAACAGGCATGGGATGCATTTATTGGTAATCATGAAGAGACGTATTTTTAGGTACATTGTGATTGGTAATAAATTTCTTGAAAATAATTTTATTAATAACATTGATTATGAATTTTTAATTTATGAAATAGCAACTGAGTATTGAAAATAAGAAACGGAAAGTAAAACCAATATACTCCTACCGTAAAAAAAGGATGGGGTATACTTCACTTGAAAAAATGGTAAATATATTAAATCTACCATAGTAGTTTTATGTGACATGAAAAAACAACATAATTATATTCCTCTTTTTATATAAAGATTGATGAATTGAAATCCAAATCCACTTCCATCCCACATCATGTGATATGGAAGGAGGCACATATAAATAAATAAGGGATACTAATAAATGAAAACACATGGAAAGTGTGGGAAGCATGTATAAGTATGGAATAATAAAAAATTATTTTTATTAAAATTGGTTTCACATAGTAATTATTGATTATTTTCATATTTTTTATCTAACTTGGACACAAAAAATCATAATCATTTGTACCCAATGAGTAGCTACTATGAGTGGCCTTAGAGCAGCCAAAATAGTATGACCACATTAAAGGTGCAGGGTTTAACCCCAAACATATTTTGGGAAAATAAATGAAAAGGGGGATAAAGATAATAAAATGGATGATTTATAGGAATGATTAGTTTCTCTAGAATAAAACCTTTATTGGTTGTCAGAGTTATTAGAAAATGTTATGGGAATGAATCAAATAGAAGAAACAATACAAGAAGACCCACTATGTGAAGATCCCCACCCCCAACCCCTCCACATTTTTGGTGTGCCATTCCCCTCTAAGAGATATCTTAGAAGAGGTAATCAATATTGTCATAATTGTTTCTTTGAAATTTGAATCAAGCATACACCGATACCTTTCCTAAAATAATATTCTACAGGGTGAAAATTATTGTGATTTATCTCTATCAACACCCACCCATCACCTTATTGTGAGGCGTACCTTGTAGAATATCCAAGTAGATATTATACACAACAAACAAAATCCAATAGGTTATGAGAGAGTAGGAATTATGTAACACCCCAAGATTTCATAGTGTGTTATTTCTTCAAAATAATTCAATAACTTGCACTACACGCAACACCGAGTTAAAGCGCACCATGACTTACCAAACTAGCTGTTATTAATAGTAATACCTACTTTTTGAAATTTTATAAATTCTATCTCTCAAAATGGACTTCATTTTTGGATTCGGAATATCAAAATTATCCTAGGGTGAAATTTTGGTACTTTTCGGATAACTTTAATATTTTGATGAATAGTGAAAATTACTAAATTTTAATTAAAAACAACTTTTTTAATCAAAATAATTAATAGTGATAAATTATTAATTTGAGTGGTTTTAAAGTATAATTAGATTATATTTTTACCATTTTATCCAATGGTGTTCATTATAATTAATTTCACTTTGAAATTGGACCTAAATAATTGCTAATCTTTTGATATATATTGTTTCTTAAAAACACACTATTTGTTGTGACAGCAGGAATTAATTATAAAATAAATTAATGCAACTTATATGTTTTGAATTTTGTAAAATAGACATAATTTTTGAATTCGGAATATCAATTATAGCTTAGGGTGAAATTTTGGCATTGTTCTGAAAAACTTCAATTTTTGATGAATAGTGAAACTACTAAGTGGTAGTTAAAAAAACTGAATTTTTCATAAAACTTAATTTTACCACTTCTGTGAATGAAATTTCGAAAATCCGAGAGACATGGTTAATATCAAGAAGTAAAATGTGGTTCAATGAGATGAAAATAATTTTTGGTGAATAGTAACTTTTTACTTTTATTTACCACGGTTAAAAGTAAATAGGGTAATTAAGAGTAGAAATGATATTAATATTACCCTAACACATGTCCTAATTCTATTGGACAAGTGTATCTCGACCAAAAAAACCTTAGGAATAAAATATTATCATTTAGGTCCACTTGGATTAGATTAAGACATTTATTATTATTTAATTCAAAGAAGAGTTAAAAGAGTTAAAATCAAAGTTTATTTACTAAATCATTTTTAATATAGGGTTATATATATGATAAATTCGATTGTAAATATTCATTAGAAAGCTAATAAGATTTCCTACATAATGAAATTTTTTTTAAAATTTTTAGACATTAAATAAGTTAATTTATTTATGACAAAATGATGATGCAGTAATTACCATAATAGTGAAAAATTAAAATAATTGATATTATAAATACCCAAATAAATATAATTTGAGACTTCTAATGAATTAAACTAATTTTTTAGGATAATATGACATATTAGGATTGATTTAATTTACTTTTTTTGAAGTAATCATTCTGTTATGAGTTTCACAAAAATCAACTATTGAATAGTGTCAAAATTGACATAAAAGAGTTTTTTAAAACAAATATTATATTATTAATTGATATTAAATTCCTAAAAATCTAAGGATCAGACAAGAGACTTATATCATTATAGGTGTATCATTAAAGGACCACTTGGGGGTCGCTTGGATGTATATAGTAAGTTCATTAACTATATAATATAAAAATACAAAGTGACATGGTAAATGTCAAACTAATTAACTAAGAGTTAAAACTAAAAGATAAGGTTAATATAGTAACTGAAACCTGTCTAAATTCTATTAGTTGAATGGTTTTCGACCTATCCCCACCTTAACCTTTAAATAATCAACTTTGGAGCCATTAGAAACCGAATATGAATTTATTATAAATTAATATTTCTAGCTTTTCCAAAGGTGCCCCTCACCCCTCTTATAAAAAGGCACTCCTCCTTCTCATTACTTCACACCTTCAAAGCCTTTTTGTTCGGCCAAACTCTGCACAAATACTCTACCAACTTCCCTAACTACAACCTAGAGGTCTTAGCTTGATCATAAATCCAACCTAAGGATCCCTTTTGATCAAATCAAAAGGAAGAAAATGTTAGCGAAATCCATGCACATCAAATTTCCCACACTTAACCTTTTTCACTCCTAAGAAAAACAATAAAAAATATTACACATTTGTACCCATAGAAAACTCAAAACATCAAAAGTATAAGTTTAAAATTTTTCAAATCCCTTTTTACTCACAAAATAGCATGCTTCATTTAATATCCTAAATTTTAAAAATAGTTTCCCTTCCACTCACACTCTTTCCAAAACAAGCACTACACTCATGCATCATGTGACCTATCTCACCATAAATATCATCCATAAAACAATTTGATCAAATCTATGCTCAATTATTATACACATGAATTCTTACCAAAGTCTTTCCATGAATTTCATATCACTGTTAGTGGAAATCAAAACAATGCACCAATATCGAGGAATTCACATTAGGTTCAAATGTATCTGAAGCTATGAGATTATGGGTCATATGTTTTTACAATTTATGGAAAAATGAGGGTTGAATCTTGATGTAAATGCATGATGAGTGTTATTAGAAATTTCTTCTTCAAAATATCACTCCCCCACACTTAAAACATTGTTTATCCCCTTTAATATGATAATACAATTCCTCTCTCAAAGATTTTATTTTTATGTCTTTTTATGAATTTTTTAGGGACACAACTCACTCAAATATAATGGATAAGTAAACAATTGAGTAACTACTCCCAACCCCCATGAAATAAATGTCAGAAAAATCCCAAATAAAGGTACATAAGTAGAGCATATGTTGTATCATCTTAGTGAATGTAAGTCATATAGAAAACTCTCTATCTCATAGAGTAATGATTCATCACTTTTATAGGTATCCCTAAAGGTGAGGGTTACCACATAATAACCACATATGTACACATTATTGGAACAAAAAAGAATCTATATCACCATATAAAAATATGTGTAATACATGTAGATATTGTGATATAAAACACTTATAACCATGATGGGATAATGTTGATCCATGTTCATCAAATGCCTCATTGTCCCTCAAACAACCCTATCCATGAATAAATCTCTCCCCCGCACTTAGATTGAAAATAATCATGAAAATATTCAAGAAATGGGTAGGTAAGGGTGTCATTTGTGGGATCATCCTAAAATGGATTCTTCATGGATTCTAAGGGATACACGATGGATAAAATTTATGGGTCTATCAGTGGATAAAATGGGCTAAATAAATCCAACAAACACCTCAGTCATTTTAATAAAACTTTTAAAAACCCTATCACTTTGATGGTAAAACACGGAAAGTTATAGAATATATAACATGGTTGAGATTCCCTCCATAAAAAGAGAAATAAGAGGTAATGTAAAAAATGGGTTAGAATCCTCACCTGTTGGAAATAAAATGTTTGAAAGCTCAAATGATCATGAGTGAAAATAGTTTTCTCAAAAATCATACAATTTTACAAAAAAAATTATTTTTGAAGTATGGAATAATGTTATAAATCGTCTAATTCATTAGATCAAGGATCAAATCATTTTGAGGAGGAATCATGTGCTCAAACTAACTACGGACAAAAGTGGTATGTTTCCGAATGTGTTAATATAAAAATACAACAACTTACATGTGGATTCAACAATGATATAAATGTTAGTTTTTTTAAATTTTTTTAGTTGGTTATTTTACATGGTGTTTTTGGAAGCATATAATATAAAATAAAAAAACTTCCCTATGTAAGTACAGATAGATGCAAAAAGGCTGCATGTATCCAATGATGCTCCAAAAAATGATGTACTAATAAAATATATATATGGATAACACATACCTAAATCATACCAAATATATAACACCAAAATAAAATTATCATGTGGATGTTCAAAATATATATTATTCTCTGAGCTCCACTTAAGTTCCAGAAGAAAACATATTGTGGTAAATTCCTTCCATTTTATTCCCTAAAAAACTAAATGAAATGAAACCAAATGTAGTGAAAGGGAAAAAATAGTGATGAGTTTCCACCCCTTGAGTGCTAAGTTTACTTTCTGTTAAACTAAACATTGATGAAACTCTACCAAGATCGAAAAAAAATTATACCATGCATCTGCTTCTTTATCGATAGAAGTATGGAATCAATTCATTGAAAATGAAATTATCCTACAAGTTGTATGATATCTCAATTGAAACTTGTTATAAAAATGGATGGGTGGAATGAAATGAAAATAGACCAACTCATAAGGGAATGAATATACCTCTCCTGAATAAAAACTCACCAAATAAGTGAGGTTTTTTCAAAGTGCATTAGTATGAAGATCAAGAAGATTGTCACTTTGAATGTGCATCATAAAAAAAATTTCCCTACCAGAATCTTTCAATGGTCATATTATATCTATAATATCCTTGAAAGAAGTATCTGGGTCGATGATGTGTCCCAATTAATTTTCACAACTAACCTCTAGCATAGGTAAATCCACTTGTTTCCAACTCAATTCATGCTCCACAGTTTCATTGATTATACCAAGGGTAAGAGTATTGCTAACATCTAAGTGGGGCAGGATCAATTGGAGTAGATGACTACATTGGGTCAATAATGACATTTTTCAAAAGTTTCATTCTATACTAACATCATCATATTTCTCCATTAGAACATGTTTCACTGTGAACTCAAGATCCTCGATGAAATCCCATTATTCCATTGTTTTTGGAAAATAATGAGTGTTCTATACCACCAATGATGACTAATTTTATAACACCTAAAATGTTCCAGATGTCTCCATTTTGAAAAAAATCATACTCACAATGATTTTCAGAAAGAGGTGATTCAATTTGATTTTAAGTTATGTCCTCCTGCATACGAAAATTCATGTTGTTTTTGATCAATTAGGACACTAACATAGTAAATAAGGGTCCTATTTCAATATACGATTTTTCCTAAAATGGAGTAATTTGATAGACATTGAATGCACCATTTTTCACTTTGGGATGGATGGGATGTGAACTCACATAATAAGGATAGGGAATCACAATGTTTTATGGACCATTATGTTTGAAAGAGTGGAAGACCAAGCTCTTGTATTCTTGAAATGTGATTAAATTGGAAGAATCAAATTGTTATAGAGAGGAATCATCAATGGTAAGATATAAAGTAGGATCAATAAAATTAGTCTCATTATCATAATCAAGAACTGGATATTGTTCAAATGGAACATGTACTATACTTTATTCTTTAGAATTACTCTGAATTAGATCATCATGTGGTAGTGAGACAGTTAGTTGACCAATATGAATCAATTGATTTTCTAAATTCTTCAACTTATTTTCTAGATCTTTTTTTGAGGAAATATATTTTGAATTACATTCATCTTGAAGTTCCAACCTCATATTTTTCTTAGTGATAGCAGAAAAAAACATGCTCTCAATTATTTAATCCTTTGTTTCATATGAATTATCAAGTTATAAATTTTTAGGGGTGCTTTAAATTTAAAAATGACTAAAATATGTAAAAGGTATTGTATCAAAATATGGTAGAGCATTCTCATATGGATCATAACATGGACATGAATAAAAATCAATATAATAAACAGAATTACCTGGATAGCTTATGTGTGGAGAATAATTATACTTCGTACCGCGAGTTGTGGTCACATAGGGAGGGAATTGATTGTAGTTGTATGGTTTTAACACACCACTTAGAACTTATGTGTGTTTTCAAATTTCTTGCAATTAAAAAATAAATACCCAAAGTATACTCGAACTTATTTTTTAATTTTAATTTTTTTTTTTAAATTTAGACCTAAATCAATTTTTTAAGGATCTCCTAATGCTAATATTTTCCCCAAAAATGATACCAGATATTTTTCATGCTCATCAAAGAGAATCTAATTTTCAAATTTATTAACCTACTAATTACTATTATAGTGGAAATCAATGTCAAACCACATAGCGAATGTGCGCATACATTAGGAATATCCTCTAGAAATAATGTTCAGGAAGATGAGTTTTAAATGTGATTAACAACTAAAACTTATAAAAACTAAACAACTATTTAGTAATGAAAAATTAAATTAACTAAAACTATCTAAGTGAATTAAATAAATCTATGGAGGAAGAAGGTAGAGATGGAAGTGTCAAAGCTGTGACGTCTATTCAGGTGCATGAAATGCCAATTATTTAATTTACATATCTAAATATTTATTTATTAAATTATCATGGATTCAAAATTCAATTAAAATTTCATCAGGTATTGTTCTCTCACTAGTGCAGAAAACGTTTTTTATGTCGGTTATTTTTCATTTTTTATGTCAGTTTTTAGACGATGTTAATACGGATGACGTAATAAACATTGTTTTTTACATCGGTTATTTAAAAACTGATGTAAAAACATAACATCACGGTGTTTATCACATCAGTTATTATTTAACCGATGTGCAAAAACCAGGGGGGAGGGTTTATCACATCGGTTATTAATTAACCAATGTGATAAACCAGTGCGGGGGTGTTTATCACGTCGGTTATATAATAACCGATGTGATAAACCATTTCCCAGGCCTTTATCACATCGGTTATTACATAACCTATGTGATAAACCGGGGGGTTTATCACGTTGGTTATTATATAACCGACGTGATAAACCCTTTCCCAGGCCTTTTATCATGTCAGTTATTTAATAATCGATGTGATAAACCAGTCTGGGGTGGGGGGGGTTTATCATGTCAGTTATTTAATAACTGACGTGATAAATCATTCCACAGGTGTTTGTCACATTGGTTATTCAAATGACCGACGCGATAAACCCTTCCCTATTCCTTTATCACGTCGGTTATAGAATAACTGACGTGGAAGACCAATTTTTTTCAATGGATTGCAGTCCTCTGCTCTCCCTAGAAATAACCAGAAACCAAATCAAGAATTCGTACCACAAAAACAGAAGTATACCAAAACAAGAACCAAAGAAAAATTAAGCATTTACATTGATAACATTTAAAACATACCCCACTGGATAGCCACCCACCACCCCCTGAAAAGCCCCCCCTCACCCCACTGGATAGCCCCCACCACACCCCTGGACTGCCCCTCGACCCCTTGGACAGCCCCAAACACCATAGGACACCCCCCCCCCACACCCTGGACATCACTCCCACACCCCCGGATAGCCCTCCCACCCCCCCCCCCTAACCCCACTGGACAGCCCCCACCACACCCCTGGACTGCCCCCGGACCCCCTGGACAGCCCCAAACACCCTCGAAAAACCCCCCCACCCTCATGTATACCCCCACCCCCTGGATAGCACTCCCACACCCCTGGACATCCCTCTCACACCCCTGAAACAGAACAAAAAGTTACCAAAAACAAACCAGAACCCCCTCACCCCACTGGACTGCCCCCACCACACCCCTGGACACCCCCCACACCCCTGGACATCACCACCACCCCCCAGACACCCCCACCCTCCTGTATACCCCCCACCCCGGGGACAGCACTCCCACACCCCTAGACATCCCTCCCACACCCCTGAAACAGACCAAAAAGTTACCAAAAACATACCAGAACCCCCTCAACCCACTAGACAGCCCCCACCACACCCCTGGACACCCCCCTCCCACACCCCTAGACATCACCACCACCCCCTGGACAACCCCCCCCCCCCCCCCACACACACACCCCTGGACACCCCCACCCCTAGACATCCCCACCACCCCCTTGACATCCCCCCACACCCCTCGACACCCCCCACACCCCTAGATTCCCCCCCCCCTCCCCACCCCCTGGACAGCCCCCTCACCCCACTGGATATCCCCCACCACACCCCTAGACACCCTCCCCCCCCCCCCCCGACACCCCTGGACTTCCCCCCGACCTCCTAGACATCCCCCACACCCCTGGACATCCCCACCACCCCCTGGACAGCCACCCACACCCCTGGACAACCCCCCACACCCCTGGACTACCCCCCCCCCCCACCCTCCTGGACACCCACTGGACACCCCCCACCCTCCTAGACTCCCTCCTGGACACCCCTTCACGGGGCACACCACTGGAAGGTACTCATCACTCTCACATGCGAAGCTTGAGCCCTCAAAATGTTTCACATGTGGGAGTGATGAATACCTTCCAGCGGCATTCATCCCTCCGAGGGATGGCGGCGCCTCCTCTCCCACCCCCTGGACCCCCCCCCCCCCCCCCCACCCCACTGGACAGCCCTCCCACACCCCTAGAAACCCCCCTCACCCCACAGGACACCCCCACACCCCTAGACACCCCCTGTACATCCTCCCACTCCCATGGATAGCCCTTCCACCCTCTTGGAAACGCTCCCACCCCCCACCCTCATGGGCACCCAGGACCCCCCCCCCCCCCCCACACCCTTGGAACCCCTCCCCCCCATACCAGAATCCATACCAGAAAAACCATCATAAGTAGACCAAAACAAGAAGTATATCAAAATTAAACATTCACATATATAACATTCAAAACTTACATATTCAACTTCAAAAAAAACTAAATCCAACCTAAATGACTACCAAATACACAATTACAATGACAATATTCAAAATTACATTTTACACTACAAACAACTAAAATTCAATCAAACCTGTAAAATAATTTGACCACTCCACTTGTAAGTGTTTGATGTCTTGATAAGTATAGGGTTGAGGTTCATCAAATAGATACAAATGAAAAGGATAGTATTTAATGGGTATAGTGAATAAATCCAATTGAAATATTATAGAAAAGTTTAAAAGGAAGTCTTACCTGGTCAAAGTTCACAATTGTCCCATTTGTTTTTATTTCATACATAAATCTTAACATATAATATCCGCATTCGATGACGCCTTGTTGTTCATGACAATTCTGTTTGAATGAGTGTAAATTCAATATTTATTTTTATGTAATAAATCAAAAAGTAAAAATTATAAACGGATATTTACCTTCACATTTACATATTTGATATTTTCACTCCTTTTCTTTGTGTTTTTTTGAAAGTAGACCAATGCACTGTTAGAAAATAATACGAATGGGGTAAATTTAAAATTCATTATAATATATAAAACTATTGAGAAATTGAAACTTACTTTTCCAATATATTCTTAAAACTTTACTGCACATCATCATGGACAGAGCATATCCAATAAAGTGTTTTCTCCCTTGGGAAAAAAACCCCTAACATCCAATGATAACTGATAAAAGAAAATTTAAGGTTATTGGTTTTTTATGTTAAAAGATAATGAACTATTTGAGACAGATGTGTTTCATACCTCTCAAAAAAAGGAATCATCCAACATTGTGTGACTATATTCTGTTCAAGTCTTTTAGCAGTATAAAGCATTCTTTGTTCCTCAGCCAATGCACATGCTTCAGGGGAAATCAATTGTAGGTCCATGAATCCATATACATCTGTCAGCTCATTCCTCTCACAAATTTTATAAAGATACCTAATATAAAACAGACATAATTATACATTTTTAATAAATATAACACAGGGAAAAAATGTTAAGACTTACATGGAAAAAAATTTCACCACGTTGATGCCCAACTTATCTCCAGTAACAAGCTCCATGATATCAGTTTTCATAATCCCCACAATTATTGCACGTCCACAAACATGAACTTCCATTGGAAACTCATAATGACCTGCCAACAAATTTGAATATCTTGCATCTATCAAGACTACTAGTATCTGTATCTGGTGTCATAGCCATTTGTCTTTGTTGTTGTCTATACAGTATTTATTTACCTTTGAAGTATTCCTGTAAAAGTAAATAGAAAAATATATTAGTTTTCAAATGATAAAACAACTTTAATAAAAAAAAAATAAAAGATATAACATTCATACCTCTATGGTAATTATTCGAAGAAGTCTGGATGGCCAAATTAAGAAACGGCTGATTAATATGTCCAACTGTCGTCGCCTCATCTGTAGGTAATGGTACTCGGGTTGATCTATCTATAATATCATGTACAGTTGCCCACTGATTATCTACCTCTAATTGTTGATGATGAACTGTATCTCCTATACAATATACCGACCCATATGAAACTATATGATGTTGAGGATAATCAACATATAACTCGCAATAAGTAGGAAGTTTTAGTGGAGGAGTAGGATAAAAAATGGGGTCCACGGGCTGAGGTGGGGGAGTGGGAGCTACTGGCGGAGGTGGAGGATAAATAATGGGGTCTGCAGGGGGAGGTGGGGGAGTGGGAGCTGCAGTCTGAAATTGTCGTTTCATGTCTGCAAACATAGACTGTACCGACGCTCTAATATTTTCCTCCATCGTCGCATTAATATTACGAACTTCACCCTCCAAGGATTCTATTTTTTTTATAAACACCCTCAACGTTATAAGTTAAAGAACGTAGAAACACTTTTCTTACCGAGACACCTTCCAGATATCCTCTTACATGACCAGGCTGTTCGGGCTTTCCCAATGCTATAGATAAAATATCTTTCCTCCCAGTATTTTTAAATGCCCCCTGTGAGCTCTGCTCCTCAAGAGAGTCATGTATTAATTAATTGAACATTTCTGTCATGATTTAAATTATATGAAGAAAATAGTTAACTTAAATAAATAAAATAGATATCTTACAATCCTCTCAGCTACGATTCTTGATTATTCTGAAAGATATTGCCCTTTTTTCTCCATCCGAGCTCTCTTCCATTTATCATTTCTAGATGGAGAGGATGGAGGGGCCACCTCTCCATAGCTTGAAGACTCAGATCTTAGTTTTTGAAATTTTTTCGCCATCATTTGTTCTTCCAAAAATTCATACCCTCCCCAAGATAAACTATGAGGGTATACATTTTTAGATTGGATCTCCAGATGATCTTTCCTTGTTTGTTGTAAATTAAGAATAAGAAATCATTAACAAAACATTAATAATATCATTTATTTAAGAAATCTTATAAAAATTTTCATTGCCCTTACCAAAAATGACTCTTTTCTTCTACTTTCAACAAACTGTCTCCATATGTCTTCATCTATAAAAGGATATATATGACATGAATTGTCATGAATCCTATGACCAAAAATGAAATCATATGAGAGGGTTGATTTGAAATCCCTCCATCTCCTGGCAGCCATCGATAATCATTTCTTCCTGACTCCTCCAGTGTCAGGAATATCAAATGTCATCTGATAAAGAAGAGGTTAAACATATTATATATTCTAGAAACATTTAAATAATAGTCAAACAATAGCAAAAGATCTTACCAAAATCGTCTCCCACAACTGAGAGATTATCGCTTTATCCACACTTCTCCAGTCATCATAAAAAAATGCTTACTTTTCCCTTAGCCTGAGTTGATACAAAACTCTTTAAATCTTTTGCATTTTGACCTCTAGGAATATCATCATCATTAAACTCAACGAGTATCCTCTGATCCTATGTACGGGAAAGTGCTAATTTTGGTAAACGTGTGCACCCACATTTTCCAACTCTTGAACTCTTTGTCATAATAGGATCACATGAGGAAGATTGGGGAACATCAAGAGGAGCATGTGAATGTTCCCCCCCAGAGGTATGACCAATATGATCATCTCCAAAATCATGTGGTTGATCATCTGAATGATCTGTCATTATCCTTCAAATCAAAAAAACAAACATTAGTTCAAAAATATACAAATTCAAATATTTTAATACTACTATAATCAGAAAATAGAAAATTGTTCTAAATTACGTAATAGTAATCATTGTTAATATGGTAAGCATGTTAAACAATGGTAAAGATGGTAAAGATAGTCAATATGGTAAACATGGTAAACATGGTGAACCTGGTAAACCTGGTAAACATGGTAAAGTAATTTTCACTGAACAAAAATAATAGATATATAATTCATGTAATGGTAAACATGATAAAGTAAACTAAACAAACTTAAAACAAAAAAACTTATACTTATTTTTTTTAATACATGTTTTAATAAAGAAAAACTTATAATATCTAACATTTTATGAAAAAAAATCAATGTAAATAAGAAATAAATATATGTTACCTGTAATTATAGGAATTTACAAATGGATTTTTTTCCCAAATTCCTTCGTCGTTATTGTTCCTTATTGGACAAACCATGTCTTCAACATGCTCATCATTATGTTCTGTTAATATTTCCATGGAAGTAGGGATCTCACATAAATAAGCGTCTTCACCAAGTTCATCCTCACCAAAATATTGTTTTTTCCCTTATAAAACAAGATCCCACTTCATATCTGATTGATCAACTACATAGAAAATTTGTTTTTCATGTGTTGCCATTATAAAAGAATCAGCTGTGTCTTCCAATCTATTCAGATTAACAAGTGTCATTCCAAATTCATCGTGTCTGACACTATTATTACCGATAAACCATTTACAGTTAAAAACATGAACTTTAATTTTAAAGTAATCAACCTCCCATATTCCTTCAATCACTCCATAATATGCACTTGATGCAGAAATTGGGTTTTTCCCTTAGCACTCGAAAAATGCATTGCTTCTGCAAACACCAATACACCACTATTCTGAACTGCACTTTTGTTGTCCTGAGCTTTCGTATGAAATGTATAGCCATTAATGTCATAACCTGACCATGTTATAACATTTAAACATGGACCACCCACTATCCATTTTAATGTCTCGGATACATCTGATCTACCAAGCAAGGTCTTTTTAAACCATGAAAAAAATGTTTTGTTGTGCTAATTCAAAATCCACATTTCTTTCTTCTTTTTATGACATTGTTTCAACTCATTAATATGCAATGTGATGTACGATTGAGCATCAGCTATGTTATTAAAGATGTATGATTCTAACTTCTTCATCTGTTCAGCTGACAATGATTTGACTTTCAATCCATGAATCCCCTTTCTCTCATTATTAACTTGTTTGTTTAGAGATGGAGGCAAACCTATGTGCTCCGTTGTAGCCAAGTAGCTCATACAAAACTTTGCAACCTCCTCAGAAATATACTTCTCAATAATGGAGGCTTCAGGTCGATATGGATTCTTAACATACCCCTTCAATATTTTTATATACCTTTCAAAAGGATACATCCAACGAAGATATACAGGTCCACAAAGCTTTATTTCTCGAACCATATGAATCATTAAATGCACCATTATATCAAAAAAAGTTGGATGAAAATACATTTCCAATTGACAAAGTATAAAAATTTCAACCTTTTCCAAAATGTTCAAAGCATTCACATCAATCGCCTTATTACAAATTGAATTGAAAAAATAACACAACTTCATTATAGACTTTCTGAAACGGATGGGAAATATTCCACGCAATGCAACTGGTAGAATTTTTTGCATCATGTCGTGAAAATCATGTGATTTCATACCTATGAACTTCAAGTCCTTCAATGAGACAAAAAATTTTACATTTGAAGAATAACCTTGGGGCACTTTGATATAATGAAGACATTGACAAAAGCTAATTTTATCCCTCTTCGATAATGTATGACAAGTCGGGGGAAGAAATGTTGGTCTTCCTTTAGGAGTGGGATCTAACTCCCAACATGTTCTCATTGATAATAGGTCTAATCTTGCATTCAACCCATCTTTTGTCTTTCCTTTAATATCTAACAATGTTCCAATCAAACAATCACAGATATTCTTCTCCACGTGCATGACATCAATATTATGTTTAACTTCATGATATCTCCAATATGGTAGCTCAAAAAATATTGACCTTTTCTTCCAAATATGTCTACCATTACCAGATTTATGTTTCTTTCCCAAAGTCACATCAAGGTTTTTCACCCTCTCAAAATACAGATTAGGGGATAAAGGTTTTGGAGCAATATAAAAATTCTTATGAGCCATTGAATTCCTTTTTTAGTCTTCTATAAGGGTGATCCATAGGCAAAAACTTTTGATGACCCATGTACATTGTTTTCGTCCCATGATGCAATTGACAATATGACGTCTGTTGTTGGTAAATTGGACAAGATTTATTCCCTTTACCATTGTATCCAGACAAATTTCCATATGCTGGGAAGTCATTTATAGTGAAAAAAATCACTACATGCAGTTGAAAATATTCCATTTTATAAGAATCATACACCCTAATATCATCAGCCCATAAAAGTTTCAAATCATCAATCAACGGTGACAAGTAAACATCAATATAATTGATGGGTTGCTTCAGACCAGAGATCATTATACTCAACATGAAATATTTGTGCTTCATATGAACTTCAAGAGAGAGGTTTTAAGTTACCAATAAAATAGTTCATGAACTATGTGTGCTTCTGAGGGTTTGATATGGATTCATTCCATCTGTTCACAACCCTAGTCTGATATTTCTAATTTCATTTCCAAATGTAGAATATTGCTCATCAATTTTCTTCCATTGTGTACAATCAGCTGGATGACGTATTTTTTCATCACATAATCGCTCATCAGCATGTCATCTTAACCTTTTTGTATCATGTGAATTAGAAAATAAACGTTTGAAATGATGAATTATAGGAAGATACCAAAATAAATTTGAAGGGATCTTTGTAATCTCTACATAATCCTATGATTTTTCTTTCACCTTATACCGTGATGTCCCACATTTAGGACACTCTGACAGAAATTCATATTTCTTCCTATATATAATACAGTCATTTGGACAGGCATGTATTTTCTTGTATCCCAATCCCATCGAGCATAACTTTTTCTTGGCCTTATAATGTGAATCTGGAAGATCGTTATCTTTTGGAAGAATGTATTTCATCAATTGTAGCAACTCTGTAAAACTTCTATCACTCCATCCATGTTTCGCCTTTAGGTTAATCAAACTTAACACATCCAACAAAACTGTAAAATCTGTACAGCCAGGATATAATGGTTTTTCAGCATCACCATATAGATGTGCAACTATCGGTTCTATCTCAATTTGTTCTGCTGCAATATCGTGAATCATTTCTTCAATTCCATCGGAGTTACCATCTTGAGAATCATCATCATCGGTGACATTTCCTCCAGTTTCACCATGCCAAATCCAAGGGTTGTAACTCGGATTAAAACCATGAAAAATCAGATGATCTTTTATCTCTCTACTTTCCAACTTCTTCATATTCAAACATTTCAGGCGTGGATATAAAAAAATGTCACTACTTGGAACATTTCTTTTAGAAAATTCTAAAAAGGCATCAACACCTTCCTCATATTCATTGCTCATTCGATGTTCCATAATCCAATTTCGACTCATTATTACCTATAACAAATATCCAAATTATACATCTTGTTAAGATAAGAAAAATATATGTTTATATGAAAAAAATAATAATTTCAATGTAAAACAATTTTGAAATATAAAACAAATCTATAATTATCTTAAAAAATATGTTTGAATATGATTTTAAAAAGAAAATATAGTTAGATATAACAGTTTTAAATTCCATTGAATCAAAGAAAACTCTGAGGCCTCCAATGGTTGATAGAAAATTGGAGAAAATGGATTAAACCTGAGAATCAAATCAAATTTAAAATAAAAACTCAGATGGAGAAAATCACAATGTAAAGCCAAACATCACAGCACAATGGGGTTAGGACAACTACGCATATATGAAAACCATGACATGGTCTCCCCCATAACCCATTATTTTCTCATAGTCGATGACTGGTCAAAATATATATAACCAAACAGAATCATATTGCAACACTAATATTCATGAAACAATACAATCATCATGTTATAATCTTACAAACCATGATGTAGTAATCTATCCCAACTGACACTTATCCCCCACCCCCTTGGACTCCCCCTAGACACCACCACGCACTTGGACAGCCCCCCCACCCCTGGACAGCACCCCCCACCCCCTTGGACACCCCCTGGACACCACCACACCCTTGGACATCCCCCCCCCCCACCCCTCCTAAACACCCCCACCCCTCCTGGACACCACCACCCACCTCCTACCCCCATGGACAACCCCTTGGACACCACCCAACCCTTTGGACAGCCCCCCCCCCCCCCCCACTGAACAACCCCCAAACCCTCTAGACAGGCCCCCAACCCCTTGGACACCCCCCCCCCACACACACACACCCCAAGACTCCCCCCCCCCCCCCGCCTCCATGGACACCCCCAACCCTCTGGACAGCCCCCCAAATCCTCTAAACACCACCCCCCACCCCCTTGGACACCCCCTGGACACCACCACCCCCTTGGACAGCCCCCCACCCCTCTAGAAAGAACCCCCACCACTCTGAACAGCACCCCCCACCCCTCTTGGACACCAACCCCCACCCCTACCCCCTTGGACACCCCCTAGACACCCCCAACCCTCTGGACAGCCCCCCCTGGACATCCCCTCACCCCTCTAGATAGCACCTCCCACCCTTCATGAACACCACTCCCACCCCCACCCCCTTGAACACCCCCCTAGACACCCCCAAACACTCTGGACAGCCCCCCACCCCCTAGACAACCCCCCAAACCCTCTGGACAGGCCCACACCCCCTTGGACCTCCCCCACCCACCCACCCACCCCCTTGGACATCCCCCCCCCCCACCCCCTTAGACCCCCCCCCCCCACACACACCCCTAGACTGCCCCCCCCCCCCCACCTCAATGGACACCCCCAACCCTCTGGACATCCCCCCAAACCCTCTGAACATCACCCCCACCCCCTTGGACACCCCCTGGACACCACCACCCCATTGGACAGCCCCCACCCCTCTGGACAGCCCCCCACCCCTGAACAACCCCCACCCCTCTAGACAGCACCCCCCACCCCACCTCTCCTAGACACCACCCCCACCCCCTACCCCCTTGGACACCCCCTGGACACCCCCTAACCCTCTGGATAGCCCCCTACCCCCACCCCTGGAAAACCCCCCAAACCCTCTGGACAGGCCCCTACCCCTTGGATATCCCCCCCCACCCACACACCCCCTTGTACAGCCCCCCCACCCCCTTCGACACCCCCACCCCCTTGGACCCCCCCCCCCCCCACACACACACACCCCTGGACTTCCCCCCCCCCCCCCCCACCTCCATGGACACCCTGGACATCCCCCAACCCTCTGGACAACCCCCAACCCCCTGGACAGCCACCAACCCTCTTGACATCCCCCCAGAACCATGGGATTTTAACCTCAAGCTACTAGTTTTGCCATATCTAGGGATTTTAACCTCAAGCTACTAGTTTTGGTATCATGCCATTATTCAAAATGAGAACCATGAATTGTATCTCCTACTAGTCTAAAATGATCTATTGTGAAATGAATTGGGTTTTAATAACATATGAAGACTTATAATAGTCCACGAAAATAAGCGACATAAATAGATTACGGAACAACAAAAAGTGATACCCAAAATAGAAACAACCAAGGATTCAAAAAAACATTCCACCATGAAAACCCATATATACTTATAAAATAAATCACACTGGTACACATAATGGGTGTATCACAATGGTTTACATATAAATTTCAGTAATATAGGTGAATGAGATCATTAGTTGTCAATGATAACAAAAATTACCATTAATGTCGGGCATCCATGAAACAAAAACAAACAAAATAGAAGTAGGTGAGGCTTACATGAATATTGTGAGTCGATCTAATAGATTTGGTGACAATAAATAAGATGATGATGGAAAAATGAGGTGAGAGGGTTTGAAATCGAATAATCTTACCTAGTTTAAACAAAAAAAATCACAAAACATAAATATAGACTATCCGGGAAAAAATGAACGAAATAAAGTCGTGGGAGGCTTACCTGAGTGTTGCGAGTGGAGATGATAGATCTGAGGAGAGTAAAGATGATAAACGATGATGGAAAATGAGTTTAAAGAAACGAGATCGAAGAGTCGATTAGGGTTTTCCACGCGAGAGAGACGAGTCGTCGGTCTGTCGATCGAAAAATCATAAATGACAATCCACAGGGCGTGTTAATTTTTTAAATGTTTTATAACATCTGTTATTATAATAACCAACATTATAAATGTATCAGATACCACATTTTTTATGTCGGTTATTTTATAACCGACGTAAAAACTTCTGGGTGATTGTTTTTTTACATCGGTTATAATATAACCGACGTTAAAAAATCAGTGGGTTGGTTTTTTACGTTGGGTATTTGATAATCGATGTCAAAAAGGCCTCAGTTGCCGCCTTTTTTACGTCGGTTATTTTATAACTAACCTAAAAAATTCGCAGATATCTCATTTTTTACATCGATTATCAAATAACTGACGTAAAATATTCAGCAGTTTGGCTTTTTAGGTCGGTTAATTTATAACCGACGTAAAAAATGAACACGCGGGATTTTTGACGTCAGTTATTAAAATAACCGACGTAAAAAATTTACTCTCCGTATTTTTTACGTCAGTTATAAAATAACCGACGTAAAAAACCACATATCACAGATTTTTACGTAGGTTATATATAACCGACGTAAAAAATGGTGACATGAAAAATGTTTTTTGCACTAGTGTCTCATGTTAGAAAACATTCTAAATTTAACACAAATCATCCATCATTTTGTTCTTTTATTTGATGAATAATTTTTATGTCATTTAATCATCGAATCACCTGGTGAAATACAACAACCCATTTCTCACAAATTCGAAGTATATATCAATGCTGCGTTCACTCAAATGAGATTACTTATTTGGTATCACTCATGAAATTTTGAAGGGTAATTCATACAAAATATTAATTTTTTCATTAATATAATTATTTATTTGGAATGTGTTCGCATGCGATTTACGATTCTCTCACATGTGGGATCGACTTCTGGATAAAAAATTTCTCTAATAATCCCTCACCCATGATTACTTATTAGGTATCACATGGACATACAACAAAGCATGTGTGAAGATCCCAAATAGAAATTAAATAAAACACAAATATAATTAATTAAATAAACATCCATTCAAAATTATTTAAGATGAAATCAAATATGGAAAAAAAATAATGGTATGCATACTCTGTCACATTCATCTCAACTCTGACACTAAAAAAATTAGTCCTCCATAGCGACAACACAACACATAAAATAATAAAAAGAGGATATCACCATGTTCATGTCATTGTGAATATCACTAAAAGTTTCCACTAATGATCTCAAAATGATAACCATCTCCCGTCGATCACTGCAATACTGATGTGAACCACCAAACATGTTCATCGACATGAAAAAATGATATGATCCATATTCTCCCTCATAATATTGCATTATTCTTTCAAAAGAAAAGATAATCCACCATGCACATTGACATCGCATGCAACATGAAAATCACAAAAAGTGGTGCACCCACCCAAACCAAATGTGCGTAATAAAGTAATGGAAAATAATAGACATGACGGGGGTAGCTACCGTGCTAGGAGGTCACTGGCGTGCATGGTGCGCTGGAGTGGTGCACATGATGAGATGGTATGGCGCACTGCTAGGCCATGTTTGACTTTGTGGTGTGTGGGATAGGTTTATGGGAACATGGGATGGTGGAATCAAGGAAGATGACGTCCACTACTACTAAAATAGGGGGCCCACGGTGTGGAATTTTTTTAATACATTTTTTTAAAAAAATATTTTTTTAAAAATGGATGGGTTTAATTTTTTTTTAAAACAACGCCATAAAGGAGGCATCGCGGATGCCGATTTTCCATTAAAACCAAATAATCATCATCATCATCATCAATTTTTTAAATTATTTTTTTTTTGTTTTGTTTTGTTTAGATATAAATATATATATAACAAAACAAAACAAAAATAAAAATAAAAATAAATTTTTCATTAGAATTTATCTGTTATTTAAAATCCGGTAGTACTTCCATTACAGCAGTCTGGATTCTGATAGAATCTCTCACCTAGGGCTCCCTTTTATAAGAGGGCTTCCCCTGAAAATCATTCTGCATTTTCGATGTGATATTCTAGTTCTCCGTTTCCTATGCAGAACATTCTATATTTCCGATATGAGATTCGGTTTCAAGTACGTGACTTTAAAAGACTATAAAATATAAACTATAAAACCAGTATAAATGAAACTTAAAAAATGGATTAAACGTATAAGAAATAGTTTAAAACAAAAAGAATTTCATAAAAAATGTTGATGGAAAATAATTTATAAGGTTTCAAAGACACATACTTGAAACTTAAAATGATTCAAGTACGTGCCTTTGAAAGCCTATAAAATATAAACTATGAGACCAACATAAATGAAACTTAATACATGGATTAAACATATAATAAATAGTTGAAAATAAAGATAATTTTGTAAAAAATGTTGATGGAAAATAATTTATAAGTTTTCAAAGACACCTACATGAAACTTAAAAATATTTCAAGCATGTGACTTTGAAAACCTATAAAATATAAACTATAAGACCGATATAAATGAAACATAAAACATAGATTTAACATATAAAAAATAGTTGAAATTAAAAACAATTTCGTAAATAATATTCATGCAAAATAATTTATAAGCTTTCAAAACCACCAACTTAAAACTTAAAAATGATTCAAATGTGTGGCTTTGAAAGACTATAAAATTTAAACTATAAGACCGATATAATTTAAAGTTAAAATATGGATTAAACATCTAACAAATTATTTAATTATTTAATTAATATTATTAATAATTAAATATATAATAATCGATTAGTTAATTAGTAATTATTAATAATAAATTATATAATAATTAACTAATTAGTTATTATATAATTATTAAGTATATAATTGTTAATTAGTTAATTAGTAATATAATTATAAAATATATTTATTCATTATAATTAATAATTAGTAATTATTATAAATTATTGTATAATAATTAATTATTTAATTGGTAATATAATTATTAATTATATAATAGTTAATTAGTTAATTAGTTAATTAGTAATTTAATTATAAATTGTAATTATTCAATATAATTATTAATTATAATTATTCATTATAATTACTCATTATTAATTATATAATAACTAATTAGTTAATTAGTAATATAATTATTAATTATATAACTATTAATTATATAATAATTAGTTGGTTAATTACTAATTATTAATAATTAATTATATAATAATTAATCATTTAATTGGTAATATAATTAGTTAATTAGTAATATAATTATTAATTATTTAATAATTAATTAGTTACTTTGTAATATAATTATTAATTATATAATAATTAATTATATAATTAGTAATATAATTATTAATTATATAATTAGTAATTATTTAATTACTAATTATTAATAATTAATTATATAATAACGAATTAGTTAATTGGTAATATAATTATTAATTATATAATTAGTAATTAGTTAATTACTAATTAGTATTGATTAAAAATTATTATATAATAATTAATTAGTTAATTGGTAATATAATTATTAATTATATAATAGTTAATTAGTTAATTGCTAATATAATTATTCATTATAATTATTAATTAGTAATTATTAAAAATTATTATATAATAATTAATTAGTTAATTAGTAATATAATTATTCTTTATAATTATTCATTATAATTATTCATTATAATTATTCATTATAATTATTCATTATAATTATTAATTATTAATTATTAATTATTAATTACTAATTATCAATTATTAATTAGTTAATTATTAATTAGTTATTTAGTGATATAATTATTAATTATATAACTATTAATTGTATAATAATTAGTTACTTAATTGATAATTATTAATAATTAATTAGTTAATTAGTAATATAATTAGTTAATAGTAATATAATTAATAATTATATAACTAATTAACTAATTAACTATTATATAATTAATAATTATATTACCAATTAACTAATTAATTATTATATAATAATTTTTAATAAATACTAATTAATAATTATAATTTATAATTATATTACTAATTAACTAATTATAAAAAGGGCATCGACTCCATCTTTCTCAAAAAAAAATAATTAATTAACTATTATATATTTAATAATTATATTACTAATTAACTATTTAGTTGTTATATAATTAATTATTAATAATTAAAAATTAACTAATTACAAAATTATATAATTAATAATTATATTACTAATTAACTAATTAATTATTAAATAATTAATAATTATACTACTAAGTAACTAATTAATTTTTAAATAATTAATAATTATATTACTAATTAACTATTTATATTAATAATTAACTAATTAATTATTATATAATTAATTATTAATAATTACTAATTAATGAACTAATTATTATACAATTAATAGTTATATAATTAATAATTATATTACTAATTATCTAATTAGTAATTAATAACTAATAATTAATAGTTATAATTAATAATTAAAGAGAATAATTATAATTTATAAATATATTACTAATTAACTAATTAACTATTATATAGTTAATAATTATATTGCCAATGAAATAATTAATTATTATATGACAATTTTTAATAATTAATAATTATTAATTATAATGAATAAATATAATTTATAATTATATTACTATTTAACAAATTAACTAATTAACTATTATATACATAATAATTATATTACTAATTAATTAGTTAACTATTATATAATTAATTATTAATAATTACTAATTAACTAATTAATTATTATTAATTAAATAATTAAATAATTTATTATATCTCTAATCCATATTTTAACTTTCAATTATATCGGTCTTATAATTTATATTTTATAGTCTTTCAAAGTCACGTACTTGAAACATTTTTAAGTTTCAATTATGTATCTTTGAAAGGTTATAAATTATTTTTCAACAACATTTTTACAAAAAAAATATATTTTCATCTATTTATTATATGTTTAATCCATATTTTAACATTAAATTATATCAGTCTTATAGTTTATATTTTATAGCCTTTCAAAGTCACGTGCTTGAAAAAAATTTAAGTTTCATGTTGGTGTCTTTGTAAACTTATAAATTATTTTCCATCAACATTTTTTATGAAATTTATTTTATTTCCAACTGTTTGTTATATTTTTAATCCATCTATTAAGTTTCATTTATATTGTTCTTGTAGTTTATATTTTATAGGATTTCAAAGTCATGTACTTGAAACATTTTTAAGTTTCAAGTAGGCAGTTTTGAAAGCTTATAAATTATTTTTTATCATCTTTTTTTATGAAATTCTATTTTTTCAACTATTTTTTATAAGTTTAATCCATGTTTTAAGTTTCTTTTATATTGGTCTTATGTTTTATATTTTATAGTCTTTCAAATTAACATTCTTGAAACTGAATCTCACATCGAAAATGCAGAATGTTCAATGCTGGAAAGGGAGAACCAGAATCCCACATCGGAAATGCAGAATGATTTCTAGGGTAAGCTCTCTTATAAAAGGGAGCCCTCGGTGAGAGCATCTTTCAGAATCAAGACTACCATAATGGTAGTACTGCTGGATTTTAAATAGCGAATAAATTCTGTTGAAAAATTTTGTTTATATATATATAAAAAAAACAAAACTAAAAATAAAAACTAAAAAAAAATTAAGACAAAAAAAATAGATTTTTTTAGAAAAAAGGTGACAACAAGGCTGCATCCTTTCATCCGAAGCATAAAGGCGGTAGCTGTGCTTCCCCCTTCAGATCTTATTTTTTAAAAAATAAATTAACCTAATCATTTTTTATAAAATATTTTAAAAAAACTATTTTAAAAAAAGCCGCACAATGTGCCTCATTGATGGTGTGGCTCGGAGGATGGCACGCCGGTCCTATACAAGAGGATGAGGCGAGCAGCTCAAGGCTAAGAGTATACTGCACAGAAGAGGCTACTCGATAGGCATCTAGTTCAGTGTTGCATCACACAGGGAGTGCATAGGGGGTCATCGGTGTCTTGGTTTCTCACTGCAGGGAGAGGGGGTTGACGAGTGGTGTCGTTGTGGTGGTGTAGATGGAGGAGGCGAGCACGCCTTAGTGAAGCGCTTGTCTGCCTGCTGTGGTTCTCCCCCCTCCCCGATGAAGATGACCTCCATCAAATCTATATACAACAAAAATTTATTAGATTAAAATAATAATAATAATAATAATAATAATCATGATGATGATAATGATAATGATAATAATAAAACTAGAATTATATAAATATATATCATATTAATTATAGAAAAATAATAATAATTAGATAATGTTATAAATATAAATATAATTAGGTATATTAATATAACACAATTATCAAATATATAAAATTTTAATCTTTACTAAATATAATAATGCTACTATTAAATAATAATATAATAATAATAACAAGATAATAACATTAATATTATTTTTATTAAAACTATTAATATTAAAATGATATATAATAATATAAAATACTAGTATAACAAATTAATATAATTACTCAAAAATATTAAAATAATAATAATAAAACTAATTTTAATTAAACTACTAAAAATAATAAAAGTGAAATATATTAAATGTTAATAGAGTATAAATTTAATAAATACTAGAAATAATAAAAAATGACTAATATCAAAATAAAATTAACTAAAAATTACAAAAATAAAAAAAGAACTACAAAACTATAAAAAGAACCTAAAAACGCCAAAAGTAGGTAGAAAAATTAATTAAAACTAAGTTAAAATTCTTAAAAATATTAGTGAAATCCACGTGCATCAAATAGCCAAATCTTGGATTCATATTTTCATGAGTAATATTTACACCAAGAATCTATGTAGCATCTCCCAAATCCTTCATTTCAAAAGAATCATTCAACTCCTTCTTAAACCTATCAATCTTGGTGATATCTCTGCCAATAATCAATATATCATCAATATTAAAGCAATGATATAATTAAATCACCATCAGAAAACTATTTTATGAAAATGTAGTGATCAGCAGATGTCCTCCTCTACTCATTTTTATCCATGAATGAGTTGAACTCCTTGTATCACTACCTTGGTGATTGTTTCAATCAATATAAAATTTTCCTAAGTTTACATTAAATATTTTTTTTGCCTTTCACCTGAAATTTCACTGTTTTCTCCATGTAGATCTCCTCTTCAAGATCATTGTGTAATAACATTGTCTTTACATCTAATTGTTGAACCTCTAGATTTATACTAGACACCAATCAAATAAAAAATATGATATAAGAAATTTTTACCACATAAGAATAAATTTCATCAAATTCAATACCTTTTTTCTAACTAAATCCCCCCATAGCCATTATGGATCTGTAACACGGCTGTGAGATTCCATTCTCCTTTGATTTTGTACAGCCACATTTTCTTGAGCTCCTTCTTTCCATGTGGTAACTCCCCCAAATAAAATATGTGGTTCTTGTGTAAGGATGCCATCTCTTGTTTGATAGCCTTTTTCCATTCCATCTTATACTAACTTAAAATCACATCATCATAACTATATGTATCTCCCCTATCAGTGAGAATCACATAATCATGTGATGAGTATCTATAACTCAGTTGTCATTCTCTATTGGATCTACTCAACTACACCTCAGGGGGTATCTATTCTGAAATACCATTTAATTGGGAAATTTATGCATATAGATACATATTGCCTATTAGTGATGTATCATTAGTGTCACGTATCTCTCTTATATGAGCTGGAACTCATGGTGGTGATACTAGTTCCATATTGACTAGAATTTCTTCAGACTACAAATTCTCTGCATTTTTAGGTTCTCAAAATCTTCAATCATATAATCCTCAAGAAACACCACATCTATGATTCAAACGATCCAAATATTGATATGATCCCAAATTTGGTATCCAAAAATCATCACAATAATATCCCAAAAATATACACTTCTTTCCTTTTCCATCCAACATCTCCCACTAATCTTTCAGGATGTGAAAAAATCCCTTACAGATAAATACTATCAAGTGTTTATATGAAACATCTTTACCTATCCAAACCCTTTCTATAATGTTATAGTTAATTGGAACTGATAGAGAAAGGTTGATAAGATAAACTTTGCTCCTCATTATATTCCCCCAAAAGGTATTTGACATTTTTTCATTTGAAATCATACACTTGATTCTCTTACAAATTATCATGTTCATCCTCTCAGAAACATTGTTATGTTGAGGCATATTCGGTACTTATTTTTCTATCTTGATGTCAAAACACCTTTAGTTCTCATCATGCTGACATCAGTGTGAAGAAAATCTAAAACATTCACTTTTTTGGATGGTAAATAACCATGAAACGATACATTATGTTTTTTCCATGATGAAATCAAGAAAAGTATCCAAATGTGTACCTTTTATTACAGATAATAAATCCTCCCTGGAGATCATTTTGGTTCCTATCTCAATGATCTGACCAAGATTTCTATTCCAAAAATCTGTCGGAACCTATTTTCTAGCTACATTTACTTCTATGCCACTTGGTATGGCTTCTGTGAGATGGAGAAAAGTATCTTTCCTACCTTTATAAATTACTATGTTGCCTTTTATAAGCTTCCATTTACCATCATTAAAAGAACTGTCATATCCATTATTGTCAATAATTCAAGTGGATATCAAAATGAGGTGAATATTAGGAACACGCATTACATCCTTTAACAGTAACCTATATCAAATATTAGTCACTAAAAAAATATTACCAATACAAGTGATTTTGGATGCACTATAATTTCCAATATTCACATGTCTAAAACTCCCTAAATTGTAAGATGAGAAGAAATCTCTTTTGGTGGTGACATGGTAGGAAGCACCTAAATCAATAACCCATGTTGAGTCTTGTCTTACAATACTGGCATGATTATCTTCCTAAACAATAAAAAAATATTCATTAAGATCTGCAACATCATTATTTTGGGTTTTACCTTCCTGATTCCTTTGCTCCTCCTTATGCTTCCTATACTCCAAGATTAAGTGTTCATGCTTTCCATAGTGGTGGTACTCCATGTTACATATCGATCGGGATTTTGATCGTTTCCTCTTTTGTAAACTTTGGTCTTGCGGTTCTCTTCCTTTGATTATTCCTTTTCTTTTCTATTTCCATTGTCTTTTAGTGATAAGATCCTTTGATTTTGATTTACATCCCTCTTCCTTTCTTCAGGATTATTCATTAAATATTCTATCCTTCACCATTTCCATAGTGATATTTTTATCTAGATTTGAATTTATAACTAACACAACTAGTGTGTATCACATCTTCAGCAAATAACTCAACATCAACAGTGCTTATGACTCATGATAAACCATCATTTTTATGGAATTCAACTTAAAAACAATACATTGAAACTCACTAATTTCCTCCAATACATTTTTTCAATCCTTGTACTTCAAGTTGACAAGTCAGCATATCCGTTTTGATTTGTGTTGTGTGGTTTTCCTTACATACATATTTTTTAATTTTCTCTATAGAAAAAATCACTGTATTTGTTGGAAAATTATAGAAGATACTCTTGCTGATCCATTATCTTATTTGGGAAGCACACGTCCTATTTACCATAACACATTCCACATCAATTGATGGGATACTGGTAGATTATTCTCATTGGATTGACCACTTGTTTAATATTCATCCTCTTTTACTACAATGTAGTTAGTGGTCTCCATTATTTATTTCCACAAATCTTTAATATACAAAAGATCCTCCATTTTGGGTTTCCAAATATCATAATTAAAATTGGTGAGTTTAATCATATTATCGGTATTTTATTTTATTGATACAATGATAATATTGAAAATATAACCATATGGATGTGTCTGATATAATCAAAATAGCTAGAAATGACTTTCGGACCACTTAAAAAGGACATTTATTGGCCAATATATAACCAAAATAGTTTCAATGGTTTAGACCGACTAGTGATGTGGTGTTGACATTGCTCACCAAAACAGTCACCAGAAAGCTAGCAGGAAAGTCATCATCGATGTGAATAGTACCTCATCTTCTCTAGCATGGAGGGTACTACAGAATCTGAGGTTTGACCAAAACTTCAACTACATCAATCGAATTCATTTAAACTCTGTTTTTACATTTTTTGTGCTGTTGGAATCATATCAACATGCTCTTCAAGAATATGGATTCAAAAATTCATTTTGAACACCTTCAATTTTCCAAACACCGTAAAATTTATATGCACCGTCACTATTTCGACCTTGATGGCTCTGATACCACTTTTTTGGGGAATTGGAAGTTTTAGGGGTCAAATCCCACACAAAACAAAATGAAAAATGGATGAACTAAATGGATTTTACATGGTTTAACTAGGGTTTCCTAAATCTAATAGATAAGGGGAAATTTTATTATTTCTCTTCTGATGAAGCATCACAGGATCATACAGAGGGTTACATGGAGTTTATTCTGATTAAAATTCATGGGATTTGATCCCATTTTAAAGAGGAATGAAAAACCACTTTGTGAATGGTTATTTGGGTAGATAATCTACCCTTAATAATTCCTCCCCACCATAATATATGTGTTCCGCATTGTCTACCCACCAAAGGAGACTACTTTTCCTATCTTCAGAAGACTCCATCTTTAATTTTTTTTTTCCAACAAAAAACCCCTGCTTATTTATCCCCTAATTAGAAGTGAGCCCCACACCTTCATTTAGTAGGTAATATCCAAGTGTATAATTACTCTAGTATTGATACACATATGCTACTTTGATCTCTGAGAAATACCAAAAAAACATCAGGTGCCAGGGCGGAAGATCTATCATCTTATGTTTTCCATCTTGATCACTTTTAGATTCTTCAGTCTTGAAATATTTTCTCTTTCTTGAGAGGAGGACTGAAGGATGAATTTGATAGAGGAGTATAATATGTATAATGACTCTCAATTCTTTATTTTTAATTAACTATATACAATAAACATGACCATCTATTTATTGTTCTAGGTTTTAGGTTAAAATATTATTTAATTATGTACTAACACTGAACTAATATGATAAACCATTCTTGAACCCATACCAAAATAATAGTAATAATATTATTATTTTATGGTTTGGTCTAACTCACACAATGAAAAATATTATTTTGTTGGATTTTAAATTAATAATTATCACCAGACATGATCTTAGTCTAATCATCCTTCTCAATATTTATTGAATATCTAAATACATATTTAATTAAAAAATTAATCACAAAAAAATATTTTATTCACTGTCTATAGAATAAATATTGATTAAATATTAAATAAATAAAATAAATATTTATGATTGATAATGCACGAATAAAATTATTCTTCTCTCTTGATAATAATATTTTTTACAATAATTAAATTCAAATAAAATCTAATAGGGTCCAACAAAAACAATTAGTGTGTGACCCTATAGGATTATTTATCATTGGAATTAGGTGGAATTGCTTAAACTATACGATTACTATCTAATAATGGATCAAGTTACCCAAGTGAAATAACTTAACTTCATAATGTTGAAAACCACATACGAATACTTGTTGTGCAATATATTCTCTTTTCAACAATATCACATCAATCGGGACTCATATATGTGTCATAAACCAATATACTTGTGAAGATCATACATTGTGTTTTTTCAATATTTTATTTCAAAGAGTTAGTAAGTGTTGAAGCACTTAATGTAAATATTTCTTGAATACGAATAGAATCCTAGAAATTTATTGATGTTCCTAATCATGTTTGTTAAATATATAAGTGAGGTTCCCAAGTAAACATATTCACTAAGTTGTGAATTACATAGTAAACCTCATAGGTTGATTAAGGAATCATGTATTTGTTTTTAGTACTTGGTACTTCCAAATAATATTCCTATAAGATCTCTTAATATCTGGGAATGAAATATTTGAAGAATTTTAATCTCTGAAGGAGAATTATCCATGATAATTTCAAAGGTCATATCATATTTTGGATGAAGTCTTGATGCTTGGAGAATTTTTATAGATTTATCTTATGGAATTTGATATCATGATTGAGAAATCATCCTTATCAAGTGTGATAATTATTGAACTAATAATAATTCTCACAGATTGGTTTTATTCTTATTTGTGTATGGAGAAAGCACATAATCTACTATAATGAATTATTAATATGATCCATCCAATGGTATTTTTTTATTTAATGAAATCTAAGGAAGTTGAGGTAAATGTTTTTTAGAAGGCCATGATGAGAATATCATGTAAAAATTTATTTTCAAGAATAAATTTGAATATCATTAAAAAAATAAAAAATGTGTATATATTTTAATTTCACTCACAGATAGGTTCTATTCCTATTTGTGTATGGATAAATCACATTATATTCTACAATGAAGAATGAATATGATTCATCCAATGGTATTTTTTTATTTGATGAAATCTAAGGAAGTTGAGGTAAATGTTTTTAGAAGGCCCTGAGGAGAAGATCATGTAAATATTTATTCTCAAGAATAAATTTGAATATCATTCAAAAAAATAAAAAAAATATATATTTTATCATGAAGGAATAATTTTGTTATCATAGAAATTTAAAACATAGTAATTACTAAGTACTGGATTATTAAAAAATAGGATAACCATTAGCTAACCTAGGACCCCTTCAACCACACATGTGGGACCCTAGGGTCAAAAAAATGGGAGAGGGTCAACCCTGCCATCCCGTGGAGGTATAGGGGACTTTCATAGCACCCATAGGGAGTAAATGGGATAAGCATGATGATCAGAGGACACATAGAACCCATAGAGTTCTCAGTGGACCATGCAAGTGGGGCATAGAAAGGTGAGGGTGTGTGTGCAGTGTTGTGAGTGTTGAACCTCTTTGTCCTCTTGATCAATTAGCAGGACATATTGATTTATTAAGTAAACCTCAAATGAAGAGAATTACAATGTGGGATTTATAAACCACTATAATTTTCTTGTGTTAAATGAGATACAAATATATCACACATTTCTTGATCAAATGAATATGAACTACCCAATAATTTTATGCGATTTTCTTCAACCTCTTGATGATGATCCTTCTGCACATGAGCACCCCAACACCATTATCTACTAAACCGTACGAATATAAACATAATTTAGTCTCATGGGGTTCTGAATGTACATGTCACATCTTCAATTTACATTATGGAAGGTATGTTTTTAACCAAAATGAATATTTAGAGGATCTCTCATCCTATGATGGGCTACACTGTAACACAAGAGTTGACAAAGTAATTTTATTTTTTAATTTACATGGTTTTGAAAATTTTGAGGGTATTTTACCATTGATATTATAGCTACACTGCGGTAGTCCATCATGAATAAAAAGTAAAGAGGTTGTGGTATTGATGATTATTCCATGATACAGTTAGTTGCAATTTTTTTTCGTGAGGGTATTCTCTCACAACATAGAGAAGTGCACTGAACCATGGATATTTTATTCATGTATGAGTTGATGTATTAATGTGATCACATAAATGTGAGGTCAATCACACAAAGAAATAAACCATAAAAATTCCATGAATATTGGTGCCATGTGATATAGAAAAATAATGAAGAAGCCTGCATTTGAAATCCTGATTTACAGCCAGGATGTTCATCTCTTTGAATGAGTCTTATTGCAGCATGAAATGTGGGTCTGCTATCAAAAATGTGGATATAGG
The DNA here is from genome assembly GCA_963277665.1 of Viscum album. NCBI lineage: Eukaryota > Viridiplantae > Streptophyta > Magnoliopsida > Santalales > Viscaceae > Viscum > Viscum album. The sequence goes on from OY728158.1 coordinate 1,352,317,877, forward strand.
TTCGGCACACAATTTTGTAAAAATAGAAGAAACCTTTTACTGCTTTTAAATTCATATTTAAGGTACATTAAAATATGTATCATAATAGGGATCAATATTTTTTATGATAATATTCACATACAGTGAATATATATTGGAAAAAATGAGAATAAATATTTTTGTTTGACACTGTGATTCAAGAGATACAAAATTATGGTGTCAATAATGAGATCTAATATATATAATCTACTACATATTCTAATATATCGAAGAGAAATAAAGAATTTGGAACTAGTGATACATATAGAAATATCATTATATGAACTGAATAAGAAGGAGAGAAACTAAGTACCCATCCTACAATATATTTCTCTATTGTTGAAGTCTAAATAATTAGAGGTAGGCATCTGGATAACTGCATAATCTTATATAACAATTCAGACTATTGTATTCAAGGAATACCTTGCGATTGTTGTAGTTTGAGGAAGCAGGTCTTATCTATTGATATATATTGATGAGGACATGCTCGATATTTTTTGATCACTTCAGGAGGAGTAGGACGACATCCTGTATCCATGATATAATGAATTACTTTCATTGTACCTGGTCGGTTCCTGAAGGATGAGTAAAAGGTCATACCCTTTCTCATGCTTTATTTGATAATAAAAAGGAAGCTATGTGTGTGGGATAATAACCACTATAAACCAAGTACTAGTCTTTAAAGGGTGATAAACTTGTTAAAAAACCCTAATGTCCATTGTGCTATACAATTTTAGGTGAATTCTTTTTAACCATAGTTAAAGAATAAAAGAGAATCACTCACTGAATAAGTGGCAGAGGTATAGGAAAGGTTAAATATTTGAATGTGATAATAAGTATTTCCACACTGATCCCCCACCCACCCACCCACAATATAGTCATCCCAAAGTGATCCTAATAATTGGTATTTGAGAAACATATCACAACTATATTTGGATACTCTGATTTGAAGCTTATTGAATATTTAAATTCACTTATCAATACATAATGAAATTCAAACTTAGAGAAGTTTTATCTATAGATGAATAGAATTATATCTCATCCAAGAATTTTAATAATGGAAGGAATAATAAATCTAGAAATATGAATAAGTTATCACTCTTATGCAAAGAGTAATAACAAGATGTTTCCCATGATTTTTTAATTCTTGCATGAAAGTAGGTGATCGGGTAGTTCAAACCACAACCAAGGAAATAAACAACCTTAATACCTTATAATTTGATAAAGGGGAACCTGATGTGTTTTCTTATGATTTTGAAATATAAGAACTCAACAAAAATAGGGTAGATCACAATAAAATTTCACAAGATAATTTAATAAATAAGATCACCCATCTTGAAGAAGAAGTTTAAAAAAGAGAAAGAGAGTTGGTACAAAAGGTTATTATGTGTGTGGATATTACCAAAGAATTCATTACCAAAGGTGAAAGAATTAAAAGTCTTGAGAAATGATTCCCTAGAGTTGAGAAGGATTTGTTTGAGTAAATCCAATAGAAATATCAATCCATTAAGATGATTGAAGATAAGTTCCATGAATTTGAAGAAACCCAAAAGAACATCATTGACTCTAAGAATGATCAACTTGATATAAAAGCAAGTAGTTTTAAAGATCATGACACTTTGATACAGGAGAAGAAAAAATTTCATGATTTTGAAGTTGTAAAGATCAATGAAGAATTTGAAGACACATTTAAGTCATTAGAGGATGATAAATTCATTCTAAATATGAAGTGCATTGAACTTATATTCAAATTAGAAAACATTGAAAATTTTCAAGCTGAGTATTTATAAAAATCTTAAAGAAGATCTTTTATTATAAGATATCCAACCAAAAAAATATAAGGAGGATTATTATATAAAAATACCTTCATCTACTAGAAATAATAGATTGAAATCATTTAATGATAAATCTCAAGAAATATTTAATGAATGGTACCATCCATCATTATAAATAATGTTTTTTGTAAATCTATTTTTAGGAAATTTGTATATTTGAAATCAAAATATATAAAAATTTGGTTGAGAAAAAATGGTGATAAACCCACCTTTACACCCAGGTGAATGAAAGTAAGTGTATAAGGATATGTTCCCCTAAACAGACCCATTTAGTTAATGAGAAGGAACAAAAGCATTACTCTTTCAATTTTGGGCAAATTTTATCACAAAGAAAAAGATAAATATTTTTAGGGTATTTCTGGTACTACTATAAGTTTGGGAACAAGGATTTTGATTTTTGGAATAATATGTCAATATATGAAGTTCAATGAAATCCATCAAAAAGAGTAAGCAAAGTAGTGGAGAACAAAAGACCGCAAAAGAAAGGGAAGAGTCTTCATATCATAAACAGATTTAAAAGTTTGAATAAACTCTATGTTATTTTCAATGGTAGTGTTCATAATGAAGAGGTATGAAAGTAAAAATCATTCAATAATACCACTAACAGGATCCTTGGGAAGCCCAAGTAGTTGAATCTTCATCAAAGCAGTGAATTTATGAGTTATTTTGGTCGCACGCAGAGAATGTAATAGTGAACATACTTATTTCACATACTAGAAAAATTAAAATAGGAAAAATAGAGTTATTATAGATCACCAACCTCAAGTAAGAGAAGGTATAGAAAATCCCTCAACATCTGAGGTAGTGGGAAGATTCTTCTATCCATTCAACAAAGACCAATAACTCTATAAACACAAGACATGAGATCTACACTTGGGTTAGGCAGTCCCAAACTAGGTTTTACCTATTAGAAAAAAATGATAAAATAATTAGAAGAATAACTAAATGGATTACCTTAACTCTCTCAATCAAGAATACCAATATTCAAGGGAAACATGCTTTTGGTTCAGAGAGGAAAACTCATAAGTCACCTAGGGATCGAATGAAGCTAAGAGAACGGTGTGTTATATCATAAATGAACATAACTAGAGTATAAAATATATATTTCCATGACAGATTAATTATGGTAATGGAATATTCATGTTGTAAATGGATCATATCCCACATACACTAATAGATCTGCTGCGTCAAATTAAAAACCTCGAAAAAGTAACTTCATGTTGTGTACCCATTTCAAACTACAATTTGTTCATTTCATTGGTTTCCAAGAACCATTAATGGAATTAATGAAGTTCATAGGGTCTTTCCATAACCATTCATGGCATGAATAAAGTTCATAGGGTCTACCTAGAACCATTCAGGGCATGAATAAAGTTCATGGGGTCTACCTAGAACTATTCATGGTGTGAATAAGCTCATGGGGTCTAATCAAAACCATTTAGGGAGTGAATGATGTTCATGGGGTATAAATAGAACAATTAATGATGTGAATAAAGTTTATGAGGTCTTCCTAGAACCAATCAATGGGTGAAAGTTCATGGGGTCATCTTAGAACTATTCAGGGTGTGAATTTTTTCTGCATCCAGATACCATATACCCTTTAAATTTCCTCTAAAAACTAACCAAACTATCTCACAAACTTGATTACCAAAGTCCAAATAAAAAAAGAGCTCAAGAAGGTCTGAAATAACTCAAAGATATACATACTTGGAAATTATGGGATCTTACAACCTCCCCACCATATAACAATTATTCCTCGAGTTGTGCTCTAAAGTATCTTTTTGGGTATCGGTGAACAAGTCTAGCCACTATTTCCTTGTATCTAATTATCACTCCTAGGTATCCTATTAATAATGACCATGCTACTACTACACTCACACTAGTGGAATGATGTTCCCCCAGATATTCTTCTCACTACGGTCCATGATAAAAATTGGGTGCTCCTCAAAGGATTCATTAATATCCAGGTCAATGTTATCAATTTATATTATGCAATATGGTTCGGGATGATATCTCTAAAGATGTGACAGACGAAACACATCATGTATGGAACTATAGTATTTTGGAATGGTCAAATGAAACTTCACTTGATCGTCCCTTTCAACTATCTCAAATGACATGACCAACTTGGGTGCCAGCTTCCCCTACATCATGATGTGGGGTCCCCCCAGGATAAGTGATACCCAAATAAAACCTTTATGGCCAACCTCAAACTCCATAGGTTATCATTTCTAGTCATCATTTAATTTTTTTTAATTTTTTTTCATTACCAACAACTTCTTAAGCAACTGAAACTGCTCTGACATCTCTTACACGTGGCTAGGTATAATGAGTGCTAATTATTCTACCTATAACCTGCAAAAAGTATAATGACATAGACATCCATATAAGTCTTTTAAAGGATCCATTTGGAACAATGACTAAATGTTATTATTATAGGATAACTTTATGAGTTATATATTTTTCTCCCATGAACCACAAAAATATAATCCTCAAGAATGCAACATGTCCTATGGAATCTAAATCGTCCATTTAGATTGTCCACCAGTCTACGTATGATAGTTTATACTCAGGACCTATGATCCAAGTACTATATGAAGACCCTACCATAATTCTGATGTGAAATGAGGATCTTGATTAGAAATGATAATCCTCATAAATCCATTTAATTGAACTATCGATCACTCATAAAGACTACCCTGACCATCGATGATGAAGGTCTTCCTAATAGGAAAGAAGTGGGATGCCTTCATCAATCGATCCACAATCACCCACACTGCATCATTCTTGCAAGGTTTCCTAGGTAAATATATCATGAAATATATAAAGGCATCATCTAATTTCCATTCATGAATGGTTAGAGGATTTATTAACCTAGCAGAACTCTGATTCGCGGCCTTTACATGATACCAAGTGAAACATCTCACCATGACTCCCACTATCTCCCTCTTCATTCCTGGACACCAGTACTATATTCATAGACCATTACATCTTTATCCAGACTACCTGTACCACCCATATAGAAGCATTAAACTCCATCATTATCTCATTGCATAATCACGTTGGAACCCATACTTGATCATGGACAAGAAGAACATCATCATAGCCAAGAGACCATTTCGATAGTGGATCCCCATCATATAAGATTTCCCATAGGTTTAATCCCTCTAAATTAGAAAATTTTTCCCTCTTGATCCATCCAAGAGGCATGGTCATAACAGATGTTGAAGTTAGATCTACTCATCCCTAGGAATCTTGAACATCTAGATTCATGTATGCAAATAGTTTCATCATCCATTATTCATCGCAAGAATCTTATAGTGCCTCTCTCTGTGTCTTTTATTTCAATTAATCAATAATAACGTTTCTCATTATTTGATTGTAATCCATCTAAAAGTTTAAAGACTACAGATGCTTGAACCACCTCTTCTACCAAAGGTTTAGGTCTCGCTGGGAAATGTTCTAATTGAGGTTCTTATGGTCTGTGAACACCACAAACCTTTTTACCAACAGATAGTGTCTCCAGCATCTCAGGGAATTTTCTAACATATCCAACTATAAGCCATGAGAAGATAAAAAAGGAATGTGATGATCCTATATCAAACAAAACATAGGCAATGGTAGATGATACAAGAATCATACCTCTGATGGTAGAATATTCTTCATTCAGTCCAATCGAGGAAGACTATATAGCATGAAGCAGACTCACCCCACTTCCCTGGGATCCAATATAACTCCCTTTTGATTCTCTCTATAGCTAGTAATATCACTCTAGAATTGTGTTACCACAACCCCTTCCTCATCCTGAGCACCCATTGGAAATCCAGCTACGAGTTTATGGAGGGATAGTTGTGTCCTTTCCAGACTCCAGTGCCTGTCTGATCCCCTGTAGTTTCTCTAATGTGGTCTTCCCCTAAAACACTTCCAAAGATAGCTCATATTACTATAATAATGACACTTCATAGTAGGATAAGAAAATTTCAGGATTTATGTCCAAACATAACACACTAAAAAAACTATAACGGGTCGTGATTCTAACATGGTTTCCCACTATATTGGATGCTCTTCTCACTACTTCCCTAGTAGTAACTGTCATAGTAGTGATTCTTATTTCTAGAAGAAGAACATCATCATCATAATCCAGTTGAGACTAAATGAAAATCACTCATTGACTCTATTGGGTTTCCTTTTATGATGAGATCCTAATTCAATATGTCCACAATGTTTTTCAAGTGAGATTAGTACACTTGTGACCTTAACTTGTAGCAAAACCCATCCTGGAAACATTTTTCCCTGGTGATCTCATCAGCTGGTAAGGATTGAGAAAATCATATATGGTTAGTGAAATTTCCATCATAATCCATCAAGGACATGTTTCCATGAATCACGTGCATAAAATCTTGATCTCTCGGATCCCTTGATGAATCTGGATAGAATTGGCTCAGAAACTTCTCCTCAAAGTCCTTCTAGGTTAACTTTTCTTGTTGATCAACTTTCTCCACAATATCCCACTAACTCTTTGCTGGTCCTCATAACATATAGGAAACAAGCACCATCCTTCTATATTTGTGTTTATCAAGGTTCTTAAATATCATATGGACTAAATTAATCCAGAACATTGAGGCATGGGGTCCTCCCTCACCAATGAACATAGGTGAATGTTTCAACTAGGACTTTCTTGATAGATCAGACATCAAAGGTATGATGTGAATAGAATCCCTATCCATGGATTTCATGAACCTTAGTAAGTTGTCATGAATTTGATCATCCACCTCATTCTTCAGTGTTGTAGGGATTTTTGACTCACTTGTATTAGAAGCGTGCTGATTATTACTCTCCTTATGCTCAATTCAAAGATAATGAGGAGGAATTTTATCTATAAGGGTTAAAAAACATCTTAGAACATAGGATATACATAAAGATCACCCTAAAAAGGTGATAAAGACACTATAAACACTAACTCAAAGTTTCCATGTAATTTTAATAGGAAACAAATTGTCATAACATAACCATATATTTCATTTCTTTTTATCAGATATATCATGGTTTAACATTTCACCATTTATACAGGAATATATGTCACATGCATTATATATATCCCTAGTATGAATAATGAATCTAAACATTTATACCTACATGCCAATCATGTTGAGTTCATACCCATCTCATGTCATACCATCCCATGAGTAAAATATCAAGAAACAATAACATCACACAACATCTGAATCTCTCAAGGTGAAATAACATAAAACCTATAACAAACGAACAACAAGAACAACAATCTCACACCTTTGTACTTCGGTTTCCCCCCGCAAAAGGGTTAACTAATCCCATGAACAAGCTCATTATCGAGCCCTGACAGAACCTAGTCTTTTGTATACCTTTCCCAAATAGTAAATCAATTTAAATAAACCACCTTTGATACCACTGTGTAACATCCTTAGCCTGACACTCCCTTAAATAATTGGGTTGGGTGGGTTACCTGACCTTAGGCACGACTCCCCATATGCTAGAGGATGCTGACTAGTAGTGAGGGTGTAAGGAACATGGTGGGGAGACTATACCCTCTGGTATAGATTATCAATAATTGAAAAAATAATATAAATAATCAAGAATGCACTCAAACATAATAAAAAGAAAAACTGGAGAATCCAATAATAATAAATACCATGTAATGACAGCTTGAATGTAACTAACTAACATGTTAAATGTCATACAAGTAAAATTATAAATATATTTGATAAAAGAATCCAAATTCCCTAGTCTCTAACCCCATATCATTCTCATATCCACACTCCAACCTGTCTAGAAAGTAATAATCAAACACATGGTCTACTACCATTCTCCATACTAGCAACCATGAAATCCACCTCAATACCAAATGGTAGCCCAAACTGGGTGTGATTACAACAAACTAGGTCAACAAAACTATGTCTAAACAATATAGTATGAATATATAGTGCATGAAATAATACAAAAAATATGGGTATTAATTAATAAATTAATACAGTACATCAAATAACCCCTCTGATCCTCAAGCTATGGGTTGACACAACAAAACCTACTTCAGCACCATATTGAATGTATCTATCCACTGGTGGACCCCCTATATCAGAAAAAATCACCCATGTCATGGAATATTATCTTGTCAAGTATGAATCACCTATATCATGTCTCAAGTAATCATCTCACTGGGCTCTGGACTTTCTAACACCACTTTCGTCTTCCTAGAGTGTAGGTAGCCAAGGGGAAAGTCACCATATCATATTGGGACCCATTAAAATTACCTATGATAGAGTCGTTTATGCCTTCCCAGGGTGCACTTCCAAACCAAGGGGAAAGTCAATAGAACCATACTGGGCTCCATGAAAATTACCCATGTTGTAGTTGCTTACGTCTTCCCAGGTAACACTTCTAAACCAAGGGGAAAGTCAAAAATATAATATTGGTGGATACTCCTTTCTTGGACAAATCACTAGTACCACATATCTCAATATAGTGAATCAAGATTTTTTGGAAAAAAGTAAACAAACATAAAATATAACAATCCAAAAGAACATATTTTTCAATTGGAAGATTCTCCTATCGAGGAAAAATCATTGATAGCCACATCATAATAGGTTGCCATTTATCACAATTCACATGTCATGAAAAATTACTAGTTATCACATTTCACATGATAGGAAAAGTTCATAAGGTTGAGAAAATTTTCAACAATTTAAATTTAATAAAAGGTTGGTACACCTCTATAGTGGTCGTAATTCCTGGTCACGATGCTTAGAGACCCAACGGGGTCCTTTGGATGCCCAAGCATGTGAATCTTTATCAAAGAATTTAATTTCTAAATTATTTAGGTCACGTGTATGGAGTGAAAATGTGATCAAACTTATTTCACATACTAAAAGAATTGTAACATACAAAATGGAGTTATTGTAGGCCACTCACCTCAAAGTGGAGAATATGTAGACAATCCCTCAACATCCAAGGTAGCGGTTCTTCCTTTATTTCAATGAAGACCAATAACTATTTCAACACAAGACATGAGATATTGATCTAGGTTAGGCAGTCTTGAACTAGGGTTTCCCTCATGGAAAAAATGATATAATAAGGAGAAGAATAAACAAAGTAATTACATCCACTCTCTCAATCCAGGATGCTAAGATCCAAATGAAACATGCTTCTGGTTCATTGAAGCATTTTTGAGGTGATTGTGTTTGTTGACAAAGCAGACATCTATGTTGTGTTTGTTGACAAATCAAACCATGGTGAATGAGTGTGTTGACAAAGGGGGTTTAAATGGTGATTTGTCGGGTTCAAGGGATGCTTTCAACAATCCATGATTGATTGAAGAACCTTGACAAAGGAATGGATGATCTGGAGGCGGTACAAAAAGAGCAGATACAAGGTGGCGCCGTTTTCCAGTGTTTGCCAAATCTATGGGCCTGAAAATCAGCAATGGAAAATGGAGTGATATGTTTTTGGCAAAGGTTGAGGAGAGAGAAATGAAAGAGGTGCGTGGAAAAAATAAGTGTGGCGCGCAAAATTAGAGGGTTGCGCAAAATCTTGAAGTGTGGCGCGCAAAACAGCGGGTTGCGCGAAATTGTATTTCGCGCAAAAGATGTTTCAAGGCCGGAAGCTTGAAAATCGGCAAAGGCATTAGGCGCGTGCAATTTTGGAGACCTGCGCGAAATAATTGCGCGGTGCGCGAAATTCGTGCGGATTGCGCGAAATAAAGGGATGAAGTTTTTCGTGCAAGAGGTGTTTCGAGGTCCGAAGCTCGGAAAATGGCAAAGTCATTAGGTGCGCGAAATTATGGAGCAGTGCGCGGAAAATGGTTGTGCGCGGAAGATTTGTATTTCGCGATCAAAGCGGATTACGCGCTCAAGGAGGGTTTTTCGCGCAGGGTCGATTTTGCCTATAAAATATGAAGTGACCCTCCTCAATTTAGAAGAGTTCAAGACATAGAAAATACCCGAGCTCTGGTGCGCGAAATTGAAGTTAGAAAGGGTGTTGCGCGTAAACTTAAAGTTTGCGCGTAAAGTCAGCTGTTGCGCAAAAAGCTAAGGCTGCGTAGAAAGTTGGTGTTGGCGCGTAAAAGGAAGGTTGCGCGAAAAGTGGATATCGCGCAAAAGCAGTGAATTGCGCGCAAGGAAGTTTCCAGTCTGCGCGTAATATTTGGAGGTTGTGTGAAAAAGGAATTTCTCGCAAATCATAGAAATTGCACGCAACACACCGTAAGGGTTGCGCGTAAAAATTCAGGTTTCCCGGTACATCCGGTGCAAAGTGAGATTCATCTACGGGTGAAAGTTGGACTTCAACAGAGCATCTACATACAGAGGAAGATGCATTCCTTCATGAAAATGAAGAGACCTACAGGTCTATAAACTGTGAGTGGATTCCTTCCAAGAGCAGTGAGCTTAGGAAGAGGAAGAAGGTGATCCTCTCCACCTGTAGTGAGCCAGAGAGAGAGAGACAGGGAGTGACCCTTGGGAAAGCAGTGAGCTAACCCTAAACATTGTAAAGGCAGTGAGCCTGGTCATAGAAGTGATCTAGCCCGAACCTTGTAATCCACAGCTAGTGAAGATTAGTGGAATTTGGTACGACCGGCAACCTGTCAGCGTATGCTCCTTGGTCATAGCCCTTAGCGGTGAACCAAGTAAAATTGTTGTGTCCTGTGCTTGATTTACTTTCTGTTTATATCGTGCAGCAGGAAAAAGAGAGAAGAGTGTTTTTCTTAACAGCGAAACAAGATCAGAACGGGCATTAATTTTCAATTAGCCATACCCTGATTCACCCCCCCCCCTCTCAGGGTATCCAGCCTAGTGGACCTAACAAGTGGTATCAGAGGGAAAGGTTGAAAGTTGTTCTTCTCTCAATGGAGGTAACCAATCATAAAGGGATTCTGATCTTCGATGGATATAACTTTCAGATATGGAAGAATCGGATGCAACACTATTTCTGATCCTTGGGAATGGATGTGTTTTCAACAGCTATGCATGGTATCACAGCTGATATTAATAGTGGTGCTTTATCAGAAGCTGAGCATAGAGAGTTGGATGCTGATTCCAAAGCAATCAATGCCTTAGGGGGAGCCCTTTCCAATCCTATCTACACAAAGGTGATGTCATGAAAAACGTCACATTCCATGTGGGAAAAGCTTTTGAATATATATGAAGGGGACACAAAAGTCAGAGAGGCAAAGCTGCAGGTGTTGTGGAACAAATATGAAGATTTGAAAATGAACCCGAATGAGTCTGTTGACGCATTCTTTGACAGGGTAAACATTGTTGTGGAAGATATGCGAGGTCTTGGAGAATTCATTGAAGACATAAATATTGTAAAGCGCATCTTGAGGAAACATCCACCTCGGTTCAATCCGAAAGTTTCAGTACTAGAAGATAAAGATCCAAAAGAGCTGACAGTGGACAATTTGCACAGTACCTTGGTTGCATATGAAATGAGGAACGATGATAATGAGGCTGTGGAAAAGGGGAAGTCTAAAGAGGTGGCATTTAAGGCCATGAAGAAGCTCACCATTGAAGATTCTAATGAAGAAGAAGAGACAAATGAGGTGATGTCATTCCTTTCTTCAAATCTACAAAGAGGAAGAGGAAAGTTTAAAGGTAAACTTCCACTAGTATGCTTTAGATGTGGAAAGGTTGGTCATCTTGCGGCAAGATGCCCCAAGAAGTTTCAAGAAGAAGATGATGATGATGATGACGTTGAAATTCCCAAAAAGAAGACTTCAGCTTTTGTAAAAGGGAAGAAACAATTCAAGAGAAATTTCTTCAAGAAAAAGAATCTTCTTTCACAAGAATTTGAAAGTTCAGATGAGTCTGAGGATGAAGAAGTTGAGGAAATAGAAAATTGCAGAGATCGTGGGGTAAATGCCTTGGTGTCAATTGTTGGTAGTTCTCAAAAGGTAGAAGAAGCTGATGCTAAAGAAGAAGAAGAAATTGAAGGGAGAATTGATATGGAAGCCGAATTGTAAGCAGATCTTGAGGAGATAGATGTTTCGAGAGCCAAAACGAAGAAAGCCAATAAAGTGGTCCGTGATGCCAAACTCTATATGCAACAACAGGATGAAGAAAAGTCTGAGCTGTTAGAATAAATTGAAAGACTAAAATCCTCAACACCAGAGAGCTCAGAAAATATTGTTGAGTATAAGCTTAAAATTGAGGAACAAAAGAAGGAAATTGATTGTTTGACTAACACAGGAAAGGAGCAGGTTAGATGTATCAAAGAGCTTGAAGAAGAAGTGGTCATTCTGCGACAAAAACTTAAGGATCAAGATAAACTCTTGACCCCCAATGTGATATCCGAAAAGCAAGACATTCAGAAGACAGAGAAGATGAAAGCGGAGCCTAGCAGTTTAGTAGGGAAGAAGCAGCAATTGAGCTCAGATGTTAAGGTTGTTTCTGGGCTTAGTCAAGAACAAAAATTTGCGACAATTGCAGTCAGACCGCAAGCACTCATCCCGAAAGTGAAGGTTGATTTGGGCACAAAACAGAATCAGAATATTCAGAGATCCCAAAGGGGAAATCATAGTGCTGAAATATCACGAGGGAATGCATCATATATCAGGTGTTATTGCTGTGGTAAAATGGGACATTCACAGTATGTGTGTTCCATAGCCAAGAGATACAGAAGGGAACATGAACAGAGATGGCAGCCAAACAGAGAACGGTTTTCCAGAACACATTTTGAAGGACACTGTTTTTGGTGTGGAGGATTTGGACACATGGCTAGGTATTGCACTTCAACCATTCAGAGAAATGTGTCAAAGCATAATCAAAATGTTTGCAAGCAGCATATCAATAAACCAACAAGTGAGTTAAAAGTTCAGAACATATTTGCAGCTCTGCAAGATGAGGGTGGTCCATCATACTCTGAGAAAGAACAGAAGCCTCAATCCATGCCGAGTGTGAAAGAAAAAGTATGGACCAAGAAGAAGAAAAATGAAAAGGCTGTGGTGGCGGAGATTGCCCTTAAAGCATCAGATCGATCTAGTGTTTGGATCCTTGATAGTGGTTGCACATCCCACATGACGGGTAATAAGGATCTTGTTACAGGCATCAAATATGACAAAGAAGGAGTTGTCAAATTTGGAAATGATGAAGGCCTGAAGATTGTTGGCTCAGGGAAAGCCAAGTTTGGGGGCAAAGAGATGAGACGTGCTGATGTCTTGGTAGTAGAGGGTCTCAGTCATAACCTACTCAGTGTCAGTCAACTATGTGACTCTGGTCACTCTATCCAATTTACCAAGAAGATGTGTGTTGTTAAAGGAAAAGATGGAGCAGCTGTTCTGCAGGGAAAAAGGTCAAAGGGAAATCTCTATCTTATAGGTGGGAAAGAAGATACTTGTCTTTTATCCAGAGAGAAAGAAAACTAATTGTGGCATAAACGACTTGGTCATCTATGCCAACCATCTATGGAGGATCTTGTTAAATGTGATGTTGCTAGAGACTTTCCCAAACTATCACGTGATCGCACTCATAGGTGTGATGTTGGTCAACAAGGGAAAATCATCAGAAAGACATACAGGCCAAAGGAACAGAAATCAACTAGAGTACTTGAATTGGTGCATGATGATGTATGTGGACCTATCTCACCACGAGATATAAATGGGAAAAGGTACTATGTTATTTTCATTGATTACTATAGCAGAATGGCATGGGTATTCATCATAACCCATAAGACAGAGGTGTTCAGTTGCATAAAGCAGTACAGGAGGGAATCAAAAAAGATGCTTGGGCAGAAAATTCTGAAGTTTCGTACTGATAATGGTACGGAATTTACAAACAGTCAGGTTGAAAACTATCTCGAGAAACATGGGATAAGGCATCAAGTTTCATCAGTAAGAACTCCCCAACAGAATGGAGTAGTTGAAAGGAGAAATCAGATCATCAACAACATGGCCATAACAATGCTTATTGATAAGGACCTGCCAGAGAAATTTTGGAAGGAAGCAGTTTTGACATCGGTCTATGTTTCAAACAGGTCCCTGTTATGTCCGAAGCAAGGGAAGACTCCATATGAACTGTGGTATGGAAAGAAGCCAACGTTGAAGTACTTTCGAATCTTTGGAAGTAAGTGTTTCATTCTCAACAAAGAACATCATAGGAAGTTTGAGGCACGGGGAGATGAAGGGATATTCCTTGGCTATTCTGGGAAAAGCAAAGCGTATAAATGTTTCAACAAAAGGCTGGGAAAAATCATTGAAAGCAATGATGTCACTATAGTTGAAAATGAGCAGAATACTCAACGATCCAGTGAACAGTTCCTAGATGAAAGTGATGATGAGGTAAGCAACCCAGGGGGATCAGAAGTGGCAGAAGATGACTCAGAAGAAGATACTGATGATGAAGTAGAAAGTGTCAAGTTGGTGTCTGCGAGAAAGCCAAAGAGTCGAGCTGAAATTGATAGGCAGAATATCATTGGTGATCAAACAGCTCCAGTTCAGACTCGAAGAATGAAATCATCACAGCAAGCATCGTTTTTGTCTCAAGTGGAGCCGAAATGTTTTTCTGATGCAGCTGAAGATGAAAACTGGATTCAGGCCATGAACGAAGAGCTTGATCAGATTGAGAAGAACCAGACATGGGAGATTGTTTCGAGGCCATCAGACAAGAATTTCATCGGGACTAAATGGGTCTATCGCAACAAGATGAATGAAGATGGCATAGTGATTTGCAACAAAGCATGACTAGTATGCAAGGGATACTCCCAGATAGAGGGAATAGATGTTGATGAGACATTTGCACCGGTTGCAAGACTGGAGACAATCAGATTATTTTTGGCCATAGCAGTGCAAAGAAAGTTCAAAGTGTTCCAGATGGATGTCAAATCCACATTCTTGAATGGGGTTCTGGAAGAAGAGGTGTATATTGAGCAGCCAGATGGTTTTCTCATTCATGAGGATGAGAACAAAGTTTGCAGGCTGAAGAAGGCGTTGTATGGGCTGAAACAAGCACCAAGGGAATGGTACTCAAGGCTTGATCAGTACTTGAAGAAGCTTGGTTTCCAGCGTGGAGGAGTTGACTACAACCTCTATTTCAGCAATGACAGTAATCAAAGGATGATGGTGCTAGTGTATGTCGATGAAATAATTTTTGGCGGATCAGATGAAGCTCAGTGCAGACAGTTTTCCGAATTCATGAAAAATGAGTTTGAAATGTCAATGATTGGAGAGCTAACGTTTTTCCTTGGTCTATAGGTGACACAAGGAAGTAATGGCACTTTTATTTCCCAATCCAAATATGCCAAGGAGGTTCTAAGAAGGTTTGGAATGGATAATTCCAAGGAGATGAAGACTCCGGTTGCTACCCGGATGAGATTATCAAAAGATGAGGATGGCAAGGCAGTTAATATCACAGAATATAGGCAAATTATCGGAAGTCTGTTGTACTTGACCGCGACAAGGCCTGATATTTTTTTCACCACATGCCAAGAAGAGAGATATCAAAGTAATCCCAAGGAAAGTCACATGCTTGCAGTGAAAAGAATACTTCGGTATATCAAGGGCACGGTGGACTTAGGCTTGACATACAACGACAAATCTCAGACAGAGTTATTGGGATATACTGATGCAGACTGGGCCGGTTCAGCAGATGATAGAAAATCAACGTCAGGTGGTGCATTCTATCTTGGTGGATTGTGTATTTCTTGGCTAAGTAAGAAACAAGATTGCATTTCATTGAGCACCTCAGAAGCTGAGTATATTGCGGCCACTCAAGCATGCACACAGTTATTGTGGATGAAGCAGCAGCTTGAAGATATGGGAGTTGAAGTGAAGTCTCCGATCGGAATCCAGTGTGATAACTCAAGTGCTATAAATCTCAGAGAAAATCCCGTCCATCACTCAAGGACAAATCACATTGAGATCAAGTATCATTTCATCAAGGAGAAGGTTGAGAAGGGAATCATGAAGTTGGAGTATGTGCCTACAGAGCTACAGGTTGCAGACATTCTGACAAAGGCCTTACCCAAGGAAGCTTTTGAGAGGCATTGACTGGCTCTGGGAGTTCAGTCGATTCCCCGTACTTGAAATAGTGTGGATGTGGAATTCCCCCCCCCCCCTCTCCCCGAGGTATGATGTGTTTTTCCCTAATATGCTGATATGTGTTCTCTACTATGTTACAGACTACAAAGGAGTGTCCTTTGGGTTCGTTGACAAAGGGGGAGAAAAGTGTTTGTTAATTTGTTAAAGGAGGATAAAATAGTGATTGTTCAAGGGGGAGTCAGTGTGGATATTTGATATATCCTAATTGATACGGGGAGAAGTTGACAGGTGGAGTTGCCAGAAAGGGGGAGCAATGAGAAATGGGGAGTGTATTAAATCTGACGATGCTAGAAGTGATCGATCAAAGAATAGATATCACGATAGCTGAGGATAGTGATAAAAGCAGAAGAGGGGTGTTGGAAAGTGGTAAGAATACTTCCAAACCAAAAATTGGTCTTCCAACAAGTCCATCGACAATTGGTACCAGTTTAGTACAAATTGGTATCAGTGTGGTGTCAACAGTGGATGTCAGAGATGAAGTGATTCATTGATGAACTTCTCATTTACTCTTGTTTCTCACGACGAGCATTGCTCATGTGGGCTTAGAGTATGTGTTGAGTAAATCCTTGATCGCTATCAGAATCGCAATGAGGTGAATGGTGGATGAAGAATTAATGATGTATCTTTCCATATAAGAGTTGTCAACAAACCCAAAGGGGGAGATTGTTGGGAAAAAATCCCTCAAGGTATCATTGAATCATTTTTGAGGTGATTGTGTTTGTTGACAAAGCAGACATCTATGTTGTGTTTGTTGACAAAGCAAACCATGGTGAATGAGTGTGTTGACAAAGGGGGTTTAAATGGTGATTTGTTGGGTTCAAGGGATGCTTTCAACAATCCATGATTGATTGAAGAACCTTGAAAAAGGAATGGATGATCTGGAGGCGGTACAAAAAGAGCAGATACAAGGTGGCGCCATTTTCTAGTGTTTGCCAAATCTATGGGCCTGAAAATCGCCAATGGAAAATGGAGTGATATGTTTTTGGCAAAGGTTGAGGAGAGAGAAATGAAAGAGGTGCGCGGAAAAATTAAGCGTGGCACGCAAAATTAGCGGGTTGCGCGAAATCTTGAAGTGTGGCCCGCAAAACAGCGGGTTGCGCGAAATTGTATTTCGCTCAAAAGATGTTTCAAGGCCGGAATCTTGAAAATCGGCAAAGGCATTAGGCGCGCGCAATTTTGGAGACCTGCGCAAAATAATTGCGCGGGGCGCGAAATTCGTGCGGATTGCGCGAAATAAAGGGATGAAATTTTTCGCGCAAGAGGTGTTTCGAGGTCCGAAGCTCGGAAAATGGCAAAGGCATGAGGTGCGCGAAATTATGGAGTAGTGCGCGGAAAATGGTTGTGCGCGGAAGATTTGTATTTCGCGATCAAAGCGGATTACGCGCTCAAGGATGGTTTTTCGCGCGGGGTCGATTTTGCCTATAAAATATGTAGTGACCCTCCTCCAATTAGAAGAGTTCAAGACATAGAAAATACCCGAGCTCTGGTGCGCGAAATTGAAGTTAGAAAGGGTGTTGCGCGTAAACTTAAAGTTTGCGCGTAAAGTCAGCTGTTGCGCGAAAAGCTAAGGCTGCGCAGAAAGTTGGTGTTGGCGCGTAAAAGGAAGGTTGCACGAAAAGTGGATATCGCGCAAAAGCAGTGAATTGTGCGCAAGGCAGTTTCCAGGTTGCGCGTAATATTTGGAGGTTGCGCGAAAAAGGAATTTCGCGCAAATCATAGAAATTGCGTGCAACACACCGTAAGGGTTGCGTGTAAAAATTGAGGTTGCCCGGTACATCCGGTGCAAAGTGAGATTAATCTGCGGGTGAAAGTTGGACTTCAACAGAGCATCTACATACAGAGGAAGATGCATTCCTTCATGAAAATGAAGAGACCTACAGGTCTATAAACTGTGAGTGGATTCCTTCCAAGAGCAGTGAGCTTAGGAAGAGGAAGAAGGTGATCCTCTCCACCGGCAGTGAGCCAGAGAGAGAGAGACAGGGAGTGACCCTTGGGAAAGCAGTGAGCTAACCCTAAACATTGTAAAGGCAGTGAGCCTGGGCATAGAAGTGATCTAGCCCGAACCTTGTAATCCACAGCTAGTGAAGATTAGTGGAATTTGGTACGACCGGCAACCTGTCGGCGTATGCTCCTTGGACGTAGCCCTTAGCGGTGAACCAAGTAAAATTGTTGTGTCCTGTGCTTGCTTTACTTTCTGTTTATATCATGCAGCAGGAAAAAGAGAGAAGAGTGTTTTGCTTAACAGCGAAACAAGATCAGAACGGGCATTAATTTTCAATTAGCCATACCCTGATTCACCCCCCCCCCCCCTCTCAGGGTATCCAGCCTAGTGGACCTAACAGTTTCCCTCATGGAAAAAATGATATAATAAGGAGAAGAATAAAAAAAGGAATTACATCCACTCTCTCAATCTGGGATGCTAAGATCCAAAGGAAACATGCTTCTGGTTCATAGAGGAAAAATCAAAAGTCACCTAAGAAAGGGTTACATTTGAGAGGAGCATGTGTGATATCAGAAACGCATGGCACTAGAGTTTAAAATATGTATGGTCATGACATTTTCATGATGTGAATAGGGGATTCACATTGTTAATGGATTAGATCCCACATACACTGATAATTTGTTGTCTTAAATTAAAAACCCAGAAAAAATCCATTTCACATCGTGTACCCATTTCACACCAAGATTTTTTCATTTCACGGGCTTACTAGAACCATTTATGGCATGAATGAAGTTCATGGGGTATTCCTATAACCATTGAGGGAATAAATGAAGTTCATGGGGTCTTCCCACAACAATTCATGGCATGAATTAAGCTCTTGGGGTCTTCCCATAATCATTCTGGGGGTGAATGAAATTCATGGGGTCTGCTCGGAACCATCCATGGTGTGAATGAAGTTCATGGGGTCTACCCAAAACCATTCTGGGGCACTACCAAAGATCATTCCTTAGCCAGCACTGCGATTTATCAATGCTAAACAAAAATCGATGATAAAAGGGTAACCTTTATAAGCGCTAGTTAAAAGAGCTAATAATGGAAACATTTATGAGTGCTAAAAAGAGTGTTAATAAAAGTGCACCCTTTATCAGTATTTTCTTAGAATTGATAAAGGTTGACCATTATCAGTTCTTCTATTAGCACTAATAAAAAAATAATAAAAAATATTATTAATATATATAAAATTATCATATTTATATTAAAAAACTAACGCTTGTTTATATACATTAGTTACAAAATTCAAGTATATAATTAATATAAATATGATATATTGATATATATATATATTCATAATTCAAAAAATTATATAAATATAAATTATTTGTTGTTAATATGTGATATTTGAACATATATATTTAAATCAATGTCTATGTGCATATATGTGTATGTATTATGTTCTGTGTGTGTTTGTGTTCTGCATATGTGTATATATAGATGTTGTATGTGTACAGATGTATGTTGTATATGTATATTTATGTGCAGATGTATGTGGGATGTATATATTTATATAACATGTGTACATGTGTATATATGACATATACTTAAATAATTAATTATAAAATTATAAATATATATAATATTTTAAAAAAATTACATATAAAATTTTAAATAAATATATATATATTTAAATAATTATAAAATTATAATAAATATATTTATTATATTTATAATTATACATAATTATATATTAATAAATATATATGTTTATAAAAATATATACATAATTATATAATTATATAAATATATATGATTATATAAATATATATAATTAAATAAATATATATAATTAAATAAATATATTTGTAATTATATACAAATATTTATAAATATATTTATTTATAATTAGAATTATAAATAAATTAATATATATTTAAATAATTATAAAATTATAGAAAATATATTTAAATAATAAATATATTTATTATATTTATTATATTTATTATATTTATAATTTCGGAAAAGGTAGGGGTAGATTCCTTTTATTGAAAGACAAAAAACAAGAATAGACGGAGGATGTGGTCACACAGAGCAGAAAACACTCATCAATAAAAACAGCCACGGGCCTAAGTTTTTTCTAATCTAAACTCCAATCTTACGTTCCTCGTCACGAATAGCATTCCAATTGATTCATCCATGACCACAACCTCAACCTATAGGATGAAGACATCTCCTACAAGTTTTTACTTATTGGTAAATGCCTTTAATGTCACTGTCCTCCGAGTCAATTCTCCCAACATATGATTGAGTCTTTACCCTCTTGGATGGATCATCAAGTAAGATAGCCTCACTATAATTTTTTATGATTGTCTACCCCTTATCTTCTAGGACACCACTATCTTTCACATCATTAAAAGAATCAAGAAGTGCATAAAAATTGTGAGTAGTCATCTATGCTTTGCTTAATACTTTAAGTGATTCTTGAGCATTGGGTTCCAAAAAATCTGCATCCATTGAAGCAGATCACTTGGCATATGAATTCCCTAGGGATTAAGGTTGAATCCCTAGGGTGGAAATACCAAGCCCCTAAGTAGTACCATGTACCTAAATAGTTATTTGGGTAGGAGAGTGGGTCTTTTCATCATCTGACTAAAGAACCTTTGCTTCCTTCATCAATTTAATCTTCCCAGTAGATTAAGCCTTCATTTTTTGTTTACCTTTACAATCTATCAAAGAAATCATTTGATCTTTCCTTACCTACTGATTAGCTAAGTCTTATACATCAACTTCATCATTAGATTTATCAACCATTGGGGTTTTATATGGACCACCATCTACTACTTTTTAGTCATCCTAGTTTCTTATTTTCATTCCCTCTAGAATAGACTCCATTTTATTTATTTGTGTAATGCATGAATCCACTAAGATAGTCTCCAACAATGATTCATAAGGAATGGAATCATCTGATCCAGGCTCTGAGGTTACACTAGGACCATCCAATACCCCCCTTCGAGGATGAAAAAATTGGTAGAGTTAGAAAGTTCCATTCTAGGACCATCCATAACTTTATAGGAAGACCCTATAGATGCCATAATCATATCCTTATAATAATTAATAGCCTTATCACCTTGGATTTGAGCCAATATATTATCCATCCAATGGCCTGAAGGCCATCATTTTTTATCATTTTATGCCTAAGGGATATTCTCATCCTCTGTTTCCAAAACCCTCACTCCAGTTTCACCTATTGCACCTCATTTTAGATTTTCCTATTGCAATTCCACTTTACTTACATAGTTTGTATGATTTGTTTCAATGCCAACATAGCTAAAAAATAAATACAACATAATGATCATTATGATGCTTTAATCTTATACTATTTTGAACTCTAACCTTCTTCACTAGCATTGTTTTATCTTCTTGATATTATTATTCAGTAAATTTGGTTTTGATTCTAATTATTTAAATTTATAATTTTTCATTGACATCTATATGAAGAATTGGGTGAAAGTTTTACTCTATTATGAAAACATCCGAATATTTCTCAAATGGGTTGAAAATTGTGAGAGATATGTATGTTTAAATTTCAATTAATTCCTCATCGATTTTTATTTGGTTTTGTTTCAATTTTTGTTTTGAGGATTATTGATAGATTTATTTTCTTAACAATTTTCCTTCAAAAGGTGCAATCCTTGATCCTTTTTTTTAAACTAAATTTACCTATAACTCATTCAGTTCAATTTATTTTTCAATGATTAATAAAATTTTGATTCATAATCAAGGATAAAAACATCAATAAATATTTAAAAAATGATTGATGGATAATAATTTAAAAACAAATACCCATTCTTTTTTACTTACCAAAAATTAAGTATCATATAGGAAAAAATTAAGAACCAACACATGTAATAACTGGATATGTGTTCATAACACTTTAAATAACATAACCAAAACATTCTTAGGCACATATTTTAACTAATCAAAAATACTAATAAGGCATTCCAGGGCATAAACATGTACAATGTTACCATCATTGAAAAGAAACATGAAAATACCAAAGTTATGCTTATAACTCATAATAAAGATAAAAAAAACTTCTAAATAACCCTTAAAATCCAAATGATATAAATTAATAAGTCATTCCTAACAAAAATAGTTCAATTATACTTAAATCCACTAAACTATATATGGATTTAAGCCTATCTATAAGGGGAATAGGTGAGGGGGAGGTTTATGCCTACCAAAAGGAGTACATAGAAGCACTTTGGATTCAAAGGAAGATAATTAAACCACCACTTTAAGCTAATAAATAACATAGAACTAACATAAAATTAGGGATTGGTTTCTTTTTTATATAATGTATGAAACTAGAAAAGGGAAAAAATGTATTACCTTAGTATGCATAGGGATACTATAAAAAATAAAAAGATGAAGAAGAATGTTATATGAGAGAATATAGGCTTACCTTTGGGAGGAATATCCCTTATTTAAGATTCTATGGAAGTGGTAATTTATCACAGAGAAGGGGTGATACATAAGTGATAAACTTTTTCTTTTAAAATTAATCTATAGAAATTAACCTCTTTTATTGTTTAAATTATTGATTAACTCACTTACTATTTTCCTTTTCCTTTTATAACACTCCTTAAAATATGTGTCAAAAATTTGAGTGGTAATTATTTTTTATAAATACAAAAAGATGAGTAGTATCTATATTTATAAATGCATATATGTGTAAAGAAAAAGGGTGGTATCAATATTTATATGATCATATTAACTTCTAGAGACCTCATAGATACATAGAATCTCACCTCTTACATAATATAGATTGATAATAACACCATGGAAAGGGAATGTCACTAAATCCATCCAACCCATAGGATATCCATCATGACCACACTCCCATAACCTGCCTCACAGAAAGCTAAGTGCTACTAAAATTCAATCCTAAAACCAAAATCCATTTCCTTTTCATGGTTTAATTAAAGTATTTCTTTGAATATTGAAACTACAACGATTGTCTCAACATGAGTGTGTGTAAGACCATCCGACTAAGACTTATCATGGTCACACTAATAAAGGAGCCCCTTATATGGATTATACTACTACTGCTACTTGTTTCAACTTTAAATAGAAAACCATGAAATGCAGTCTCATGCTTCACCAACACCCCTGCCTAGGAACATTTAAATTTTTGGAGACAACTTTCATCCTCATCATTTTCATCTTCTAAATAGTTATTATTTCATTTTGTTTTCAGAGACTTCCCCCCCCCATCTCTTCTGGACATGCAGCTATATTTCTTGAACTACTCTAAGAATTAGTCATCCCATACCAAGTACTGGTGATCACTGTGGATGAATTCAAAGGATAACACCTATTACCAGTGGAGTAATTATTTTATTAAATATAATTAACTATTTCCTTCAAAGCATACTGAAATTATTTGAAACATTCAAATGTTTGGCTCCCCTTATTTGAAATACCTTTTTGTATTTATTTATTTTTTTAACTATTAATATTACCAAATTAAATAGTTTTGATATGAATAAAAAATGGACGGATGCCAATCATATGACAAAAGAGTATGAACATGGGGTGAAAGAGTTCATCAAGTTTGGAAAATATCATGAATATAACCCTTCTCAAAACCCTTTTCAATGTTTATGATACTTTTATTCAAGACTAATTAATCCATATGAGTTTGAAGAACACTTTATCTATAACAAAATAGATTGAATTTTAAAATGTTTTAGTAAACATAAGGAAAAAAGTAAATATAGCTAGTGTATAGGATAACACTACATTTTTTGGATCATCTGATATGATTACAAGTGTGGATAAAAAAGTGTATTGTATCAAGGATGTGATTAAAGGTGTGAATGATGATGAAGATCATTTTTAGGAAATTAAAATGATAGTTGAAGATAAAATTCTTGATTTTTTAAAATTTTTTTGAGAAGTTAGAGAGTTTTGAAAAGATGACATCGTATTCTAGTTGTACTAAATATAAAACATTGTTAGTTGTATTAAAGTTGTTTATTTTAAAATATTGAAACAGATCGTGTAACATCCCAAGTAAGTAATGAATAATAGATATTTTTATCTATGTCTTTTAATAATTAAGATAGTGTTATAGAGGCTTAAAATAAAAATAAATACAATCTTATGCATGGAATACACTAATATTCTTAAAAGATTGTTTTAATGCCTTTTGATGGAAAACCATTTTTGAATCTATATTTTGACAATTTTATAAACTATTTTTGTCAAAATAAACTTATTCTTTATGATTGGGACATCAAAATTTACCTTGTGTGAATTTTTGGTATTTTTCTGACAATGTTCATTTTTTAATGAATAGTGAAAAATACTGCATTTTACATCAAAACTACTTTTTAATATAATTTATTTATATGATTAGATTATGTTTTGAATTGGTTTTGAAGTGAAATTAGAATATATTTTTACAATTTTATCCAATGGTGTTCATTGGAATCAATTTCACTTTGAAATTAGACTTAAACTGGTGTCAATCTTTTGATACTTATTGTTTTGTAAAAACACGCTATTTGCTCTGGCAGCGGGAATTAATTATTGAATTAATTAATGTGACTTATATGATTTGAATTTTGTAAAATGGACTTCATTTTTGAATTCGGAATATCAAATATAGCTTAGGGTGAATTTTTGGTAATTTTCTGAAAAACTTCAATTTTTGATGAATAGTGAAACCACTAAGTGGTAATCAAGCAAACTGATTTTTCAGTTAAATGAAATTTTACCACTAATGTGTATTGAATTTTGAAAATCCGACATACATGGTTGTCATTAAGAAGTAAAATGTGGTTCAATGAGATTAAAATAATTTTTTGGTGAATAGTAACTTATTAAGTTTTTAATCGCGATTAGTGGTAATTAGTGTAGTTTAAGGTATAAATAGTGCTTTAATAATATGAAATGACCTAGACACATGTCCCAACCTCATTTGTTGTGTCATGGCCGACCATGACATGCCATGGGTCAACTTGGGGACCCCATGGATCCACTTTTGTTGGGAAATGACATAAATTACTTTTTATTTAATGTTAAAGTGAAAATGACACAAACATGATATGTTTTGCAAAAACAATTTTTAAGTGGGGTTATACAAGTCCAAATTTTGATTATAAACAGTCATTGGAAAGATAAAAAGATTTCCTATATCATAGTATTTTTTTTATAATTTTTAGACATTAAATAAATTTAATTATTTATGACATACTAATGATGCAGCGATGACATCATTATTTGACGATTTAAATAAAATGGAAAGATAATGAAAAATCTAAAACCTACACATGGCCAAAACCAATTGGATGAGTGGATTTCGAACCCTTATCACCTTATCCACGAATTATATCAATGTGGGACCTTTTAAAACCGAAACACATTTTCAAATAATGTAATATTTCTTTACTTTCCAAAAGTGCCCCTCCTCTCCCCTTATAAAAGGCCCCCACCTCTACCTCATTTCACACACTCTTCAAGCCTTTGGCTCGGCCAACCCCTGCCCATTTGCTCTCTCCACATCCCTCTCCTCATCCTAGAGGATCCCCTTTGGGCAGAATCCTTTCAAAGGAAGCCTTTAGGCTCAACTCAAAAGGAGTTACACTTTTAAAGGTAATTCATTCTCTCTTGTTCATTCGTTTTATTTTGCTTCTCCAACCCCCTAAAATCTTTTTATTTACTTCTTTTGTAACAACACCAGTATCTTCAATATACTAGGATTTTTTTATAAGATATATTTGAGCTACACTCTCACACAACTACATCAAATGGTTAAAGAACATACGGTTTCCGTGGATGGCGAAATTCTGTCTCCCGAAACAATGATTGTTCAACACTCATTTAACACCTTCAAAGGTGGCCATTATGATGTCACTATTTTTATATATGATATATAATATGTTTATGTTTTCCTTAAGCTTCTGTTTTTTTTCATTTTTGGCATACCTTTATGGTTTCCATTATGGGTAAACACGATATCTTCATTTTAGGAAGTGCGGACTACCGCCCCCTGAAAGTGATTTGATTCGTTAATACCATATGTGGGATGTGTAAAGGATAAAGTTAACGATATTATATATGTTATTATACTGGAATTATAATATACTCTTATATCATTATTATTCCATTCCAGAAAATATGAAATAGAAATGGAAGTAGCGTTCATGCGTACGTACGGCTTACCGTCTCCATGAACGGTGCATTTCATTTCTTACCTCTAAATGATTATGTAATATTATAAATGCATGTATGTATAGGATATATATGACATATATGATATCTACATCATGAATACCATTCTGGATATAATTAACCTTTGACCAAATTAACAACATGTAAGTATAAGAAGTCTATTTTTGACTTAAGAACCAAATACCGACAAAATGAACATTATTAACATAAATGATTACATGATGTCCATAACATGGTATAAAAGGAATAATGAACTTGGAAAAGGTTCTTAAGCAAGTAGAGATTAACTCAAGTTTATTATTCAGGAGATTAAAGAACGGTCGGGTCAAGTCGGATACGAGGTATGGGACTTCGTCTCAATCCCCTTTCGTTGAGGCATATTTTATTTTATACACAACTTTCTTTTATACGGTGTATAAACCTCTTTGACTTTTACGTTTATTCCAAAGGAATATTTTTTATACGATGTGTTTACTAAACAAAAAAAGGGAATGTTTTTGTCGTACGTATGCGGCGACAACGACTTCTCCGCCGTCATAACCGTTATTTGAGTTTCGGCTTCCTCTACAAGCCATACCTTCTTTTTAAAAGAAAAATAAATACCAAGTTTTACTTTTCTTTTATTTTAGTATTGAAAATGGTTTTCATAATTTTTTTATATCAATGTGTTGTATTGATATCTCGTGATTGAAATGTGGAAATTTTATGTTTCCTTTATGTATGTTTTATGTGATATGATTATGTTATGGTTCTTGGGCATTATTATGAAGACGGGTGGTTCCGTGATAAACTAAGGGCGGGTGAGCCCATTATAGCTCTCCAATGCATTGGGTAACGCGAAGGAGTGAAACGTTAAGGTTTCTCCGAAGAGATTTTAGGGAATATACTGTGATGAGTATTCCAAACGTAACCAAGAGGGTTACTCCCTACGTAAGAATGTTATGAATGCCTCAAGTTACCTTTATGTCTTATGATTTCTATGATTTATTCATGATTTTATGAGGTATGTTAAAGTGCCTATGTTTTATGAGTAAATTATGGTTTCATTCTTATGTATATATGAACTCATGTTTCCTTTCCATGTTTTTTTTTATAACCCATACTGAGTTTTTATGCTCATCCCAAGTTTTTGAAATGTTTTTCACAGGTCAAGGAAAAGGTACATGACAAGATGATAGAGTCAAGGATGTGTCAAGAAATAATCCATGTTTTATTTTAAATGTGTTTCCATTGATGGGAATGAAGAATACTATCTTTATGTAACCACTTTATTTATATGTGGAATGTAATGCAAGTTTTATGATCTAATTCTCTAAAACTCTAAACCCGAAAAGATCCTCAATGTGTAATCTTGTAATAACTCAAGATTAAGTAAGGTTTAAGGCTGGGGCCTTATAGTTGGTATCAGAGGTCGGTTTAGATAACTTTAGGAGTTAGAATTCTATTAAATGATTATCCAAAAATATTTTTTTTTGAAATGATATAGCATTTAAAGATTACCATGTTGCTTCATCTAAGACATGTTTGTTCAGAATGGTTTTCCGCAGAGGAAACAGGGAAGCAGTGCTAGGAAGGCATACAGAAGGAAATAACCTTCCGAATCAGCATCCAGAAATGGTCGGAATTGGAACTGAACAGTTTGTTGCAGTAATGGCGCAGTTGACTCAAGCGATAAATGGCGGTGGTATCCATGCACGAGATCAGCCAGATCAACCGCAGAGGAACATGTCAGTGGTGGAACATTTCATGAGGCAACATCCCCCATCATTCAGAGGATCATCTGACCCTGTGCTAGCTGAAGGGTGGATTAAAGCACTGGAGAAGATTTTTGATGTCATGGGGTGTTCAGACAATCAAAAGGTTAGTCTTGCTATTTACCGTTTGGAGGGTGAAGCAGATCAGTGGTGGTCTATGGTTAAAAATATCAGGGATGCCGATGAGATTGATGCTCTTGACTGGGATGAATTCAAAGGTATGTTTCTTGAGAAGTATTTTCCTAAGGCTGTTCGACTTAGGATGGAAAAGCAATTCTTGGAATTGAGGCAAGAGGAAGACTCAGTGGCTGCCTATGAAGAAAGGTTCACTCGATTGGCAAGGTATGCTCCAAATTTTATTCGGGACCTTGATAGTAAAATCAATCGTTTTTACTTAGTATTAAAGCCAAAATATCAAAGGGCATTAGATTCTCGTGAGTTTAAAAGTTATGAAAAGCTTTTTCGATGTGCTGAGAAGGTGGAAATGGAGTTTGCCGATGACCAAGTTTTCTATAACAACCAGCAGAAGAAGAGACCGAGGTGGCAGGAGAAAGGTAAGAATTCTTCAAAAAAGTCTGATGGTAAGAAAACTAAGTTTCCAGTTTGTGATAAATGTGGAAAAAGGCATGCTGGGGAATGTCTTCTGAATTCTGGAAAGTGCTACCGATGTGGTAAGATGGGACATAAGGCTCGTGATTGCACTGAAAAGGATCAAGCTGAAGGTAAGAACAAATTTGATTTACAGTTAGTGAAATGTTATAAGTGCAATGAGATGGGTCACTATGCAAACGAGTGTCCGAAAAAGAGCTTGAGTGATGGGAAGCAGTTAGACTACAAGCAGAAAGGGGTGGTGAAATCCTTTGCAACTACTTCAGCAGATGTCGGGCCATCAAATGAAGTTGTATCAGGTACCTTGTTTGTTTTTTCAGATTATGACAGTGTGTTGTTTGATTCGGGGTCTACACATTCTTTCATCTCTGAAACCTTTTCTAGTAAAATGGGAATACCATCTCAAGAAATGACTCCTGAACTTTTGGTAAAAACACCTGGGGGAAATGTAGAGGCAAAAAGAATTTATAAGAATCTTTCTATCCTTATCTGTGGAAAGAACCTACTTGCAAACCTTATTGTTCTACCTCTAGTAGAGTTTGATGTTATCCTGGGTATGGATTGGCTCTCTATTTACCATGCTAAGATTGACTGTAGAGCTAAAGAAGTTTCTTTTCAGAAAGACTTTCAGTTTGTTTACAAGAATGAACCCTTACTTTTGATAACATATCAAGAGGCCGAGAAACTTGTAAAAGATGGAAATGAATGTTACCTTGCACACGTCGTTGAAAATAAAGGAACTGTTCAGATTAATGATGTGCCAGTGGTAAATGAGTATCCTGATGTTTTTCCTGATGAGTTGCCTGGAATAATACCAGATCGGGAAGTTGAGTTTACTGTTGACTTAGTTCCTGATGCTAAGCCAATTTCAAAACCCCCTTATCGAATGGCACAAATTGAACTTTTAGAGTTGAAGGAGCAATTGCAATATTTATTAGAGAAAGGTTTCATTAGACCTAGCACATCACCTTGGGGTGCTCCTGTTTTATTTGTTAAAAAGAAAGATGGTTATATGAGACTTTTCATTGATTATAGAGCCTTGAATAATATCACTGTTAAGAACAAATATCCTTTGCCTCATATCGATGATTTGTTTGATCAGCTCCAGGGAGCTCAGTTTTTTTCAAAGATTGACTTGAGATCGGGGTACCATCAGCTGAAGGTTAAGGAGGTAGATATTCCGAAGACCGCGTTCCGTACGAGATATGGCCATTATGAATTTGTAGTAATGCCTTTTGGGCTAACCAATGCACCTACTGTATTCATGGACTTAATGAATAGAATTTTCCATGAGTTCTTGGATAAGTTTGTGGTGGTTTTCATTGATGATATTTTGGTGTTTTCTAAAAGTAAAGAGGAGCATGAAAAACATTTAAGGGTTATCTTGCAAACCTTAAAAGAAAAGAAACTGTATGGGAAATTCAGCAAGTGTGAGTTTTGGTTGCAACAAATTTCTTTCCTTGGTCACATTGTTTCTAAAGATGGAATAACTGTTGATCCTGCAAAAACAAAAGTTGTGGAAGAATGTCCAAGACCAACAAATGTAACTGAGATTCGTAGCTTCCTTGGTTTGGCGGGCTATTACCGAAGGTTTGTTAGAAATTTTTCACGGTTATCTAGTCCAATGACTAAGCTAACTCGGAAGGGTGTTAAGTTTATCTGGACAAAAGAATGTGATGATTGTTTTCAGGAATTGAAAAGAAGATTGGTGAATGCTCTAGTTTTGGCACTACCTTCCAGGAATGGTGAGTTTGTTATATACAGTGATTCTTCATTGAAAGGACTTGGTTGCGTCCTAATGCAGAATGATCAGGTAATTGCTTATGCTTCACGACAGTTGAAAACTCATGAGGTAAATTACCCTACACATGATTTGGAATTAGCTGCTGTTGTTTTTGCTTTAAAAATTTGGAGGCATCATTTGTATGGAGTAAAGTGTGAAATATATACCGATCACAAAAGTTTAAAGTATATATTCACTCAGAAAGAGTTAAACATGAGACAAAGGAGATGGCTAGAATTAATCAAGGATTATGATTGTACAATTCATTATCATCTGGGAAAATCAAATAAAGTGGCTGATGCTTTGAGTCGAAAAAGTAATGCTTCATTAACAATGTTGCGTTTGGAACATGATCCTTTGGTTAAGGATTTGATGAACTTTGGCATAGAAGTTGTTGGTGCAGGAAGTCCTTCTGTTTTGTTTCAGTTATCAGTGAGATCTTCTCTATCAGATATAATCAAGCAAGCACAGAAGCAAGACAGTGAGTTGCAGAAAAGGGTAGAGCTGGTTCAGAAAGGTAAGTTGCCTGAATTCAACATTGATAATGATTGCGTTTTGAGATTTGGGAAGAGATTGTGTGTGCCTTATGATTCACAGTTGAAGAGAGAGTTGTTATGTGAAGCTCATAGTTCTCCGTTTTCAGTTCATCCGGGCAGTACTAAGATGTATAGAGATCTGCGGGAGTATTACTGGTGGGATGGAATGAAAAGAGATATTGCTGATTTTACTGTGAAGTGTTTGACTTGTCAGCAGGTTAAAGCAGAGCGGCAGTTACCGAAATGGATGCTTCAGCCTTTACCAGTGCCAGAGTGGAAATGGGAGAATATATCCATGGACTTTGTTGTTGGATTACCAAAGACATCTCGAGGTAATAATGCAATCTGGGTTATTGTTGATCGCTTGACCAAATCTGCTCATTTCCTTGCTATACGAGATACTTTCTCTCTTGATCAACTTTCCCGTTTGTATCTTAAAGAGATAGTCAGGTTACATGGAGTTCCTCTCTCCATTGTATCGGATCGTGATCCCAGGTTTACTTCTAACTTTTGGAAAGGCCTTCAGAAGTCGTTGGGTACTGAATTAAATTTTAGTACAGCTTTTCATCCTCAATCAGATGGGCAGTCAGAATGAACAATTCAGACATTGGAGGATATGCTACGAGCTTGTTCTATGGATTATCAGGGAAGTTGGGACCAACATCTTTCTTTGGTTGAGTTTTCATATAATAACAGTTTTCATTCTAGTATACAGATGGCACCATTTCAGGCATTATATGGGAGGCGGTGTTGAACTCCAGCTTTCTGGGATGAAGTGGGTGAAAGAAAGTTGATGGGACCAGAATTGGTAGAAGAGATGGCAGAAAAAGTTCAGCTGATTCAGAAACACATGAGAACAGCTCAGAGCAGGCAGAAGAGTTATGCGGATAACCGAAGGAAGGATCTATCTTTCGAGGTAGGTGATCATGTTTTTCTCAAGGTTTCTCCTTGGAAAAGTGTGATGAGATTTGGTAAGAAAGGAAAGTTGAGTCCAAAGTTCATTGGACCATACGAAATTCTGGAGAGAGTTGGATCAGTTGCATACCGAGTGGCTTTACCTCCGAGTTTATCTCAGGTACACAATGTTTTTCACGTTTCGATGTTGAGAAAGTATATGCCAGATCCATCTCATGTTTTGAGTCCAGAGGTAGTTCAACTGGAAGAGAACCTATCTTATGAGGAACAACCGGTCCAGATTCTTGACCACAGGGAGCAAGTGTTACGGAATAAGGTGATTCATCAGGTAAAGGTTTTGTGGAAAAACCACATGATTGAAGAGGCAACATGGGAATCTGAAAATGCAATGAGGGATAAGTACCCCCATTTATTCGATAAGTAAATAAATTGCGGGGACGCAATTTTCTAAAGGGGGGAAGGATGTAACATCCCAAGTAAGTAATGAATAATAGATATTTTTATCTATGTCTTTTAATAATTAAGATTGTGTTATAGAGGCTTAAAATAAAAATAAATACAATCTTATGCATGGAATACACTAATATTCTTAAAAGATTGTTTTACTGCCTTTTGATGGCAAACCATTTTTGAATCTATATTTTGACAATTTTATAAACTATGTTTGTCAAAATAAACTTATTCTTTATGATTGGGACATCAAAATTTACCTTGTGTGAATTTTTGGTATTTTTCTGACAATGTTCATTTTTTAATGAATAGTGAAAAATACTGCATTTTACATCAAAACTACTTTTTAATATAATTTATTTATATGATTAGATTATGTTTTGAATTGGTTTTGAAGTGAAATTAGAATATATTTTTACAATTTTATCCAATGGTGGTCATTGGAATCAATTTCACTTTGAAATTAGACTTAAACTGGTGTCAATCTTTTGATACTTATTGTTTTGTAAAAACACGCTATTTGCTCTGGCAGCGGGAATTAATTATTGAATTAATTAATGTGACTTATATGATTTGAATTTTGTAAAATGGACTTCATTTTTGAATTCGGAATATCAAATATAGCTTAGGGTGAATTTTTGGTAATTTTCCGAAAAACTTCAATTTTTGATGAATAGTGAAACCACTAAGTGGTAATCAAGCAAACTGATTTTTCAGTTAAATGAAATTTTACCACTAATGTGTATTGAATTTTGAAAATCCGACATACATGGTTGTAATTAAGAAGTAAAATGTGGTTCAATGAGATTAAAATAATTTTTTGGTGAATAGTAACTTATTAAGTTTTTAATCGCGATTAGTGGTAATTAGTGTAGTTTAAGGTATAAATAATGCTTTAATAATATGAAATGACCTAGACACATGTCCCAACCTCATTGGTTGTGTCATGGCCGACCATGACATTCCATGGGTCAACTTGGGGACCCCATGGATCCACTTTTGTTGGGAAATGACATAAATTACTTTTTATTTAATGTTAAAGTGAAAATGACACAAACATGAGATGTTTTGCGAAAACAATTTTTAAGTGGGGTTATACAAGTCCAAATTTTAATTATAAATATTCATTGGAAAGATAAAAAGATTTCCTATATCATAGTATTTTTTTTATAATTTTTAGACATTAAATAAATTTAATTATTTATGACATACTAATGATACAGCGATGACATCATTATTTGACGATTTAAATAAAATGGAAAGATAATGAAAAATCTAAAACCTACACATGTCCAAAACCAATTGGATGAGTGGATTTCTAACCCTTATAACCTTATCCACGAATTATATCAATGTGGGACCTTTCAAAACCGAAACACATTTTCAAATAATGTAATATTTCTTTACTTTCCAAAAGTGTCCCTCCTCTCCCCTTATAAAAGGCCCCCACCTCTACCTCATTTCACACACTCTTCAAGCCTTTGGCTCGGCCAACCCCTGCCCATTTTCTCTCTCCACATCCCTCTCCTCATCCTAGAGGATCCCCTTTGGGCATAATCCTTTCAAAGGAAGCCTTTAGGCTCAACTCAAAAGGAGTTACACTTTTAAAGGTAATTCATTCTCTCTTGTTCATTCGTTTTATTTTGCTTCTCCAACCCCCTAAAATCTTTTTATTTACTTATTTTGTAAAAAAACCAGTATATTCAATATACTAGGATGTTTTTATAAGATATATTTGATCTACACTCTCACACAACTACATCAAATGGTTAAAGAACATACGGTTTCCGTGGATGGCGAAATTATGTCTCCCGAAACGATGATTGTTCAACACTCATTTAACACCTTCAAAGGTGGCCATTATGATGTCACTATTTTTATATATGATATATAATATGTTTATGTTTTCCTTAAGCTTCTGTTTTTTTTCATTTTTGGCATACCTTTATGGTTTCCATTATGGGTAAACACGATATCTTCATTTTAGGAAGTGCGGACTACCGCCCCTGAAAGTGATTTGATTCGTTAATACCATATGTGGGATGTGTAAAGGATAAAGTTAACGATATTATATATGTTATTATACTGGAATTATAATATACTCTTATATAATTATGATTCCATTCCAGAAAATATGAAATAGAAATGGAAGTAGCGTTCATGCGTACGTACGGCTTACCGTCTCCATGAACGGTGCATTTCATTTCTTACCTCTAAATGATTATGTAATATTATAAATGCATGTATGTACAGGATATATATGACATATATGATATCTACATCATGAATACCATTCTAGATATAATTAACCTTTGACCAAATTAACAACATGTAAGTATAAGAAGTCTATTTTTGACTTAAGAACCAAATACCGACAAAATGAACATTATTAACATAAATGATTACATGATGTCCATAACATGGTATAAAAGGAATAATGAACTTGGAAAAGGTTCTTAAGCAAGTAGAGATTAACTCAAGTTTATTATTCAGGAGATTAAAGAACGGTCGGGTCAAGTCGGATACGAGGTATGGGACTTCATCTCAATCCCCTTTCGTTGAGGCATATTTTATTTTATACATAACTTTCTTTTATACGGTGTATAAACCCCTTTGACTTTTACGTTTATTCAAAAGGAATCTTTTTTATACGATGTGTTTACTAAACGACAAAAGGGAATGTTTTTGTCGTACGTATGCGGCGACAACGACTTCTCCGCCGTCGTAACCGTTATTTGAGTTTCGGATTCCTCTACAAGCCATACCTTCTTTTTAAAAGAAAAATAAATACCAAGTTTTACTTTTCTTTTATTTTAGTATTGAAAATGGTTTTCATAATGTTTTTATATCAATGTGTTGTATTGATATCTCGTGATTGAAATGTGGAAATTTTATGTTTCCTTTATGTATGTTTTATGTGATATGATTATGTTATGGTTCTTGGGCATTATTATGAAGACGGGTGGTTCCGTGATAAACTAAGGGCGGGTGAGCCCGTTATAGCTCTCCAATGCATTGGGTAACGCGAAGGAGTGAAACGTTAAGGTTTCTCCGAAGAGATTTTAGG
Organism: Viscum album; assembly: GCA_963277665.1. Lineage (NCBI taxonomy): Eukaryota > Viridiplantae > Streptophyta > Magnoliopsida > Santalales > Viscaceae > Viscum > Viscum album. The sequence continues at coordinate 1,352,353,083 of OY728158.1, forward strand.
GAATATACTGTGATGGGTATTCCAAACGTAACCAAGAGGGTTACTCCCTACGTAAGAATGTTATGAATGCCTCAAGTTACCTTTATGTCTTATGATTTCTATGATTTATTCATGATTTTATGAGGTATGTTAAAGTGCCTATGTTTTATGGGTAAAGTATGGTTTCATTCTTATGTATATATGAACTCATGTTTCCTTTCCATGTTTTTTTTTATAACCCATACTGAGTTTTTATGCTCATCCCAAGTTTTTGAAATGTTTTTCACAGGTCAAGGAAAAGGTACATGATAAGATGATAGAGTCAAGGATGTGTCAAGAAATAATCCATGTTTTATTTTAAATGTGTTTCCATTGATGGGAATGAAGAATACTATCTTTATGTAACCACTTTATTTATATGTGGAATGTAATGCAAGTTTTATGATCTAATTCTCTAAAACTCTAAACCCGAAAAGATCCTCAATGTGTAATCTTGTAATAACTCAAGATTAAGTAAGGTTTAAGGCTGGGGCCTTATAGATGGAGTGATTCCAGTTTTACTAAACTACTTTCCCTATTGAATTAGATGTTCCCAGATAATAATGATCATCCTAGATGAACATATGATGCTAAATTAATGCTATGTTCAATGGTTATGATATTTGAAAGAATACATGACTATCCAAATGAATGTAAACTATTTAAAAATAATGAAAAATGCCCAAAGTGTAGTGATTCTTGATACAAAAAAGATAAATAAGGACCTATGAATGTTGTATGGTACTTTCTAATCATTCCAAGGTTTATGCGCCAATATAGAAGTGAAGAGACTATAAGGAAATTGATGTGGAGTGCAGATATAATAAATAAAGATGGGAAAATTCCTCACCCAACATACTCTCCTTAGTGGAAGGGAATTGATCACGAGTATCATGAATTTGGAAATGAGTCAAGAAACCATTATCTTTAACTATCTACAGATGGTGTGGTTCCTTTTGGTTTTCAAATAAGCACTCACAATACATGGAAAATTATGTTGGTAAATTATAACTTTCCACCATGGTTATGCATGAAACAGAAAAATACATTATGTTATCTTTTCGTATATTAACACCAGAAAAACTAGGTAATGATATTGATGTTTATTTGGATCTACTAATTTAAGATTTGATATTATTGTGGGATTCAGGTGTTATGTTATATGATTCTTACAAAAATGAAGATTTCACAAGGGGGTCCACGTTGTACAGGGTGATAAATGAATATCCTTCTTATGGAAATTATTCAGGATATAGAATTAAATGAACTCAATGGTCTCCCATTTGTGAACAAGGTACACAATAAATTAGGTTAAAATATTCTTTGAAGATTTTGTTTCTAGGACCTCATGGATTTCAACCACAGCAATATAAGTACTGATGTTGGATGAAATCATTCGATGGGATCTTGAAAGAATGTACAACACCATCTCCACTAAAATTTGATCAACTATTTGAGAAATTAAAAGATATAAATATTTCTTTTGGTAAACATTTTTCAAAAAACCTTTTGAAAATCAATTGGAAAACGAGATCAGTTTTTTTTTGAATTATCATACTAGAATTGTTTACACATTATAAATTTTCTTGATTTTGTGCATATTGAAAAAAATGTATATGATAGTGTCATTGTAATTTTACTAAATGAACCAGAAAAAAATGATGGAATTAAGGATAAGTTATAATTGATTGAAATGAGAATATGATAAGAGTTGGTTCCAGTGAAGGGTGAAAAACTGACTTTTATTCCACCAGCAGTTTATACTATTTCTAGGAAGGAGATATATCAGATATGTAACTTTTTGAATGATGTAATTGTTCCATAGGGGTATTTATTGAATATCAAGAATATCATGTCAATGACTGATTTAATATTAAAGGGTATAAAATCAAATTTTCATGTTTTGATGAAATATTTAATGCCTGTAGCTTTATGTTTCATTTTTTCAAACAATGTACATCATACATTCACCAACCCTATTTATTTTTCAAAGCTATAAATAGGAAATTTATTGACATAGAAAAATAACCCACTATAGAAAAGAAAATTTCTATAATATTAAGTGAATTGGAAATTTTCTTCCCACCAAAATTATTTGATATGATGGTTCACTTGATGGTTCACTTGATGGTTCACTTGTTAAAAGAGATTCAAATATGTGGTCATGTTCAATATAGATGGATGTACCCCATTGAATGGTATATGAATATTTTGAAAGGGTATGTCAAAAATAGAAGTTGGAAAGAAGGTTGTTCTGTGGAGTGATATATTGTTGATGAAGTTGTTTAATTCTATAACGACTATTTATCTGGTGTGTAAAACATTGGTTTACCAAAATCACATCACATCAGGAGGCTTGTGGATAAATGAATTTCTAGAATAAATGTTATCACATTCACTATTACAGATCGTCAGTAGTCCCACCTTTACATTTTTCATAATAGTTTAGAGGTTTACCCAAATATGGAAACCCATATATAATTATGAGGCATTTGAATCCATAAAGGGATGAAATGTGGATATGAAATACACATAATAAACAATTTATAAGATAGTTTTGAGACCATATTTTTAAAGAGTCAGCAGAAAGTTTGGATTCAATTTCATAATGAATTTGATGGATATCCAGATGACCAAGTATACATGTATTGTCTTATAATGGTTATGTAATTAATGGTTACACATTCTATAAAAATGAACATGATGAATGAAATTCCATGAAAATTGTAGAGTTACACTTATTGATGAAGTGATGCATGTATCTGGTACCAAGTATAGAAATTCTATTTATGAGAATATGTCATACTTTGGAATCGTAAAACTAATATGGGAGTTGTATTATACAACATTCCATGCGTCGGTTTTTTAAATCAAGTGGGTTGATAATAGTAATGCTCTTAAAATATATGAATTGGGATTAGTGAAACTATATTTCAGTAAGGGAGGGTACAAAGGTGAACTATTTGTAATGGAATCATAGGTAGTATAAATATTTTATGTTCCAGATGCAACAAACTGAAAGTGGCCAATTATTCTGTTATCGACCAAAATCACTGAAGGGTCAGATGAAAATTCAATTGAGGTTGACCCTTTCTTTGGGAATTCACAATCATTTTATAGCATTCTCAATGTAGACAAGGTATTTTATGTCAAAGTAGACTATAATGAAGGGATTTGGATACTCGATAAAGGGGTTAAATCTGTTCAACCTTTTAAAAAAAGAGAGTTCAGTCACCAGGTTATTTTTTTTTTTGCAATATACATTGTGTTAACTCATATTATTATATGTTCATTGATGTATTTATATAATTTAAATTAAATGTTCGACCACTTCTATAAATAATGACCATTTCACATGCCGATGATCCCAATCCTAAGGGACAATAGGTTTCTAAACCCATTGGTTCTCCTAATGAAGAGGAACAGAAACCTTCTACACATATGGATGCTACCAATATAGAGTAACAACATATAGTTGTTTTTGAACCTGAGGAAATGGTATGCGGTGAAAAACTAGTGTCCTAGAAAAAATAGGATCATCATAGCGCGATGGTGTTTGAAAAAATTATCAAGGTGAGAAGCAATGTTATCAAATTCGAGTTTGGTTGGAATGCACACAGCCATGATGTTAACCCTAACAAGTCCATGTTTAGTAGTTACATTGGTATCACCAGTTATAAGTGAATGTCGATTGATATAGATTCATGAAAAATATTGTTCTCATGATTAAGACACTGATTTGGGAATATATTAGGGTAACATTATTATATAATTTCTTTATTTAAAAAAACAATACAATGAAATATTAAAATAATTTTTATTATCATTTGTAGAGTAAATTTATAGTAGATGACTCCTAAATGAAATTTTTATCAATGCTTGCTGGAAAGCCTCATAGTAGACTTCGTACAATTCTTATGGAGTTTCATCTCAAATATGTTAAATGGAAAATAAACATGCACCCACCGCAGATGTATGCACACCAAATAAGCCAAGAATCATGGGATTTGTTTATTGGTCTTTGTGAGGATACATCTTTTGAGGTACATTTTGATTGGTAATACATTGTTTGAAAATACATGTATTAATCACTTTTATTAAAAAATAATTAATTTATGAAACTATAACTGAGTTTTGAAAATAGGAAACTGATAGAAAAAATAATTTACCCCTACCATAAAACAAGGATGGGGTGTGATTTTCTTGAAAAAATGGTACATATTTTAAATCTACTATAATAATTTTATGTGACTTGAAACAACAACATAATTATGTTCCTCTATTTATATGAAGATTGATGAATCAAAATCCAAAGACACTTCCATCCCACATCATGTGATGTGGAAGGATTCAAAATAATGGATAATAATATATGAAAACACATAAAAAATCGAAATCATGTGTAAGTATAACATAATAAAAAAATATTTAAATTGATATTACATAATAATGATTATTTATTTTCTTATATTTTTTATCCAAATTAGACATAAGATTCATCATCAGCTATCCCTAATGAACCACTACTATAAATATACTTGAAGTGTCTAGAATAGTATGGTCACATCATAGGTTCAGGTTTTGGGGTGTCACCCCTGATATATTTTGAGAGAAGAAATGAACAGGGGGATAAAGACAAAAAATGAAATACTTTCAGGCATGATTAGTTACTCTAGAATAAAAAATTAATCTTCCTTAAGTGTTGTTAGAAAATGTTATAGGAAATAATCAAAGAGAGTAAAAAACACAAGAACAAACACTATGTGAAGATTCCCCCCCCCCCCTAAACCCCCACTAGCTTTTAGGTGATCCATTACCCTAAAAAGGATTTCTTAGAAGAGGTAATAAATATTTTCATAATTTTTTATTTGAAATGTGAATCAGTCAGACATTGATAAATTTCTTGTATGAATATTCTACAGGGTGAAATTTATTGTGATTTATATCTATCAATAGCCACCCATCTCATTATTATGAGGGGTTCCGTGTACAATATCCAAGGATATGTTCAACATAAAAACAAATTCCAATAGGTTATGTGTGAGTGGTGATGAATGTTTCTCAAGAGACAAGTGTTGAGCTACCTATTCCACTTGATGATGTAGATGTTCATACATTGGATAAAGCTATTAGAAATTTAGTATCATGTCTATTCAATCTGGTAAAAAAACATGTCAACAAGAAGGTATTCATTTCCAATTTATTTTTCATGAAAATTATTTAACAATTAATGAAAAAAAATTATGAATTGATGAATTTTCTTATAAATAGACAAATGGAAGGGGTGAAATGGAAGGACAAATCAAAATGATCTAAAGGATCAACCAACCAATCAAAATATCTTCACAAAGTACCTTTACCCAACCCATTCAACTTCCGAATTTACTAACATTAAAGGTTCATGAGAATATAAGGTAGCAAAGTGGTAGTAATGTGATAGTTGATATTGAAGAAAAAATGTATGGAGAGGTCATTAAAGACTATATTTCTGCTGATAATGTAAATGAAACCCTCTAATATGAATGTCTAAAAGTTGTAATTGTAATTGTATACATGAGGTGTGTTTTCATGACTTCTTTCCAATAGAATATCTACTAAGTTAATTATGACTAAATATAATTCATAGTTTTTTCATGTGTATATATCAATAATATTTAAAGGGAAAACCCTATTAATAGAAATATGGACTCATTATTCATCACATAAATTCTACCCAAGAAATCTCATTGGAATCAAATAAAATTTATGTAATAGTGTAAAAACTGGTTATGGTGGTTGAAATAAAACTTACAGATTATAGAATCTTATTATTACCAATGCTGTATAAAAAAACAAAATAAATAATTAACAAAAGGAATGAAAATATATTTTATATGATTAAATCATAGAGTTTTACCCCTACATCATTTTTTTGAAAAGGTTGGGGTCAAAGACTCATTTTATTATTTAAAGCAAAGACCTCTTTAGACTGGGTAGAGGGATACCCATTACATAGCCCAAAGACCCAAGACCAAGTGGCCTGAATACAGGGCTTGAAAGCCCATTTGGGCCAAACAAATGGGCTTTCAAGCCCTGTATTCAGGCCACTTGGTCTTGGGTCTTCGGGCTATGTAATGGGTCTCCCTCTACCCAGTATAAAGAGTTCTTTGCTTTAAATAATAAAAAGAGGCTTTGGTCCCAACCTTTTCAAAAAAAATGATGTAGGGGTAAAACTCTATGATTTAATCATATCAAATATATTTTCATTCCTTTGGTTAATTATTTCTTTTGTTTTTTTATACAGCATTGGTTACTTATTACAGTCAATATGGATACTCTAAATATTTATTTTCAAGATTAACTACATGGATACCCAAAAACCAACCACACATGATAACATTTATCATTTTTTAATAAATATTATGAAACATTTTATAACTAAAATTCAAGTTACATAATTTATATTATTTTTTAATGATAATCCTGTTATGATAAGGTGGTGTTTAAGTGCCCTCAAAATAATGGAATGATGATAGTCCATGATCACAAGGAGTTTATCAACTTCTATAAGTGAATAATTATTTGGGTATACATAATAATATTTCACTATCAAAAAATATATCAAAACAAATTAATTATTTTTTTCAATATTTTTTCAGCATACGAAACAACCCAATGGAAAATATTATGGTTATTATGTTTTAGAATTTATGAAAGATATCATATACCATAAAAACTAGCTTTCTTGAAGTGGTATTTTTGAAGATAATTACAATTTCATTTAAAATATTTATTAATCCTTTTTTATATTTTTCAGTAAAACTAGGACTTTAGAAATTCCTCATATTCAAAAGAGGAAGTAGATTTATTTAGAAATTAATGGGAAACATATCAGAAGTTATAATGTACACATATATCATGAAGATGTGACTTCTTATTACTTATTTAGTTGATTTTGTCATCATTTTATTTAATTTTTTTAATTAATTACCTTATCATTTTTATGTGATACTTATTTTGTTAATTTTCATAGATATCATGAAGAAATGATTTCTTCAACAAGGATGATTCAATCATATACTATGATCATGCACTTAATAAGTATGATTCACTCATGATGATGCAATTTTCATTTTATTCTCCAATGAATTCAACATTTTGGGTTATGAAACAACAATATTGTTAAATAATCTAGAATGTTGAATGCATTATAGAATAAAAATACATAGTGGAATCAACCATGCCTCAATTTGATACACAGTGTACCTGATATGACCCTAATTGTATGGTTTCAGTTTAAAAATGACATTTTATTAATGTATTGTTTCATATTTATGTTCAATTTTTTTCTTCATAGTATTAATTTAATAAGAATTTTTTTCTTATACAGGTATATTATTTTACTCAAGTTAGGGTGGTTTGTTTGAAGTTTCTCATGCTCATGAGAGATTGGAATTCAGGGCTGCAACTGAGATAATGTAAATAAGGAAATGGGTTAAGAATGCATATAAAAATCATGAACAAGTGAATTCCAACTACTTTTTTAGTTAATTTTGTCATCATTTTAGGTATTATTTATAAGTTAGTTTACTTATCATTTTTATCTATTACTTATTTAGTTTTTTTTTCATAGATATTTTTGGAATTCATATTTTTCTTCCAACTATCTACAACAAGCCAATAAATAAATAACATGTTCCATTTGGATGGAAGAGGAAACCCCATGTTGCTTGAAACGTGAAGTGTTTCAAGCAGTATGGGGTTTCCTCTTCCATCCAAATAGAACATGTTATCTATTTTATATCTTGTTTTAGATAGTTTAAATAAAAACAAACATCACATACTAATTCATCTATACCTTAATTTGATACAAAGTGTTCTCAGTATGACTCAAACTGTATGTTTTTAGTTTATTATTTACATTTTAGTTCAAAACACTCATCACATACTCAAAAATGAGAAAAAATCAGATTATTTTGATACCTTAATATAAATATTCATAAGTCATTTATGACATGTAGTAATTAGTAACACCTTAATTTGACACACAATGCGGCCAGTATGACTTCAAGTGTGTCTTTTAATTTTAAATTCACATTTTAGTAAAAAAGATAAGTGATATACTAAAAATAGAGAAAGCATATTCAGATTATTTTGATGCATTAATACAATGATCTATAAGTTATTTATATTTTTTTATCAAATAGATACACCTCAATCCAACTCACGATATTCTTGGTATCACACAAAGTGACTGTTATTAGTCTAAAATTGACATTTTAGTTCAAAAAATAATTCACTCACTAAAAACAAGAAAAACATTCTCGGATTGTCTTGATAATTTAGGATAACTATTACTAAGTCATTTTTGATGTGTAGGAGTCAATATTACATCAAAATGACATAAAATTTGATTGATATGACTCAACATGCATGTTTCCAGTTTAAAATAACATTTTTGAAAAAATAAGACAAGTGACATACTCAAAATCAAGAAAACATATTCACATTATTTTGAAAATTTAGGAAAACAATCCACAAATCAATTATCATATATAGAAACCATTCAAACCTCAATTCTATGCACATCATGACTAGTATGACTCCAAGTATTTCTTTTTATTTAAAATTTACATTTTAGTAAAAAATACAAGTGACATACTCAAAATAGAGAAAACACATTCATATTATTTTGATAATTTAGAAAAATGATCCATAATTAATTTTTTATGTTTAAGAATAAACAACACCTAAATATGATACACGGTGTGTGTGTTATGACTCAAAGTGTCCATTATCAGTTTAAAATTGACATTTTAGTTCAAATCATGTGTTAATCACTAAAAACTAAGAAAAAAACCTCCGATTATCTTGATAATTTAAGAAAATGATTTGTAAGTAATTTTTTGATGTATAAGAATTTGTCTCACATAAAACTGACACATGATGTGATCAGTATGACTTAAAGTGTGTGTTATTAGTTTAATATTAGATTTTAGTAAAAAACACAAGTGACATACTCAAAACTAAAAAAAATTATTCATATTGTTTTTATCCTTTTGTAAAATGATCCATATGTCATTTTTGAAGTGTAGGAATCAGCCACACCTCAATCTAACACATGGTGTGACTGGTATGACTCCAAGTGTGTCTTTTACTTAAAATTGAAATTTTTGTAAAAATACAATTGACATACTCAAAAATTAAAAAAAATGTTTGGATTATTTTGATACTTTAGGAAAATGATCCATATGTAATTTTTGATGTGTGAGAATCAGTCGCACCTCAATCTAATACATGGTGTGCCCTGTATGACTTAAATTATCTGTTATCATGTTAAAATTGACATTTTAGTTAAAAACGTCTGTCACTTAGTGAAAACCAAGAAAACATTCTCCAATTGTCTTGATAATTTAGTAATATTATTAATAATTATTTTTGTACATGTAGAAATTAGTCCCATGTAAAAATGACCACGATGTGACTCGTATGACTCAAAGTGTGTTTTTTTAGTTTAAAATAACATTTTAGTAAAAAAACACAAGTGATGTACTCAAAACTAAGAAAACACATTCAGATTATTTTGATACACTAATAAAATTATCCTTAAGTTATTTTTGATGTGTAGGAATCAGTCACACCTCAATATGATGGATGGTGTGACTGGTATGACTCCAAGTGTGCCTTCTTATTTAAAATATAAATTTTAGTAAAAAAGAAAAGTGACAAGATCAAAACCAATCTAACACATTCATATTTTTTTATAATTTAGGAAAATGTTTTATAAGTTATTTTTGAGATGTAGTAATCAGTCACACCTCAATCTAAAACACGGTATGTCCGGTATGATTCAAAGTGTTCGTTATCAATTTAAAATTGATATTTTAGTTCTAAACATGTTTCACTCACTGAAATTTAAGAAAACACGCTCTTATTATGTAGATAATTTAGAAAAATGATTCATAAGTCATTTTTTATGTGTAGGAATCAATATCACATCAAACTGAAACACGATGTGACTGGTATGACTCAAAGTGCATTTTCTCATTTTAAAATGACATTTTAGTAAAACTACAAGTGAGGTTCTCAAAACTGAGAAAACTCATTCCAATTTTTTTGATACTTTAGTATAATGATCCATAAGTCATTTTTGACATGTAGTAATCTTCCACACCTCAATCTGACATACTGTGTGACTGGTATGACTCCAAGTGTGTATTTTTATTTAAAATTAATATTTTAGTAAAAAATAAAATTGGCATACTCAAAAATGATAAAATACATTTGTATTATTTTGATACTTTAAGAAAATGATCCATCAGACATTTTTGACATGTAGGAATTATCCTCACCTCAATCTAATATATGGTGTGCCCAGTATGACTCAAAGTGTATATTATTAGTTTAAAATTGACATTTTTGTTCAAAACATGTGTCGCTCACTGAAAACCACGAAAATATGCTTTGAATATCTTAATAATTTAGGGAAACTATTCATAAGTAATTTTTGATATTTTAGAATCAGTCTCACATCAAACTGACACACGATGTGACTGATATGACACAAAGTGTGTGTTTTAATTTTCAAATGACATTTTGGTATAAAAAAACACAAGTGACATACTCAAAACTGAGAAAAAAATCAAATTGTTTTGATAATTTAGTAAAATGATCCATCTTTTATTTTTTATGTGTAGGAATCAGCCTCATCTCAATCTGACATACGGTGTGACTGGTATGACTCCAAGTGTGTCTTTTTATTTAAAATTTACATTTTTGTAAAAAAATACAAGTGACCTACTCAAAATTATGAAAACCCATTCAGATTATTTTGAACATTAGGAAAATGATCCATAAGTCATTTTTGATGTGTACGAATCAGTAGCACCTCAATCCGATATACAGTGTTCCTGGTATGACTTAAAGTGGTTGTTATCGGTCTGAAATTGACATTTTAGTTCAAAACATGTGTCACTCATTGAAAAATAAGAAAACTTATTTGGATTGTCCTGATACTTTAGAAAAATGGTTCTTAAGTCATTAGTTATGTGTAAGAATCGGTCACATGTCAAATCAACACACAATGTGACCGGTATGACTCAAAGTACGTTTTTTCAGTTTAAAATGACATTTTAGAAAAAAATAAAAGTGACATACTCAAAACTAAGAAAACTCATCTGGATTATTTTGATACTTTATTAAATCAATCCATGAGGCATTTGTGACTCGTATAAATTAACCCCACCTCAATCAAACGCACAGTATGACCAATATGACTCTAAGTGCGTCCTTTTATTTAAAATTAACATTTTTCATGTATAGTTTCATATTATGCTTAATTTATTTATTTATAGTATTACTAATATAATAATTTTTTTCTTATACTAGTGGGTTATTTTTATTTTGTTGGGGTGATTTTTTCCAAAACTCATACATTGATCTCACTTTTTTGGGAGGGGTTCAGTTACCAAAAACAATGAAACGTTAATGTTTTTTGAATTTTTGTGATAGTACTTTCCAATGTAATTTTACAAAACATTATTTGAAATTTCTATAATATTTTTTTTATGTGTTTGTAATGTAATTTTTATTTAAATTAAATTATGAATTTACCATATAAAGGTTACTATTGCAGTGTATTTTAATTCAAATAGAACATTGCAGGATTATGGCCTTTATCAGTTCTATATCTAGCACTGATAAAGGGGTCCCCATTTTAATGGTGCTTCGGACAACAACATTTATTTAGCACTATTGAATCCCATTTTTCATACTGTTAAAGGGTCTATTTGTGGTAGTTTGTGTGAATGACGTTCATGGGACCTTCCTAGAACCATTCATGGTGTAAAATTGTTCTGTAGCCAGAATCAATATCCCCTTTCATTTTCCTCTCAAAACTAAACCAACTGACTTTTAGACTTTATTACCAAAGTCCAAAAAAAACCAATCTCAAGAAGGTTCAAAAAAACAAAAATAGGGAGATACCTAGAAAATATAGGATCTTATGCACCATGACTTTTGTACTTTTATATCATGCGTCTTAGCTTCCCTACAAACCCATAAAGACACTCCCCTTTATTCATGTGAAACACATGAAAGTTTTCTTTTAAGAGATTTTAGTTGTGTATTATTCACACAATTTGCTCCAAAAAAATATTACCTTAAGGCTATCCCGCACTTCGTTAGTACTTTTATTTTTTGTACCCTACAAAAAAATGTCCTCCAGTAAATCATATAGTTGATGTGCTTGCACCATCTTGTCCTTTCTTGTCTCCGTGGACACCCTAGTCATTGGTTTGACAACATCATAGGCTCCTTGGTCCCCTATGATTTCCTCTATTTTGATTTCCCATATGGTGTAATTGGATGATTCAATTTTTAGGTGATGGAACATCACACCATTACTCTTCTTCATTTCTTACTGGGGGTATTTTCCATGGTATTGTACCTTGTATAGTTGGGTATAAAACTTGGTACTCTGATACCATTTGGTTGTTTAAAATAAAATATTATAACAATGGTGGAAGGGAGAAACAATGGGATGAGGGAAAATGAGCACATTAAAAAACTCTTGATTTCATCAAAAATATATTTACTAGACTAACAATAGGAAATAATTTATTTTAAAGAGAAAAATAAATTAATAATAAATTTGGGTCAATGTCCTAATTTCAACTCAAGTATTTACACCACTTAATTTAGTTGTCATTAATATGACACTATTATGGGGTTCCATAAATGGAATCAATTTATTAGCACCAACTCCTGCTAATTATTAGGTGCCCTTATTTGACACCATTTGTTCTCATTCAACTATGGGACCATGTCTTGATTATCAACCAACAAGTTTGTGTTTTTATTTAAAATAGGAATTTTAGTTCAAAACACACATCGCATACTCAAAAATTAGAAAACAAGATCTGATTGTATTGATACATTAGAATAATAATTCATAAACCATTTGTGGCATGTAGGAATCTAAGTCCACATCAATCTGAAACATGGTGTGTTTAGTATGAATCCAATTGCGTATTTTCAATTTAAAAGTGAATTTTAATTAATTCATTATTGTATAACATTTTTATATCACTTACTTCTTTATAGTATTACTAACATAATCTTATTTTCTATAACATTTATTCTCTTATTTTGTTTGAGATAGGACTATGTGTTCATAAATCGTAAATTAGTCGTTTTTTTTTCAAAGGAAGTCCCAAAGAACAGCCATGCTATTTTTGAATTTTTTTGGAAAATGTAATGTTTGTAAGAAAATAACTACCATAGAAATTTCCTTTACTAGTATGAAAAAAGGATTTTAGTGGTGTTAAAAAGGCACTGTTAACCTTAGTGCTAATAAATGGGGTCCTTTATCAGTGTTATTTTTAGCACTGATAAAGGGGGGCTTTATTAGTGCTCTAAATAGCACTGATAAAGGCCTAGCTTACTGTAGTGTGTTGTTTATATAATATCACACCCATCAAAAACCTATAACTGATGAATAAAAAATAAATAATTTAATTGAAATAAATTTTACATAATGAATACAAAAAAACACTACTATATAAATTTCAAACAATGTTTTATATAATTACATTTACAAGTATCCAACAAACATTTAAAAACATTAATATTTTATCTTTTGATGCCCGCAATCCCCTCTAAAAAATGTATGTCCATGGTATCAATTTCCAAACAAATAATCTCAACCCAATAAAAATAATCCACCTATATAATAAAAAATATTATGTTAGTAATACTATAAAGATATAAATTAGACATTAATATGAAATAATGCATTAATAAAATGTAAATTTTTAATAAAAAATACACACTTGGAGTTATATTGGTCACACCATACACCATATTGAGGTGGGGTTGATTCCTACATGTCACAAATGAGATGTGGATCGTTTTTCTAAAATATCAAAATGATTTGAATGTGTTTGTTTGGTTTTGAGTATGTCACTAGTTCTTTTACTAAAATTAATGTCAATTTTAAATAATGAACCACTTGTAGTTATACCAGTTACATCGTGCATCGAATTGAGGTGAATCAAATTATTAACTATCATAAATTACTTATGGATCATTTTCCTAAAGTATCAAAACAATACAAATGTGTTTGCTCAGTTTACAGTATGTCAGTTGGGTTTTTTACTAAAATTTCATTTCAAAATGGAAGCATGTATTTTGAGTCATACAAGTCACATCGTGATTCTGTTTGAGGTGAGACTACTTAGTACACATTAAAAATGGATTAAGAATATCTTAAATAAATTATTAGGAAAATCAGAGCATGTTTCCATGGTTTAAAATGAGGGACATGTTTTGAACTAAAATGTCAATTTTAAACTGACAACAAACACTTTTAGTGATACCGGTCACACCATGCATCAGATTGATACATGGTTGATTCTTACACATCAATAATGACTCATGAATCATTTTCCTAAAGTATCAAAACAATCTGAAAGTGTTTTCTCAGTTTTTAGTAATCCACATGTTCTTTTTACTTAAATTAATGTCAATTTTAAATAAAAAGACACACATGGAGTCATAGTGGTCACACCATGCATCATATTGAGGTGTGGTTGTCTCCTACACATCAAAAATGACTCATGGATCATTTTTCTAAATTATAGAAACAATCCAAATGTTTTTTCTCTATTTCAAGTATGTCACTTTTTCTTTTTACAAAAGTTAATGTCAATTTTAAATAAAAAGAGACGTTTTGAGTTATACCGGTCACACTATGCATCATATTGATGTGATATTGATTTATACACGTCAAAAATGACATATAGATTATTTTATGAAAGTATCAGAACAATATTAATTCGTTTGATCAGTTTTTAGTATGTCACTTGTTCTATTTACTAAAATTAATGTCAATTTTAAATAAAATGACCCACTTAGAGTTATAGCCGTGAAACTATGCATTGGATTGAGGTGAGGTTTATTCTTACATGTGATAACATACTTATGAATCATTTTACTAAAGTATCAAAAACAATATGAATTCATTTTCTCGGTTTTCAGTATGTCATTTGTTCTTTTTACTAAAATTAATGTCAGTTTTAAATAAAAAGACACAATTAGAGTTATAGAGGTTATAAAGTGCATCAGATTCATGTGATATTGATTCCTACTCATTATAAAATACTAATGGATCATTTTAATAATGTATAAAAATAATATTAATGAATTTACTTGGTGTTCAGTATGTCACTTGTTATTTTTACTAAAATTAATATCAATTTTAAATAAATAGACCCACTTTTAGTCATATCGGTCACACTGTGCATCATATTGAGGTGTGACTGATTCATACATGTCCCAAATGACTTATGGATCATTGTTCTAAAGTATCAGAAAAATATGAATGTGTTTTCTTGGTTTTCAGTATGTCACATGTTCTTTTTACTAAAATTAATTTCAATTTTATATAAATAGACACACTTAGAGTTATGGTAGTCACATAATGCATCCGATTGAGGTGAATTTGACTCTTAAACATCAAAAATGAATTATGGATAATTTTCCTAAAGTATCAAAATAATTCAAATGTGTTTGATTTGTTTTCAGTATGTCACTTGTTCTTTTTACAAAAATTAATGTCAATTTTAAATAAATAGACACACTTTTAGTCACACCGCTCACACCATGTGTCATATTGAGGTGAGATTGATTACTACATCTAAAAAATGACTTATATATCATTTTATTAAAGTATAAAAATCAATATGAATATGTTTTATTGGTTTTTAGTATATTAGTTTTCTTTTTTACTAAAATTTAGGTTATTTTTAAATAAAAAAAAGCACTTGGAGTCGTACTGGTCACACTATGCATCAGATTGAGGTTAGGATGATTCTTACACTTCTAAAATGACTTATGGATTATTTTTATAAAGTATCAAAATAATATGAATGTGTTTTCTTGGTTTTCAGTATGTCACTTGTTCTTTTTATTAAAATTAATGTCAATTTTAAATAAATAGATGCACTTGGAATTATACTGACCACACCGTGCATCATATTGAGGTGCAGTTTATTCCTATTTGTCAAAAATGACTTATAGATCGTTTTACTAAAGTATCAAAATAATATGAATTATTTTTCTCAGTTTTTAGTATGTCACTTATTCTTTTTACTAAAATTAATTTCATTTTTAGATAAAAATAAACACATAGAGTTATTGCAGTCACACCATGCATTGGATTGAGGATTTACTGATTCCTACATGTCAAAAATTACTTATGGATTGTTGTTATAAAGTTTCAAAACAATACAAATTCATTTTTTCAGTTTTTAGTATGTCACTTTTTCTTTTTACTAAAATTAATGTCAATTTTAAATAAATAAACACACTTGGAATTATACTGGTCAAACCGTGCATCATATTAAGGTTTGGTTGACTCCTATAAATAAAAAATGAATTATGTATAGTCTTCATATATTATCAAAATAATCCAAATGTTTTTTCTCAGTTTCCAGTATGTCACTTGTTCTTTTTACTAAAATTAATATTATTTTTAAATAAAAAGATACATTTTGAGTCCTACTAGGCACATTATGTACCAAATTGAGGTTCGGTTGAAACCTACATGTCACAAATGACTTATGGACCATTGTTTTAAAGTATTAAAATAATATAAATTGGTTTTATTGGTTTTGAGTATGTTGGTTGTATTTTTTACTAAAATTTATGGCAATTTTAAATATAAATAAGTAGTTTGAGTCATACCAGTCACATTGTGTGTCAAATTAAGGTGCATTTGATTCTTATGCACCCCGAAGTCTCAAAAAAAACCTTAACTACCAATGTTATAATGATTTATATTGTCTTTCTCTGTCGAACTATCAATATTGCATATTGACTCGATGTTTTTAGTAGCAAAACCTTACTCATTGTTGAAAGACAAGAGATTGGAGAAATCTCATGTGACCATTATATCATGAGAAGTCACTGCAATGAGAACATGAGCTTCCTAGACTCTTTTGTATTTCAACGAGAAAGGTTTTCATGCTAAATAGCATTGAATCTATACATTGTTGGAAACTCAACAATGAAAAGCGATGGAAATCGTAAAGATCTATGAAAAAAACTAAATAAGTGTTAGATAAAAATGTTAGGGAAAATAACTTACAAATAGTAGATAAAATGATAACAAAATTAATTAAATAAGTAGTAGGAATTCACTTTTTCATGATGTTTCTATAAATTCTTGACCCATTTCCTTGTTTTCATTATCTTAATTACAGCCTCGAAGTCCAATCTCTCACGAGCATTAGCAGCTTCAAACAAACCACTCAAAATCAAATAAAGGATTCCACCAATATAAGAAAATAATTCATATGTGATTAATTCTAAAAAGAAATAAATTAAACATAAATATAAAATAGTCCATTATTTCTATGGATGTCACATCCTCGTGCTATTTTTGTAAATTCTATCATCAAGTATTTTACCCATTCATTTCTAAGAAAATCTAAATCATCTTGTGAAGATGAGTATTTTAGATATTCATATTTGTATTGGAAAAATATAAATACACAAATGATTAATAAATATTTTAAAGGAAAAATTAATTATCTTAAAAAATACCTTTTCAGGGATGATAGTTTGTTGATGGAATATGATCTCTCTCATAATTACAAACATTATAACCATAATATTCTTCATCTTTTTGTTTTGAACACTATATAAAAATTGATAAAAATAAGTAATTTGTTTTGATATGTGTTTAGATAGTGAAATTAGATTATATATACACTAATACTTTTCAATTTTTAGTACTTGTCAAGATCCTTGTGCTTAACCCCAAGATTCATTCCTTATTTTTCATGATATTTATACATTACCCTATCATAACAAAATCCTCAATAAAAGATAATATAAATTATATAAATTTATGTTTAGTTCTAAAATATTGAATTTAGTGTATTTCCAATTGAAAAATGCCATCATGTGTGGTCGATTTGTTGGGTATCCATGCAGTGAATCTTGGAAATAAATCTTTGGAGTATCCAAATTGACCACAATGAGCATCCAATGTTGACTAAAACACAAAAAATAATAAGTAATAAAAGAAATGAAAACATATTTGATATGATTAAATTATAGATTTTTACCCCTGTAATGTTGGTATTAATAAAATCATGTCATCCATAAGTTTTCTTTCAAATGATTTTTCCAAGACTTCCACTATTTCATCCATTTTTTTAGATTCTATTTTTTTAGAGGTGACATGAAGACTAATGAGTCCAAAAAAAAATCATGCGGAAATCCCTTCAATTGGTATTTATATATACACCTAAAAAATATGAAATTTATTTAGTCATAATTAACATATTATATTATCTTTTGGAAAATAAAATCATGAAAACATACCACATGTATACATTTACAACTAAGGCACCTAGCCATTTATAGTTGATGATTTCTTTTACATTATCAAAAACAATGTAGTTTGTACCTTTTTCTCCATAAATGTTTTCTTCAAAATCAACTATATGACTACTACCATTTTGTAACTTTGTATCCACATGAACCTAAAATGTTTGTAAATAAAGATATGTAACAGTAAGGTAAAGGTACTTTTAAAATATCCTTTTGATCATTTGGTCAATCCTTTAGATGGTTTTGATTCGGTCTTTCATTTCACCCTCTTCCCTTTTTCTCTATGTAATAACATTCATCAGTTCAAACCTCTATTCATTAATTGTTAAAGATTTTTCTTGAAAAATAAATTGTAAATGAATACCTCCTTATCAAAATGTTTTATTCAAGATCTGATGTCCATGTGATGAATGTTCCAACATCTCAGTTGACCATTTGAATCTCATCTTCATCAAGTGAAACAGGTAGCTCTATGCTCGGCTCATGAGCTATGCTAATCTCCACTCTCACATGACATTTTGGAATTGGTTTGTTGTATATATGGTTATCTTGGATATTAAACATTGTATCCCTTGATACAGGGTGATTGGTGGGTGTTGATAGATATAAATCACAGTCATTTTCACCCTATAGAATATTAGTAAAAGAATGGTATTACTGTATTTCTAATTCACATTTTACTAAAAAAATTATTTTAACATTTATTACCTCAACTAAGATAGATCTTTGAGGGTAATGGCTCACCTTAAATATGGTGGGGGTGGGGGGAATCTTCATGCAATGGTTTTTATTGAGTTTTTTCTTCTCTTTTCTCCCCCCCCCCCTATAACAGTTTCTAACAACTCATTATTCCATTGGAATTTTTCTTCAAGGGTGGATAATATTTCTTTCATCTCTTTCATTTCTTCACCTTTTTCCTCCTCTTTTTTTCACAAAAAAATGTTCGGGGTGTCACACCAAAACCCGCACCTCAAACGTTGTCATATTGTTCTATCTGTTTCAAGGCCACTGATATTAGGTGTTCACCCGGTGTAGGTGTTGATGATTCCTATGACTATGTCAAATATAAAATATAATAAAATAGGTACTTATTGTAATGTATTGATGATTTAAAACAAAAAAAAATTATTTTTCAAATATTACACATGTTTCTCACACTTTTTGTGTGTTTTCAACTATTAATATCCCATATTTATTTACATGTGCTTTCTTCCATGGCATATGGAATGGGATGGGAGTGGCTTTAGATTTGGATTCATCAATCTACATATAAATATAGGATCATAATTATTCTTTTTTAATGTCACATAAAATTATTACGGTATATTTAAAATACATACCAATTTTTTTCAAGTGAAGTGTACCTAATCCTTGCTTTACAGTAGGGGTATTTTGGTTTTACTACATGTTCCTTATTTTCGCCATTCAATTTATATTTCATAAATAAAAAATTCTCCATTGTCAAAAAAAATTTATTACTAACCACAATGTACTTGAAAATACACCTCTACACGATATCCAGTAAACATATCTCACGCTTCTTTGGTTATCAGGTGTGAATACATAAGTGATGGGTGCGATTTTATTGTCCTTTATTATCTTTAAGATGATATCTCATTAGAATTGTATGAAAGCCTCTTTGAATCCTTCCAACAATAATTAATATATCTTTCTTATGGGATTCATCTGCTATAAACTCACTCTGCAAGGGATGATGAAGAGTAAGTCAATGTTTCATTATTTTATTTTTTTAGTAAAATAAAGAAATGATATCATAATGTTAATGTAATTTCTTCTCATATCAGTATCTTAATCATGGTCACAACATGGTGCCATGAATCTACATCAATTGGCATGTGTTGTCGAGTGACGATTCTAATTTAACTACTAAACATGCCCTTATTTGGGTTAACATTTTGTCCACGTTAATTCCATCTGACCTCATATTTGAAGCCATTTCTTTTCACCTTAATGGTTTTTCTAACACCGTTAAACTATGGCACTCCTATTTTTTCAGTATCACCAGTCCTTCATCACATAACATTTCCTCGGATTCAACATCATCAATATGGTGTTCCTCTAGAGAGGTATCATCAGTATGTCTAGAAGGTCATTATACCTCTACATTGGGAGTAGCTACAGGTTGATAAACCTATTGTTCCTCGGGATTGGGAGCACTAGCATGTGCAGAAGGTCGTTGTTCCTCTATACTATGAGCAACGGTAGGTTGAGAAACTTGTTTTTCCTTAGGATTGGTAGCACCAACATGTGCAGAAGTCATTATTTAAATAATTGGTTTAACATTTATTTTATATTACTCAAATGTAACAGCGAATAGATAATAACATGAGGTAACATAATATATATTACAAAAAAATATTACATGATTATTGAACTCTCTTTTTTCAAATGCTAAAGGGATTTGACCTCTCTATCAACAATCCAAATCTATTCATTGTGGTATCCTCTAACATACAAAACTACATCTACATTTGAACCACTACGAAATGATTGTGACATCCCAATGAAAGGGTCATCCTCGGTTGAATTTTCATCTGACCCTTCAGTAGTTTTGGTTAATAATAGAACAATTAACCACTTTTGGTTTATGGGATATGGAACTTAAAATACTTGTACTACCTGTGATTCCATTATAAATGGTCTATCTTCATACGCTTCCTTACTGAAATCCACTTTCATAAATCCCAATTCATCTATTTTAACAGCACTCCTTTTATCAACCCACTTTTATTAAAAAATCATCACTTGGAATGTTGTAAAATATAATTACCATATTTTCTTGATGATGCAAAATTATGGCATATTGGCATAAATTGGATTTCTATCCTTTGTACCAAAAAACAAGAATCACTTCAACCACTTTTAACTCTACTATTTTTCATGGTATTATCTTCATCATGTTCATTTTTATAGAATATATAACCATTAATTACATAACCATTGTAAGATAATACATAAACACTTAGTCCTCGGTCTATCCATTGAGGTCATTTTGAAATTGAATCTATATTTTCATATGACTAATTAAAAATTTGGTTCTAAAACCATCCTATAAGATGTTAATTATGTGTATTTGATGTCCATATTTCATCCCGTGATGGATTTAAATCCCTAATAATTTCTTTATGGGTTTCAACATATGGGTAAACCTCTAAAATATTTTGAAAAATGTAAATGTGAGTCTACTCCCGATCTGTAATATTGATTGTGACAACATCTCTTCCAGAAATTCCTTCACCCTCAAGCCACCCAGTGTGATGAAATTTCGGCAGACAAATGCATTCCACACTGGATAGGTAGTCAGTACATAATTAAATGGATTCCCCAAAAATATATTTTTCTACAATATAACCCTTTGGATAACTTATATTTTTAACTTACCCTTTCAAAAAATTTATATATTGTTCAATGGGGTACATCCATCTATAGTGTACTGGCCAAATAGTCAAATCTCTCTCAACAAGTGAACCATTATATCAAAGAACGTTGGTGGGAAGAACATTTCCAATTCACATAATATGATTGCAATTTCCCTTTCCATAGTTAGAAATTTTGTTGGGTCTATAAATTTGTTGCTTATAACTTTGAAAAAGAAACATAGCTGGCTTAATTTATAATAGACATTCTTGGGAAGAATGAAATGTAAAGCTACAGGAATTATATCTTTCATCAAAATGTGATAGTCATGTTATTTGATACCCATTAAGTTTAAATCTATCATGGACATGATATTCTTCATATTTAATGAATAACCCTCTGGAACCTTAATTTCATTCCAGAAGTTACAAAATTGATATCTCTCCTACTTGGAAAGAGTGTAAGTAGCTGGAGGAAGAAAGTTTCATTTTTCACCCTTCACTAGCGCCAACTCTTACCATATTCCCAATTCAACCATGACCAACCTAGACTTAATTCCATCCTTTGTTTTTCTAGGTGAATTTAGAAATGTGCTGATGACACTATCACATACATTTTTTTCAACATTCATAACATCAATAAAATATCTAACGTATAAACAATTCTGGTATGGTAATTAAAAAAACCTGATCTATTTTTTCAATCGGTTTTTATAAGGTTTTTCAAAAACGGTTTACCAAAAGTAGTGTCCACATATTTTAATTTCTAAATCAGATGATCACCTATTATCAGAGACAGTTATGTACATTCTTCTGAAATTCCATTGAATTATGTCATCCAATATTGGTACTTATGTCATTGGGGTAGAAATATGTGATGTCCTAAAAACACGACATTCGATGAATGTTTCTACCTAATTGATTGTGTACCTTGTTCACAAATGGGACACCCTTGAGTTTCTTTAATTCTATATCAAGAAAAAATTTATAAAGTTTTGAAAGTCATTTATTATAGCGACCCAAGTCTTTTTCACATAACATTACATGATTTTAAGCATAACTTTTACATTGGAGTACAAGCCAAGTATCGTTAAGTCTAGTGTCTTGGAATACTAGGTACATAAACTGAAATCATAGGACCAAACAAAAAAACTTCATAATTTAATATCTATAAAGTTATCCTAACTTCCTTTGATCCCTTACATATTCATAGGGTACCCTGGGGAATACATTAACAAATGTATGAGCTAAAAATCCTAGTAAGGGAATGAATATAAGAATAAATCTTAAGCACATGAGTTAGGAGGCATGACATAATGATATCAAAAGCATGAAACATATGGAATCATAACATATAAAAATGGGATCATATATAAATGGAATAATATAAAAATGGGATCATATAAATGTTGAAGCAACATAACACATGAATTTATTACGATTCAAGGCTAACTGCCAATATCGTTTCCCATAGTATCACAAGCCAAGGCTAACCGCTAAGATAGTTGCACATAACATCTCATGAGACTTAACATTACCCAATGCATTGGAGCTCTATCTAGGTGCACCCATATTAAAATTTTCATGAATATTCTTTCCACATAAATAATCATACATAATCAACCATACATAAACATAAGGGTACCCATGGAAAGAAATGGGTATCACAATCATGTCAAAAAGCATAATAAATGGGAGTATCATAAAGTTGTCCATGAAAAAAAGGAATTAAATTATATATGAACATTAATATGGTTAAAATTCATACATTATGATAATTTATTCCAAACATAAGTGAAAAACATGTAAAAAAGGTATTTAAGAAACTTTAGAATTAAAACATTTTAGTGCAGTTTTAAGGAAATGCTATAGAGCCTTTAAAATAGAAAAGGGGAAAACATTTTATATAAAACCAAAAGTGAACCAAGAATTTTATTTCATAATAAAAATAATAATTTTATAAAGATAATGGTTTATTAATACATAAGATATATTTCACTTTAAATTGGGTAATAATTCGGGAAGTTCCCTTAAAATAGGTTTTCTTATCAGCAAGTACTAAGGAGGGAATCCTTTAAAAACATGCATATCTCTGAAAGAGAGTGATGAAAGGGTATTGATAAATGAATTTTTTACAACTTAATATAATTTAAAATATTTACGTAAAAAGATAAGAAAACTCCATTTTGATATAAATAAAGATAAGGCAACTCAAAAGAACAAAGGAGGTTCGGGTAGAATTCGTTACGGATTATCGACATGGTATTGGGTGTACCTAAGAGGGATCTATGAGAGAGAAAAGGGGATTATAATAACTTATACATAATGAGGTAAGTATGGGGGAGGTTCTAAATCATACCCCATCATTAGTTATTACACATAAAAAGTCATAGCATAGAGGAAAATCTTGATTAAGAGTGAAATGGAGAGGATCTCTTACCTTAAGTCTGATGGTGATATTTTCTTAAACTTAATGACCAGAAAAAAAAATTAGGTTAATTAATTAATAATTTTAGAACCTATTATATATTTAAAATATTTATTAAAACTCTTTTAAGTTCATTTATCACCATTTTTATTGTTTAAGATGTTTAATTTCATTGTTTGGGTCTGTTTGGTTGCTTAGTTTTAATGATTGGTTCATGATCGGATAAACAAGTATGATGAAGGTGGTTGTCTAAAATTTAAGTTTTATGTTATTATTGAAAATAAAAGAGATTAAATGTTTATAAAAATTCAATTTTTTATTGTAAGTTAAGATCAATTATTATATAAAACCTTAGTGATAACTGTTTTGGTTAATTAGTGGGCTTTGGTTACAATGAACATGTTTTGCTTTATAACTTAATATCATTTGTAAAAAATGATTAAAGAAACTTAAATAGGATATATTATATATAATAATCTGGTTAAACCATAACACAAATGTTTTTATGATCATAATTAAAGATTATTATATAAATTGATAAACCATTGTCCTTGAAAGTGTTAAATTAACACATCTCAAACAGTGTTTTTCATTTATTTCAAATAAAAGGTGGGGAAAGGAGAGATGACAATGAAATATACCATGATCATAAAAACATTACAGTACATTTATGGTACTGTATTTGACATACCATTTGGATGATTAGAGGTTAGGAAAGAAAAGAGAACAAAGGGACTTAAAAATGAAAGAAAAGAAAAGAGGAATTTTACCTCTTGAATCAACCTTCCTGAGAGTTTCTTAAGGGGAGAGGTTTTGGTATTTTTAGGAGAAAAAAGGTTTTTGGACGTGGGGAGGGATATTGGGGAGATATTTTATTAGAATATTGGCAATTCACAAGGCTTGTGAGGAGTTAAGATAAGAGGTAAGGACGGGTGGTGTTTATAGTGGAGGGGAGGAGGGTTTTCATAATTTTTTAATCATTAGTTTATTAATTTCCCTCAAGACCAGAAATAGTGATGATTCCCTGACCAAAAATAGTAAATGGGTCATTTGAATTCGAACCAAGGGTGGTTACATCATCCATGATGCTAGTAATAGTCTATTTAGCTTATAATGTATACATACAGTAAATTACCATATTTTACTATTCATCAAAAATTCAAGTATTTCAAAAAAATATAAAAAATTCACCATAACCATTTTTTGACATGAAGAATAAAAAAATGAAATCCACTTTTCAAAAATAATTTTTTAAATATAATTAATTTAATATTTAATTAAAATCACAATTTATTCTAAAAAACGATTTTAAAACATTTATTTAATTATTTCAAAATATAGGTACATTATACTTTCACTTAAATATTATTTATATGCTATCATAGGTAAGGTTACTATTCATTAGGGTATGTCACTTTTCATAAGGTAACATTACTATTCATAAGGGTATGTTACTATTAACCAAAAATTAAATTGGTCATATTAGACTCCAAATAACTTACTGATCGCAACCGTGTATGTTAGATTTTTAAAATTCAAATCACAGAAGTCAAAAATTATGTTTAGAGGTCACATAGCACTTAGTAGTTCATTATGTTGTGATTTCATGTGATTATGACATATTTATAAGAAATTAATTTCCATTGAAAAAAATTGGGTCGTTACATTCTTTCCCCTTATGAAATTTCACCCTCGAAATTTCCTTTTACATTCTATGTCATAAATAGGTGCGGGTACTTTTCCTTCATTGATTCCACCAGTTCCCATGTTGCCTCTTAGTACCTATGGTTTCACTATAGTACCTTGACCAGGTGAGTAGTCTTGTTAGGTAGAACTTTATCTCTACGATCCAAGATCTTCACTAGATGTTCCTCATAGAAAATATCATCCTCCAACTGTACCACCTCTCAAGAGAGTACATGTGAAGGGTTTAGTATGTACTTCCTTAAGAGGGATACATGAAAGACATCATGTACTTTGGCCATGGTAGGTGTAAGTTCTAGTTGATAATCAACAACCCCGAAATGATCAAGAATCTAGAAGGGGATGATATACCTAAGACTTAACTTATCTTTCTTTCCAAACCTCATGACCTTCTTCCATGGAGATATGCATAAAAATACCTTGTCTCCAACTTTGAACTCAAGGTCTCATCAAAAAATTTCTACATAACTCTTCTGTCGAATTTAGGATGCCTTGATGTGTTGCTGAATGGTTTTCACCTTCTCCACTATTTCTTCAACCATTTCGGGTCCTAGTATCTTCCACTCACCAACTTCATCCCAACATATTAGTGTTCTGTACCTTTTCCCATAAAGGGCTTTGTGTGGTTCCATTTGGATGATTGAGTGGAAACTGTTATTGTAGGAGAATTCGAATAGTGTAATATGTTGGTCCCATCCTCCTTTGAAGTCTATGGAACATGCTCTCAACATATCTTCTAGTGTCTGAATAGTTCACTCAGATTAGCCATTAGTTTGAGGATGATAGGCCATAGTGAAGTTCTATTCAGTGATTAGAGCATGTTGGAGACTTTTCCAGAACTTTGAGGTGAATCTCATATCATGATAGGATACAATAGATAGGGGTAATCTGTAACACCCCAAGCTTCCACGGTACGTTTCCCTTCGAATAATGCAATGGCGTGCATTGTATGCAACTTTGAGATTCTAACACACCACAACCAATCAAACTAGCCATTATGAATAGTAATACCTACTTTTTGAAATTTTATAAATTCTATCTCTCAAAATGGACTTCATTTTTGGATTCAGAATATCGAATTTATCCTAGGGTGAAATTTTGGAACTTTTCGGATAACTTTCATATTTTGATGAATAGTGAAAATTACTAAATTTTAAATAAAAACAACTTTTTTAATCGAAATAATTAATATTGATAAATTATGAATTTGAGTGGTTTTAAAATATATTTAGAATATTTTTTTACCATTTAATTCAATGTTTTTCATTGGACATAATTTCACAATTAAACCAGACATAAACAAGTGTCAATCTTTTGATAGTTATTATCGCTTAAAAACACGCTTTTTGTTTTAACAACGGGAATTAATTTTAAATTAATTTATGCCACTTCTGTGTATTGAATTTGGAAAAATGGATTCCATATTTGGAATCAGGATGTAAAAATTGTGTAAATAGGAAACTTTTATTTTTAGACATTTTGAATAATTACTTTGGTAAATATTTTATTTACCATGGTTAAAAGGTAAATCCGGTAAATAAGGGTTAACAAATAATATTATAATAATACAAAAATTATCCTAAAACGTGTCCTAACATTATTGGTTGATACATGTCCGACCATGGGTATCTTTGGGTAGATTTTGGGACTCCATGGAGTCACTTGTAAGTGATAGGGACACTTTATTTTAATTAAGTTAAAATGAATTCAAAAATGACACAAGCATATATCTTTTAGAAAATCAATTTTTTACATAGAGTTATATATGTTGGATTTTAGACTAAAAATATTCATTAGAAATATAAAACTATTTCCTACATAATGGTATTTTATTTATAATTTTTAGACATTAAATAATTTAATTTATTTATGACACAATGATGATGAAGTAATTACCATAATAGTAAAAAATTAAAATAATTGATATTATAAATACCCAAATAAATATAATTTGAGACTTTTAATGAATTACACTAATTTTATAGGTTAATATGACATGTTAGTAATGATTTAATTGACTTTTTTAGAAGTAATAATTCTTTTATGAGTTTCACAAAAATCAACTCTTGAATAGTGTCAAAATTGACATAAAAGAGTTTTTAAAACAAATATTATATTATTAATTGATATTAAATTCCTAAAAATATAAGGTTCGGAAAAGAGACTTATATCATGATAGGTATATCATTAATGGACCACTTTGTGGTCTCTTGGATGTATATAGTAAGTTTATTAACTATATAATATAAAAATACAAAGTGACATGGTAAATGTCAAACTAATTAACTAAGAGTTAAAACTAAAATATAAGGTTAATGTAGTGACCAAAACCTGTATAAATTCTATTGGTTGAATGGTTTTAGACCTATAACCACCTTAAACTTTGAATAATCAACTTTGGATCCATTAGAAACCGAATATGAATTTATTATAAATTAATATTTTTAGCTTTTCCAAAGGTGCCCCTCACCCCTCTTATAAAAGGGCACTCCTCCTTCTCATTTCTTCACACCTTAAAAGCATTTTGGTTCGGCCAACCCATGCCTAAATACTCTCTCAACTTCCCTAAATACAACCTAGAGGCCTTATTTTGATCATAAATCCAACCTAAGGAGCCCTTTTGATCAAATCAAAAGGAAGAACCCGAAGAAGAGGTAATGTTTTCACCACCCCTTTTCAAGTTCCTTTCTTCTTCCACTTATTCTTTCTTTGTTATTACCATTATAAAATAATAAATCCATTATATTATATATACTGTGATGTTATTATAAATATGGTACAACCATATTCAGTATTCTATCCACCCTTTGAATAACATGTCACCATACGTGCATACATACGGCTTACCGTCTCCACGTCATGGTGTAATTGTTATTAAATATAGTATTATTTGGGTGGGTATAATAATGATGTGTAAATCATGAAAATAATAAATATAACATGATAATGATTATGTATATATGATATACCATCCAATTATATATTATTTTAATATCAAAATAATGATATTGTCGCTCGTGCGTGCGTACGGACTATCGTCTCCACGAACGCGATGAGATTCATTCTCTATCATATCCATTCAAGTATAATTATCATTTTATGATTTAAAAATAATTTTTAAGGACTTGATATCATTCTGGATATGAGTAAGATACAACCTATCCATGAAAAACATGGCTTACGTAACAAAACATATAATAGAAAATGAGTAAGTTAACACCTGAAATGACGATAATTCTAAGATATTATTAACAAAGCAATGTTAAAAGATCATATATGATATCATATTAATGTATATGATTCATGAATAATTTAATAATAATTATTTCAACATTATACAGGAGGTTAACCTACCCCCAACCAAGGAAAAGTACAAGGTAATGGGTTTCTTATCTCACTCTTAGTTTCGTGAGAATTCCATTGTTCACCACTTATTTATTGCATGTGGTGTATGTGTACTGCCCATGATTGTATTAATTGTGTAATATAATTTAATTTATGGGTATTTACATCATCATTTTATGATCCTTCTTTCATGGGTGTATGTTTCATAAGTTACCTAATCGATAAGGGAATTTGAAATTTCAATTTCCACTCATTCGGCTTTACGCATACTTCATTGATTATTTTACTCCAAGATTATGTGTAGAATATCTATTCATTTGATTATGTCATAAATTCCACCACCCTTTCTGTGGATATACTTTTGATACACATAATAACTCCATTGATAAATTATCAGGTCATCGGTATGAACTTGATAAGAGTAATTTTTACTCAATCTCGATTTGTTGAGATAAACATCCAATTCATTGGTGTTGTTTTTACAAGAATATGTGTGAATGTCCTTTGATTCTTTTACACTGAATATCCAATCATATTTAGTGTATTTATATTTTTCACACATAACTATGTCGTTGATTTATCCTCAATCTAAGGATACGGCCTTTATGAGAGATTTCATCTCAATTTACATTCCATTGAGACTTCTTTGTTGTTATACACCAAATCACTTTTATGTGGTGTATATAATGTAATTTGACATAGAATATCATGAATTCTTTTATTCTCATGATATTACAATGTTTTGATTACCTCAATTACTTGTATTTAAGTGTCTCTCTTTTGGTTAGAAACTCTAACTAAAATACCATTTTTAAATGTTTTAAAGACTTATTCTTCTAAATCTTTCTCATTAATGTCCATGTTTTAAAAAAAATTTAAGGATTTATTTATATGGACATTAAAGTTTTAAAATTAAAACTACTTTTAAGAGTTTCAAAGTGGTATGGGACACTTCGATTCAAAAATCTATTTTTAAATGGATTCTTGACAAATAGTGTGACTTCTAAATGATTTCAAGAAAAAGGGGGATATTTCTCTCAAATAGTTTTGAAGATTATTTTCATCTATGTCAATATACTTAATTATTCTTGATTGATGTTAATGTGATACAATACAATCTTCCATATTGTATTGAATGAGTTATGTTTGACTGTGGATGTGCTATTTTTATACCATTCATGGTTTGTGGTTAAAGTATTGACATTTCGTGTGCTAGTTTTAATACGAATGTTTATGTTATGTTTAAACCTGTTCATATGAGGAATTCATTGGACTTAATAAGTGACGGGTGGAACCCGCTATAGATCCTCGATGCATCGGTAGGTCTCATGAGACAAACTAGTGTCTTGGCACAAGGCCTTGGAAAAATCTTATTGGTAGTCTTGGCACGAGGCCTTGGCTATGTGGTTATGATAGTCTGGCATTATGCATTCCATCATTATGAAAGTGGTTATTGATATTTCATGTGATTATTCGCTTAGTAGAATATCCATGTGAATAAGTAAATGGCATTATTTCATTTTATTTTTTCCATACTATGTTTAAGTTCAAGTTTAAAAAGCTTTTGTTTTAGTTATACATTACCTTAAATGTTTATTCTTATTTATGAAAGTTTCCTCTATATTGTTATCATTACTGGGAATTTGAGCTCACCCCTTTTCTATGTTTTATTTTTCCCAGGGTATGAAGAAGTAAATTACGAATGACTTGCAGGGATAGTATGTGGGGATATAAGTGTGGAATATGAAGAAAATATGTTGTTGTATTTTTCTTTTTTATGATGTAATGTAAAACTTATGGATATATCTAGTATTTCCAAGGCTACTAAACCAATCGGTCTTTCAAGATTTGATCCTTCTTGTGATCATGCCAATGTTATGTAATAATGCACCAACTCTAGGTAACTGGGGTCAGGGTGTTACATAATCCATGCAGCCTTACCAATTATTTGATGTAAATATGTGCAAGATTATCCAATGATAAGTCCTCTTGAATTGTGATAAAGTGGTATGTCTTTGTAAGACGGTATACAATAACCCATATTGCATTGTTTCCTCTGGATGTACTTGTAAATCCAATGAAAACATCCATTTTAATGTTCTAATACTTCCATGTTGGTATGGGTAGTGGTTGCATCATCCCCTTATACTTTTTCCTATTATTCTTCACCTGTTGACATACTAGTCCCTTTGATGTATATTCAACAACCTCTTTTTCATATTGTCCCACCAAAAGTTTTCTCGGAGATCTTGATACATCTTTGTGCTCCCTAGGTGGATAGAGAAGGTTGAGCTATGTGTGTCATTCAAAAGCTCCTTATTTATCTCTGGATTGAATGGTACACATAATCATGATCCAAATATTACAAATCCTTCTTCATCGATCATGAACTCAGAGGAATTACCCTTTTTGAGATCTTCCACCCTTTTATGAATTTCCACATATTTTCTTTGAGAATCCTTTATTTTATCCCTAAGAGATGATTGAGAAATCATTTGATAAAGAATTAATTATGTTCCTCCCTTAATGATTCCCATGTCCATCCTCTGTAAATCTAAAAAGATCATATCCTTTTCAATTCTCATCATTGATAAAGATGCAATATCCTTTCTACATAGAGCATCTTCCATCTTATTTTCCTTACCAAGATGGTAGTGGATTGAGAATTCATAATCTTTGATGAGCTCTATCCATCTTTTTTGGTGCATATTAAGCTATTTTTGAGTAAATATATATTTGAGACTCTTGTGGTCAGTATATATCTCACACTTCTCCCCATAAAGATAATGCTTCCAGATTTTCAATGCAAAGATCACTACAACCAACTCCATATCATGTGTAGGATAGTTTTTCCTGTGTATTTTTATCTTCCTTGAGGCATAATCTATCACTTTATCATTTTTCATTAGCACACATCCTAATTACTTCTTTGAAGCATCACTTACACCACAAAGATTTCTCCACTTGTTGGGAGTGTGAGTATCGGTGCAATGATTAGCCTCTTTTTCAACTCTTTAAAACAGTATTCACATTCTAAAGTCCAGAAAAACTTTATTTCCTTTCGTGATAGCTTGGTCATTGGGTTTTAAAATAATTAAAACTTCTTCACAAATCATCGAAAATACCCAGCTAGACCCAGAAAGTTGTGGATCTGCATTACAGATGTTTTCTTGGGCCACTCTTCGATTGCCTTTGTCTTTTAAGGGTCCACAGATATCCCTTTGCTGGTGATAACATGACCCAAGAATGATACTTCCTTCGTCTAAAACTCATATTTAATGTACTTTCCATACAAATTCTCCCTTCGCAAAGTCATTAACACAGTATTCAAATGCTCCTCATGTTCCTCCTTGCTCTTGGAGTATATCATAATATTGTCAATAAAGACTATCACAAATTTTTTGAGGTAATATATAAAGAATCTATTCATTAAAATCCATGAAAAATTCTGGAGCATTAGTGATTCCTAAGGGCGTCACTATGAACTCATGGTGTCCATAAATTGTTCGAAAGTCATTCTTGGGAATATCTTCCTTCCTCACTTTAATTGGTGATATCCTGACCGAAGGTCCACCTTATAGAAATAACTGGACCAACGAAGATGATCGAACAAGTCATCTATCCATGGAAGGGGATACTTTTTCTTTATTGTGATTTTATTTTGCTCATGATAATCAATGTAGAGGCACATTGATCCATCCTTCTTCTTGATGAAGAGGACTGGCGTACCCTGAGGTGAAGCACTTGGGCATATAAAAACCTTCTCCAGATTCTCTTATAATTTCTTCTTTAGCTCCTCCATATCTACGGTGGTAATTCCATAAGGTGTCTTTGATATAGTCAGAGATCTAGGAATAAGTTCAATTGATAAATCAACCTCTCTATCAGGAGGAAGAACATGCAACTCTTCATGGCATACATCGGTGTAATCCCTCACGATGGGCATGTCTTCAAGAATGATTCTCTTCTTTGTCTCAATAATTTGAACCAGATATGATTTCTCATAAGTAGAAATATCCACATTTGATATGATGATTCTAAAATAGATTCATATTCCTCCTTACACTTGTAAAGAATCAAAGGATGGTTCAGGATGTGAAGAGTGGTCTCCCATTCCCAACAGTTGATGTAGGGTTTGTATAAATATAGTCAATCCATTCCCAAGATAGCGTCAAACTCCACTAAAGGAAGTATGAAGATATTTTTTGGGAGTATCAGTCCACAAATTTTAACTGAGGAGGAGTTATAAACCATGTATGAAATAATTTCCCCATTCTTTGTTCTCATATATAAATTTTTCTCTAAATTTGGAGGTGGTGTTTGAATAGTTCTACTAAACTTGAAAGATATAAAAGAATGTGTAGAACCAAAATCAAATAGTACATTCTCTATTCTTTAATGAATAACTAGAGTACTTTTCACAACATCTTTTTACGGATCCACCTCAACAGTATTGATAGCATAAAACCTTCCTTGTTGCCTTGGAGGTTGTTTTTTATTGCATCTGATAACCCTCAGCTTAGGGAAATTGTTCTTATAATTCCCATGCTCCTTGTAATTGTGACACTGCACCACTGGATGAGCATTGATCTGAACTTTCCTTTCTTCTTCCACATTAGAGGTATTTTTCATATCCCTTCGGTAGTTCTTGGCTAGATTTCCTAGCTTTCCACATTTGAATCAATTCATGCTTTCCTTTTGATAGTTCCCAGGATTATTCTTCCGCTAACTTTTACAAGTGGGATATTCGAGATTCTTTCCATCATGGTATTTGTTTGTTGAACCACCCATGTTGTTATCCATTTTCCACTTCTTTTCATCGGGACCACGAGAGCAATGAGAGTCTCTAATCTCCATTTCAAACTTAAGGGAACAACGGAAAATCTCCTCATAACTTTCAAAGTCTCGGATCGCCAACACCTTCCATAGACTCGGTTTTAGCCTGCTAAAGAAGTTATCCAACTTTATTTCAGTGTTCATGAGAAATACAGAGTCGTACCTTTCAAGCCTTGTAAATCTTTCATCATACGCCCTGATGGACTCATCTTCCTTCTACTTGAGTCTGAGGAACTCTCTTTCCATCTTGAGACAGAGGGTTTGAGGAAAATATTTATTTAAAAACATCCTCTTGAATTCCTCCCAATCTATGGAATCAATTTCCACTTAAGAATTTATATTATTGATCAGTGTCCACCACTGATCAACTTACCCATCAAAATAATAGACCACCAGTCCAACTTTCTCTTTTTCCGAGCACTGGAGGACCAAGAATATCTTTTCAATGGAGTTAATCCACTGTGACACAAGGAGGGGATCAAAAGATCTGCTAAACATTGTAGTCCTTTTCCTTATGAAGGATTCTATGATAAATTTATCTTTACTTGTAGGAGGAGGTTGTTCCACATGATTCATGTTATTATTCATAACTTGAGAAAACTAATCAAGTACTATCATGAAGTTTTGACCACCCATTCCTGTCATTTCAGGCATATCATTAGGGAAATATTTACATTTATTATCACATTGGTTGTTGGCACATGTTCTTCTATTTTCCACCATTAACTAAGAAAAGAACATATAATTAGAGGGCATGAATACTTAGTTATTGATCATGAAAAGGAAACATTAAACATAAAGGATAAACTTGTAAAGTAGAAGTATATCCTAACTTGTGATTCCTTAGGTTTAAATCTAGGTTATCCTCGATCTATTTTTTAACTTATATTATTATGGTATTTTTTGTCCCTTAATAATGGTCTGTACTATGCTCATGAATCTACCAAAGCATATCCCCTGGGAGTGTCAAACCAAGAGTGCAGTAAGGCCCATTTTCATGTACCAGGATACCCCAGGTCAAGCCCAAAACTCCTTGTCGGAGTTTTCACTTCTAGTTAAATCATTTCAAAATCCACCTCTACCTATTTGTATCTAGATAGGTATTTATTTTCATGATAAACCACTTACTCTATACTTACCAAAATTTAGGGATGTTTTCTTATACTTTTCCTTATCCTTATGGTTCTTACTAAAGTGATCTATTCCTATTCTAAAAAAATAACTAGACCATCCTCTGATACCAACTGTAGTGACCCAATACTTTTTTATATAACATTACATGATTTTAAGCATAAATTTTACATTATAGTACAAGACAATGATCGTTAAGTCTGGTGTCTTGGAAGACTAGGTACATAAACTGAAATCATAGGACCAAACAAAAACAAACTTCTTTATTTAATATCCATAAAGAGCTCGTAACTTCCTTTGACTCCTCACATCTGCATAGGGTACCCTAGGGAGCACATGAACAAAGAGATGAGCTAAAAAGACCACTAAGGGAATGAACATGAGAATAAATCTTAAGCACGTGAGTTAGGAGGCATGTCATAATGATATAAAAATCATGGAACATATGGAATCATAACATATAAACATGGGATCATATAAACATGGAACCATATAAACGTGGGATCATGTGAAAATGAAATCATAAAAATATGGGACCATATAAATGTGGCAGCAACATAACACATAACTTTAGAACGATTCAAGTCTAACCACCAATATCATTTCCAATAGTAGCACAAGCCAAGGCTAACCGCCAAGACTGTTGCACATAACATCTCATAAGACTTAACTTTACCCAATGCATTGGAGCACTATCTGGGTGCACCCATTTTAAAATTTTCATGAATATTATTGCCACATAAATAATCACACATAATCAACCATACATAAACATAAGGGTACCCATGGAAATAAATGGGTTTAATAATCATGTCAAATAGCATAATAAATGGGTGTACCATAAAGTTGTCTACGAAAGAAAGTAATTAAATTATAAATAAAAATTAAAAAGGTTAAAATTTATACATCATGATAATTTATGTCAAATAGAAGTGAAAAACTTGTAAAAAAGTATTTAAGATACTTTATAATTAAAACATTTTAGTGCGGTTTTAAGGAAAACAATACAGATCCTTTAAAATAGAAAAGGGGACAATATTTTATATAGAACCGTAAGTGAACCAAGAATTTTTTCATAATAAAAATACTTAATTTATAAATAAATTTGTGGATTAAAACATAAGATATAGTTCACTTGAAATCAGGTAAAAATTTGGGAAGTTCCCTTAAAACAGGTTTGCTTACCGGAAAGTACTAAGGGGGGAATCTTTTAAAAACATGAATATCCCAAAAAGAGAGGGATGAATGGGTCTTGAGAAATTAATTTTTTAAAACTAAGAAGAATTTATAATATTCACATAAAAATATAAGATAACTCCACTTTTATATAAATAAAGATAAGGCAACCCGAAAGAACAAAGGAGGTTCGAGTAGAATTCATTACCGATTATCGGCATGGTATCGGGTGTACCTAAGAGGGATTAATGAGAGAGAAAAGGGGTTTATCATCACATATAAATCATGAGGGTAGTATGGGGGAGGCTCTAAATCATACCCTTTCATTTATTATTACACATAATAAGGCATATCATAGAGGACAGTCTTGATTAAGAGTGAAATGGAGAGGATCTCTTACCTTAAGTCTGATAGTGATCTTTTATTGAACTTAATGACCTGAAAAAACAAATTAGGTTCATTAATTAATAATTAAATAACCTATTATCTATGTAAAATATTTATTACAACCCTTTTATGTTAATTTATAACCATTTTGATTGGTTAAGAGGTTCAATTTCATTGTTCAGGTCCATTTGCTTGCTTGGTTTTAATGATCGGTTCATATTTGGATAAACAGGTATGATGAAGGTGGTTGTCCAGAATTGAAGTTTTATGTTATTAATGAAAATAAAGGATATTAAATGGTTATAAAAATTCATTCAGTTATTGGGAGTGAAGATGAATTATTATATAAAACCTTAGTGATAACCATTTTGGTTAATCGGTGGGTTTTGATTACAATGAACATGTTTTTCTTTATAACTTAATACCATTTGTAAAAAAGGATTAAAAAACCTTAACTAGGATATATTACATATAAAAATCTGGTTAAACCATAACACAAATGGATTCATGACCATAATTAAAGATGGTAATATAAATGGATAAATGATTGTCCTTGAATGTGCTAAATTAACACATCTCAAATGAAGTTTTTTATTTCTTTCAAATAAAAGGTGGGGAAAAGAGAGATGATAATGAAATATCCCATTATCATAACAAAATTCCAATAAATTTATAGTACTAGATTTTTCATACCATTTGGATGATTATAGATTATAAATGAAAAGAGAACTAAGGGACTTAAAAATGAAAGAAAAGAAAAGAGGAATTTTACCTCTTGAATCAACCTTCCTTGAGAGCTTCTTAAGGAGATAATTTTTGGTATTTTTAGGAGAATGAAGTCTTTTTAATATTGTGAGGGATCTTGGGTATAGATTAGGGTATAATATTGGCAAGGCACAAGGCTTGAGAGGAGTGAAAAGAAGAGGTAAGGATGAGTGGTATTTATAGTAGAGGGGAGGAGGGTTTTTATAATTTTCTAATCAGTAGTTTATTAATTTCCCTCAAGACCATCAATAGTGATGATTATATGACCAAAAATAGTAAATGGTTCATGTGAATTTAAACCAAGTATGGTTACATTATCCATGATGCTAGTAATAATCTATTTAGATTATAATGTATATATACGATAAATTACCGTATTTTACTATTCATCAAAAATTAAAATATTTCATAAAAATATCAAAAATTCACCATAACAATTTTTGGACATGTAGAATCTAAAATTGAAATCCATTTTTCAAAAATAATTTAATAAATATGATTAATTTAATATTTAATTAAAATAATAATTTATTCTAAAAAAACAATTTTAAAACTTTTATTTACTTATTCCAAAATATTGGTACATCATACTTTCACTTGAATATTATTTATATACTATCATAGGTATGGTTAATATTCTTTAGGGTATGTCTCTATTCATAAGGGTAACATTAATATTCATAAGGGTATATTAATATTCACCAAAAATTAGGTTGGTCATACGAAACTCCAAATAACTTACTGATTGCAACCGTGTATGTCAGATTTTCGAAATTCAAATAACAGAAGTGAAAAATTTTATGTTTAGAGGTCACATAGAACTTATTATTTCATTATGTTGTGATTTCATGTGATTATGACATATTTATAAGAAATTAATTTTCATTGAAAAACATTGGGTTGTTACATTTATCATCTCGTACAACATGACTCTCAATGTGAAGTCTTCATTTTTATAAGCATCATACAAAGTAACACCTGAATCCCATAATAATTTCAAACCCTTGATCAATGTATCCAAATAAACATCAATATCATTACTCATTTGTTTTGGTCCTTATATAAGCATAGATAACATGATGTATTTTCATTTTATTCATAACCATGGTGGAAAGTTATAATTTACCAATATAACTAATCATATACTATGAGTGTTTCTTTGAAAACCAAAACAATTCAATCCATATATAGATAATACAAGAAGAAGGTTTCTTGGATCATTTTCAAATTCAGGATACTCATGATCAAATTTCCTTCATTGAGGAGAGCCTATCGGATGAAAAAGTTTCCTATATTTATTTATTTCATATGTATTCCATGATAATTGTCTTGTAGTAAACTCACTTACATATAGGCACATAAACCTTAGAATGATTGGAAAGTACCGTAAAACTTTCATAAGAACTGATTCATCTTTCTTGTATCGAGAAGCACCATAAATTGGGAATTCTTTAAGTGATTTTTGGTCCTTGTGAAATAGTATACAGTCATTTGGGAAGGCATGTATTCTTTCATAGATCAGACTCATCAAACGTAGCATTCATTTTGTGGTGTATGGTCATTTAGGGAGCTCATTATCTTCTGGGAGCATATCATTCGAGAGAGAAAGTAGTTCGGTAAAACAGGTGTCTCTAACATCCCAGACCTGGATACCACTTAATAGGTGCCCTGAGCCTGGTGGGTCACATGGCCTCAAGCGCATCTCCCCAAACACCAGAGGCTACCGACTAGCACTGAGGGCCTAGGTTGTGTCTGTGGGGAGACTTTTCCCCCATTACAAGAGTATAGCACAATAGATAAATATTAACAGAGGTAAATAGAGGAATCAATGTAAGTAAACAGAAGGCATAGAGGAAATAGAGACAATAGTAACAATAATTGAAATATCTGGAATAACATATAATAAGTGATGATGATATGTCAATTATTTAGAAAACTAGAAAACATGGATACAAGACGATAGGCATAACATGTTCCACAAAAGTATAAAGGAAATCAAAATACTATCCCAAGAATCCCGAGCTCTAGCTTGATCATCTGCTATCAAGATCCATCCTAAATAGAAAGTAATAAAGTTTTTGAAGCTGTATACTTACCTTTATCAACACCTACATTAATTTAATCTTCCCTGGGTAACAAACGGTGCCCGGAGATGGTGTGAGATAAATCTCAATGGGCCACCACCAACGATGTCTATAACATCTAGCCTATGTAATGGAAATGTAATAGTTTGAAAGCATTCACATATAAAGTAAAGTAGTATAATGTAACTAAATTCCCAAGTACCTTCTTCATCCCTCAGCTGGTGTCTGGACATGTAACCAGTCCATTAATTGATTATTACTAGTTTATAAACAAGTCACATTTTAACAATAGTGAAGGTTCCAAGATGTAACGAGGAAATGTGTAATGATATTTAATCATTAAATTCTAAGGTAATATACAAGTGAACATAGACCTAAAGGGTTTCCGACTCAGTAATGACTATAGCTTGGCTAAGGGGTAAGAGTGTAATACAGGTAGCATAGTCCAGGACATTCCACAATAAGACGCCTACTGTTAAAATGGGGGTAAGTAATGACTATTCCCAATGGTCTTTAACCATGTCACCTACTTTTCCATGATATATCCAAGGAGTGTATCCAATTCATCTTGTAATAATACCGGAGGTATCCTACGGTGTCATACTGGGCATCCAAAGTTAGACAAATATATGGTTATGGGTAGGTGTCAACCTAAGCAAGTCGTATCCTTGAATCAGAATGGGGTTCCTGAGTTCTTAAGGCATTCCCTACCGAA
This sequence comes from Viscum album, assembly GCA_963277665.1. NCBI lineage: Eukaryota > Viridiplantae > Streptophyta > Magnoliopsida > Santalales > Viscaceae > Viscum > Viscum album. The sequence goes on from OY728158.1 coordinate 1,352,393,430, forward strand.
TCAAAGGTAATTTCAAGTTAGGACACTCCTATTTGATAATGATGTCAAATAATATTTCATATGGTTCAAGTCATTACCTTTCATTAGTGTGACAAGGCTAATTGAGCATTCAAACTTTTAATCAAGTCTTAATTAATCAATAATTCCATTTGGTTCAGGCCTTGCCTTTCATTAGTGTGATAAGGCCAAGAAGAATTAAACCATTAATTTAATCAATTTAAGGAATTTTCAATAATCAAGGTTCACTCTGCTACCTTCCATAAACATGGAAGGTGTGCTACAGACATGTAACCAAACATTCATTTACATCTAATAAGGAAAAGTCATATACCTAGTACACTTTCCAATTTCTATTTAACATTTATTTATCAAATTTAATCAATTAACTTAGGTGGGTCAAGTGGTGATCATGCATGGTACTTACCATTATAAAATTCAAAATTTAAATCAATCCATTTAATATAGAAAATATTACCCTTAGAAAGGTCAATCAAAGGAACACTCGAATAGAGGCTCAAACATGTCAAAACAGTAAAATGACAAATATGGAAAAAAATAATACATGGGATGAATGGACTTATGGGCGTAACCACTAACAACTAATTAGATATTTGGGATGAGCATAACCATATGGTTCTACTGATTATAATCATGGCATATAAATTCAATAAACAGAACCTGATAAAATTGGTGATCCCCACATGACAAATTCCAAAATCAATGAACTTGAGGGATGAGTTATAGACCACCCACCTCAGGCTTGTATGACTCTCCTCCTCTTATATAAACATATAATTTGTCTTATAAATGAATAGATCTGACAAAATGGGGAAAATTCTCATACCTCTACAACTAGGTTGAGAGCGAGAGAGAAGAAGAAAGACTTAAACAGGCTCGATTATATAGCATTCCTCCTTTTTATTACATAACATTTCATTACATTTTACAAACAGAGGATATTTAAAGTCTAGTGTCTTGGAAATCAGGAACATAAAACATGATAACAACATCAAACATTCTTCTAAACCACTTTTAAGGATTCTTCATTGTTCATCCTAAGTTCATTATAGCATCTCAGAACCTGGGAGCATACATCAAAGGAAAGGGTGAGCAGAAGGCCCAGTAAGGGAAATAAGAGAAACATTTTACATGAGAACTTGAGATACATCAATAAAGTCATGATAAATAAAATTAAGGCATGAGAAAGAGATCATGAGGAGTATCATAATAAAAATAACATGTTTTATAACTTGAAGATGTGGATTCAACATTTAACATAGACAATCATCTCCGTATCACCAAGGTCCATCCCCAAAGTGTCAATAAAAAATTACCAAGGTTATTCACCATGGTATCGTTAATATAGTCATCTCTAGAGATTAAGTCTTTACCCAATGCATTGGAGCTCTATCAGGTTGAACCCTTAATTTGTCTTTATTATCATGTGAGACACATATATCATCATCAAAAATTTCATAAATAACCCATATAGCATAAAAGAAATGGGTTTCATTTCAAAATCATAACGTTTTAAAAACTACTTTAAAGACATGATCATTATGTCACTTTAAACCCACGGAAAAGCAAAGCGGGTTTCATATATGTAAATCCCAGAATTAAAATATAATATTTTGATATATATGTGAATACCCCTGTATAAGAATGATCTTTGAGTATTCACTTAATAAAATAAAATAATTTGAGAAAAAGAGAAAGACGTTTTGAGATGAAAATCATAATGACTATGTTACAGGGTTTTAGAAAACATTGAAAAGAGAGGGGAAATGGGTCACCCACTCATAAATGATACATAAAATAGTAGGGGTATAGAATATAAAGGATTTAAGAACATGGTAATGAAATTTGAAAGATATACCATATGAAATGAAGAACTTAAAAGGAAGACAAAAATAAGATTTCTCATATGAAAATTCGACAGCCTAACGGTGTTACTTAAAACTTAAAAAAAACGAATTGATGAGATCAAATAGGGTCTCTCATCATATGAACATAAAAATTACAGTATGATAGATATAGAATATCATACCCCAAAATAAGAAAAGAAACATGAAAGAAATGACATGAAAATAGAACTTGAAAATTGAGAAGGGTGGAAGAATCCCTTACAAAAATTCAGCAGCCTAACGGCATCACATAAAAATTCAGAAAACAAATTGATGAGAGATGAAATGGTATATAGTAATTTGGACATGAAATGGGCAGTAATAAGAACATATAAGAACATACCATCAACATAAAGAGATGGAAAATATAATACACAACATAAAGGAAGTCATGACTTAAAAGAGGAGGGTGAAAGAATCCCTTACAAAAAATCTGCAGCCTAACGGCGCCACTTAAACATTCATAAAAAGAAATAATGAGATTAACGGGGATATCTCATCATATGATCATGAAAAGGTAAGTAATAAGAATATAAAATAACATCCTCCAACATAAGAACATGGGGCTTAAATGAAATGACATAAAAAATGGTACTTGAAAAGAAAGAGAGAAGTAGGATCCTTTACCTTGAAGAGTAACTTCAAAATCTTGAAGATCGGGACCTTGGGAGGCTTGAGGGAACCTTGGGAGGACTCCTTGAGAGATAAAGAGACCATAACTTCGTTGGGGAGGATTTGGAAATGAAATGAATGAGGGAAAGGCTTGGTATTTATAGGATAAGTGAGAGGACAAAGCATTAATTGCCAAGGGACACCTCATTGGTGGTATTGGAAAAACCATGGGCTTTCCCATGTTATTTTCCCATGCTATTGGCCACTTGGGACACCTCATACCTTATCTTACTATTCATAAGTCGGCCATAATTATTGAATAATTAATACATCCTTAATGATGTCATTAAACAGCCAAAACTCAAAAACTGTATTTTCACTATTCGCCGAAAATTCAACTTTCTCATAAAAAATCCAAAATTTCACCTTAACCAAATATCGATGCTCTGATTTTAAAAATGAACTCCATTTTATAAAAATAATTTTCAAAATATTTTTAATTTAATTTTTAAATAAAAACACTATTCACTGAAAATTCAATTGTTTTAGAAAAATCCAAAAAATTCACCTTAACCAAATATCGATGCTCTGATTTCAAAAATGAACTCCATTTTATGAAAATAATTTTCTAAATATTTTTAATTTAATTTTTAAATAAAAAACACTATTCAATCAAAAAAACTAATACTTAACCAATAATTTCTGAAATAGTTATTTACCTATTTTATTGAATCACGTTACTTAATCAAGGTGCCTAAATTATATTAATACTTTCTTTAAGTGAGATTACTAATACATTTGGTCACATTACTAATACTAAGTGTAAAATCACTATTCAGAAATTACTATTCACGAAAATTAAGTTGATCTTATTAGACTCTAAATTTCATACTGAACACAATCGTAGAAGACTATTTTTTGAAAATCATTACACATTTTTAATTCTTTAAGGTTTACATAAATATTTTTAAAATGTCCTTTTTTTAAAATTCATCAACAATATGCATACTATATTTATCCGAACATTTGAAAATTCACAAACTTCATCATAAGAAGAAATCACAATTTTTATTTAAATCAAAGGATTACCCAAGGAATTTACGGTCTTGTTACATAACCCCTTATAACACCAGCATAGGACCTAAGAATAAGGTGTGTTAGGGTGATAGAAACTTAGGGAGGCTCGGCCAACATTGCCCAAGTAGTGATTTCTATCAGCTTGAACTTCTCAAAAAGGCGATTCTGTTCCAGCTTCACATGATGAATTTCGGCTTGGGTTTGGTCCATATCAAATCCCAAAGGTGATACCTCCTTCCCAAGTTCCATCAGATGGGCTCCGATCGGCCCGAGACTACTGGATGGGGCCATCGAATCTTCTTTATATATTAATTAATCAAGATCACTTGTATTTATAGAAAATAATCGCAACATTTAGTTTCCAATGGTCTTATTTTAATTATACTCATTTTATTAAATGAAATAGTTTTGTTGAGTATAAAATAAAATAACACACAAAGTTAAGAAACAAAATTTATTCAAAATTTCGGGTCGTTACAATCTTCCCCCCTTAAGAAATTGCGTCCTCGCAATTTTAAAAAAGGGCTTGGAAATTTCATTGAAAGTCGCACATCAGAAAAGAGTCAGTAAAACTATTATTTTAAAAGAGAGAAAGGGAAGTACAAAGGTCACCCGAGTTAACCCATACAAGGATTCCATGTAAGAAAACATGGATATGGAAGAGAAAACAAAGAGTCAAATTCTGATGGAGAGTGATATAAAACATGATTAGGAGAAAATTAACCACAAGAAGATCACAAACTTAACATGTGTTAAACAGTCTTTGATTACCCAATAGGAAACATAAACCAACAATGTTTTTGTTTTACGTTCCTTTTCATAATTTAGAGGAATTCATTTGCTACATAGAATAAAAACATAAGGAAATATATTTACCTTCATGTAGAGTCTCATCCCTAAATAAGTTTCCACCAAGACTAATTTTTTTCTCCAAAAAGTGAGCATTCAAAAAGGCTTGGTCTCATCAAAAGCACAAGAATAATATTTTAGAGAATCACATAATCCACAAAATAATAACAATATTTTTCCCTTGTCCTTATTCATCAACTAAAACTAAAAAGGTTAGTACGAGATCATATAATCTCCAAAAAGGATAATCCTTTATAAAAAGAAATATGACTATTAATCTCCAAAATTCAGCAAAAGTACCCAAAGTTCCAGAAAGACCATTCAATACACTAACCTCCTTAAAATTCTTCAGAATAATCCAAACTAATATTGGAACCCAAAACTCAGAAGGATTTAATCACATAGTCTTCCCCAAAAAAATCTTAACATTTCTCTCCAAATAACATCGACTACTATTAAAGTCTCATACTAAAGTGTAATTAACCTATTCATATATTATCTATGATAGGTTCATCATTTTCTAGAATTAACCCAAATCACCATATGTCCACAATAAATACATAAATTCTTACAAAAAAAAATCAACCATTACTCCTCAATTTAAATCATGTAGTATCTTAGGCATATAGTACTCCAAAAGAGAAAACATCGTCCATAATAACCTTTATCATTTAATCACCAAATAATTTTCTTATACAAAGGATATTCATTTGATATAAGTTTCTAAAATCAACTTATTCTTGATCCATAAAAATAGCAGGTGTATTTTTCCGAAGGGCATAACAACAAACTCATAATGGCCATATCTTGATCGAAAGGCAGTTTTTGGAATATCATCATTCTCCAACCTCAATTGATGATAACCAGAACGAAGATCAATCTTATAGAATAATTGAGTCCCACGAAGTTGGTCAAATAATTCCTCAATTCTTGGAAGATAGTATTTGTCCTTCACTGTGGTCCCATTCAGTTCTCTATAATAAATGCATAGATGCATCGATCCATCCTTCTTCTTCACAAATAGAACTGGTGCTCCCCAAGGAGACACACTTGGTTGGATAAAATCATTCTCCAAAAGATCTCGGAGTTGTTTATTTAATTCCTCTAGATCCATATTTTCCATCCTTTAGGGTATCTTTGACATCGGATGAGATCCAAGTATGAGTTCAATGGAGAACTCTACCTCTCTTTCTGGAGAAGGTCCGGGTAACTCCTCAGGAAATACATCAATGTATTCCTAGATGATGGGAAATTTTTCTAAAAGAATAAATCCTTCGTGATAAACTTATTTAATTTATGAATCTTTTAAATAAAAATGATTTTATGTCTTAAAACTTCATGCTTAGAAAAATTACATTTTTCTATAATTCCTTCATAAGGATTCATAAAAAGCTTGCGATTAACCAAACATATCCCCCGGGAGTGTCGTAACCAAGAGTGAAGCAAGGCCCGTTGTCGTGTACCAGTTCCCATTTGATTCTAGCTCAAAGTGATGTTTTCAGGTTTTACCCCTATGTACATCTGTGCCAGATCCACCTCTACCTGCTCGTATCCAGACAGGGATGCATTTTTTTGATAAACCACTTACTCAATACTCACCAATATACCAGGAATATTTCCTATATTTAAACTTTTATATATGGTTCTTCATAATGTTTTTATATCACAATTTCCATAAATTACTAAACTATCCTTTGATACTAACTATAAAATCCTACCTTTTTATTACATAACATTTCATTGCATTTTACAAACATAGGATCTTTAAATTCTAGTGTCTTGGAAATCCGTAACATAAAACATGAGAACAACATAAAACATTCTTCTAAACCACTTGTAAGGATTCTTCATTGTTCATCCTAAGTTTATTACAGCATCTCATAACCTGGGAGCATACATCAAAGGAAAGGGTGAGCAGAAGGCCCAGTAAGGGAAAGAAGAGAAACATTTTACATGTGAACTTGAGATACATCAATAAAGTCATGATAAATAACTTTAAGGCATGAGAAATAAATCATGAGGCATATCATAATAAAAATAACATGTTTCATAACTTGAATATCTGTCTTAAACATTTATCATATAAAATCATTTTTGTGTCACCAAGGTCCATCCCCAAGGTGTCATTAAAAAATTACCAAGGTTATTCACCAAGGTATCGTTAAAATGGTCATCTCTAGAGATTAAGTATTTACCTAATGCATTGGAGAGCTATCAGGGTGCAAACTTAATTTTTCTTTATTATCATGTGATCCACATATATCATCATCACAAATTTCGTAAATAACCCATATAGCATAAAATAAATGGGTTTCATTTCATAATCATAACTTTTTAAAAACTGCTTTAAAGACATGATCATTATGTCACTTTAAACCCACAGAAAAGGAAAGCGAGTTTCATGTATGTAAATATCAGAATTAAAATAGAATATTTTGATATATATGTGAATACCCCTGTAGAAGAATGATCTTTGAGTATTCACTTAATAAAATAAAATAATTTGAGAAAAAGAGAAAGACGTTTTGAGACGAAAAGCATAACGACTATGTTATAGGGTTTTAGAAAACATTGAAAATAGAGGGTATATGGGTCAGCCACTCATAAATGATCTATAAAATAGTAGTGGAACCTAATATAAAGGATTTAAGAACATGTTAATGAAGTTTTAAAGATATACCATATGAAATGACGAACTTGAAAGGAAGACAAAAATAAGATTTCTCATATGAAAATTCGGCAGCCTAACGGCGTTACTTGAAACTTCAAAAAAAATGAATTGATGAGATTAAATAGGGTATCTCATCATATGAACATAAAAATGACAGTATGATATATATATAAGATCATACCCCAACATAAGAAAAGGAACTTGAAAGAAATGACATGAAAAAAGAACTTGAAAATGAGAAGGGTGGAAGAATCCCTTACAAAAATTCAGCATCCTAACAGCGTCACATAAAAATTCAGAAAACAAATTAATGAGAGAAGAAAGGGTATATCATAATTTGGACATGAAATGGGCAGTAATAAGAACATATAAGAACATACCCTCAGCATAAAGAGATAGTAAATATGAGACACAACATAAAGGAAGTCATGACTTAAAAGAGGAGGGTGAAAGAATCCCTTACAAAAATTCAGCAGCCTAACGGCGCCACTTAAACATTCATAAAACTAAATGATGAGATTAAGGGGGATCTCTCATCATACGATCATGAAAAGGGAAGTAATAGGAATATAAAATAACATCTCCCAACATAGGAACATGGGGATTAAATGAAATGACATGAAAAATGGTACTTGAAAAGAAAGAGAGAAGTAGGATCCCTTACCTTGAAGAGTAACTTCAAAAGATCGAAGGTCGGGACCTTCGGAGGCTTGAGGGAACCTTGGGAGGACTCCTAGGGAGTTAAAGAGACCATAACTTCGTTGGGGAGGATTTGGAAGTGAAATGAATGAGGGAAAGGCTTGGTATTTATAGGAGAAGTGAGGGGACAAAGCATTAATTGCCAAGGGACACCTCATCGGTGGTATTGGAAAAGCCATGGGCTTGCCCATAGTATTTTCCCATGGTATTGGCCACTTGGGACACATCATACCTTATACTACTATTCAAAAGTCGACCAGAATTATTGAATAATTAATACATCCTTAATGATGTCATTAAACACCCAAAACTCAAAAACTGTATTTTCACTATTCATCGAAAATTCAACTTTCTCAGAAAAAATCCAAAATTTCACTTTAACCAAATATCGATGCTATGATTTCAAAAATAAACTCCATTTCATGAAAATAATTTTCTAAATATTTTTATTTTAATTTTTAAATAAAAAAACTATTCACTGAAAATTCAATTGTTTCAGAAAAATCCCAAAAATTCACCTTAACCAAATATCGATGCTCTGATTTCAAAAATGAACTCCATTTTATGAAAATAATTTTCTAAATATTTTTAATTTAATTTTTAAATAAAAAACACTATTCACTCGAAAAAACTAATACTTAACCGATAATTTCTGAAATAGTTATTTACCTATTTTATTGAATCACATTACTTAATCAAGGTGCCTAAATTATATTAATACTTTCTTTAAGTGAGATTACTGATCTATTTTGTCACATTACTAATCCTAAGCGTAAAATCACTATTCATAAATTACTATTCATCAAAAATTAATTTGATCTTATTAGACTCTAAATTTCATACTGAACATAACTGTAGAAGACCATTTTTTAAAAATCATTACACATTTTTAATTATTTAAGGTTTACATAAATATTTTTAAAATGTCCTTTTTCTAAAATTCATCAATAATATGCATACTATATTTATCCAAAAATTTGAAAATTCACAAACTTAATCATAAGAAGAAATCACAATTTTTATTTAAATCAACGGATTATCCAAGGCATTTTCAGTCCTGTTACAAAACCCCTTATAACAACATCATAGGACCTAAGAGTAAGGTGTGTTAGGGTGATATAATCTTAGGGCGGCTCGGCCAACATTGCCCGAGTAGTGATTTCAATCAACTTGAACTTCTCACGAAGGTGATTACATTCCATCTTCACACGATGAAGTTCAGCTTGGGTTTGGTCCATATCAAAGCCCAAAGGTGCTACCTCCTTCCCAAGTTCCGTCAGATGGGCTTTGATCAGCCTGATACTACTGGATGGGGCCATCGAATCTTCTTTATATATTAATTAATCAAGATCACTTGTATTTATAGAAAATAATCACAACATTTAGTTTCCAACGGTCTTATTTTAATTATACTCATTTTATTAAATGAAATAGTTTTGTTGAGTATAAAATAAAATAACACACAAAGTTAGGAAAGAAAGCTTACTCAAAATTTTGGGTCGTTACAATCTTCCCCCCTTAAGAAATTGCATCCTCGCAATTTTAAAATTGGGCTTGGGAATTTCTTTGAAAGTCTCACATCGGAAAAGAGTCAGTAAAACTACTATTTTAAAAGAAAGAAAGGGAAGTACAAAGGTCATCCGAGTTAACCCATACTAGGATTCCATGTACGAAAACATGGATATGGAAGAGAAAACAAAGAGTCAGGATCTGATGGAGAGTGACAGAAAACATTATTAGGAGAAAATTAACCACAAGAAGATCACAAACTTAAGATGTGTTAAACGGTCTTTGATTACCCAGTAGGAAACATAAACCAACAACATTTTTGTTTTACGTTCCTTTTCATAATTTTGAGGAATTTATTTACTACATAGAATAAAAACATAAGGAAATATATTTAACATCAAATAGAGTCTCATCCCTTGATAAGTTTCCACCGAGACTAATTTTTTTCTCCAAACAATGAGAATTCAAAAAGACTTGGTCTCATTAAAATCACAAGAATTATCTTCTAGAGAATCACATAATCCACAAAAGAATAATTATATTTTTCCCTTGTCCTTATTCATCAACTAAAACTAAAAAGGTTAGTATGATATCATATAATCCCCAAAAAGGATAATACTTTATAAAAATAAATATGACTATTAATCTCCAAAATTCAACAAAAGTACCCAAAGTTCCAAAAAGAACATTCAATAAAAAACCCTCCTTAAAATTCTTCAGAATAATCAAAAATATTATTGGAACCCAAAACTCAGAAGGATTTAATCACATAGTCTTCCCCAAAAAAAATCTTAACATTTCTCTCCAAATAACATCGACTACTATTAAAGTCTCATACTAAAGTGTAATTAACCTATTCATATATTCTCTATGCTAGGTTCATCATTTTTTAGAATTAACTCAAATCACCATATGTCCACAATAAATACATAAATTCTTACAAAAAAAATTCAACCATTCCTCTCCAATTTAAATTATGTAGTATCTTAGGAAAATAGTACTCCAAAAGAGAAAACATCATCCATAATAACCTTTATCATTTAATCACCAAATAATTTTCTTATAAAAAGGATATCCATTTGATATAAGTTTCCAAAATCAACTTATTCTTGATCCATAAAAATAGCAGGTGCATTAGTTCGAAGGGCATAACAACAAACTCATAATTCCCATATCTTTATCGAAAGGAATTTTTTGGAATATCATCATTCTTCACCCTCAATTGATGATAACCAGAACAAAGATCAATCTTAGAGAATAATTGAGTCCCACGAAGTTGGTCAAATAAGTCATCAATTCTTGGAAGAGAGTATCTGTTTTTCACTGTGCTCCCATTCAGTTCTATATAATCAAGCATAGATGCATCGATCCATCCTTCTTCTTCACAAAGAGAACTGGTGCTCTCCAAGGAGATACACTTGGTCGGATAAACCCATTCTCCAAAAGATCTAGGAGTTGTTTATTTAATTCCTCTAGATCCACATTTTCCATCCTATAGGGGTTCTTTTACATCAGATGAGATCCAGGTATGAGTTCAATGGAGATCTCTACCTCTCTTTCTAGAGAAGGTCCGGGTAACTCCTCAGGAAATACGTCAACGTATTCCTAGATGATGGGGAAATTTTCTAAAAGAATAAATCCTTCATGAGAAACTTATTTCATTTATGAATATTTTAACTAAAAAGGATTTTATGTCTTAAAACTTCATGCTTAGAAAAATTACATCTTTCTATAATTCCATCATAAGGATTCATAAAAAGATTGCAATTAACCAAACATATCCCCCAGGAGTGTCGTAACCAAGAGTGCAGCAATGACCATTGTCGTGTACTAGTTCCCATTCGATTCTAGCTCAAAGAAGTGTTTTCGGGTTTTACCCCTATGTACATCTCTACTAGAGCCACCTCTACCTGCTCGTATCCAGATAGGGATGTATTTTATTGATAAACCACTTACTCAATACTCACAAATGTACCAAGAATATTTCCTATATTTAAACTTTTTTATAGGGTTCTTCCTAATGTTTTCATATCCTAATTTCCATAAATAACTAAACTATCCTTTGATACCAACTATAGCATCCCGCCTTTTTATTACATAACATTTCATTACATTTTACAAATAGTGGATCATTAAAGTCTAGTGTCTTGGAAATCAGAAACATAAAATATGAGAACAACATAAAACATTATTCTAAACCACTTGTAAGGCTTATTCATTGTTCATCCTAAGTTCATTATAGCATCCCATAACCTGGGAGAATACATCAAAGTAAAGGGTGAGCAGAAGGCCCAGTAAGGGAAACAAGAGAAACATTTTACATGTGAACTTGAGATACATCAATAAAGTCATGGTAAATAAATTTAAGGCAGGAGAAAGAGATCATGAGGCATATAATAATAAAAATAACGTGTTTCATAACTTGAATATGTGGCTTCAAAATTAAACATAGACAATCATTTCCATATCACCAAGGTCCATCCCCAAGGTTTCATTTAAAAATTACTAAGTTTATTCGCTAAGGTATCATTAAAATGGTCATCTCTAGAGATTATGACTTTACCCAATGCAATGGAGAGCTATCAGGGTGTACCCTTAATTTGTCTTCATTATCATGTGAGCCACATATATCACCATCAAACATTTCATAAATAACCCATATAGTATAAAAGAAATGGGTTTCATTTCTTAATCATAACATTTTAAAACTTCTTTAAAGACGTGATCATTATGTCACTTTAAACCCACAGAAAAGGAAAGCGGGTTTCATGTATGTAAATCCCATAATTAAAATATAATATTTTGATATATATGTGAATACCCCTGTAGAAGAATGATCTTTGAGTATTCACTTAATAAAATAAAATAATTTGAGAAAAAGAGAAAGACGTTTTGAGATGAAAAACATAACGACTATGTTACAAGGTTTTAGAAAACATTGAAAAGAGAGGGGACATGGGTCACCCACTCATTAATGATCCATAAAATAGTTGGGGGACCGAATATAAAGGATTTAAGAACATGTTAATGAAATTTTAAAGATATACCATATGAAATGATGAACTTGAAAGGAAGAAAAAAGTATGATTTCTCATATGAAAATTCGGCAGCCCAACGGCATTACTTAAAACTTAAAAAAAAATGAATTGATGAGATCAAATAGGTTCTCTCATAATATGAACATAAAAAATACATTATGATAGATATATAAGATCATACCCCAACATAAGAAAAGGAACTTCAAATAAATTACATGAAAATAGAACTTGAAAAAGGAGAAGGGTGGAAGAATCCCTTACAAAAATTCAGCAGCCTAACGGCGTCACATAAAAATTCAGAGAACAAATTGATGAGAGAAGAAAGGGTGTCTCATAATTTGGACATGAAATGGGTAGTAATAAGAACATATAAGAACATACCCTAAAGATAAATAGATGGAAAATATAATACACAACATAAAGGAAGTCATGACTTAAAAGAGGAGGGTGAAAGAATCCCTTACAAAAATTCAGCAGCATAACGGCGCCACTTAAACATTCATAAAATGAAATGATGAGATTAAGGGGGATCTCTCATCATATTATCATGAAAAGGTAAGTGATAGGAATATAAAATAACATCCCCCAACCTAATAACATGGGGCTTAAATGAAATGACATACAAAATGGTACTTGAAAAGAAAGAGAGAAGTATGATCCCTTACCTTGAAGAGTAACTTCAAAAGATTGAAGGTCGGGACCTTGGGAGGCTTGAGGGAACCTTGGGAGGACTCCTTGGGAGTTAAAGAGACCACAATTTCCTTGGGGAGGATTTGCAAATGAAATGAATGAGGGAAAGTCTTGGTATTTATCAGAGAAGTGAGGGGACAAAGCATTAATTTCCAAGGGACACCTCATCGGTGGTATTGGAAAAACCATGGGCTTGCCCATGGTATTTTCTCATGGTATTGGCCACTTGGGACACCTCATACCTTATATTACTATTCATAAGTCGACCAGAATTATTGAATAATTAATACATCCTTAATGATGTCATTAAACACCCAAAACTCAAAAATTGTATTTTCAATATTCACTGAATATTCAACTTTCTCAGAAAAAATACAAAATTTCACCTTAACCAAATATCGATTCTATGATTTCAAAAATGAACTCAATTTTATGAAAATAATTTTCTAAGTATTTTTAATTTAATTTTTAAATAAAAACACTATTCAATGAAAATTCAATTGTTTCAGAAAAATCCCAAAAATTCACCTTAACCAAATATCGATGCTCCGATTACAAAAATGAACTCCATTTTATGAAAATAATTTTCTAAATATTTTTAATTTTATTTTTAAATAAAAAACACTATTCACTCAAAAAAACTAATACTTAACCAATAATTTCTGAAACAGTTATTTACCTATTTTATTGAATCACATTACTTAATCTAGGTGCCTAAATTATATTAATACTTTTTTTAAGTGAGATTACTAATCCATTTGGTCACATTACTAATCCTAAGTGTAAAATCACTATTCATAAATTACTATTCATCAAAAATTAAGTTGATCTTATTAGACTCTAAATTTCATACTGAACACAACTGTAGAAGACCATTTTTGAAAATCATTACACATTTTTAATTCGTTAAGGTTTACATAAATATTTTTAAAATGTCTTTTTTCTAAAATTCATCAATAATATGCATAATGTTTTTATCCGAACAGTTGAAAATTCACAAACTTCATCATAAGAAGAAATCACAATTTTTATTTAAATCAAAGGATTACCCAAGGAATTTATGGTCTTGTTACATAACCCCTTATAACACCGGCATAGGACCTAAGAGTAAGGTGTGCTAGGGTGATAGAATCTTGGGGCGGCTCGGCCAACATTGCCCGAGTAGTGATTTCTATTAGCTTGAAATTCTCTTGAAGGCGATTCTGTTCCAGCTTCACACGATGAAGTTTGGCTTGGGTTTGGTCCATATCAAAGCCCAAAGGTGCTACCTCCTTCCCAAGTTCCGTCAGATGGGCTTCGATCGGCCCGAGACTACTGGATGGGGCCACCGAATCTTATTTATATATTAATTAATCAAGATCACTTGTATTTATAGAAAATAATTGCAACATTTAGTTTCCAACGATCTTATTTTAATTATACTCATTTTATTAAATGAAATAGTTTTGTTGAGTATAAAATAAAATAACACACAAAGTTAAGCAACAAAATTTATTCAAAATTTCAGGTCATTAGAATCTTCCCCACTTAAGAAATTACATCCTCGCAATTTTAAAATTGGGATTGGAAATTTAGTTGAAAGTCCCACATCGGAAAAGAGTCAGTAAAACTATCAATTTAAAAGAAAGAAAGGGAAGTACAAAGGTCACCCAAGTTAACTCATACTAGGATTCCATGTAGGAAAACATGGATATGGAAGAGAAAACAAAGATTCAAGTTATGATGGAGAGTGATAGAAAACATGATTAAGAGAAAATTAATCACAAGAAGATCACAAACTTAAGATGTGTTAAACGGTCTTTGATTACCCAGTAGGAAACATAAACCAACAACGTTTTTGTTTTACGTTCCTTTTCATAATTTTGAGGAATTCATTTACTACATAGAATAAAAACATAAGGAAATATATTTACCTTCAAGTAGAGTCTCGTCCCTTAATAAGTTTCCACCAAGACTAATTTTTTTCTCCAAATAATGATAATTCAAAAAGACTTGGTCTCATCAAAAGCACAAGAATCATCTTCTAGAGAATCACATAATCCACAAAAGAATAACTATATTTTTCCCTTTTCCTTATTCATAAACTAAAACGAAAAAGGTTAGTACGAGATCATATAATCCCCAAAAAGGATAATCCTTTATAAAAATAAATATGACTATTAATCTCCAAAATTCAACAAAAGTACCCAAAGTTCCAGAAAGACCATTCAATACAAAACCCTCCTTAAAATTCTTCAGAATAATCCAAACTAAGATTGGAACCCAAAACTCAGAAGGATTTAATCACATAGTCTTCCCCAAATAAATCTTAACATTTCTCTCCAAATAACATCGACTACTATTAAAGTCTCATACTAAAGTGTAATTAACCTATTCATATATTCTCTATGATAGATTCATAATTTTATAGAATTAACCCAAATCACCATATGTCCACAATAAATACATAAATTCTTACAAAAAAAAATTCAACCATTCCTCCTCAATTTAAATCCTTTAGTATCTTTGGCATATAGTACTCCAAAAGAGAAAATATTGTCCATAATAACCTTTATCATTTAATCACCAAATAATTTTCTTATAAAAAGGATATCCATTTGATATAAGTTTCCAAAATAAACTTATTCTTGATCCATAAAAATATCAGGTGCATTTTTTCGAAGGGCATAACAACAAAATCATAATGCCCATATCTTGATCGAAAGGAATTTTTTGGAATATCATCATTCTTCACCCTCAATTGATGATAACCAGAACGAAGATAAATCTTAGAGAATAATTGAGTCCCATGAAGTTGGTAAAATAAGTCATCAATTCTTGGAAGAGAGTATTTGTTCTTCACTGTGATCCCATTCAGTTCTCTATAATCAATGCATAGATGCATCGATCCATCCTTCTTTTTCACAAAGAGAACGGGTGCTCCCCAAGGAGACACACTTGGTCGGATAAACCCATTCTCCAAAAGATCCCGAATTTATTTCTTTAATTCCTCTAGATCCAAATTTTCTATCCTATAGGGGGTCTTTGACATCAGATGAGATCCATGTATGAGTTCGATGGAGAACTCTACCTCTCTTTCTGGGGAAGGTCTGGGTAACTCTTCAGGAAATACATCAACGTATTCCTAGATGATGGGGAAATTTTCTAAAAGAATAAATCCTTTGTGAGAAACTTATTTTATTTATGAATCTTTTAACTAAAAAGGATTTTATGTCTCTAAACTTCATGCTTAGAAAAATTACATTTTTCTATAATTTCTTCATAAGGATTCATAAAAAGCATGTGATTAACCAAACATATCCCCCGGGAGTGTCGTAACCAAGAGTGCAGCAAATCTCGTTGTCGTGTATGAGTTCCCATTCGATTCTAGCTCAAAGCGTTGTTTCCGGGTTTTACCCCTATGTACATCTATGCTAGAGCCACCTCTACCTGCTCATATCCAGACAGGGATGTATTTTCTTGATAAACCACTTACTCAATACTCACCAATATACCAGGAAGATTTCCTATATTTAAACATTTCTATAGAGTTCTTACTAATGTTTTCATATACTAATTTTCATAAATAACTAAAATATCCTTTGATACCAACTATAGAATCCCACCTTTTTATTACATAACATTTCATTACATTTTACAAACATAGGATCTTTAAAGTCTAGTGTCTTGGAAATCAGGAACATAAAACATGATAACAACATAAAACATTCTTCTAAACCAATTTTAAGGCTTCTTCATTGTTCATCCTAAGTTAATTAAAGTATCTCATAACCTTAGAGCATACATCAAAGGAAAGGGTGAGCATAAGGCCCAGTAAGGGAAACAAGAGAAACATTTTACATGTGAACTTGAGATACATCAATAAAGTCATGATAAATAACTTTAAGGCATGAGAAAGAGATCATGAGGCATATCATAATAAAAATAACATGTTTTATAAATTGAAGATGTGGCTTAAACATTTAACATATACAATCATTTCTGCATCACCAAGGTCCATCCCCAAGGTGTCATTAAAAAATTACCAATGTTATTCACCAAGGTATCGTTAAAATGGTCATCCCTAGAGATTAAGTCTTTACCCAATGCAGTAGAGCGCTATCAGGGCGCACCCTTAATTTTTCTTTATTATCATGTGAGCCACATATATCATCATCAAACATTTCATAAATAACCCATATATCATAAAATAAATGGTTTACATTTCATAATCATAACATTTTAAAATTGCTTTAAAGACATGATCATTATGTCACTTTAAACCCACGGAAAAGGAAAGCGGGTTTCATGTATGTAAATCCCAGAATTAAAATAGAATATTTTGATATATATGTGAATACCCATATAGAAGAATGATATTTGAGTATTCACTTAATAAAATAAAATAATTTGAGAAAAAGAGAAAGATATTTTGAGACGAAAATCATAACGACTATGTTACAGGGTTTTAGAAAAAATTGAAAAGAGAGGGGACATGGGTCACCCACTCATAAATGATCCATAAAACAGTAGGGGGACTGAATATAAAGGATTTAATAACATGGTAATTAAATTTAAAATATATAACATATGAAATGAAGAACTTGAAAGGAAGACAAAAATAAGATTTCTCTTAGGAAAATTCGGCAGCCTAACGGCGTTACTTAAAACTTCAAAAAAAAGAATTGATGAGATAAAATAGGGTCTCTCATCATATGAACATAAAAAGGAAATTATGATGGATATATAAGATCATACCCCAACTTAAGAAAAATAACTTGAAATAAATGACATGAAAATAGAACTTGAAAAATGAGAAGGGTGGAAGAATCCCTTACAAAAATTCAGTAGCCTAACGGCGTCACATAAAAATTCAGAAAAAAAATTGATGAGAGAAGAAAGGGTCTCTCATAATTTGTACATGAAATGGGAAGTAATAAGAAAATATAATAACATACCCTCAACATAAAGAGATGGAAAATATAAGGCACAACATAAAGGAAGTCATGACTTAAAAGAGGAGGGTGAAAGAATCCCCTACAAAAATTCACCAGCCTAACGGCGCCACTTCAACATTCATAAAACGAAATGATTAGAGTAAGGGGGATATATCATCATATGATCATGAAAAATGCAGTAATAGGAATATAAAATAAAATCCCCCAACATAAGAAAATGGGGCTTAAATGAAATGACATACAAAATGGTACTTGAAAAGAAAGAGAGAGGTAGGATCCCTTACCTTGAAGAGTAACTTCAAAAGCTTGAAGGTCGGAACCATAGGAGTCTTGAGGGAACCTTGGGAGGACTCCTTGGGAGGTAAAGAGACCAGAACTTCGTTTGGGAGGATTTGGAAATGAAATAAATGAGTGAAAGGCTTGGTATTTATAGGAGAAGTGAGGGGACAAAGAATTAATTTCCAAGGGACACCTTATCGGTGGTATTGGAAAAACCATGGGCTTGCCCATGGTATTTTCCCATGTTATTGGCCAATTGGGACACCTCATACCCTATCTTACTATTCATAAGTCGACGATAATTATTAAATAATTAATACATCCTTAATGATGTCATTAAACATCCAAAACTCAAAAACTGTATTTTCACTATTCACCAAAAATTCAACTTTCTCAGAAAAAATCCAAAATTTCACCTTAACCAAATATCGATGCTCTGATTTCAAAAATGAAATCCATTTTATGAAAATAATTTTCTAAATATTTTTAATTTAATTTTTAAATAAAAACACTATTCACTGAAAATTCAATTGTTTCAGAAAAATCTCAAAAATTCACCTTAACCAAATATCGATGCTCTGATTTCAAAAATGACCTCCATTTTATGAAAATAATTTTCTAAATATTTTTAATTTAATTTTTAAATAAAAAACACTATTCACTCGAAAAAAACTAATACTTAACCAATAATTTCTGAAACAGTTATTTACCTATTTTATTGAATCATATTACTTAATCAGGGTGCCTAAATTATATTAATACTTTCTTTAAGTGATATTACTAATCCATTTGGTCATATTACTAATACTAAGCATAAAATCACTATTCATAAATTACTATTCATCTAAAATTAAGTTGATCTTATTAGACTCTAAATTTCATAATGAACACAACTGTAGAAGACCATTTTTTGAAAATAATTACACATTTTTAATTATTTAAGGTTTACATATTTATTTTTAAAATTTCCGTTTTCTAAAATTCATTAATAATATGCAAACTATATTTATCCGGACATTTGAAAATTCACAAACTTCATCATAAGAATAAATCACAATTTTTATTTAAATCAAAGGATTACCCAAGGCATTTACAGTCTTGTTACATAACCCATTATAACACCAGCATAGGACCTAAGAATAAGGTGTGCTAGGGTGATAGAATATTGGGGTGGCTCGGGCAACATTGCCCGAGTAGTGATTTCTATCAGCTTGAACTTCTCGTGAAGGCAATTCTTTTCCAACTTCACACAATGAAGTTTAGCTTGGGTTTGGTCCAGATCAAAGCCCAAAGGTGCTACCTCCTTCCCAAGTTCCATCAAATGGGCTTCGATCGGCCTGAGACTACTGGATGGGGCCATCGAATCTTCTTTATATATTAATTAATCAAGATCACTTGTATTTATAGAAAATAATCACAACATTTAGTTTCCAACGGTCTTATTTTAATTATACTCATTTTATTAAATGAAATAGTTTTGTTGAGTATAAAATAAAATAACACACAAAGTTAGGAAACAAAATTTATTCAAAATTTCGGGTTGTTACAGAGTACTTATGATTGCGCATCCAATGTGATGACCGGAAGCTGGAACAGATCTCGGATGAAGTAGATATCTTTATCCCTAGCTTAGGCCTTCAAAAAGATCCAAAATGAGAGTAATAGAGGCTAATCCTACTAGAAATCAGATTAGAGAAGAAGGTTAGGCTAAATAGATCATTAAGGGTAAAATTGAAAAATTACCAAAATTTAGCATGTGCACGGTTTGTCTGCACTATTTGACAAACCGTGCACAAACCATGCATGAGCACCTACACAAGAGGGGTTGCTACACAGTTAGGCCACATAGTTTGGGAAACTATGTGCCAACTGTGTGAGATGGATTTTCCCAAAAATGCAAATATTCGCACGGTTAGATTTAATAGTGCGGCCTACCAGCACGGTTTACTCTAACCGTGTGACAAGCCCAATATTCCCCAAAAGATGGGTTCTAGGATCCGAACAAGCCTCATACACCCTTGGGACCTTCCCTGACTCACTAGGTATCCATATTAGGTCTAAAATATAGAATTAGACCAAAACGTAAAGGATCCATACCTGAGTGAAAAATTGGGTTCTTCAAGAATCACTCCATCCATTTCCTTCTTTCAAATCATATAGCTTCAATACAGCTGAAAATGATGTATATTTAGTGCAACCAGCATAAAATGGTGTCTTTTCACAAATTTTTAACTTCTCAAACAATTTTGGGAAATCATGAAGTTCATCTTCAGTTGTCCTTTTAATATCCTCAATACAATCTTCATCATCATTCACATTTGCAACCATATCCTCGATACAGTCTGCTTCATTTTCCACACTTGTAATCATTTCAGATGATCCATAAAACATCGTGTTATCCCATTCACTAGCTAGATTTTCTTTTTCCGCATGTTTATTCCAAAATTTATAACTTCGATCAATTCCATGACAGATTAAATGTTCTTCCAACTACTCTAGACTAATTAGTCTTGAATAAAAATAGTGTAAACATGTACAAAGTATTTGAGAAGGTTCATATGCATGATCTTTTGTAAACTTGATGAACTTTTTCACTCCATATTTACACTCTTTTGTCATATTATTGGAATCCATCCATTCTTTATTCATATTCATCCTATTTCATTTAGTAATATGATTATTTAAAAAAATACAATTGAAAAAAATTGGAGAGAAAAATGTAACCCTTTATAAATTTGATTATATTTGGTGAAGAATACTTTTTAGAGTTCTCACATGGATTTGGGTAATCTAGTTTATCTATAACTGAAATTTTGAGGGTACCTCAACCATGGATAGAATTTTTTGTCTCATTCCTACTAAATAAGAGACCTCCACACTACAAAAACTCTTATCAATGTGGAAAGTGCATTTCGGTCATAGAAGATAATTTGATGTTTAGAAATACTAAAGGTGTTTAGGATACAATTTAATAGTCTATTACATTACCAATTTTTTGATTGAGAAAGTTGATGAGATGATGTAATAATTTTGGTATTGTAATGGTGAATTTATTTAAATAATATTATATAGACTTGGTTAAATTCAATAGGCTTTTCTAAAGCGAAGCTACCCATACAATAATATGTGATTGAGCTATCACTCTTTGTCATGGTGGATGTTGTAAAAATATAGTAAAGAGATGGTATAAAATGACTTCCCTGTTAAATAAGTGTCCACTCCATATTCAGGGAACATTCAAGACAAACAAAAAATCAATAGGGAGTTATAAAATAGTAGAGAAGAAGGGCACAACTTAACAATTATTGATGAACATTTTAAAAGTGATGAAGAAGAGTTCACTATAGTGTAGTGAATAACAGAAATTACATAACTATTTTCTAAAGGTTTCAAAGGTAGCTCGATGACATGTCAGGGAATGTAGTAGCTATTTATGGTGATATTAATAGCTAGTTGTGAACGTAAAAGGGGTGATCAAAGGTGATATTGTTCTTTGGCCTATGTGAAAAAATTATTTTTCCATTTGAAACAATGAGTGAAGGAGGGAACTATCAGGGATGTAATCCTAGGGAGATAATATATATAACCAAAACCATTGTATGGTATGCATCCCCATGCAGGAATTACATAGACTAAAATACCTATAAGAAGCGAGCTTGGTGAATTTTTGCATCAACTCATTTTCTATCACAAGGTCTTTAGACATTCCTATAATGGGGAACCAATTAAAAATCATTGTGTCTCTTGTGCTTTCTTGGTTAAATTCTTCACAACACAATATGAAAATGTGGGTAAATAAAACATTTATTATATCATGTAAATGTATTTTTTACCACTGGAAGCTTCCACTGCATAAAGCAAACCTCCCCCAAATATCAGCACCTTCAGTACCATCAAGATAGAATAAATCCCTAATGGATATAGATATATAGTTACACTAAATAATCCATAATGAGGAAGTCAGGCCACCACCCATAACATAGACAAAAAAAGGAAACGAAGAAAGAACTACTATCACTAGACTTAGGAACTCAGCCATCATGCATAATTGAATAATAAAATAACACCAAAAGATTCCTCTATAATACATCCATTTTAAATTTACCTCAAAGAAATCCACTTCCTTGGGAAAACAATACCTCAATAGTCATCCATGACATAATGATGTAGATGAGGCTTCCAGGATTGGAACTAAATAAACCGCCTCAAGTCAACAAAGATAGTGGACCGGGCCATCCAAGAAAACAACTCCTGATGCTGAGAAATCTCGACCAAATGAACAATGCAAATGAAAATAAAAATAGGACCGCTGATGAAAAAACTATAGCTACACTATACAACTTAGTTGGGTCATCACATGCTATTGAAAAACCTCTAGCTATACTGTAAGCATGGGGAAATATTGTAGGGAGTGTCAGCTTGCGAGGATGATTCACTTCAAGATATCATTAGATATCCATTAAAATTTTCTTAAAATCCTTACATTTTGATTAAAACCTCATTTATTAACAAAAATGATGTTATAGATCAATTCTTGGTGAAATGCTGAATTTTTTTAGAGAACTCACTACCCATTCATAATATAAATTCAATGTGAAAGGGTAAACAGAAATTGCCATTAAATTTATTAAAAAATAATGACCCATATAAGAAAAATCATAGCATAAGGATAGTTTAATATACCATTACACATCTTCATAGGCCCTTACGTTGGACTGAAATCTCAGATAAACCAAGATGTGAGGTGCTAGACACTCATAGATGAACATACCTACACACATGTCCTATATGAAGTGCACGAATTAGACCATCACGTTACATTGCCTTTATGAATGGTATGACTTAAAAAACATGAGAAGTAAACTACACGTTCATAAAAACCAAAATATGTATGGACACTTACACAGGTTTAAAACCATGGCATCAATAACCTTATGCAAGAAGTACATCCTATAATGTGGTTTGAAACAAAACTACTAGAGTGTGCACGGGAGTGCAGAGGATGAGGGTGCGGGTGAGAGATAAAGAAAGGGAAGGGGAGGATACTGTAGATTGGAGGGGGTTGAGCATCAATTGTACGGTTCTATGGTAGCAGATGCAGTGGTTGGTAGCAGTGACAGTGGCGGCGGCTGCAGAGCTAGGGCTCAGCGACGGCAGAGGTGGGGTTCGGCAGCGGCAGAGGTACGGTTCCACAAAAACTTGAAGGTGCAAGAGAAGAAGTCTCTATTATGGTTATTTTTATAACATCAAGGAAGACTTTTATCAGCGCTTTCCAAAAAATGCTGATAAAAGTCAGTTTTAACAGTGCTAAAATAGAAAGCACGGATAAAACCGATCTTTATCGGTGTTTTTTTAGCGCTGATAAAGGGGTATCTTTTCCAGTGCTAAAAAAGCGCTGATAAAGTCATAATGTTAAAATTTTATTTATATTTTTATATATATTTATAAAATTATATATATATTAAATATAAATTTATTTATTTATAATTATTTCAATAAATAAATATATATTAATTTATGATTCAATATATAATGAATATATTTATAAATATTGTATATATCTATATTATTATATATATTTATAAAATTATAAATATTATAAATAAATATTTTTTATTTAAGATTATAAAATTATAATAAATATACGTATTATATTTATAATTATTATTATAAATATATTTATTATATTTATAATTCTATAATTATTTAAATATTTATTTATTTTTTATAATTATAACTATAAATATATATTTATTTATTTATATTTATAAAATTATATTAAATGTATTCATTATATTTATAATTTTATAATTATACATAATAAAAGTTGCAGCATGCAACTAAATTGGGTCAAGCATGTGTGAAGGGCATAGGAGGACTGAACTATGTTCAGATTAAAGGGACATGTAAGGATGCGATTACACCCTCTACTAATCCTAGCAGGGATTTGCAAGATGCATCAAATGTTCAATTACATAAAAGAGATGTTGATACCTTATCAAGATCTGTGGAGGGATCATGTAAGCAACAAAACAGACAGTGTGGACTACAAACTAAGGGAAAGGGTCAGAAAGCAGTTGCTGCAATTTCAGGTGCAAGAAAGGGTTTTTTAAGGGCTCCTTTATTGGGACTGTAAATGATTGGCCCACCGGTGCAACGATAATCATGAGATAAAATAAAGTGAAAAATGCGGGAATAAAAGGGACACCAGATGTAACGTGGAAAACCCCCCAAATGGAAGGCGTAAAAACCCATTGGAAAATAAAAGGGTCACTATAGGTTAAAAGTGGGTACACACTCTCTCACTATTACAGGGAGAAAACCCTTGTAATATCCTCTCTTGACTGACAATTATTTTTTTATTAAAATATAATCACTTTTGAGGAAAAATTGAGAAACCATACATGAATTCACCATATCACCACTTCACCATTTCCTCACTTCCTCACTTCCTCACTTCCCCACAAAACAATACAAGGCATCACAACAAACAACCTTCAAACACAATGGATGGAAAATCCAAACAAGCATTCAAAATGACATACCTTCATAGCTGGAGTCGAAATCTTCAAGAGAAAACTGAGGTACCACGAATCAGGGAACATGAACGTCAGCAAAGCAGGTCAAACCACATAACTGTTCTCCTCGAGCTCCCACCGGTGTGACCATCGACACCAGCCCAAATCCAAAAGCCCGCCAGCGAACTCCAGTCGGACTTCGCCCAACCCTCTAGCTAAGTGAGATGACTCAAAGAGCACATCCACAAAGGGCGACAAATAAACAGAACGAGGAAAGATAGGTCGTCCAGACGCCGCGCCCCACTCCACATCCACCGCAGCGTAACCACGAACCAATCGACACTCCGCAGACCAACAAACCACATAAAAAGAGATTCACACCAAAAGGAGACATAAAGGGTGAAGCCGAGAATCTGAACTCCCCTGCTGCAAAGCACCGCAGGAACTGAACAACCCCTCTGCATCCACGTGTCACCCTTCAACAACATCTGTAGCAACCCGAAGGGGAAGATAAACCATGGAGCATGGAGCTGATTCTTCGTCACCCAGGACTGGAAGATCAACAGCAGGTCAATGGAGTATCACCGATGAGGGGGACCGAGCTGATCTAAGATAGCAACGCCACTCTGGGATGGAGCTGATCAGAACGAAGCCAAGGAAGAACCCTCATCGGCTTCTAAGTTGGACGAGTCACCAGAAGCTAAAGGAACCAGAGAAGAAGGAGGGAGCCACTCCGGTGACGCACCCCCACAACAATACCAAAATACACAGTAGAAAACATTCAGAAAAATAAACTGAACCAAAAACCTATGATCCGCAATCCACCTTCGATAACCAAAAACCAGGAAATCTCCCCCCCCCCTCCGAGCCACTTCGAAGAAGACGCCGAGTCACGCCAGAAAACACCCGAAGCTGAGGGCCATACGAGACTAGATCCCGAATCTAGAAGTCATCGCCAAGCCACATCGACACAGCGCCGATGCCAAGTTGCACTGGAATTCAACCGAGATCCAGACACCCAAAGCCCCAAGTCGATAATCTGAATCGTGCCTCACCAAAGCCAGCGGAGATCCTTCATCATCTGGCCATGCCGATGCCGAGGCGGGATCTAGACTGTTGATGCCAATCCATACTGACGTGCTGGAGGGGGGGAGGAGAAAACGGCATAGAGGAAACCCGAGGCGCGTGAGAGAGGAGAAAGGCACCGCTCATAGGCCAAAACTACCTGTAATATTCTCTCTTGAATAAAGGGGAAACTGCCTCACAAAACCGCTGAAAATAACTGAACTAATGATGAGAACCGGATGAAGCTGATGAGATGTTGAAGGGAGAGGATGATCGTACCTTTTATAGGCTACTGCCAGCCTCTATTCTCTCCTATTGATGGCTTTGGTGGGTTGGCCACCAACCACCTAACACTACCACCAGCCTCCCTTTGACAAAAGGAGGGGCGGTGTCATCCTGAAAATAAGCTGTTGCCAACACATCTCCCACTTAGAGATTTGATTGAGAACCAATAACATCTCCAAACATCCTTTTCTATCTACCAAACATGCTGCTCAAGTCTCTACAAGGCCACTCGAGGATCTGCACCATCTGAACGTATCAGAGTTAATTGCCTTCATCGGGAAACCTGCCAGATTTTCTTTAGTGTGAATCTTCTGCATGTCCACACTTCCATCCTCCACCACATATCGAACAAAGTGATACTGTACCCCAATGTGCTTCATCCTAGAATGAAAAGATGGATTCCTTGCAATATGCAAGGCTCTTTGACTGTCACAAAACAATGGAATCTGCATTTGTCTGTGCCTGAGCTCCTCCAGCAACTTTATCATCCAAATTGCCTCTTTGCAAGCCAGTGTAGCTGCCATGTACTCAGCCTCCATCATGGATAAAGCCACAACTGACTGTAACTTCAAAATCTATCTCACAACTCCTCCTGTAAGAGTAAACACATAACCAGTAGTGGATTTCCTCTAATCAGAATCTCCTGCAAAATATGAATCAACATATCCTCTAACAGTAAAATATGATCCTTCGTAACATAATGCAGCATCTGAGGTTTCCTTGATAGATCTCAGGATCCTCTTCACTGTGCTCCAATGCTCCCATCCTGTATTCTCCATGTACCGACTAACTGCTCCAACTACATGTGCAATGTCTAGTCTAGTAAAAACCATAGCGAACATTAGACTACCCACTGCTGATGCATATGGTACTCGAGAAATTTCCATCCTCTCTGCTTCACTTCTAGGACTCATCTTTGAGGATAACTTGAAATTAATGGGAAGTGGGGTAGAGATTGGATTACAGTCTTGCATGTTGAAGAATTTCAAGACTCTCTGTAAGTAACTCTTCTGTGATAGCCAAATCTTTCCATTATTTATGTCTCGATAAATCTGCATCCCAAGAATCTTGTTTGCTGGTCCCAAGTCCTTCATATCAAACTCCCTAGCCAATTGTGCCTGCGTCTCCTAGATCTGATCATTGTTGGGGCCTGCAACCATGTCACGACCCCCTCCCACCAAAGATTCCCCTCCTGAGCTGGCAATGGTGAAAGGGAGATAATGACCCCCGAGTCCCGCCTCCAGTAGGCCCCGGGGTGGCGACTAGCACCAAGGGTATGAGTTTTCAAAAATATGGGAGGCATTGCCCTTTATTTTAAGATTGGGAAATAGGACAAGTCAACCACCAAAAAAGGAAAAGAACAAGTGTATAGAAATAAACCCAAACCAAGCCCACATGCATGTTTAAACAATTTTTATAACAAGATACAAGTACAAGAAAGCTCAAAGTACAATACCAAAAGAAAACAAGAGTAAAACAACTACAAAAACTTCAATTGTCCGACTAGTAGGGTCCTGCACGGCCGTGGTAGTCCTCCTGGAAACCTGAAAGTAAATGTAGGGTGAGCATACAAGTATACTCAGCAGGAAAACCTAAATCTCTCATGCACAAGTGGGGAGACATCCTAATGTCCCGTGAGAACAACAGAAGAAACCTAGAAAGGAAATCTATCCACCCAACCTCACTAGCCACTCTCACTAAAACACAATCACAACAGGTATTAGTATATAAGAACAAGAGTATTGGGTACCCAGCACCATTTCCCACTAGTTAGCTGCTCTTCCTAACGGCAAACGTCCTGACGCTGCCACACTCTTCCCGCCCGCACACAACTGGGCCTCACCACCATGTATCCCGCCCGCACACACCTGGCCCTCACCACCACGTATCCCACCCGCACACACCTGGGCCTCAACACCACGTATCCCGCCCACACACACCTGGGCCTCACAACCACGTATCCCGCCCACACACACCTGGGCCTCGCAACCACGTATCCTGCCCGCACACACCTGGGCCTCATCCTGAAGATTCTTGGGAAAAAGTAAACATGTCCGAAGATTCTTGGGTCAATCCACCCCAATCGAAACCAACCCGAAGAGTCTTAGGTGTAAGGTCGCCTCAAGCCATCACAGCCTTGGGAAGAAGGAGCAGGAAGGAGCTAGTAACTAAGGGGAAAACACCCTCTCCCATGAAATGGGAGTGTTCGGCACTAAGTGCTCAACATGGGTGGGGTGCGATAAAACACAAAAGATACAGATATATATATATATATATATATATATATATAGCAACCACTCATCCCAACCTATGGCTTCTAAAAAGAGAAACTGAGCATGTGCCTCGGCACTGCTACTATGAAGCATACATACAACAAACAACCCCAACCCCATTTAGGCTCTCACGTTTCAGCAGAATTAGTTTATTAGTTCCTTAACTACTGGGAAACTATCCACAACCAACCACATCGATCATTCGTAAAACATATCCCTGCCATCCATAAATCAAGTTAGGAAAACACAAGCAGCACAACAAATTCCTTCTTATTAGAAAACCAACCCCATTGATTATTAAACTCGTTCTATTACCATGACCCACCATTCATTAACTCTTTCACTTTTTATTTATTATTCACAACCCATAGTTCGTTCACATTCCAACCCATCCCTGAAGCTCCGCTGCCAACCGCCATAACCACAAACACATCGAAACGCGTACATCATCATCCCTTAATACAACTTATCACAGCCCTGCCGCTCATCTGATCCACCATAACCCACAAAACAAGATTCGTGCCATATCATCGCCCCTTTAACATCATTTACCGTAGCCCTGATGCCCATTCTATTCGTAACAACCTAGGATTCACCCCCCTTTCACACACCACGTAACCAAGCCAACACCCACATGTTCATTATTCCATTTTTGTTCAACCGGGGTGATCACACAAGGGTTCCATGTTTTAATCATCCAACTTTACGTGATTAACCAAATTCCACTTTCCACAAAGTTCCATTCATAAAAACGGTCTAGAAATATAGGGCAACATTTAATTGCGCAAGAAAAGGCCCCCAAATACTGTGATTTTCAGTAGGCATAAGCCTATTCAATTCACAACATAATATCATAGGATATAAAAAGTAAAGTAACAGAAATCACAACTTCCCAACCCCGTATATAAGCCAGTTATTATATTCATTAAACCAGTTCAAAAGTGTTTCACGTAAACCAGAGGACACCCACCCCGCATGATGCAAAAAATTAGAGAGACGAAGGTTAGATCCCTACCTCAACAGGTTCTGATCACAATGCTCCCCCGGATCAACTTTAGAAGACGTCATTCGGCGTCTGTCACTTCTGTCGAGTCCCAGAAAAACCTCCTCAGGTGGAAGTTGGAAAGTAAAGGCCAAAGGAAAGACAACAGATCCAAGCTCAAAAGTTCTGCCTCGTCGTTACGATCCTATGGCCGTTGACAGATTGTAAATCAGAGCTCGGACGAAGAAGTTATGGAAGAAAGAGCCTTCGAGTCTCTTGGGAGAACTCTGCTCAGAGGAAAGGGGATGAGAGGGGTGAGTTGAAAAGGAGGATGGGACCCCTCCTTTTATAGGTGAGAAAAAAAAGTACACAGCATGTACTTGGCTATTTCACACGGTCACCACGTGGCTTCCAACATGGCCTTCAACGCGGAACGCGGCCGTTGACTGGTCAACACACGGCTTGAAGGTAACACATACGCGGGGAGGGACTACATGGCGTGTAGTATAGGATACACGGCGTGTACCCATTTATTTCACACGGCTCCAACACGGCACATCACCGTTGACTGGTCAACACACGGTAACGCGTACGCGGGGAGAGACTACACGGCGTGTAGTATTGGATACACGGCATGTACCCATTTATTTCACACGGCAAGGACACGGCCTTCAATACGGGGTATACCCAGCAAGGGGGTACATGGCGTGTACTCAAACTACACGGCGTGTAGTTTCAAAATTCTGGAAAGTGTGGGAAAAGTCCATTTTACCCTCTAGAACACTTCTTGGCCTTCTTTTTGACAAAGGAAAGGGCCAGAGAGGTCCGGGCCATTACATCAGATACCTCTTAAAACATTCTCATCCCCGAGAATTCAAAAACCAACCCAGAAGAACCCAACAAGATACCTCTTAGGGCTCTCGTTATAACAGGAACCCATCCAACAACCCTAATCATAGGTGTTAGGAATTCTCCCTCCTATGTCGAGATATTATCCGCTTTAGGCGGCACTGACTCTCCTGCACGGGTTTAATCGCATGCGCATTAATGCGTCTCGATTAAGGATTGGGCCTTCCCACTTCCATATATTAGGATTTTCCAACTTGCACTACCCCCAACACCACACAACCAACACACTGCCCGAAAATGTGGTTTGGGGTAAAAAATCCCTTCTCCTATGTAGAGATATTTTCTGCTTTAGGCAGCACTGACTCACCCGCACGGGTTCAATCGCATCCGCATTAATTCGCCTCGATTAAGGATCGGTTTTCCCCTTTTTCCCACACATCTGGACATGTTACACACTTCCAGAGAACAAGGAAAACAAAATGTCTCACAACTGACAAGCCAAACATTCTATAAATCAAAGGTACAGAGTATAACATCAATACAAACCTCAGAAGAACAAGGGAAAACACAAGTCAAAAAAACTTCGGGTACTGAGCGTGCATCTGTGTCTCCTGCTCCCAAGTGCTCTCCTCAAGGCCGCGATGCCTCCACAACACACGAACCAGTGGAATGGTTTGTCTACGGAGAACCTTCTCTTTACGATCCTTGATTCTGACTGTTCGTTCCTTGAAGGTCGCGTCGTCTCCCATATCTAACTCTCCCCAGTCGATAACGTGAGATTCGTCATGTAAGTACCGATGAAGTTGGGAGACGTGGAAGACTTCATGAACCTTCTCCAACTGAGGTGTCACGGCCAGCTGATATGCCACCTCACTGACTCACCTCAGCACCTCAAAAGGTCTGATGAACCTAGGTGAGATCTTGATCCCTTTCCCAAACCTCTGCTGCCCTTGTCGAGGGGAAACCTTCAAGAACACATGATCTCCCACCTCAAACTCCAAGGGCCTCCTCCAACGATCAGCATAAGACTTCTGTCGGTCCTGAGCCACTTTCATCCTCTCACGTATAAGCTGAACTTTCTCTGTTGTGATCTGCACTACCTCTGGCCCAAGAGCACCTGTCTCACCAACCTTTGCCTAGCAAAAGGGTGAACGACATGGTCTTCCATACAAAGCATCAAATGGTGTCATTCCAATAGTAGAGTGGAAGCTGGTGTTGTAGGCAAACTCTACTAAAGGCAAGTGTCGTACCCATGATCCTCCTAAATCCAGAACGCATGCTCGAATCATGTCCTCCAACGTCTGGATAGTCTGCTCTGTCTGCCCATCGGTCTGGGGGTGGAAAGTAGTGTTAAGGCATAGCTGGGTTCCAAAAGCATGTTGTAACCCCCTCCAGACTTGTGAGGTAAACCGAGTATCCCGATCTGAGACGATAGTCTTTGGAACTCCATGCAAGCGCACCACCTCGTCTACGTACCTCTATGTTAAGGTACTCACCAGGCCCGACTCCTTAATTGCTATGAATTGAGCTGATTTCTTCAGTCGATCCACCACTACCCAGATAGCATCATAACCACTTTGAGCTCTGGGTAGTCATGTGACAAAGTCCATTGATATGTCATCCCACTTCCACTCGGGGACATCTAAAGGATGCAATAAACCACTGGGAACACGGTGTTCAGCCTTCACTTGCTGACACACTAGGCATTTAGCCACAAACTCCGCCACTGCCCGTTTCACCCCGGGCCACCAAAACTGTTCCCTCAGGCCTCGGTACATTTTTGAAACTTCTGGATGTACCGCCAAGGCTGAGCTATGGAACTCACGGAGAACTCCCTCACGCATCGCCTCCAGAACAAACAACCTTCCATAGAAAAGCATATGGTGTTAGCTGTCCTCTGACCATCCTTCTGGAGCGTTCCCCTGATCGAAATGATCCCGCATCACTTCCACCTCGGAGTCCCCCCACTAAGATTCTTCCACCTGCTGCAACAAGGAGGATTGCACCGTCATCTAAAACAAACAGCCTCTAACACCTTCTACCCTGGCATCCAAGTGCAAGGCGGCCAACTCTCCCATCGCTTTCCAAGCATCAGTGGATTCCCAAACCACTTCCTTATGCAACTTCCTACTCAGGGCATCAGCCACAATTTTTCCCTTACCTTCAGTGTAAGATATTTCAAAGTCATAGTCTTGGAGAAACTCGACCCATCTCCACTGCCGTAAGTTCAGGTCACGCTATGAGAAGATATAACGCAGGCTCTTGTGATCTGAGAAGACCACAAAGCGCTCCCCAAAGAGGTAATGTCGCCACAACTTCAGTGAGAACACTACTGTTGAAAGCTCCAGGTCATGGGTGGCATAGTTACGCTCGTGAGGGCGCAACTTCCTAGACCCATAACAGATCACACCCTTCTTCTGCATCAGTACACACCCCAGACCAAGGCCAGAAGCATCACAAAACACCTCATACAACAACCCTTCCTCTGGAAACCTGAGTACAAGAGCACTGAACAACTTCTCCTTCAGGTATTCGAAAGCCTTCTGGCACTGCTCGCTCCATAGAAAGACCTGGTTCTTCCTAATCAAAGCTGTTAATGGAGCAGCAACTCGAGAGAAGTCAGAAAAAAACCTCTAATGGTAACCTGCCAACCCCAGAAAACTACGAACTTCTGCCACGCTCTTGAGTACTGCCCAAGAAACAACTATCTCCACCTTCGACGGGTCCACTGACACTCCATGATGAGACACTACATGCCCAAGGAAGTGTACTTCCTGTTTCAAGAACTTACACTTCGACAATTTCCCATAAAGCTGGTAGTGTCGAAGGACTTCCAAGACTGCCCTGAGATGTTCAACGTGCTCCTCCTCTGATCTTGAGTAGATCAGGATATCATCGATAAACACAACGACGAACCGGTCCAGAAACTCTTGGAAGACAAAGTTCATAAGTCCCATGAACACAGCTGGTGCATTCGTAACTCCAAACGGCATCACTACAAACTCGAAGTGCCCATACCTGCACCTGAAAGCCGTCTTCAAGATGTCACTGTCTTTCACCCTCAGCTGATGATATCCAGATCATAGATCAATCTTAGAAAACCAACCTACTCCCCTCAGTTGGTCAAAGAGATCATATATCCTTGGAATGGGGTAACGGTTCTTGACCGTTACCTGGTTCAACCTTCGGTAGTCTATGCATAGCCTGAGACCCCCATCTTTCTTCTTCACGAACAAAACTGGAGCACCACATGGCGATACGCTGGGTCAAACAAAACCCTTCTCCATCAGATCATCAATCTAAATCTGAAACTCCCACAACTCCGAAGGTGTCATCCGATAAGGGTCCATAGAAATCGGATGGGCACCAGGATGTAAGTCTATCCCGAACTCAACGTCACGTCGTGGGGGTAGAGTCACAACCTCCTCAGGAAAAATATCGAGGAACTCCCCAACAACCTCCGAGACATCCATCATCTCTGTATCAGTTGGAACCATTGATAACCCGCCTAACAAGGAAAGGAAAGGCTCCACATGTCGGCTTCCTACCTGATAGCTCCTCTCGCCAACAAAAGATACACGCTTCCCATCCATGTCGGAGAACACGGCTCTTCTCCAGAAGCAGTCAATAACGGCACTAACAGAAAACAACTAGTCGATGCCTAGGATGACATCGTATGGCTTCATTTGTAACAGAAGAAGGTCCCCACTAGATTGATGTGGTCCCAACGTCCGCCCACATCTCCGGCAAACACGAGATACGCTGGTCTGGCCTCCAACTGGTGTACTCAGCACTGGTGGTATGGAAAGTCTCTCTATGTCTAGTCCCAAAGCATGGGCTAGACCAGGTGCAACAAAGGAGTGTGAATATCCCAAATCGAACAAAGAAGAAACAAGAGTGCTGAATAAACAAATCATACCTCGCACCACCTCTGGTCCTGCTGGAGTTTTCAACTCCGCTAAGTGCAACTGTCCACGCCCAGCTCCTCTGCCTCTCTGATGTCATCCACCTCCCCGACCATGCCCTGGTCGAGGTCCCTGAGGAGCACCCTGAGGTCGGCCTCCTCCCGCAAAGTCTACCCTCAGAGGAGCATGGTCCTACTGCTGCTGGAAGGGCCTCACCGGCAATTGGTGCTGCTGAGGTGGGCGCTGAACCTGCCCACCTCCACCGTACTGAGCTCGGGTCGGGCACCGACTCTGAACGTGCCCGAAACCTCCACAAGAAAAACACTTCGGTCCTGGGCTCGTGAAAAAGGGATGAGGACCTGAAGATCTGAACTGGAACTACTGGGGCCTGCTCCCCACTGTCCTGAACCTGGAAGGTCCCGTCGCAGGAGACCTGCTGCTGACTGCCTTCCCCTTCGACGAACCTGGCTGGATCCCCTCACGTGGTGCACCTCCCAGCGAGTGCATCCTCTCTACAACTTCCGCCTTCTTTTGTACTTCCAAGTACGTCGGAAGGGTGAAGGGGGTGACAGCATACTGGAGCAAAGGACGAAGCGCCTCCTCCAAACGTCTCACCCGAGACTCCTCATCCGAAAAGAGATTCAGAGAAAATCGTAGGAGATCCTTGAACTTGATCCCCAACTCTCATACTGGCATACTCCCCTACTGAAGGGAAAGTAACTCCTGCCACTTCTCCGCTTTGATCATGGAAGAAAGGAATTTCTCTCAGAATTCCTTCTCGAAGTCAGCCCATGAAACCTCTTCCTCTATCCTCTCTCCGAGGTAGAGCGTCCACCACTGTCGCGCCGCACCTCTCAGCTGACTGATTGTTAGGGGAACCTAGTACTCCCTCGGAGCATGGATCAAGGTAAAAGTGATCCCTAGCTCCTCAAGACACCCCTCTGTCTCCGTATCCGAAGTACTACCCTCGTACTTCTTGAGGTTTTGCCGCTAGAAAGAACAGAGAGTCTTCTGCCACTGGCTATCTTCCTCCTCTCGGTCAATCCTCAACTGATCGACCGCCTGAATCTGCTGGGCCTCGGCCGTCTGAGCCACATGGGGACGACGTCCAGGTGCCATAGCTGTACAGTAAACAATGATCGTCTAAGCCCAAGTAGTAAGGAAATTTCTCAGGGTTTCATTTTATCATTTTATTTCAATTTCTTTCCCAGAACACCCAAATCAAGTAAAACACAATCATGATGATGCATGTACCTTCCCTAGGGTCTCTACCCTGCAATCAATGTAGTCTCACTTGGTCGTTCGGTAGGCTCAGAGTCCTTGCATCGGATCACGGGGGGCCCTAAAATCCCATGTCCTAGTCGGTCTTCCCTGGCCTATGTCACTCACCAAGATTAACTAACATTGTTTCCCTACCATCTCATGCAATCCTCACTGTTCCTAACTCCAGACTCCATCCTATATCTCAACCATCACCTTTGATACCATTTTTTCATGACCCCCTCCCACCAAAGATGCCCCTCCTGAGCTGGAAATGGTGAAAGGGAGATAATGACCCCTAATTCCCACCTCTAGTAGGCCCCGGGGTGGCGACTAGCACCAAGGGTATGAGTTTTCACAAATATGGGAGGCATTACCCTTTATTTTAAGATTGGGAAATAGGACAAGTCAACTACCAAAAAAGGAAAAGAACAAGTGTATAGAAATAAACCCAAACCAAGCCCACATGCATGTTTAAACAATTTTTATAACAAGGTGCAAGTACAATAAATCTCAAAGTACAATACCAAAAGAAAACAGGAGTACAGAAACTGCAACAACTCCAACTGTCCGACAAGTAGGGTCTCGCACGACCCTGGTAGTCCTCCTGGAAACCTGAAAGTAAATGTAGGGTGAGCATACAAGTATACTCAATAGGGAAACCTAAAGCTCTCATGCACAAGTGGGGAGACATCCTAATGTCCCGTCAGAACAACAGAAGAAACCTAGCAAGGAAATCTATCCACCCAACCTCACTAGCCACTCTCACCAAAACACAATCACAACAGGTAGTAGTATTTAAGAACAAGAGTATTGGGTACCCCGCACCATTTCCCACTAGTTAGCTGCTCTTCCTAACGGCGAACATCCTGACGCTGCCACACTCTTCCCGCCCACACACACCTGGGCCTCACCACCACGTATCCTGTCCGCACACACCTAGGCCTCACCACCACGTATCCCCCCCCCGCACACACTTGGGCCTCACCACCACGTATCCCGCCCGCACACACCTGGACCTCACCACCACGTATCCTGCCCGCACACACGTGGGCCTCACCACCACGTATCCCACCCGCACACACCTGGGGCTCACCACCACGTATCCCGCCCGCACACACCTGGGCCTCACAACCACGTATCCCGCCCGCACATACCTGGGCCTCACAACCACGTATCCCACCCGCACACACCTGGGCCTCATCTCGAAGATTATTGAGAAAAGGTAAGCCTGCCCGAAGAGTCTTGGGTCAATCCACCCCAATCGAAACCTACCCGAAGAGTCTTAGGTGTAAGGTCACCTCAAGCCATCACAGCCTTGGGAAGAAGGAGCAGGAGGGAGTTAGTAACTAAGGGGAAAACACCCTCTCCCATGAAATGGGAGTGTTCGGCACTAAGTGCTCAACATGGGTGGGGTGGGATAAAACACAAAAGATACAGATATATATATATATATAGCAACCACTCAGCCCAACCTATGGATTCTAAACAGAGAAACTGAGCATGTGCCTCGGCACTGCTACTACGAAGCATACATACAACAAACAACCCCAACCCCATTTAGGTTCTCACATTTCAGAAGAATTAGTTTATTAGTTCCTTAACTACTGGGCAACTATCCACAACCAACCACATCGATCGTTCGTAAAACACATCCCTTCCATCCACAAATCAAGTTAGGAAAACACAATTAGCACAACAAAGTCCTTCTTATTATCAAACCAACCCCATTGATTATTAAACTCGTTCCATTACCATGACCCACCATTCATTAACTCTTCCACTTTTTATTTATTATTCACAACCCATATTTTGTTCACATTACAACCCATCCCTGCAGCTCTGCTGCCAACCGCCATAACCACAAACACGCCGAAACTTGTACAAAATCATCACTTGATACAACTTATCGCAGCCCCACTGCTCATCCGATCCACCACAACCCACAAAACAAGATTTGTGCCACATCATCGCCCCTTTAACATCATTTACTGCAGCCCTGCTGCCCATTCTATTCGTAACAACCCAGGATTCACCCCCCTTTCACACACCACGTAACCAAGCCAACACCCACATGTTCATTATTCCATTTTTTTCAACCAGGGTGATCACACAAGGGTTCCATGTTTTAATCATACAACTTTACGTGATTAACAAAATTCCACTTTCCACAAAGTTCCATTCAAAAAAACGGTCTAGAAAGATAGGGAAACAATTAATTGCGCAATCAAAGGCCCCCAACGATCGTGATTTTCAGTAGGCATAAGCTTATTCAATTCACAACATAATATCACAGGATATAAAAAGTAAAGTAACGGAAATCACAACTTCCCAACCCCGTATATAAGCCAGTTATTATCTTCATTAAACCGGTTCAAAAGTGTTTCACGTAAACCAGAGGACACCCACCCCGCATGATTCACAAAATTAGAGAGACGAAGGTAAGATCCCTACCTCAACAGGTTCTGATCACAATGCTCCCCCGGATCAACTTTAGAAGATGTCTGTCGGCGTCCGTCACTTCTGTCGAGTCCCGGAAAAACCTCCTCGGGTGGAATTTGGAAAGAAAAGGTTGAAGTAAAGACAAAGGATCCAAGTTCAAAAGTTCTTCCACGTCGTTACGATCCTGTGGACGCTGACGGATCGTAAATCGGAGCTCGGATGAAGAAGTTATGGAAGAAAGAGTCTTCGAGTCTCTTGGGAGAACTCTGCTCAGAGGAAAGGGGAGGAGTGGGGTGAGTTGAAAAGGAGGAGGGGACCCCTCCTTTTATAGGCGAGAAAAGCAAAAGTACATGGCGTGTACTTTATGGTACATGGCGTGTACTCGGCCGTTTCACACGGTCACCATGCGGCTTCCAACACGGCCTTCAACGCGGAACGCGACCGTTGACTGGTCAACACACGGCTTGAAGGTAACACATACGCGGGGAGGGACTACATGACGTGTAGTATTGGATACACGGCGTGTAACCATTTATTTAACACAGCTCCAACACGGCACACGGTCGTTGACTGGTCAACACACGGTAACGCGTACGCGGGGAGAGACTACACGGCGTGTAGTATTGGATACACGGCGTGTACCAATTTATTTCACACAGCAAGGACACGGCCTTCAACACGGGGTATACCCAGCAAGGGGGTACACGACATGTACTCAAACTACACGGCGTGTAGTTTCAAAATTCTGGAAAGTGTGGGAAAAGTCTATTTTACCCTCCAGAACACTTCGTGGCCTTCTTTTTGACAAAGGAAAGGGCCAGAGAGGTCCGGGCCATTACAAACCAACATGTCATCCACATAAAACAGAAGAATGATGAAATCATTTCCATCCGAACCCTTGAAATATGCATAAGGATCCGAATGAAGTTTTTTGTATCCAAGGCTCATGATATAGGAATCAAATCACTTATACCAACACCTCGGTGCCTATTTGAGACAGTACATAGATTTTTTCAACCTGCAAACCAAGTTCTCTTTGCCTTCTTCTGAAAAACCTTCTGGTTGGAGTATATAGATCTCTTCATCAAGAACACCATGGAGAAAAGCAGTCTTCACATCCAGCTGCTCTAGATGTAAACTGTTTGTTGCACACATCGCCAGAACTAATCGAACAGTCGTCAGTCTAACAACAGGAGAAAATATTTCATTGAAATCAATACCTTACTTCTTATCAAATCCTTTGACCACCAATCTTACGCGATATCTTTCCACCTGGTCCTTTTCATCCCGCTTGATCTTAAAGACGCATTTGTTTCCGATAGCCTTCCTTCCACGAGGTAATGGAACAAGATCCCAAGTTTTGTTCCTGTGCAGGGCTTCAAGTTTATCCTGCATC
Source organism: Viscum album (assembly GCA_963277665.1). NCBI lineage: Eukaryota > Viridiplantae > Streptophyta > Magnoliopsida > Santalales > Viscaceae > Viscum > Viscum album. The sequence continues at coordinate 1,352,432,670 of OY728158.1, forward strand.
ACCGCCATCCATGAGGATACATCTGGACCCCGGGTCTCCTCCACAAAAGAATATGGCTCTCCATCCTCTGTCAATAAGCAGTACATAATATTTCTCTCAGTGACATAGTCTGAGTGCCATACTGGTGCTCTTTTCTCCTGAGTTGACCATCGTGGTCCATAAGCAACTGGTACTTGATCATCGTGCTCTGGTATTACCTCAGAGGAAACCAGTTCTTCCTTGGATTTGTCCTCTACTTCGATTTTTGTAGTTTCTATATTCTCCTTCTCTGTGTCTCGATCAATTGTCATTTGCACCTTATCTTCTACAAAAATGACATCTCTACTGATGATAAATTTGTGGGCAGTGGGATCCCACAAACGATACCCCTTCACACCATCAGCGTACCCCAAGAAGATACATTTTCTGGATCTCGAATCCAACTTTGATCTTTCCTGGTCATTAAACATTGCATATACAGGACTTTCAAAAGTATGTAACCGAGAATAGTCAGCGGGTTTACCAGTCCACATCTCCATTGATGTCTTCAGATCAATGGCCATTAAAGGAGATCGATTGATCACATAACAGGCGGTATTCATTACTTCTACCCAAAAAGTTTTTGCAATTCCTGCAGTCATAAACATTTCCCTTGTTCTATCCAACAGGGTTCTGTTCATCCGCTCTGCCACTCCATTCTGTTGAGGTGTGTACGCCACTGTGAATTGTCTCTTGATTCCTTCCTGTTGACAAAAAGTATCAAACTCCTCACTTGTATATTCTCCACCATTTTCAGTCCTCGGACACTTGATCTTCTTTCCAAAGTCAATCTCCTTCCGTGCTTTGAATGTTTTGAAGACTTCAATAACATCTGTCTTCATCCTGATTGGGTACATCCAACATCTCCTAGAATAATCATCAATGAATGATACAAAGTACCTTGCTCCTCCCAAGGATATAACCAGTGCTTTCCAAACATTAGAATGGATCAACTCCAAGATCTCTTTACTTCCTGTTGTTGACGTCTCGAACTTTAACCTATGTTGCTTGCTCAAAACACAATGCTCACAAAATGGCAAGGATACCTTTGTAAGATGAGGTAGCAACTTCTGATATGCATGAATCTTCCAGCCTCATTCTGACATATGGTCAAGCTTCTGATGCCATAACCTCATCAACGCTTCCGTAAAGGTAATTGATGCGACAACTATCTCCGCCTCCTTGTACGTTTCACCCATAAGCACGTACAGGTTCTTCGAGATCTTCTCTACCTTCATTACCACAAGTGCGCCCTTTACAATTCTCATCACCCCATTCTCGGTGTGAGTCATGAATCCGATGTCATCAAATTTTCCCAAAGACAATATGTTCTTCTTCAGGCCCTTCGCATGACGTACTCCTTGGATGGTCCGTACTATGCCATCATGCATCTTCAGTTTGATGGTACCGACTCCAACAATCTTCAGAGTGTGATTGTTCCCCATGTACACAAGTCCTTCTGAGATGGTTTCATATTGGTCAAACCATTCCCGTCGAGTCGTCATATGCCATGTTGCTCCTAAGTCGATAATCCATGCATTGTCGAGATGTTTCCTGCTTCCAGTGGTCATTGCCGCTTCATTGACTAGTATATATCCTTTTCCAAAAGTACTCGCCACATTTCCCTGAGAGTTTTTTTCACTACTCTTCTTGTTCCAACAATCCTTCTTGATGTTCCCCTTCTTGCCACAATTGAAACATGTGACATTCTTCTTCTTTCTCCTTGATTTTGACCTGCCATGATTTTGGCTCCCACTGGAACCACACTCCATCATCCCTCCTCTCTCCATTGACAAAGTCTCTTCTTGGTGCGAAGTTTTCTGTCTGTCCTCCTTGTTCTTGCACCGACTTTCTTCTTCTAGAACCGCAGCTTCAACATCATTAAAGAGCAACATATCTGTTAGGATATTGTTGGTGAGGTTGATAATGAGTTGGTCGTACGAATCTGGCAAACTCTAGAGTAGAATCTATGCACGTTCAGTATCCCCAATTTTATAGCCCAACACCGTGAGATGAGCGACTAGGGTATTGAGGTTGTTGATGCGGTTAGTCACCGATGATGACTCCGCCATCCAAAGAGTTTACAATTTTCTCTTCAGGAAAATTTTGTTGTGCAGTGACTTTGGCTTGTAAAACTTTGTTAGAGTATCCCATATTTCTTTTGCCGTATTTTTCTCCGCAATGCTCGATAAAACCCCATCTGTCAAAGCCAATTGGATGTTGGCAATAGCATTTCCGTCCATATCGTTCCATTTTTCCTCCGTCACACCCGTCGGCTTTTCGCCAATTGCCCGTAGGCAATTATCCTTCTGCAACACTGCATGCATATTCATTTTCCACAACAAAAAATTATTCCCGTTGAATCTTTTGATCTCGAATTTCGCCGCCATTTGGACACGCCGTCAGTCCAGAACCTCCTCCGTTTCACAACGGTGTATTTAATAATCTCAATAAAATTTTTCTGATGTGACGGATCAGCCAGAGTTGCATTCACAGAGCATACTCAAATTTACGAAAATTATTAATACCTGCAAATGTGAACAACACCGGGCTAGAACCTTGCCTTTGATACCACTTGTTGGGACCATAAATGATTGGTCAACCGGTGCAACGATAATCACGAGATAAAATAAAGTGAAAAATGCGGGAATAAAAGGGACACCAGATGTAACGTGGAAAACCCCCTAAATGGAAGGGGTAAAAAACCACGGGCAAATAGAAGGATCACTATGGGGTAAAAGTGGGTACACACTCCCTCACTATTACAAGGAGAAAACCCTCGTAATATTCTCTCTTGAATAAAGGGGAAACTGCCTCACAAAACCGCTCAAATAACTGAACTAATGATGAGAACCTGATGAAGCTGATGAAATGCTGAAGGGAGAGGATGCTCGTGCCTTTTATAGGCTACTGCCAGCCTCTCTTCTCTCCCGCTGATGGCTTTCGTGGGTTGACCACCAACCACCTAACACTACCACCAGCCTCCCTTTGACAAAAGGAGGGGTGGTGTCGTCTTGCAAATAAGCTGTTGCCGACATCCTTTATCTCTAGATACAATGGGAGCAGGAAAAGATGTGGTATATGTTGGCTACTCTTCAATTAGGCATTGGAAAGTCCTTGCTTGCAAAATGTTGGACCTAGTCTCATTGCGGACAGAGATGATGAAGGGTTTTCAAAATTGAAGGTTCGCAAGCTGGATAAATTAGCGACCAACTTCTCCTTTGTGGGTCTTGATTCTGTTTTATCTGACAAGATTAAATTTATTTCAAAGGTGAGTTTATCCAACTCCTTTGATGCACTTGCATTCGAAAGTAGCGAGGAGGAAGGACAAAGTTGTGAATGTGTGTTGGGCGTAGTGGAGACAATGACCGTTGTTGATGTTGATTTTCATGCAAATGAGGTGGTCCATGTTTGTAGGCCAGAACCTGGCGAAGGGGACGTCACCCTTGTGGTAGGGGTGGTAGATCCCCCACCACAGTATGAGCACTCGTTCTCGAGTGATTTGATCTCTTTTTGTGTTTGGATGTTCCTACACTACTTTATTGTTTTCGTTCGTTTTAATAAAGAGGTCTTTATGCCTCAACCTTTAAAAAATATTTATTTATTATAATTTTATAATTATATATAATAAATATATTTATTATAATTTTATAATTATTTAAATATATATATATATATATATTATAATTATAATTATAAATATTTATATATATTTATAAAATTATAAATATAATAAATATATTTTTTATAATAATTTTATAATTATTTAAATAAATATATTTATAAATTTTTGTATATAATTATAATTATAATTATTTATTTATTTATTTATTTATTTATAAAATTATAATAAATGTATATTGTATTTAAATAAAAATATATATAGTTATAATTATAATTATAAATAAATATATCTAAAAAGTATTTATATATAATTAAACATTTATAATTATAAATATAATAAATATATTTATTATTTAAAAATATTTATTTTAATTTTATAAGTATTTATGAGGATATAACATTAATATATTATACATGTGAGTGTATAAATGAACATTCATAATGATGAATATAACCTATACATGTGTAGGTCAACATAATATATAGTAATCTTAACATTAAGATTGCAACTCAATCACATCCAAAAATCATATATCTTCAATTATATATTCATGCATCAATATATAAACATAAATAATCACAATCATATCTATGAATATCATCATTATCGAGACCAAATTCATTAGTCATATTTATTAATTTAAATATATATATTTATTGGAATTATTAAAAAAATATACTAATATATCATATATAAATTAATTATAAACATCGTTATTTAATTAATGTACATAAATAAACATTATTTTTTAATGTAAATACATAATTTTTATACATTAGTAATATTTTTTATTAAAAAACATTATCAGCGGTTTTAGCTAGCGCTTAGGTTATTATCAGTGCTTTGCATTCTTTACTCGGATTTGTGACAGTGAATGTACAACCCAATGTACTTGAAATATGTTAGAAAAGTTTGTAATGAAGGTTCATTTGAAAGTAAAATTATTGGTAATTGTATGTTGTTGCTTATTCGTGGTAGAAATAGAACAGCGCCGGTAAAATCTCATTTAATTAGCACTAAAATACGTGCCTACAAAGATCCCGATTTATTAACATTTTTTTAACACTTACAGCATTTGTGGGTTTTTAACGCGGATAATAGGGATTTCTAGGGGTAAACAAAAGATATTATAGTTCAATTTAGATTTTTTATATTTATATTACCAACTGCACCACCAAAACGAAAAACAAGGTGTCATTTATCTTTTTTATATTTTTATTCTGATGTCATGGTTGATCCACGACCCGTATCTTCCATGGGTGTGGATTAATCAGTGTTAATTGTAATCATTAATATTTACTACGGTTCGGGTCTTAGTACTCATGAATAGCGTGGTAAACGGCAGAGTTTTCCATTCTACTTGAGATAGCTGAGGCGGGGTAAAGGCACCACAGCCCAATAAAAATGCAACATAAAGTGATCATAGAGTCTTCACACGTAACTGTCTTCCGTTTCAACGCGGCTGCTGCAGGAACACATTATTTTATGATAGCTGACTCCTTCCGGGGATTTAAGGGTGAGCCTGGAGGTAGGCTTCCACCTTCTGGAAAATGGCCCTGCTCTTCAGCTTCTCCTCCTTCATCTCCTCCACCTTGAAATCCGCCCCAGCCTTGGGGCAGAAGGTCACCGTCTCAGTGCCCTTGCATTTCCCGTCGGGGGTGGCCTCTAGCTTCACCTCCACCGTCACAGACTCCAGGTTCTTGGCCTTCAGCGTCTCCCCGTCCACGAAAGTGTACTTGTGCAGCAGCCCCGCCTTGTCCAGCACGTCCAGCCGGCTCTTGGCGCTTGTCCCTGCTCCCCCACCACTATTCAGTACACGTGAAAGAGAGAGAATGAGTAGTGTGGAGTACCGTCGGCGAATTTGATGAGGTAGATGGTGCCGGGGCCGCCGCCGCCCTCCACGGCTTGGATGCTGGCGAAGACGTCGGGGACCATCTGGGGGAGGAGCTTGTAGCCGTCGCAGGCGACGGTCTGGAAGAGCTTGGCGGCGGGGATGGCGGTCTGGAAGTGCTCGGTGACGGTGTGGGGAGCCATTGATAAGGCAATTAATAGAGAGGAGGGTGTGAAAAGGGTGAGTGGTGAGGATGGTGAGGAGGCGGCGGGTATTTATAGAGGCTGGAGATGTAGGAAACAGATGCACATATTAAATGAGGCGTGGAGCCAAAGCCCAATCACTCCACATGGTGGGTGGGTCGGTTCCTCTGCTAAATAAAATAATAATTATTGTAATTTAAAAAATGAATACATTTTTTACGAGGTTCTAGAATTAGGCAATACAGTCGGGTTAACATTTTGATGTCATTTTAGTCCTCTCTTTCACTCGGTTTAGTTTATTTTATTAATGGTGGCAATTAGTCAACTTTAAATAAATAGTTTTCTGTAAAAACAAAAGTGCACCCAATTAAATTTCTAGCTCTACTTCATGTGTGAGATGCTCTTCCCATTGAGTTGCTTGCCTCCCTTTATTTTTGGGTGCACTAGATCCTTGATTTGTGTCAATCATTAGAGCTTCTCATCATGCGGCTCTAGTTATTCATTCGTTGCTACTTTCATGTGTTACTTTGGCCTGATCTACCACTAGATTTCTACTATCAATGCCCAACTCCCACAAATGTCTTCTTACCGAAGTGCATTCTTTCAACCAATATCAAATGACCAAAATAACATGTTTTTATGCTTCTCGTTGAGATTCGTGCCTTTGCCACTAACATTTACTCACCTCCCTTGTCGCAAACAACCCGAGCTACCCTGACCCGACACCTGACACTACATGAGAAAATTGTTGTCAACTATGCGAGAGCGGGCGACCGCCATTTGACGGTCACTAATGCTATAAAAAAAACGTGTGATCTTCCTATCCGCATCCTTCCTTGCATCTGCATTTACCTCCGTCGCCCCACACCACCTATGACCGCCCTCAACATCCCCTGACCACTTGCCCACAACTTCCCTCAACACCCCCAGCCATCCACAACACCCACAATCGCTCTCTAACACTTGACAACCTCAACTGACGATACCCACACCTACCCCCAACTCCCTAATGGGTGTTGTGATTCGCTGACCACGAAGAGAGATGAATGAAAGAGGAAACCAATCTTTTATTTCAGCAAGAACAAAGGTTACAAAATACTCCTCCCACACACCTCCCTTTATGTTAATTCTGGTTTTCAAAATTCAAAATGTTGTTTCAATTTTCATGCAAAATCATTTGGATTTTATTATTATTAAGCAAAATTTGTTTTCTTCCCATGGGCTTCTCTTCTGTTGGGATTTCATGTATTCTAGACCTTTGGGTTTTCTATTCTGTTGGGGCTCCTTTTGGGTCTTCTGTGATGCTGGGCTCCATTTGTGCTTTGAGCTTTGGCAGCCTTGTTTTGTGGTTCGATTCTTTCTGGTCAATGATTAACCTCTATCTCACAATCTGATATGCACCGTTTGTGCTTATCATCCATCCACGACTATTGTCGCAGGCCTGATCCTCGCCTGCCATGTGTCCCGAATTATGTGCGATTTGCTGCGCCCGCCAAGTGTTCTCGAACCGTCTTCCCGCCTTCAGCCCACCTCACATCCACCTAGCCTGCTGTGCCTGTCAGGCTGTCGCCTCACCTCTTCCTCACGACTGTTGTGCCTCTATTGCTAACTATGGCCCTTCATTATGTGTGTGTGTGTGGTTCTTCATCTTTGGTATTCATCCTTCAGAGAGAGCTTGAGAGAGAGGGGCTCTGGTGCTCCTTTGATCCTGCGCACACTTGTCCCAGTGATCCCCTCCGGTGGAGAGTTCGCTTCCTACAAGCCTTGTTCAACCATTACCCCTTCAAGAAATACCAGCCTCAATAACTCCGTTCTCCAGCTACCACTTCTTAGGTTATTAGTGTAGGCCTGAGTTTGTAAGGCTGTATTTGTTTTATTGTTTCAGCTCTGCGTTGTATTCCTTTTCTTATTTCTTGTGTGGTCTGTGTTGGGGTTAGCGTATGTGAGTCCATCCTGCCTGGGTGTGCATGTTACCATCCTTCATCTTGGTTTCATCGTGAGTCCCTGGAGTGACAAGGACCTCATGCACAAATAGTTTCTCTAGTTCACAAGTGTTTCTCTTTGCTCCTTCTTTCTCTGTTGTATGTTTGTTTTTTTAATAATAATAAAGGATTATGTTGGGGTTCTGATAAAACACAATTTTGTTGAATATTTTATTGATAATAAATGACAAAATTTCCTTACATTGTGTTAAATATGTTTATTTGTAAAATATTTAGGATTAGATCATTCATTTGAAAATTTGATGAAAATTCCAGTTTTACCCTTTACAAATTCACTGTAATATTTTGAACATAAATATTTTTATTTGAACTATTTAAACTTTAAATTTCATAACTGTGTTTCTAAATTAATGGGCTACAACTTTCATTATGGACATATGAGCTAAATCGTGCATTTGATTGGACTTAATGGGTCATGAAGTCAAAGATGGGCTGAACTTTTCAAATTGGACATTAGTTCTGTATTTGGGTCATACCTTTTTCATATGTGCTTGAATTAGGCTCAAATTTGGTGAGGAAATTGAGGATCCATTTTCTCACAAATCATCCTTATGGAAGGACATCTGGTTCCCACATTTTGTACTCAAACAAGCGGTGCAAGTTGGATTAATTTATTTGGCCGAATTTCCCCATTCACACTTGAAACCTCTTAAAACCTAACCTCCCATCCACTCTATAAATTGGATTTTTTCTCATTTGGAGGGGTTGGGACGTGCATTAGGAGATTGGGAGAATAGTAGAAGTGGTTCCATGCCATTTTAATTCACAATTGGAGGAGAGAATCCACCAAGCTATGATATCCTTCAAAATGCTCCTTTTTCCCTCTTCTTTGTTGTAATGTTGTTGTACTTTCAATAAACTCTTAGTTTCTCTTCCATTTCTTCTATTATTTTAAATTTTCTTCTTCTATTAATATTCCTATTTGGTTTGGACGTCAATGAGTAGAAACGAGATTGGGTTATACCCTTTCTAAATCTTTGCAAATGCAATTCGTTTCTACGATGACCACACTGCCCATGGAAAAGTAGTTTTCTCAGTAATCGATCGAACTCTTACCTTTTTCATTTATTTATTTTGAATAATTAAGCTACTATAATCCACAAAATATGATCAATGAATTGAGTTTTAAAATTATAAGAAACTAAGCAAGCAATTGAACAATTGACACAAAAACACGCGAGGTCGAGATTTGTGTAAATTGTGAGAGCACAAACTTAATCGGTAAAACCAAAACACACGGAATACATTTGTAGAGTTTAAATATAATCCCTAAAATTAAATTATCCTTAATTCCAGAATTGATTTATGCCCTAATTTACCACTTACCATAAGCTAGTCTTAGAATGACAATCAAGCAGGGTGCTGCGATTGCATGTTCTGAAGCTGACCAATGGTTTAAATCTTTTCATCTTTGTGGTAATGTTAATTCTCATAGGGTACGAAGATTAAAAAAATAAGGGGATCATAATTAAGTGGATGTTAATTTAAATTATAACAATAAATAAGTAGATTAATATTTAGAGTTAGATTGATTACGCTTTTTAAAATATTTTCTAAAAAAAACATCTTCTCGTTGTGTCTTATTAATTGAATTTCATTCCAAAAATAAAAACAAAAAATGAAATCTTCTTCTAGTATACTTATTATTCTTTTATAAATGATAAAAAACCCACCTCCATCCTTTTAAGTAGTGTTTTTTTACTATTTTATTTTATTTTCAAAATACCTTTAATAAGTTGTTTTAATTACTGTATCTTTGAAAGACGACCTTGGTCAGCCACTCTGCTGCACCTAAGTACCCAAAAACCATACATCATTTGAAATCACCCACGACAGTGCCTTTCAAATTGGCACCATTTCTAGGGATGAAAGTACATTTTTCAACCAATTAGAGGTTTTTTTATTTTCTTCTCCTCTGCCTTTCTTCTTTCACCTTTCTCATGTTTTCATTTTTTTCTCTCTCTTCTTTTCTTTTTATCGGACCATCAACCCAAAATTCTTATCTTTTTATTATGGTTCACTTTTCATTATTTCATTTTTATTTTATTTGTGACATGAACTAATCCTAAAGATCTCTTATATCTTGGCCCTAAGATTGAGTGTAACCTTAGGGCTCAAATCCAACATTCTCAGTCTACGGGAAGTTTCAACATTCAACCAGTTGGAGAATTCCTCCATTATGGTAACATTGAAATTGGAATCAATTTTAATTAAAACATAAAAGAAGAACCAATGACTGAAATAAATAAAAAATAACTTAATAGAACCGTTCGATAATTGGCTACACCAGATATTAACTATCAACCAAATTATATTGCATATCCAACTCTCGAATCAGACTTTGAGTTGAAATCTATATTAATTCACCTTCTTCCAAAGTTTCATGGATTATCCGGTGAGGACCCAAAAAAACACCTTAAGGAATTCAATGTGGTATGCTCAATAATGAAACCAATAAATGTATATGGGGATCAAATAAAACTAAGATCATTCCCATTCTCACTTTATGGAACTACAAAGGATTGGATGTATTACTTACAACCTGAAGATGTAACATGTTGGAACAATTTGAAATGTATTTTGTTATAGAGATTTTTTCCAGCATCAAGGAACACTTCCATCCGCAAAGAGATCTCATGAACCAATCAAGCCCAAGGGGATTTAATGTATGAGTACTGAGAGCAATTCAAGAAGTTGTGTACAAGCTACCCACATCACCAAATCAGTGAGCAAATACTCATCCAGTACTTCTATGAAGGAATCACACTTATGGAGAGAAGCATGGTAGATGTCGCTATTGGAGGGGAATTGGTCGAAAAAACACCACCAGTTGCACGTGAGTTGATCAACAAGATGGCACAAAACTCCAAAAAATTTGGTGATCAAGGTACACCACATGTTAGAGGAGTACATCATGTAAGTCCTTCCTCTCTTGAAAATCATTTTATTGATACTAAGTTGGAAGAATTGACTACTATAGCGAGTCAGATTAATTTGGTTCAAAAGACATCCCAACCAACTCCTACAAGGCCTTGTGACATTTTCACTAAAATATGCCACTCAACTGATTGTTTCCCAAAATTACAAGAAATAGAGTATTGCACAACAATATTCCCAGAGATACCATATCAGTAACAACAACAGCCACATCCCCAAAAGAAATATGGTTTCTTTTCACCAACATACAACCAAGGGTGGAAGGATCAATCAAACATGAGGTATAGCTCTAGAAAACAACAAAGGCCCTCTTTTCAACAAAATTTCCAGTAGCTTCCGCCTTACTAGTAGGGTTTCAAACAAACCCAAAGGAGATTTGAATCCCAAGAAGCAACAAGACAAAAACAAGGGAATCCCCCAACCAAGATAGATTTCAACACTGATGACCTTTTGAAACAGATTATTCTTAATCAACAGAATGAGATGAAGAGTCAAGGTTCAGAGTTGAGAGAGTTGAAGACCCAAATGAGCCATATTTCTACTTACCTCCATGAACTAGTAAGTAATAATTCTAGAGATCTACCTTCCAAACCTACTCTAAATCCCAAGGGGAATGTCAGTGCCATCACATTGAGAAGTAGGAACCAAAAAACTAATACATATGCACTTATCATTCCATCGGGATTCACCTCAGCCCTAGAGAAGACCCATTTGATACCAACTAACGAGAAACCTAGGGAGAAAGATAAAGGTAAGAATTTTTTTGATGATATTCCTCTTAAACCCCTTCAATTTCTAAATATATTTGTACAAACCAAGAAGATGGTTGAGGAGGCAATGCAAAAATAGGTTTTAGACACATTCAAGCATGTGGAGATAAACATCTCCCTTATTGAATCCATTAAGAAAATACCAAGGTATTCCAAATTATTAAAATAACTTTGTACTAATCAAAGAGGTCTCAAGGGAAATGAAAGGATCAATCTTGGATGGAATGTGTTATCACTCATTACACAAACTATAGAAATTCTAACAAAATGAAAGGATCCAGGGACATTCACCATCCCATGCACCATAGGGGAGTTACACTTTTCTGTTGCTTTATGTGATTTAGGAGCTTCCATAAATGTGATGCCTCACTCTGTTTTCTATTATTTATAGATTGGTGAGTTGAAGTTGATGATATTAGTGGTGCAGTTGGAGAATATAGCTATAGTATATCCTACGAGAGTCTTTGAGGATGTACTTGTTCGGGTAAGAGACATGATCTTTCCAGCAGATTTCTATGTTCTTAACATGGAGGATGATTAGGTAAGTTTTGATGCTCCCATTATCTTAGGTATTCCCTTCTGAAAAACTGCAAAAACTATCATAAATGTCCATGAGGGTACACTTTCCATGGAATCTAGTGATGAATTTGTGATATTTAATGTTATGGATTCCATGAATTATCCCTCATAGGACCATTCTGATTTTGTTATCTCCCATTTTTAACCACCAAATAAAAATCCCATGGAATTTGATTGTCCTATGATTAGAGAGATTATGAGTATTGGTTATAGTTTGATGTCTAATAGCACTTACACACCTATTTATAATGTACAAAACTCTCTTAGATTTGATTTTGAAATGGATTCATATTCTGATTTTGATAATTCTCACTCTGATTATGATATGGTAGTTGAGTATGCTGATGGATTTGATGCTTTATTCTATGATTATGATGATGTATATTTTGATATTGATGTTCATTGTGCACATATTTCAGTTCCTTCAATTTCTACATCCATACGTCACCCCCTACATTGGAACTCAATCCATTTCAACCAAATATAAAATACTCATACTTGTTAAGTGATGAGAAATTACCTGTTATCATTGCTAACAATCTCCCTTACGAACATGAATAAAAACTTTTGAATATTTCAAGGGAGAACATCAGATCAATTGGGTGGACCATGGCTGACATATCTGGTATTAGACCCTCCATTTTCATGCATAGGATTATTTTGGAGGATAGGGATAAAATAGTGAGGTAGCCACAAAGGATATTGAATTCAACTCTTCTGGAAGTTGTTAAAAAAGAAGTTGAAAAATTGCTCAAGGTAGGTATAACTTATCCCATCTCAGATTCTCAGTGGGTGAGTCCTATTCAGGTTGTGTCTAAGAAAAGCGGTGTTACTGTTTTTAAAAATGTTAAATAGGATTCAGTTTCAATGAGGGTGAAAAATAGTTGGTGTCTGTGTATTGATTATAGGAAACTAAATCAATTCACTCACAAAGACCATTTCCCCTCCCATTTATTGATCAAATGCTTGAGAGACTAGGTGGAAAAACACACTACTGTTTCTTGTATGGATTTTCTAGATATTTTTAGGTTCCTATATCCCTGGAGGATCAAGAGAATACAACATTCACTTATCTATTCAACACATTTTTCTATCAGAGGATGCCATTTAGACTTTGCAATGACCCAGGTACCTTCTAAAGATGCATGGTGACTATTTTTTTTATTTTATTAATACATGCATGGAGGTATTTATGGACGATTTTACAGTGTGTGAGTCTTAATTTGATGATTGTATCTCTAGTTTGGGAATGGTGTTAAATCATTTTATTGATAAGAATATGGTATTAAACTTTGAAAAGTTTCATTTCATGGTAGAACATGGGATTGTCTTAGGGCATGTAGTGTAAAAACATGGGATAGTGATTGATAAATATAAGGTAGATATTATTTCACCCTTAACCTATCCTTATTGTGTTCATGATGTTAGATCTTTCCTAGGGCATGTAAGATTTTATCGGTGCTTCATCAAAGATTTTAGTAATATTACTCTTCCTATGTTGTGATTCATTTAAAAGGATTCTGTTTTTTTGTTTGATGATTCTTGTAAAACTTCCTTTAATGACCTAAAGAAGTGTCTAACCACTCCACCGATCATAAATCCCCCACAGTGGGAGCTTCCTTTTTAGCATATGTGTGACGCCTCCAACTTTGTGGTTGGAGCTGTCTTATCACATAGAGTGGAAGGGCGTTCACATGTGATTTCCTATGCACTGAGGACACTGAATTCATCCCAATAAAACTACACAACCATGGAAAATGAGTTTCTTACCTTCATATTTTCTTTAGAAAAATTATTTTCATATTTATTGGGCTCTAAAGTAGTTGTCTTTTTTAACCATGCAGCTCTTAGGTACCTCTTGAAGAAGCCATACGAAAATCCCAGACTTATCTGATGGATGCTCCTTCTTCAAGAATTTGATATAGAGATAAAGGAAAAGAAGGGGTTAGAGAACTTGGTGGCAGACCACATGAGTAGGCTTACTCACACATTAAAGGCTAACACCTTGGACCAAGTACCACATCGAGACACTTTCCCCAATGAGAATCTTTATTCCATCTTGGGTACGCATCCTTGGTATGATGATTTATTTAACTACCTCATTACCTCTAAAATTCCTACAAATTTAAAGAAAAATCAAGTCTAAAAGTTAAAGAGTAATTCAATATTTTATGTTTGGGATGATCCATACCTCTGGTGCTTGTGTAGTGATCATGTTATTAGGAGGTGTGTTCCTAATCATGAGTTTTAGTCTGTTCTACATTTCTTCCATATAATTTCATATAGAGGACACTTTAGACCCCAACGAACAACTAGGAAAGTCTTAAACTCTAGATTATATTGTCCTAGCTTATTCCATGATGCTCATGTGTTTTTAAGTTATTCTCACATTTCCAACACACTGGGAACATTTCTAGAAGACACAAGATTCCCCAACAACCCATATTATTCTGTGATATTTTTGATGTATGGGGCATCAATTTTATGGTTCCTTTTCAAAGATAATTTTTTTTGTATATTTTGGTTTCTATTGATTATGTGAGTAAATGGGTAGAGTCTAAGGCCACCAGGACTGATGATTCTCATGTTGCAGTGGGCTTTGTCAAGACACAGATTTTTTGTAGGTTTGGAGTACCAAAGGCCATCATCAGTGACCAAGAGACACACTTCTATAGTTGGAATTTGGATTCCCTCCTTTGGAAGTATGGGGTGACACACAAAACATCAACACCATACCACCCCCAAACAAATGGCCATATTGAGGTTTCAAATCAAAAGTTGAAACAAATTTTGGAAAAAATTGTGCAGTCGAAAAGGAAGGATTGGAGATTGTTCTTGGATGATGCGCTATGGGATTATAAGACAACATACAAGACACCCATTGGTATGTCTCTATTTCAGATTATTTTTGGGAAAGATTTTAATCTCTCTGTGGAAGTCGAGCATCGAGCATATTGAACAATAAAGAAATACAACATGGATTTGGCCCAAGCTGGAATCCAATGGAAGCTACAAATTCAAGATCTTGAGAAGATTTGATTGTCATAATATGAGAACTCAAGGCTCTACAAAGAAAGATCAAAAGAAGTTAATGATAGAATGACCCAAAAAAGGGAGTTTCATTTTGGAGAGAAAGTCCTTCTCTACAGTTCATGACTAAAGATGATGCCCGATAAGCTGGTTTCCAGATGGTTAGGTCCTTTTATTTTATCTAATGTTTTTCCTTATGGTGCAGTGGTGATCACACAAGAGGACACTGGAAGAAGCTTTAAATTCAATGGGAAACGTTTGAAGAAATACATTGAGAGACTTTCTATCGATGCAGTTGATTTCATCACACTGCATAACCCCATCATCACTTGAGAATATCAGGTTGTTCCTAACCCTTTCACTTTTATATTCTTTGTCCTATTTAAAATTCTACATTTCATGTGCATATATCATCTCATAGGTTTACATTTAGGATAATGAAATATTTTAAGTGTTGGGTAGGGGACAACATTTTAGGGAAGATATATAGGATTTTTATTTGTGTGTTTTGTGTGTATTTTCTATTAAGATTTTGGTTAAAAGTTTCAAAAAAAACCAAAAGAAAACCAAAAACAAAATCAATAAAAATAAAAAATATATCATGTAACATTATCATGTGGAACAGATGTAAAATTCATGTTTTAAAAATTCATTAGTGGAATGCTAAGATTGAGCATGTTTTCATCATTAAGGTTTGATTTTTATAAAAATTAAAGTCATCAATGATAGGATTGGTTGTTTCATTATAAAACCTTTTAGACTTTGACATCATTATTTTTGATATTTGTTCATGGTAAATTGTGTAATTGATTTCCCCACAAAAATTTTCATTCAACCATAACTTGTGAAATTTTTCCTAATCAATTGAAGGTATAGTCAAGTTAGGTAAAAAAAATCATTGGTTGATCCATAAGTTTGTTTTATTTCAATCATTTTCATTACAGTACTGAATTGACCTATGCGTGTGTACCTATTATCCAACTATTGTAGGCCCAAAAACAAATATGGGTTGTGTCTTTGGAAGGTCAAAAACCACTCTTCCTCGACCTTTGATCTTGTTATAACTATTACAATTAGTGTCGTGGGGAGATTAGACATGGTTTGAGAGTTGAGTGTGATATTTTTTCCAAGTAAAACTGAAAAAAACAAAATAATAATAATAAATGAGGGGAGTGATGAAATGTACAACACATGAGGATATCTAGTTTGGGAGCTTAAGGTTTGAATTTCGAGAATGATTAAGTGGGTGGGTCCTAAAATATGATTGCAAAGGAATGTAGAACAGGTTTGATTACTTAAACCAAGTAAGAATAATTGTTTTACTTGATCTGAATATACTGAATAAAGGGTGGATATATGAGCTTGAAATGGTTGGCACACACACACGTGGGGAATTAGTGGCATGGTAGACCCATGACTTGTTTCGCTGTGATTAGTGTTATAAATCTCCCTAGGTTTTCTTTTGACAAAATTTATGAGAAAATGAATTTAAAATTTATTGATATTGACTTTTGATGGGATTCTTACTTTGCCTATATTTTCATTGTGGATTGAGAAATATGAACATGCATATTTTGTCCCAATTTTTTTTCGAATACATGATATGATGTTTTTTCGAGGAGTGCAAAAGGATAAGTCTGGGGGAGTTGATAAAACACAATTTTTTTGAATATTTTATTGATAATAAATGACAAAAATTCCCCACATTGTGTTAAATATATTTATTTATGAAATATTTGGGATTAGATCATTCATTTAAAAAGTTAATGAAAATTCTAGTTTTACCCTTTACAAATTCAGTGTACTATTTCTAACATAAATAATTTTAATTGAATTATTTAGACTTCAAATTTTTTAACTTGGTTCTTGAATTAATGAGATACAACTTTCATTCTAGACATATGAGCTAAATCATGCATTTGATTGGACTTAATGGGTCATGAAGTCAAAGATGATCTGCACTCGCCAGATTGGACATCAGTTTCGTATTTGGGTCATAACTTTTTCATACGTGATTTTATTAGGATAAAATTTATAAAGGAGATTTAGGAACCATTTTCTCACAAATCATCCTTCGGGAAGGGTAGTTGGTTCACACGTTTTGGTTATCAAACAGGTAGTGAAAGTTAGATTAATTTATTTGGGTGAATTTCCCCATTCACACTTGAAATCTCTTAAAACCTAGCCTCCCCTCCACACTATAAATTTTTTTTTTATAATTTTGAGGGTATGGGAAGTTAATTAGGATATTGGTAGCATATTATAAGTGGTTCCATACCATTTAGATTCACAACTGGAGTAGGGAAGCTACCGAGCTATGATCTCCTCCAAAATGCTCTTCTTTTCCTCTTCTTTGTTGTAATGTTGTTGTACTTTCAATAAAATCTCAGTTTATCTTCCATTTCTTCTATTATTTTCAATTTTATTCTTCTCTTAATATTACTATTTGGTATAGAAGTCAAATATTATAAAAAATATTGGGTTATACCCTTTCTAAATCTTTGTAATTGGAATTTGTTTCTACGATGACTACGCCGCCCATGGAAGAGTAGTTTTCTTAGTAATCGATCGAAATATTACCTTATTCATTTATTTATTTTCAATCATTAAGATAATATAATCCAAAAATATGATCCATGAATTTAGTTTTAAAATTAGAAGAAACTAATTAATAAATAGAACAATTTACACAAAAACACACGAGGTCAAGATCTGTGTAAATTGTGAGAGTGCAAATTTAATCAGTAAAACCAAACCACATGGGATAAATTTATAGAGTTTAAATATAATCCCTAAAATAAATTTATCCTTATTTACAGAATGAATTTATGCCCTAATTTACCACTGACCATAATCTAGTCTTATAACAAAAATCAAGCAGGGTGTTGCGGCTGCATGTTCTGAAGCTGGCCAAGGGTTTAACTCTTCATCTTTGTGGTAATGTTAATTATCATAGGGTACGAAGATTAAAAAATTATGGGATAATAATTAATTGTATGTTAATTTAAATTATAATTATCAATAAGTAAGTGAATATGTAGAGTTATATCGATTTCTCTTTTTAAAATGTTTTCTAAAAAAACATCTTCTCGTTGTGTCTTATTAATCGTATTTCATTCCAAAAACAAAAAACAAAAAAAATGAAATCTTCTTCCAGCATAATTCTTCTTATTTTATAAATGATAAAAAACCCACTCCATTATTTTAAGTAGTGCGTTATTACTATTTTATATTATTTTCAAAATACCTTTAATAAGTTGTTTTAATTATTGGCTCTTTGAGACATGACCTCAGTCAACCACTCTACTTCACCTAAGTACCCAAAAACCATACATCATTTGAAAGCGCCCATGATAGTGCCTTTCAGGTTCTAACCATAAAGTAGGACCAAACTGGTCCGAACCACGTAAATACATGTTTTCTCTATTTTTTCAGCATCTCTCACACTGTATGTTCGTATATGATTTTTTCACGACCTAACCTAAGCTGATGCTCGAGCTACGACTACCCCAATCCCACCTCCATAGGCCAAGGGTGGCGAAAAGTGTTGAAGGCATAACTTGTTAGAGTTAGTTCCCTAGAAACCAACTTATTTGTACTTTATGATAAACCTGTATTCATTGGATGAATATTAATAAACTCCTTATCACATCATTATTGTTCTTTTGCGTGACATAGTATGTGATAATGTCCAAAAAATAGTTTTCATACTAAAAGGTCACAGCAGATCCCTGCTATGATGAGAACCTGGAAGTTCCATGACACTATTCTTGAATATATGTTCTATGGCTGTATGATATCATTTAAAGGGAAACACATGATATAGGCTATCATGGGTGGGTACTTATGAAACTTTGAGGCACTTTCTCATGGTGGGCGCCCTTGGTAATATCCAAGAGAATATTATGAGAACAAGACCCGCCAGTAAGTAATCCACATTCATAAGTGTCATTGGATGTTCTTATATGTGGATGTGTGCATTGGTCCTTATACTTTAAGAATATTATTAATTAGTATTATGACTTTCAC
This sequence comes from Viscum album, assembly GCA_963277665.1. NCBI lineage: Eukaryota > Viridiplantae > Streptophyta > Magnoliopsida > Santalales > Viscaceae > Viscum > Viscum album. The sequence continues at coordinate 1,352,451,695 of OY728158.1, forward strand.
ACTTAGATGTGATGAAAACTGTGATGACATATGTTTGTGGTGAGGTAGGATATGTTGGGTCTGTCATGAGTAATACTGCATTAATGAATAATGCGAGAAAGGATTTTTCACTTCTATAGAAGTAGATATCTCAGTCTCTTCGATGTAAATGATATATCCTAACTAAATCTATGACCATGGTGTTCTCTAGGAAAGTTCAATTCAGGGAAGTCAAAGAATGAGAAATCGATCACATGGGTTGATGGCACTTGCAGCCAACCCACTTGATTAGAGATGTCAGGACAAAGGGATTATCTTACATGGTAAGCATTTGTATGAGGTGACATGTTGTTGAGACATAAACTTCTTTATCTTAAGTTACTTGACCCATTGCTAGATAGTAATCTTGTACTTTAGGAAATCCCACCTAATGCAAATGAGAAAGAGGCCTAGAGGGTCACACACTAGGTGTATCCAATATCTCAGTTAAATAATTTATTTATTTAACAAGTTGAATAAATATTATTACTGATTGTGGTTTAATAATTATTCAAGTATACCTCATCCCATTTATTTCATTACTAGTTATTTGAGAGAATATATTGAGAATTTAATATTTATTTATCGAAAAATAATACAGTTATATTTATTTAATAAATAAATTTTCATTATTCAAGGCTTGGTAAATATTGAGTAGGATTGGTGGACCAAGTTATGGGTCTAGTGAGAAATAATATTAAATATTATTTGGTTAAATAATATTTAAATATAACGTGTAAGTTAAGAACATGTCATAGAAATAATAGCATTGTTATTATTATTTGACATTTGGTTTCACATGGAGTAATAAAATAAGTAACGACTCTTATGCTAATTATTTATTATCACCTAGTGAACTAAATTCTCCTTTATGTTATTATTCTCTAATTAGCCAAGGGGTCATTCCACCAGCTAATCTAATGGTTCTGTGCACAACATCCTTGGAGAAAACCTGTCGAGCCTAGAGAACTCTTCCATCTTCAAGAACGCTCTCAAGAATGAGAGAGATACTCCTCCACTAGATCTAGGAGAACTCTTTGGAATCAATTCTCAAGGTGATCGAAGGCGGACATCACAAGTTCAAGGATATTTCATGCTAGTACCCAAAAACTCCTTCAGCGATGTCCGGAGATACATGGAGCACATGTGGATCACCACTAGAGGATTCCAATCCTTTGATTCTACATCACAATGAAGTTGCACCTCTGGCCTGTGGTCGAGCGCATCAATGAAGAAAGAATCACCATGGAGGTAATTTTATAATTTAATTAAATTAATTATAAAAAAAATATGTCAATACTCTCTTCTAGGTTCCAGGATTATTTCTCCTTTATCTGAATCTTTTATTTTATTATGTGGATACTGGCATTCATCATCATATTGATCTTGGAATAATTATTGATCACGATAACATTTAAAGTAGGTCACCATCCCAACCATGCTTCTGCTGTACCTGGAACCTACAAGTGGTATTACAGCGGTCATATTTTCATTTATAACTATTTAAATAATTCATTGATGATTTATTCTTTAATAATTTAGTTTCTAAATTCATGTTTAATTTCTATTGTAATCTAAATTTTGAGATCTGTTCCACCCTTTTCGTTTCTCACAGATTTAACAGAAAAAAATAATTTTAGGATTAAAATTAATTCGAGGAACTCATCAGGAGGTGCTGAAGTTTCTTTCTAGGTAAAACAATAGTACACTCCATGCATTTGAAATTATATTTCGTGTAATCTTCCATACATGCTGTGTAATTCAGATCACACACTATGTAGTTATGTTCAGCACATCAGGAGTAATTCAGTAATTACTCAAGCCGTGTGCATTAATGAAACACGGTGTAGTTAATTCTTACACCATGTTTTGACTAGGATAGACTGGTTCATGGTCATCTAGACTACAAGTTGTGTGGCCTACTGGAAAGAGTGTGTAGTCCCTTTGGGTTAGGGTCAAGTCATGTATCCCATACATGGCTTGCTCGGCTGGTGACTATGTAATATGAAGTTGACACAGTGTGTGGCCCACTAGACATGTTGTGCACTCTAAAGATTTCAGAAGTACACCTCACACGCCTTTTCCCCAGGCATGTATATTTGATAGATAATGAGGAGGGTACACACTATGTAGTTGAATCTACACACCATGTACTTTTTCTAGATTATGAAGATTTAAAAATTTATTATTATATTATGTAACCCTAAAGAAATGTACCTTCGTGTGGGTGTGAAGATGAGACACAACATGTGATAGGTGTTTGATATATATATGTGTGTGTGTGTGTGTTTGTTTAATTAACACCTGTGTAATGTTCAAAGATCTGCACATCATGTATGAGGTGTATTACAATTATAATTCTATGTTCATGCTACATGTCACAAAGAATAAAGTGTATATAATTTTAATACAAGCTGGGCAATTTTGGATGAGTATTCACTGGGTTACCTCTAAGGTATAAGTTATATACAAGTTTATGGATGAGAATATCAAGGAAATTCAAAATAGGATTAATATAAAAAGGATTGATTAATTAAAGATAATGATTAATTGATTTGAGCATAATTTATCTTAATAAGAACGATTAAGGAATTGAATTTTAGTTTTATTAAATGCGTAATTTTTTGAATATATGTGGATAATCATGAGCTAGACCATACCTTTGTATGTGATTGGTTCCCTTTTAATTTATTTATTAAATTAAAATTAGTGGCATGTGTGCCTTATCCTCATTAATATGTAGTGTCTACATGCCCATGGGTTCCTTTATGTAAACCCCCTTTTACCCCTCACCCGCATGTGTTTTAAAAGCATATGTAATGGATGGATCTTCCAAGCTAGTGGAGCTGGTTCAATTTAGGAGCCGAGGCGAAACCAATCCAAGGAGATACGAAGGTGGACATGTGGAAAGTTGTAAACATGAGCCTTAAATATTTCAAGGTGTTTCTCCTCTAGTTTAGGGTTAGTTTATCAAACACAAGATAAACTAACCAATAGTAAAGATCTTGATCATACCCTTTATTTATTTCTATAAGTTGTATGGTTATTCTTTATGAATGTTTGATGCAATCACATAATTAATGAACTAATAAGCATACAAGATGGAACTAAAATAAAATGGATTATGCATAAATATTATCTATACATGGTTAATCACTTAAGTATATCCCACTTAATATTAATAAGAATATGGAAAAATAATAAGTGGAAATTTACTCATAAAGGATAAAATCCATCAATTAAATATTTAGTTGGCATAACCTTCCAATACTTCGGTTAGAATCAAACCATAGTTCAAAGTGATTGACCAACCTTAGTTGGGGTGTTTTCATTTATCAAGGAATTCTAATTTGAGGTTTTGGGTTGAATTAACTTAGTTTATATCAAGGGTCGACTGCCCAAGCAGGACTTGGTGTAACTGAGAGGTAAAGGTTGGGGAAATCCAAAATTAAGGAGTTCAGGATTTAGGATTCCACACAAAAAATCAAGGATCTATGAATTAATTCAGTTGGAATTTGAAATGCCTACCTAAAACCTTTCAATTTTCTTAACCAACCCTACTTGGGGTAATGCGAAGGGAAATATGGATCCTTGCCCCTAGAATGTCCAAGAAACATGATATTATGAATCCAATGGTGATGGCTATTGGGTTTTGAAAAAATAGTGGGAGACTAATAGTTATTAATTAATTTATTTTTCTATATTTATCAAGATAAAGTACTAAAACTCTTTTCATATTATTTGTAGATGCAACATCAAAAATTACATCAAATATCTCATTGTGATCCATACTCAAAAAGGAAAACCTTCTCACCAACAATAATTTCTATGAGTGGAAAATGTGCCTTTGAGTTATCCTTCTCCTTGAGAGGAAACTTTATGTGTTGGAAAATCCTTTACCAGTTGCTCCTGGAAAATGAGGTGAGTGATGAGGAACTCTCTATGTACGAGAAATGTCTGAATAATTCTATGGATGTATAATGCCTCATGCTATCATCCATGACCAATGATATCTTGAATAAATAAGAGTAAATGGATTCTTATAGAATGAAGTCTCACCTTCGGAATTTCTATCAAGAGAAGGTGATACCTAATAGGTATGAGATCTCCAATGCTTTGTTCACTACTAATCTTGTAGAGTCTATGCCAGAAGGACCACATGTAGTTAATCTTATTGTCTACATTGAGAATCTAGACATCTTAGGGATTAAGTTCCTAGATGAGTTGCGTATAGATCTCATACTATCTTCGCTTCCTAAGACCTTCTCTAGTTTTATTGTAAATTATAATATGAGAAAAAATGAGAAGATTCTATCAGAGCTTCTTACCCTAATTTTCCAAGTTGATAAGGACATGGGGAATGAAAAAACAACATTACTTACGGTGAATAAGAAGAGTAAGGACAAGGCAATGGGGCCTAAGATTTATAAAAAATCTAAATCCTCTGAGTACTGTATGACCAAGAAGAAGAAGATCCAAAGGCAGGTCAAGGAAAAGGAGGAAATATGCTTTGCATGTGGTAAGTTAGGCCACTAGAAGAAGAACTTCACCTAGAGGCAAGGGTAAACCAAAGGTTTGTTCGTTATCGAGATTAAAATTTCCATTTCTACACATTTGATATTAGGTACAGCTTGTGGGGATCACATCTATATTCAAATACAGGAACCAAGTAGATTCTGAAAAATTTCTAGGGGAGAGGTGGATCTACGAGAAACTAATGGTGTGAGGCTGACTACTCTTACCATTGGTAACTACCACCCCACATTGCCGATGAGAATGATTTTGGTTTTACATGGCTTCTATTTTGTACCTAGTGTTTCCAAGAACATAATTTCTGTATCAAGTTTAGATACAGATGGATTTATTTTCAAGTTTGGAAATAAATTACTTTTATAAGGACAACATATGTTATGATATGAAACATTTAAATAATGGTTTGTATGTATTAAGTTAGGAGAACCAAGTTTTGGAAATTGATAAAAAATCAAGTTCACATGATGCATACAACAACCAGTTGTGGCATCACCACCTTGGTCATGTCAACAAGAAGTGCCTGATAAAGCTCTATGAAGATGGATATTTAGACTCTTCCGAGCTAAAACCACTTGATAGATTTCAAGATTTTTTACAAGGGAAATTGACCAAACCAAAATTTGGTAGACAGGGTGAAAGGGCCACAAAAATTCTAGAATTGGTACACACTGATGCGTGTGAACCATTTCCAGTAGAATCTAGAGTTGGATATTCTTACTTCATTACTTCTACTAATGACTTGATTAGATATGGATATGTCTACTTAACGAGGTATAAGTTTGAGTCCTTTGAGAAATTCAAGGAGTTCAAGAATTAAATATAGAATCATCTTGGTAAGAAGATAAAGAAGCTTTGATCAGATTGAGGTAGAGAATATCTTAACCAAGAGTTCATTGACCTTTTAAGTGAGTCTGGGATTTTATCTCAACTCACTCCACCTTATACACCATTGTATAATGGTGTTAGTGAAAGGAGGAATCATACCTTGTTGGACATGGTAAGGTCGATGATGAGTCATGCAGATCTTCTATTATCCTTTTGGGGATATTTATTTCAAACTACGGTATACATGTTAAACTAAATTCCAACTAAGGAGGAAAATGGGATTTCCTTCGGGATATAGAGTGGAAATAAACACACTTTGTCACATACATGTGTATGGGAATGTGAGGCGTTTGTTAAGGATTTAGCAGGAAACAAACTAGCACCAAGGGGAATGAAGTGTATTCTTATAGGGTATCCTAAGGAAATAAAGGGAAACTACATATACAACCCCTCAAATAAGAAAGTGAATGTTTTTAGACATGTCGTCTTTCTTGGGAGGGAGGAAATCCTAAAAAAGGATAGTGGAATCAAGATTGACTTCGATGAATTTGACTATAAAGACACACAATAGTTGGTATAGGAACATTTTCCACATGTACCCATGGAAGAGGTAGTTTCGGAAACACAAGTATTGTGTAGGAGTACAAGAGAGTTGAGAGAACTAGAGAAATGCAGTTTCCTTGTCCCTGAGGATAGCGACTCATTATTATTGGACAATGATTAACCTCTCTCCTACAAGGAAGTAGTATAGAGCTTATAAGATTAAAGATAGATAGAAGTTATGAACTATGATATGGATTCCTTTTATCAGAACCAAGTCTGGGTTCTATTTGATGTGCCAGTTGATGTAAAGTATATTGGGTGTAAATGGGTATTCAATAATAATTTGGAAATAAAATGTCAAGTTAATACCTATAAAGAAATTCTAGTGGATAAAGGCTTTAAACTGTGCCAAGGAATTGACTATGATGAAACCTTTTTTCCAGTTTCTTTGTTTAAATCCATAAGAATCATACTTTCCATAGAAATTTTCCAAGACTATGAGATTTGGTATATGGATGTCAAAACTGCATTCCTTAATGGAAACCTTCAGGAAGATGTCTATATGAAACAACCAGAAGGGTCTGTGACACCAAGTGATGCTAAAAGGGTATGCAAGTTACATAGATCCATTTATGGATTAAATCAAGCATCCAGATCATGGAATATTTGATTTGATAAAGCCATAAGAGAATTTGGTTTCATTTAGAATGAATGTGAGCCATGTGTTTGTAAGAGTTTTAATGGAAATGCAGGCATTATCCTAGTAGTGTATGTTAATGGAATATTTCTTATTGGAAACGACATACCAGTCAGTCAGTCAATCAAGGAATGGTTGAACAAGTGCTTCTCCATGAAGGACTTAGGAAAATCAGTCTACATTCTAGATATCAAGATCATTTGTGATAGATACAAGAGGTTTCTTGGACTAATTCAAAGTACATACATTGACCAGATACTAAATAGATTTAGTATGGAACAATCCAAGAGGGGATTGGTTCCAGTGTCACTTGGTATACATATTTCCAAGAAAATATGTCCTAAGACACAACATGATAAAGATAGGATGAGTAATATTCCATACACTTCATCAATAGGATCTATCATGTATTTTATGTTATGAACCAGACTTGATGTTGCCTATGCACTGATCATGGTAGGCAGATATCATGCAGATCCCGAAGAATAACATTGGACTACTGTCAAGACTATCCTTAAGTATCTAAGAAGAACTAAGGATATGTTCCTAGTGTATGGAGGAGATGAGGAGCTTGTAATCTGAGGGTATGCTGATTCTGGTTTTTAGACATATCAAAATGATCTGAAGTCGCAATCAGGATATGTTTTCTACCTCAACGGAGGATCTATAAGTTGGAAGAGTTCAAAACAGCTAGTTGTTTATGATTCTACAGTGGAGTCCAAATATATAGTATCTTTTGATGTATCCAAGGAAGATGTATGGATTTTGAAATTTGTTTAGGATCTTGATGTGGTACCCATTATTAAGGATCCCATTACATTGTATTGTGATAATACTATAGTGGTGGCTCTTGGAAAGGAGCCAAGGTCACATCAATAGGCAAAGAACATACTTAGAAAGTATCACCTCTTGAGGGATTTCTATTAAAGGGGTAAAGTTGCAGTGAGAAGAGTGTCCACAGAAGAGAATGTGGTGGACCCCTTGACTAAAGGCATATCTCATCAGAAGCATGAATATCATGGGAGATATAGCAGACAGAAGGTTATTAGTAGTTGGATCTAGTGCAATGGGAGTCTGTTAGAGTTGGTGCCCTAGAAACCAACTTATTTTTAATTTATGATAAACCTTTATTCATTAGATGAATATTAATAAACTCCTTATCACATAATGATTGTTCTTTTGCTTGACATAGTATGTGATAATGTCCTAATAATAGCTATCGCACTAAAAGGTCACAGCAGATCCTTGATATAATGAGAACCTGGAAGTTCCATGACACTATTCTTTAATATATGTTTTGTGGTATGATGATATCATTTGAAGGGACATAAATGATATAGGATATCATGTGTGGGGAATCATGAAACTACGAAGCACCTTCTCATGGTGTGAACCCTTAGTAATATCAAGGAGGATATTATGAGAACAAGACTCGTCAATAGGAAATCCACATTCATAAGTGTCATTGGATGTTCCTATATGTGGATGTGTGTATTGGTACTTATACTTTAAGATTATTATTAATAGGTATTACGACTAGTGCACTTAGATGTATTGATGAAAATCATGACGAAAGATTTTCACGGTGAGTTAGGATATATTAGGTGTGTCACGAGTAATACTACATTAATGAATAATGTGAGAAATGATTTGTCACTTCTACAAAAGTAGATATATTATTCCATTTTATGGAATTGATATAGTCTAACTAAATTAATGGACATGGTGTTCTCTTGGAATGTTCAATTCTGAGAAGTCAAATAATGAGAAATCAAGTACATGGGTTGATGGCACTTGCAGGCAACCCGCTTGATTGGAGATATCAAGATAAAGGGATTATATTAGATGCTAAGTGTTCATATGAGGTAACATGTCATTGAAAAATCATATTTTTTCTCTGGGGTGCCTTGACCTATTGCTAGATAGTAATATTGTAAATTAGGCAAGCCCTCCTAATGCCAATGAAAAAGAGGCCTAGAGGGACATACACTAAGTGTATCCAATATCTCAGTTAAATAATTTATTTATTTAAAAATTTGAATAAATATTATTTCTGATTGTGGTTTAATAATTATTCAAGTATACTTGATCACATTTATATCATCTCTAGTTATTTGAGAGAATATATTGCGAAAAAAATTTATTTATCAGCGAATAATGTAGTTATATTTATATAATAAATAAATAGTCATTATTCAAGGCATGATAAATATTTAGGAAGATTGGAGGACCAAGTTATGGGTACGGTGAGAAATAATATTAAATATTATTTTTTTAAATAATATTTAAATATAACCTGCATGTTAAGCACATGTCATGGAAATAATAGCATTTCTATTATTATTTGACATGGGGTTTCACATGGAATAATAAAATAAGCAACGAAACTTGTGCTAATTATTTATTATTACATGGTGAATTAAATTCCTTGTTATGTTATTATTCACTAAATATCCAAGGGGTAATTCCATCATCTAACCCAATGGTTGTGTGCACAACATCCTTGGAGAAAATCTCTGTATCCTAAAGAACTCTTCCCTCTCCAAGAATGCTCTCAAGAATGAGAGAGATATTACTCTACCAGATCTAGGAGAATGCTTTGGAAGAGATTCTAAAGGCGATCGAAGGAGGAAATATCAAGTATAGGGATCATCCATGCTAGCACTTGGAGACTCCTTCGATGACATCCATAGATATGTGGATCACCGCCAGAGGATTCATATCCTTGGATTATACATCGTAATGAAGTTACACCTTGGACCCATGGTCGAACACATCAAAGAAGAAATAATCACCTTGGAGGTAATTCTTTAATTTAAATAAATTAATTATAAAAAAAATATGTCAATCCCCTATTCTTGGTTTTGAGCCTATTTTTTCTTTATCTAAATCTTTGATTTTATTCCGTGGATACTGGCATTCATAGTCATATTGATCCTAAAATAATTATTGATCATGGTAAAATTTAAAGTAGGGCACCGGCCCAACTACGGTTCTGCTACGCCCGAAACCTACATAACTATCTCAGGGAGGACTTTTCCTTGAAACCTGTACATACGCACATAAAAAAATCAAAGTGAAAGTGTAGAGGGAAAGAAATAAAAGATGCAACACTGCTATAAATAACCAAATATACATAGATCTCTAAACAGTACAACGTATGGTAGTGAAAAATGAAAAGAAAAGGAAAAAATACATGTCCACCCAATGATATGTCCCAACCTAAAAAAATTGGAAAATAAAAAATAGCTAAGAGCCTAACTTCTATATCCCAAGCTATAACCACCGTATGCAGTCCAAGTAGTCGATATCCCTAAGCTTCTCTAAACTCACGATCGACCTGTTCACCATCTACAAAAGACACAACACGTGTTGGTCAAATCCCATGTAGGGGTGAGCACATACATACCCAGTAGAATGGCCCGAAATGGTGATGGGGGGGGGGGTAGTAAGAGAAACAACTGAAGAAGAAAGCGGTGGATAGAACAATGTATGGTAAAAAGAGTAAAACTCAAACCAACAAGAGAGTTAAAGTAAACCCATCCCTCATCCAAACACAAGTAGCTAGAAATGGTGATAAAAAAAACTTTTCATCGATCCTTCTCTACCTATAGTAGGCTAGTAGACTCATCTAACCACGAGAAGCTAGACGTGGAAAACACGTGGCATACCTCGGGCGTCATCGCCTCTCCTGGAAGGAGAGTAACAAAAATCCAAGGAGTGGGTACTGAAGGAGGATATATATATATATATATATTATTAGTAAAAGAAGCCCAAATGAGAGAGTAAGGGGATCTCCATATCATAGCTCAGCCTAGGAAGTAGATTCACCAACAATTCCAAGGTAAGTCCATCAACAATTCCCAACTCCTCGTGTCTTCCTAAGACACACAAGTCAAAGGGATTAAATCACCACACCTTGATACTATCCTCTTTGGGAGACATTGACTCACCCACATAGTTTTTGGTCACGTAACAAGAATGTATATCGGTGGGGAAAGTGTCCATCTTTCTCGTGAGCCCACTGGTACATCAAACCATGTCTCATCACTGTGCCGCATAGTAGAGGGGTTACTGGTTTTAGGAAAGGATCACGTGTCATGGTATGTTAGGAGGGTCCTACTCTGATAGTCACCAAGGAACACCACTACCCAGCTCAGTTGGAGGGTACCACTAAGGAAGGTCACCGGGGAACGCCACTACCCAATACTACTAGAGGGTAAGTTCAGCGAGTTGTCAAAAAAATTACACTGCCTAGCCCGACTAGAGGGTTATGACTAGAATATATCCTCAGGGAACACCACTTCCCAACCTAGTTGGAGAGTAAGCCCAGAACATCGAGGAACTCCACATCCTAGACCTACTAGAGGGAAACTTGGAAATATCATCGGGGAACACCGCTACCCATCCTAGCTAGAGGGTAAGGCCAAAACATCCATTAGGGAACGCCATTGACTAGACCAGCTGGAGGTGATCCAGATACTGCTCAGGTGATTTTGTGCGATCACTTCCATCATCGGGTGTCATCTCAACATGTTCCAAAATCGAAACATTTTATATCCTATCTCAAAATCCTATTTTGAGGGAACCATCACGTTCTATGTGAAAAAACAATTAATATAGGCATCTCATGGGCTAAAATTTGAGTTCAAATGAAGGAGATACAAATATTCGAAGATCATTCAGAAGAGCTCAAGTAGTACATGATGTGTTAGGGGACTCACACAACATGTGGTCTCTCTTCATATCCTAGTCGTGTCTCTGGTCGGTACATGTGCCCCATATATGTGGGGGTACATGCCGTGTAGGTGGATTACACGACATTTCCCAACTATATGGAGACCATGACATGTCTGCTGGTTGTGTCCATGTACTCGAACCCCATGTTTGTATACTTTGGTACATAGCATGTAGGCCCACATGGAATATTGTCTGTGTGTCCAACCTGTGTCTGTGTACTTATACATAGACTTTTCATTCGTGTGACTTATTGCATGGGTTGTCTAATTGGGGAAGGGGTACACAGTGTGTAAAGGAGTAATATATTCCATGTTACCCTTAAATTCTTCAAAACCCTAGAACCACTAATGAGGGGGATACATGTTGTGTGTTCTTTATCCTATATGGAATGTAGTCACAATTTTTCCATAATCCTTAAATTTCTCCCAATCTTCATCCATGCTTCGAACCTGGTCAACCTGCCTTGGATAATGCCTCGAAAAAAATCTGAAAACTCCATATCTGGATGAAAAAAATAGATCCCCATCATTTCTCTCCTCGAATCAGCCTCGTTCATTAATGAGGATTTGGATGATCATTTCGCATGCCTTCGTGCCTCTATTCTTTGTGTTCTCAAAGATTAAACATCAGATCAGTCATCCTCACCTCACAAGATTTACAGATCCATGCTTGGATCGCAAAATTGTTGATCATTCATCGATCTGCCACAAATCTGGGAACCCAATCAAGATTGGGATGCCCAACAACTATAGAACTAGGAACCTTGGGGTTTCAACAATGAAGAAAATGAAGAACGAAGTAAGAAAGTATCAAAAAAAAATGTTTTACAATCATCAGCCAAGAATTATTATCCAACGATCAAGAACGTGTTCTCGGGGTTATATAAACAAAAGAAAACAATATAATTATTCATTCTTGGGTGCGTGAAAGGTTTTTCAAAGGTGTGGATTCAAGGAAAGGAATGAAACTTCTCAAATATTTAATTAAAAGGGAGAAAACACCAATTGAAGATTCCTACCTCTTGTTTGGATTGATCAATGGGTAAGAACGCATTCGCTAATGGGGGAGGAGGATCCATTACATTCGATCCACCTTGATCTAGAGTTTTTTCATTAGTTGAAGAAAATTTCCAATGTAGGAGGTTAACAAGAGTTTTGCTAGCGATGGGATAATTATGATCTAACCCTAGAAAATTCTCCCTACCCACATACTTATAGGCTCTTATTAGGTTAAAAGAAAATTTAATCAATTAATTAAATTACTTAAATACACCTCCAATGAGAGAGGGGTATGAACATCTCACGCCGATTCATTTTATGTAGCACCAAGGTTAAACACCGCATTCCAGACACAATTGTGGTCTCAAATTTCCAATCTGATCAACTATTTGAGAGTTATACCATTTTATTTAATCAACCACACACACGCAATATAGCATATATTTAATATTTTTATAAAATTAATTCCTAGAATATCAGGCCTCAAAATCATACGCCCTCTCAACACCTAGCTCTAGAAATATGTTTAATAATATTTCAAAGTCTTATAAATCCAAAACCGGGTCTCTAAAGCTTTCAAACAGTTTTGATTCTCAAATTTATTTATTGCTTCCATGTTTATTCTTTTTTGTTTATTCTACTTGAATACCCTCACCCTATTTCACTGTCATGACCCGTCCCTATAGGTCCCATGCAATGACTCACCAAGCTCACCTACAAAAGGACAGGGGATAGAAACTAGCACCGAGAAGTCCTATCACTAACATGGGAGGTCTTAGACTAAGTACCTATACACATGCACACATCTCCAAGCCTATACAATGCTGAAATGCAAAAACAACAAAAAAACCTTTCATGCATACATATAAATTATGTAACAAGAGTACAATAATAAATAAAAGAAAGTAATTTGGGCCAAATAAAATACCACCAAAAATAGTCTAAAACATAAGTCCAGCCTGAATTTAAAGTACTGGGACTGCTGTCAGAAAGCCGCAAGAACACACCTCATTCTGTCCAGTATCACTAAGAACCATCTGGTCCTAGTCCACCTATGACTTTGTCAAAAGATTGATCATCTGCACAAGACATGACACGTGCGGGAAAATACTATGTAAGGGTGAGTATAACGATACTCCGTAGGACACCCCGAAACCACATAGCATACAAAAAATAATATACAGTCATCTATGCATAGGTATATGTCTACAATGCATATAATGAGAATATCTAGATATAATCAACAACGATAGAAAGTATAGAGGTAAGTCACAACCATAGTATACCATCTTAGGATTATAGCTCAAAGATTTCACAAAGCATTCATCTGGGATAACACACTCCGGATTATTATAGCACAGACATCCATTCGAGAGGTAGTTGTCATCAGGTCTCTCCATGATAAAGAACATGATGATAGTCCAAATAGAATATGATACATATATGAGGATCATTTCCAGGGCCATGGGGTGATACCAATAATGCAATCTATATTATCCCACTAAGTGGAGGATCGATGCCCATGTAGTGTTGGTCAAAACGATACCAACAACTCCCCTTAGGGAACAAAGATGAATAGAGGATCTCACTCTGGTCCTTAAAGAGGGATTTCAACTACTCTATCCAAGAAGTAATGCTGAAAGGATCATTATACTAGAAGTAGGAAATGATTCCATACTAACCTTTAGGGAAATTATAAGGGAAAAAACCCTAACAAAACTTGTCCAAATCACTGAGGAAAAAATCACTAAGCCATGTATAGAGGAGTAAACAGTGTGTAGTAGGACTTACACACCGTATCCCTTGACCTTGAGTCTTGCCTGTGTAAATGGAACGTGTCATCAAACTATGTCTGTGTGGTAGTAAACACCTTTTAGCCATCCCGTGTACTCTACTTGTGTGATAGTACATGACTCATCACATGTATTTGGTCTTACAGTTTCCATGTGGGGGAGTACATGCCGTGTAGGTAACTCATGTACTCCACCCCATTTACATGTACTCTCCAAAGTACATGCCGAGTCACCAAAGAGGGACTGCATGTCGTGTGGAATGGGTCACATGTCATGTGATTCTTAACTTACTCCTAAAACCCTAGCCACTACTTAGGGGGCCCACACACTGTCTAATCCTGGATTACAGGCCATATTGATCGGGTTTTTCCAGAAACCCTAGTTCTTCCTCCCACATGTGCCCACACTACCACCACCTTATAATCCATCTTCAATCATGTTGGTATTCATGGATTTACATTAGCTAAGACTTTTCGTTTCTTGGACAATAGATTCTGGATTCAAATATATTCGAAAAAAAATATTTATAGGTCATTCTTCTTTCCGCTTTGAAGAACATCAAAGAACAAGAAATTAAGTTTCCTTATTTGTCTGAATCACTTCGTCTCTATCATTTAACCTCTTTCATGCCATGCTAATCCCAAATATATGATATCGGATCATTGTGCCAAGAAACAGGTGCACAATGATCTATTGATCAGGATTTTTCGAGCCACGAGCCAAATGAAGAATGCCTGCAACGAACAATGAATGGGGGGAGAAAAGGACAAGAACAAATTTGAGGAACAAAACATGATAAATGTTTGTATTGATATTTATTTATCACCATTATAACAAAAACATGAAATAAAAAAATCAAAAGAAATTATCCTATCAAAACACCACAATTTAAACCCATCCCTCATAATGATCGAACCGCGGATCAATACATTCGTTGATTGATTCACATTCATCATAGAAATCAAAAAAAAAGGAAGAAGAAAATAAAAAAACATTCTCTACCTAAATTTAGATCAATCACTGACAAATAATGATGTGACTTTGTTGTCGTTGGCAAGATCCTTCAAATCCAAGTTGCATCGATCGTCGATCTGTAATTCCGGTGTTGATCGCCTGAGAGAATTATCTAACAGTCTCTCTAAGGGATCTCCAATGGTTCCAGGGTTATTCGACTAACCTTGTAAATACGAGATAATGATAAATCTAAAGATCCACTAATCACTGCATCAACAAAACAAATTATAATAATTATATTAAATTATTTTATTCTAATATGTGCCCGTGACGACCTTTCCACAAATGACCCATGCCAACTAATGTTAAGTCATTACTAGGGTAAACCTCATCTTCTGAACTCAATGTTTCCCTTAGATTTATGATCCGGACACCCATTTAGATGTTATTCCACTTTTTTAAGAAAATTGTGTGCGTGTGCTATTTAATATATTTAAATTCTCTCCAAATTGGGGCTTTACATCCCTAAAAATCCAAAACATGGGATACTAAAAAAGATGTGGGTATTGAGCATGAATCTAGGCCTCCTACTCCAATGTTCTCTCCTGGAGATTCTCGTGCTACCACAAGACACACATTAAATTAATCAATCATCCATGAAGGATACTCTCATGCCAATCCTCAATATCCACTAGATACTTAGCAAAGGTCACTCCATCCTCAATGTCTAGCTCGCCCTAGTCGATAACATGTGATGGGCCATGCACATACCTCCTCAGCTGTGACATGTGGTAGATGTCATGTACTCGATCTAACTACGGAGTTAGAGCTAAGAGGTAGGACACCTCACCCACTCTATGTAGTATCTAGAAAGGTATGATGAACCATAGAGATAACTTTCCCCCTAGAAAAATCTCTGTAATCCATGTTGAGGTGAAACATGTAGGAACACATTGTATCCTTCATCGAACTCCAAAGGCCTCTATTTACTATCAAGATAAGACTTCTTATGGATCTATGTATTCTTTATCTACTCCCGGATGATCCTCACTTTCTCTGTTGTAGCTCTCACCAACTCTGAGCCCATTAGCGCAGACTCTCCTAGGCCAGTCCAAAAAAGTGGTGACTTGCATGGTCGCTTTTAAAAAGCCTCGAATGGTTCCATACCAATGGTATAATGGTAGGTATTTTATTACACAAACTCCAAAAATGGCCGGTGACCCTCTAAACTATAGCCAAATTCTAACATTAAAACTCCAAGCATGTCATCGAGAACCTGAATGGTCCACTTTGTTTGATTGTCAGTTTGGGGGTGAAACGTTGTGCTCAAGCATAATTTGGTCCCAAATGCCTCCTATAATCCCTTACACAACTGGGATTTAAGGTGAACATCACGAGTTGAAACAATCATCGATGGAACTCCATGGAGTCGGACTATCTCCTGAACATAGAGGCATCCCAAGCTCTATACTGAACTTTGCTCTCATATAGAAAAGAAGTGGTCTGACTTGGTGGTTTATTCTATCATCAACCAGATAGTATCATGTCCCCTAGATTTATATGGTAAGCACATCATGAAGTTCATATATTTCTCATCCCACTTCCATTATCGCACCTCAAGGGGTTGAGCTAAACCCGATAGAACTTGGTGTCCAGCCTTCACTTACTGACAAAAAATATAACATCCTATGATTTTAAAAGGAAACACTATATGATTAAATGAACTACTAAATACTATGTGACCTTTATAAACAAACCATTAAACATAATTTTTCTAATTTTATGTTTTGAATTTCGAAAAATGGATATACATGGTTGCGATCAGTAAGTTTTTTGGAGTCTGAAAGAAAAAAATTAATTTTTGGTAAATAGTAACCTACCCTTATGAATAGTTACATACCCTTATGAATAATAATATGAACCTTATTAATAGTAATGTACCCAAATTAATAGTAACATGACCCTTACAAATAGTAACTTGACCCTTATAAATAGTAACTTGACCCTAATAAATAGTAATGTACCCTTGTGAATAGTAACTTGAACCTTATGAATAATAAACTCACCAATGAAATTATAAATAAAATTTATCCATCTCATAAGTGTAAATATGATATAATTATGTCATAATATAAGTAAATAAATATTTTAAAAGTTATTAATTATGTGTTGGTATTTTTGTAAGTCATATATATTTAATTAAAATCTTATGATTAATTTAATAATTTAAATGAAAATTTATTTTCATAATATTTATTCATAAATAATTATTTTTATTAATTATAATTATAAGATAATTTTAAGTGACCTTAAGTAATTTGTCAACGTGTTAGAAAAGTAGTTTTAATTTTTAAAACTGTATTTTTCAAGTAAATTATGATTTTATTTAAAAACATAATTAATCATGTTTAAAAGATTATTTTCAAAAAATGGAGTTCATTTTTTAATTCGAAACATTGAAAAAAAATTAGGGTGTTTTTTTGGTATTTTTCTGAAATTCTTGAATTTTTAATGAATAGTGAAATACGGTAAAATACGGTATATTCAAATTATCAGTCAAATAAACTATTTTTCACATCATGTCTAATTTAAGCCCACTTTTTTTGAACTGACATTATCTTTTTACTATTTTTCTCAAAATAATGAAGACTATTCATAGTCTTGAACAAAAATATTAAAATAATGATTAAAATAATGTAAAATCCCTCCTCTTATCCACTATTAATACCACCCTCATTCCCCTCTTCCTCTCACACCTCTCAAGCCTTGATCATTGTCTAAGTTCTGCAAAGTAGCCTCTCTATGGATCTTCTCCATTTCCAATACCTTTTGTTCCCATCAAAAGTCCAAAATCAAAGGCCTTAAGGAGGATCACCAGGATAAGAGATCCAGAGGTAAGAATCCTCTTCCTTTTTCACTTGTTTTCTTTCCAATTCATTTATTTTCTTATACTATATTATTTTATCCTTATACAAGAGGCATTAAAGCTAAATAATCTTATATATTATGAATTTTATCAAGTTTATGGAAAAGATTCCTCAACTTACTTCATCCACTCCCCCTTTTATAAAGACATAGTTCGTGATGTGTTGTTTACCAAAATCATGGACTATGTGATTTCAATTTCCATTACTTCCTTAAAATGTAATCATAAAACACTTTTAATGGTAGAAACATAATGTAAAGTGTATTATATAACCTATTTTTTGTTCTTTAATGATCTTATATGCATGAAATTAAATTATATAATGAAAGGAGTTCATGATTATCGATGAACCGCAAAAAATGATCTAAACAAATATCACTATTGTTTTATCTAAATGTTCATCATAATATATGATAAAAAAATTATTTATGGTATCATTATATATTCTGGAAACATATGAATATAATTTCATTTCACTTATGAAATTTCATTTTCATACGAAAAGAACATCTAATACAAACCGAGCATGGAAATCATGTAAAGAATGCATCCAAAACAATGGAAGGAACAAAATACTAATAATTAAAAGGTGAAATGATGTTATGAAATGATAATATAAGGTATTAAAACATAAATATATTTTTGTAAGATATTAATAAAACTATTTTAACCATTATAAATGAGGTTTAAACATTTTTTAAGTAAGACAAACCTGAGGTAAGAGAATTCTTAACGTGATTTCCATTCTTTGGGTTAACCTTTTATTTTATTATTATGTGGTATTAAAATTGTTTGTGTGATGAATTTTGTTTATATTTTGTTTAATTATGTGAATTTATAGTGTATATAAATATTCCATCCACTCTATTAATTTTCAATTCAATTACATGATATTTGAAAGGGGCTCTTCTTTTAAAATATACTTTTAAAATTTTATTTTACAAAATTCAAAAGCAATATTTTTATGCAATTATTCTTGTTGTATGATTATTTTCTAGTTATTAGGAATTATTTATGATTAAGTTTGAGACCTATATCTCCCTCCAATTCATTGGGTATGTGTAAGTTGGAGGTCGACCATATGGTTACTCCATGTGTAACTGCAATGGTTACACCATAAGGTAGTCGTGAGGGTTACATTGTAAGGTAGCAGTGAGGGTTACATTGCAATGTAGCTGTGATGGTTACAAATAATATGGTATACATGATGGCTAAAATTTTAAGTAATTAATTACCCAAGTTACCTACATGTTTTATTTTTTTTTCTATTTGTTTTCAAAAAGTATGTATATGATACTTTATGGATAAAAAGTATGTCTCATGAAAATGTTTTCACATGTTTAAAAGTAATTATGGAATAACGTATCCTTTCCTTATTTTTATATCCCTTACTGAGCTAATTTTTTCATCCTAAGTTTTTAAAATAATTTTCATAGGAATCTTTAGAAGTTCAAAGGCCAGTTATGGTGATAATGTAGATGAATCCAGTTATTTATATTAGCTATTAATTTTTGTAATCCCTGATTCAATATTTATTAGTTGTCTAATTCTATAGAAACTATAATAGAAAAGGTTCTCATTTATATAATTTACTGTGTATTTTTCAGTTATCTATTATACAAAAAATACATATCATGTTTTAGTACTCAATCTGGAAGTGCAGGTTCAGGGCTTTACAGTTGGTATTAGAGGAACAGTCTAGACAACTTTCAAGATTAGAAATTTTCATTTTTATAGACAAATTTAAGTGATAGTATTTACTTTTAAACTTCTAGTTAATTAATTACACAAAAAAAAATAGTTTTTCATAATTATCGATATGTAAATTCAGAAATTTAAGTACAATGATTGAATTGTGGGTGTGTAATTCATTTAAGGTGGGGATAATGTAACATCTCAAGATTTTAAAAGGAAACACTATGTATGTAAATGAACTACTAAATACTATGTGACATTTATAAACTAACCATTAAATATAATTTTTCAGCTTCTACATTTTGAATTAAAAAAAAGACAATCACTGTTACTATCAGAAAGTTTTTTGGAGTTTGATAGAAAAAAATTAATTTTTGGTAAATAGTAACCTACACTTATGAATAGTAACATACCCTTATGAATAGTAACAAACCCTTATTTATAGTAACATGACCCTTAAGAATAGTAATATACCCTTATGAATAGTAACAAACCCTTATGAATAGTAACTTAACCCTAAGGAATAGTAGTGCACCCTTATGAAAAGTAACTTGAACCTTATGAATATTAAATTCACTAATGAATTTATAAATAAAAATTATCCATATTATAAGTTCCAATATGATATAATTATGTCATAATATAAGTAAATAAATATTTTAAAATTTATTTATTAAGTGCTGGTATTTTTGTAAGTCATACATATTTAATTACATATTTATGATGAATTAATAATTAAAATGAAAATTTATTTTCATAATATGAATTCATAAATAAGTATTTTTATGGATTATGATTATAAGATAATTTTAAGAGACCTTAAGTAAAATTTCAAAGTGTTAGAAAAGCAGTTTTAATTTTGAAATTATATTTTTCATGTAAATTATGATTTTATTTAAGATTTTATTTAATCATTTTTTTAAAATTATTTTCAAAAAAATTAGCTCATTTTGACTTACAAACATCAAAAATTGGTTAGGGTAAATTTTTGATAATTTTATGAAATTATTGAATTTTTGATGAATAGTGAAATACGGTAAAATATCGTATATTCAAATTATCTGTTAAATACACAATTTTAGAAATTCAAAACACAAAGTGGAAAAATTATTTTTAATGGTTAGTTTATAAAGCTAAGATAGTATTTAGTAGTTCATTTAAGCACATAGTGTTTACTCTTAAAATACCAGGATGTTACATTATCCCCCCCTTAATTGAATTGTACCCTTGCAATTTATTCATTGTACTTATATTTATGAATTTAAATACTGATAATTATGAAAATCTTTTTTATTATGTGTACATAAATAAATATAAGTTTAAAAGTAAACACTATCACTTAAATTTTTCTAAAAAAACGACAACGTCTAATCTCTAAAGTTGTCTAGAATCTCCCTCTGAGACCAACTGTAAAGCCCTAAACCCGCACTTCCAGATTCAGTACTAAAACATACTGTGTATTTTTTTGTATAATAGATAACTTAAAAATACATAGTACATTATACAAATGAGGACGTTTTTTCGTCTAGTTTCTAGATAATTAGACAACAACTTACAAATATTGAATCATAGTTTACAAAAATTAATATCTAATATAAATAACCGGATTCATCTGCATTAGCACTGTAACTTTCCTTTGAACCTCTAAGGATTCATGTGAAAAACATTTTAAAAACTTGAGATGAGAAAAATAGATTAGTAAGGGATATAAAAATAAGGAAATGAACCATTAGTCCATAAATAATTTTAGACATTTGAAAACATTTTTACAAGACATACTTTCTATCCATAAAGTATCATATACATACTTTGTGAAAACATAGAGAACATAAATAAAAAATGAAGGTAACCAAGGAAATTAATTACTTACAATTGTAACCATCATATCTATGATATTATTTGTAACCCTCATGGAAACCTTACAATGTAACCCTGACAACTACCTTAAAATGTAACCCTCATAGCTACCTTATTATGTAACCATCACAGTTACACATCGAGTAACCATACGGCCGACCTCCAACATAATCATACCTAATGAATTAGAAGAAAATATAGGTCTCAAAATTCATCATAAAAAATTCCCAAGAACAAGAACATAATCATAAAACATCAATAATTGCATACACACATTGCTTTTGAATTTTGTAAAACAAAAATTTTAAATGAGGATTTTAAAAGAAAGGTCCCTTAATAAAATCATATATTTAAAGTGAGACTTAATAGAGTGAATTAAATATGTATATACATTGTAAATACACATAATTAAATATAATATAAATAAAATTCATCACACAAACAATTTTAATACCACATAAATAATGAAGTAGAAGGTCAACCCAAAGAATTGAAATTGGGTTAAGAACTCCCTTACCTCAGGGTTGTCTTACTTAAAACTTGTTTAAACCTCCTTTATAATGGTAAAAAAGTGTTATTAATATCTTATAGAAACATATCATGTTTATAACACCTTATATGATCATTTTATAACATCATTTCACCCTTTAGTTATTAGTATTTTGTTCCTTCCATTGTTTTGGGTGCGTTCTTTACACGATTTTCATGCCCGATTTGTATTTAATTTTCTTGTCGTATGGAAATGAAGTTCCAGAAGTGAAATTAAATGGTATTAATATGTTTCCAGAATATATAATGATACCATAAATCATTTTTTTATCATATACAATGATTAATTTTTAGATAAAACATTAATGATATTTGTATAGATCATTTTTAGCGGTTCCTCGATAATCACAGGCTTGTTTCACTATATAATTTAATTTCATGAATATAATTTCATTATAGAACATAAAATAGGTTAAATAATAAACTTTACATTATTTTTCTACCATTAAATTGGTTTTATGATTATCTTTGAATGAAGTGATGGAAATTTAAAACACATTGTCCATGATTTTGGTAAATCGACACATCGCGAAAGGTATTTTTATTTTTAGAATAAGAGGGAGAGGATAGGAAGAAAGATGATGAATTTATTACATGAACATGATAACATAAATAATATATAAGATTTTGGAGATTTAATACCTCTTGGATAAGGGGAGGTAAAGAGAGTATAATAAAATAAAGGAATTGAAAAGAAAACACATGAAAAAGGAAGAGGATTCTTACCTCTTGATCTCTTCTCCTTGAGATCCTCCTTAAGGCCTTTGGTTTTGTCCTTTTGGTGAGACAAGTAGGTCTTGAACATGGGAAAGATCCTTGGGGAGATTATTTGGCATATATTATACAATTCTCAAGGCTTGAGAGGTGTGATAGGAAGAGGGGAATGATGGTGGTATTTAGAGTGGTGGAGAGGAGGGATTTTACATTATTTAATCATTATTTAATATTTTTGTCCAAGACTATGAATAGACTTCATTATTTTGATAAAAATAATAAATAGATCATGTGAGTTCAAAACAAGTGGTATTAAATCATCCATGATCTCATAAATAGTGTATTTAATTGATAATTTATATATATGGAATTTTACCATATTTCACTATTTATCCAAAATTCAAGAATTTAAGAAAAAACCAAAAATTCACCGTAACCATTTTTTGACGTGTAGAATTCAAAAATGAAATCCATTTTTTGAAAATAATTTTCTAAATATTATTAATTTAATTTCTAAATAAAATTATAATTTATTCAAAAACAACAATTTTAAATCTATAACTCTTTTTTAACACCCTGAAAAATTAATCGACATATTATTATCTTATAACCTTAAGAAAATAAAATAAAAATAAGATTTACTATTCATAAGGGTCATATTACAATTAATATTACTATTTATATGGGTATGTTACTATTCATAAGGGTAGGTTACTATTCACCAAAAATTATGTTTGTTCTGCCAAACTCTAAAAAACTTACTCATCGCAACCGTATATGTCCATTTTTAGAAATTCGAAACAAAGAAGTGGTAAAATCATGTTTAATGGTTAGTTTATAAAGGTCGCACATTATTTAGTAGTTCATTTAAGCACATAGTGTTTCATTTTATGTTGAATTATGTGTATTTATAGTGTATATACATATTCCATCCACTCTATTAAGTCTCACTTTAATTATATGATATTTGAAAGGGACTCTTCTTTTAAAATCATCTTTTAAAATTATATTTTACAAAAATTAAAAAGCAATGTTTTTATGCAATTAATCTTTTTTTATGATTATGTTTTGGTTCTTGAGCATTATTTATGATTAAGTGTGGTAACTATATATCCCTCTAATTCATTGTGTATGTGTAATTTTGAGGTCAGCCGTATGGTTACTCCATGTGTAACTATGATGGTTACACCATATGGTATCTGTGAGGGTTACAATGTAATGTAGCAATGAGGGTTACATTGTAAGGTAACTGCAAGGGTTACAAATAATATGGTATCTATAATGGTTACAATTTTAAGTAATTAATGCCCCAAGTTACCTACATGTTTTATTTATGTTCTATATGTTTTCACAAAGTATGTGTATGATACTCTATGGATAAGAAGTATGTCTTGTGATAATATTTTCATATCTTTAAAAGTATTTATAGACTAACCGTTCCTTTTCTTATTTTTTATATCCCTTAATGAGATCTTTTTCTCATCCCATGTTTTTAAAATGTTATTCACAGGAATCCTTAGAAGTTCAAAGGACAGTTAAGGGGATAATGCAAATGAATCCAATTATTTATATCAGTTGTTAATTTTTGTAAACTATGATTCAATACATGTAAGTTTTTTTCTAATTCTAGAGAACTTAGAATAGAAAAGGTACTCATTTTTATAATGTACTATGTATTTTTCAGTTATCTATTATACAAATAAAATACAAAACATGTTTTAGTTCTGAATCCGTAAGTGCGAGTTCAGGGATTTACAGTTAGTATTAGAGGAACGATCTAGACATTTTGAAGATTAGAAATTATCCTTTTTTTAGAAAAATTTAACTGATACTATTTACTTTAAAACTTATAGTTAATTAAGTACATGTAAGAAAATAGTTTTTCATAATTATCGATATGTAAATTCTGAAATATAAGTACAATAAATGAATTATGAGGGCATAATTCATTTAAGAGGGGATAATGTAACATTCTGAGATATTAAAAGGAAACACTATGTGTTTAAATTAACTACTAAATATTATTTTAGCATTATAAACTAACCATTAAACATAATTTATCCACTTCTATGTTTTGAATTTTGTAAAACAGACATACACGGTTGGGATCAGTAATTTTTTGGAGTCTGATAGAACAAAATTAATTTTTTAGTAAATTGTAACCTACCCTTATGAATAGTAACACACCATTACAAATAGTAACATACCCTTATGAATAGTTACATGACCTTTAAGAAAAGTATTTTTCCCTTATGAATAGTAACATGAATATTAGGAATATCAATGTACCCTTATGAATAGTAAATTGACCATAATGAATAGTAATGTACCCTTATGAATAGTTTCTTAAACCTTATGAATAGTAAATTCAACAATGAAATTATAAATAAAATTTATCCAACTTATAAGAATCAATATAATATAATTATGTCATAATATAAGTAAATAAATATTTTAAAAATTATTGATTAAGTGTTGGTATTTTTGTAAGTAATATATTTTTAATTTTAAATTTGTGTTTAATTTAATAATTTAAATGAAAATTTATTTTCATAATATTTATTCACAAATAACTATTTTTATGACTTATGATTTTAAGAAAATTTTAAGCGACCTTAAGTAAATTTTCAAAGTGTTAGAAAAGTAGTTTTAATTTTAAAATTGTATTTTTCAAGTAAATTATTATTTTATTTAAAAATTTAATAAAACATGTTTAGAAAATTATTTTCGAAAAATGGAGTTAATTTTTTAATTCCACATGTTGAAAAATGGTTTGGGTGAACTTTTGGTATTTTTCTGAAATTCTTGAATTTTTTATGAATAGTGAAATACAGTAAAATACCATATATTCAAATTATTAGTTAAATACACTATTTCTGGAATCATGGATGATGTAAGCCCACATTTTTATAACTCACATGCTCTCAATAATAGTTTTCTCACCATAATGAAAACTATTCATAATCTTGGACAAAAATATTAAAATAATGATTAAAATAATGTAAAATCTCTCCTCTCCTCCACTATAAATATCACCCTCATTCCCCTCTTCCTCTCACACCTATCAATCCTTTATAATAGTCTAGGTTATATAAAATATCCTCCCCATGGATCTTCCCCACATCCAATACCTTCTGGTCTCACCAAAAGGCCAAAACCAAAGGACTTAAGAAGGATCTCAAGAAGAAGAGATCAAGAGGTACGAATCCTCTTCCTTTTTCACGTGTTTTTTCAATTCCTTTATCTTTTTATAATCTCTTATTTTAACTTTTTCAAAGAGGAATTAAATCTTCATAATATTATATACACTGGATTTTATCATGTTTATAGAAAAAATTCCTCAACTTCATCTCCTCCCGCTTTTATAAAGACACAGTTCGTGAGGTGTCTTTTACCAAAATCGTGGATGATATATTTGCAATTTACATTAATTCCTTCAAAGAAAATCAAAAAACCCTTTTAATGGTTTAAATATAATTTAAAGTGTATGATTTAACCTATATTATTTTCTTTAATGATCATCTATTCATGAAATTAAATTATATAATGAAACATGTTCATGATTATCGGGGAACCACAAAAAATGATCTAAAAAATATCATTATTGTTTTATCTAAAGATTCATCATCATATATGATAAAAAAAATGATTTATGGTATCATTATATATTCTGGAAACATCTTAATACCATTTCATTCCACTTCTGGAACTTCATTTCCATATGAAAAGAAAATCAAATACAAATCGGTCACAGAAATCATGTAAAGAATGTAGACAAAACAATGGAAGAAATAGAATACTAATAATTAAAAGGTGAAATGATGTTATGAAATGATCCTATAAGGTGTTATAAACATTAATATGTTTCAGTAAGATTTTAATAACATTATTTTAACCATTATACAGGAGGTTTAAACATGTTTTAAGTAATAAAAATCCTAGGTAATGAAATTCTTAACCCGATTTCCATTCTTTGGGTTAACCTTCTACTTTATTGTTTATGTGGTATTAAAATTGTTTGTGGGATGAATTTTGTTTGTATTATTTAATTATGTGTATTTACAGTGTATATACATACTTCATCTAATCTATTAAGTCACACTTTAGTTACATGATATTTGAAAGGGTCTCTTCTTTTAAAATTATCTTTTAAAATTCTGTTTAACAAAATTCAAAAGAAACGTTTTTATGAAATTATTCTTATTGTATGATTATTTTCTAGTTATAAGGAATTATTTATTACTAACGTTGGGACCTATATCTCCATCCAATTCACTAGGTATGTGTAAGTTGGAGGTCAGTCGTATGGTTACTCCATGTGTAACTGTGATGGCTGCACCATAAGGTAGCTGTGAGGGTTACACTGTAAGGTAGATGTCAGGGTTACATTGTAACATAGTTGTGAGGGTTAAAAATAATATTGTATCCATGAGGGCTACAATTGTAAGTAATTAATTTCCCAAGTTACCTACATGTTTTTCTTATGTTCTCTTTGTTTTCACAAAGTATGTATATGATACTTTATGGATAACAAGTATGTCTTGTGAAAATGTTTTCATATGTTTAAAAGTATTTATGGAATAACAGTTCCTTTCCTTATTTTTATATCCCTTATGGATCTATTTTTCTCATCCCATGTTTTTAAAATGTTTTTCACAGAAATTATTATATGTTCAAAGGACATTTAAGGTGCTAATGCAGACGAATCTAGTTATTTACATTTGCAACTGATTTTTGTAAACTATGATTCAATATATGTAGGTTATTGTCTAATTCTCTAGAACCTATAATGGAAAAGTTCCTCATTTGTATAATGTAATGTGTATTTTTCAGTTATATATTGTAAAAAAAATATATAGCATGTTTTAGTACTGAATCTGGAAGTGAGGGTTCTGGGATTTACAAGTAAGGCATCGATTAAAAAACTCTTCAACTACTTTCTTCATCCCTAGCCACCAAAACAGATGTCAGAGATCATGGTACATCTTTTACAGACCTAAATGTACCACCAGAGGATAAATATGAAACTCTCTCAGAACCTCTTCCCGCAACATCACTAGTACCATCGTACCTTCTCTGAAAATAGTGATGTGCTCCCACTTTTAGAATATACATCAGGAGCATGCCCTATGGATATCTGAGTATGTAGGGTCTCGCAGTCAATACCCCCAATTTGTGCCTCCTTGAATCACTGAAAGATCTTAGGAGTAACAACCATCGAATGGGGGTAAGCTACTCCATATCCATCCACAAATTATGGATGCAACAAGGTTAACTTCTCCAACACCTCATTCGGAAACTGCGAACAAGATATCCTACTGAGAGAATACGCTACCACGTTTCCCTTCCTAGGATGTAGATAATTTTTAAGTCATGATACTAAAGGAACTCTAGACATCACCTCTTTATCATGTTGAGTTCCTTTTGTAAGAATATATACTTGAGACTCTTATGATCAAAGTATATGATAAATCGATCACCCATCAGGTAGTGTCACCACATCTTCAAAGCAAAGGATACAACTTTTATATCAAGATTTTGGGTCATATAATTCTACTCATGTGGTATCAACTGGAGTGAACCATAAGAAATCACCGCTACCCTCTACAACATAACACAAACATGCCCGGTCCTTAATGCATTACAGAACACAGTGTACTCGACACCCCCCTCTAGTAATCTCAATATGGGAGTTCTCATCAAGCTCTTCCTCAACTGCGGAAAATCATGTTGGAACTTCTATTCCCATGATAAAGTATATCCATTTTTAGTTAAAGATGTCATGGGTGATGAAATACTATAGAAATCTGGTAAGAATATCTGGTAATATCCTGCCAACCCAAGGAAGCTCTACACCTCTGTTATGCTATTGGGTGGCTCCCATGCTAACACTGCCTCAACTTTGGTCAGGTCCACTACCACTCTATCTGATGAGATAACATGTCCCATAAATTAGACTGCCTATATTTAGAATTTTCACTTTAAGAGATTTTTGTAAATTTGGTGCTCATAGAGTGCATCAAGAACTATCCTCAAATGTATCACATGATCCTCCTGAGACGCCGGCTACATAAGGATATCATCGATGAAGACTACCAAAAACTGGTCTAAGAAATGATGGAATATTAGGTTCATGAGTCCCATGAACACTTTTGAGGGGTTTTTCATGCCAATGGGAATCACTAAGTACTCATAGTGATCGTAGTGACATCTGAATTCCATATTCGGTATATCATCATCCCATACTCACAGATGGTGATAGCCTGACCAGAGGTCAACCTTCAAGAACCATTGATCTCCTCTAAACTAATCAAAAAGGTCATTTATCCTTGGTAGTGAATAATTTTTCTTCATGTTCACTTGGTTCAAGTGTCTGTAGTCCACTCATAACCTCAAGCTCCCGTATTCCTTCTTGGAAAACAAAACTCGTACTAAGCATGAATCTAGGCCTCCTACTCCAATGTTCTCTCCTGGAGATTATCATGCTACCACAAGACACACATTAAATTAACCAATCATCCATGAAAGATCCTCTCATTCCAATCCTCAATATCCACTGGATACTTAGCAAAGGTCACTCCATCCTCGATGTCTAGCTTGCACTAATTGATAATATGCGATGGGTCATGCACATACCTCCTCAGCTGCGACATGTGGTAGATTTCGTGTACTCGATCTAACTATGGAGGTAGAGCTAAGAGGTACGAAACCTCACCCACTCTATGCAGTATCTAGACAGGGATGATGAACCATAGAGATAACTTTCCCCCTGAAAAAGTCTATGTAATCCACATTGAGGTGAAACATGTAGGAACACATTGTATCCTTCATCAAACTCCAAAGGCCTCTATTTTCTATCATAATAAGACTTCTTACAACTCTATGTATTCTTCATTTTCTCCTGGATGATCCTCACCTTCTTTGTTGTATCTCTCACCAACTCTGAGCCCATTAGTGCTGACTCTCCTAGGCCAGTCCAACAAAGTGGTGACTTGCATAGTCGCTTGTAAAAAGCCTCAAATGGTTCCATACCAATGGTATAATGGTTGGTATTTTTTACACAAACTCCACAAATGGCAGGTGACCCTCTAAACTATATCCAAATTCCAACATTAAAGCTCCCAGCATTTCATCGAGAACCTGAATGGTCCACTTTGTTAAACCGTCAGTTTGGGGGTGAAATGTTGTGCTCAAGCATAATTTGGTCCCAAATTCCTCCTATAATCCCTTCCACAACCGAGATGTAAAGTGAACATCACGAGTTGAAACAATCATCAATGGAACTCCATGGAGTCAGACTATCTCCTGAACATAGAGGCATCCCAATCTCTATACTGAACTCTACTCTCATATAGATAAGAAGTTGTCAGACTTGGTGATTTATTCTATGATCAACCAGATGGAATCATGTCCCCCAGATTTATGTGGTAAGCACATCATGAAGTCCATAGATTTCTCATTCCACTTCCATTCTCGCACCACAAGGGGTTGAGCTAAACCCGCTAGAACTTGGTGTCTAGCCTTCACTTACTGACAAAAAATGTAACATCCTGTGATTTTAAAAGGAAACACTATGTGCTTAAATGAACTACTAAATACTATGTGACCTTTATAAGCTAACCATTAAACATAATTTTTCTAATTTTATGTTTTGAATTTCAAAAAATGGATATACACGGTTGCGATCAGTAAGTTTTTTGGAGTCTGAACGAACAAAATTAATTTTTGGTAAATAGTAACCTACCCTTATGAATAGTTACATACCCTTATTAATAATAAAATGAACCTTATTAATAGTAATGTACCCATATTAATAGTAACATAACCCTTACGAATAGTAACTTGACCCTTATGAATAGTAACTTGACCCTAATAAATAGTAATGTACCCTTGTGAATAGTAACTTGAACCTTATGAATAGTAAATTCACCAATGAAATTATAAATAAAATTTATCCATCTTATAAGTGTCAGTATGATATAATTATGTCATAATATAAGTAAATAAATATTTTAAAAGTTATTAATTAAGTGTTGGTATTTTTGTAAGTCATATATATTTAATTACAAATTTATGATTAATTTAATAATTTAAATGAAAATTTATTCTCATAATATTTATTCATAAATAATTATTTTTATGACTTATAATTATAAAATAATTTTAAGTGACCTTAAGTAATTTTTCAACGTGTTAGAAAAGTAGTTTTAATTTTTAAAATTGTATTTTTCAAGTAAATTATGATTTTATTTAAAAATTAAATTAATCATGTTTAAAAAATTATTTTTTAAAAATGGAGTTTACTTTTGAATTCCAAATGTTGAAAAATGGTTAGGGTTTTTTTTTGGTATTTTTTTGAAATTCTTGAATTTTTAATGAATAGTGAAATACGGTAAAATACCGTATATTCAAATTATTAGTCAAATACACTATTTTTTACATCATGTCTAATGTAAGCCCACTTTTTTTGAACAGGAATTCTCTTTTTACTATTTTTTCTCAAAATAATGAAGACTATTCATAGTCTTGATAAAAAATATTAAAATAATGATTAAAATAATGTAAAATCTCTCCTCTTCTCCACTATTAATACCACCCTCATTCCCCTCTTCCTCTCACACCTCTCAAGACTTGATCATTGTCTAAGTTCTACTAAATATCCTCTACGCGGCTCTTCTCCACTTCCAATACCTTTTGGTCCCATCAAAAGGCCAAAATCAAAGGCCTTAAGGATGATCACGAGGAGAAGAGATCCAGAGGTAAGAATCCTCTTCCTTTTTCACTTGCTTTCTTTCCAATTCATTTATTTTCTTATACTCTATTATTTTATCCTTATCCAAGAGTAATGAAAGCTAAATAATCTTATATATTATGGATGTTATAATGTTTATGGAAAATATTCCTCAACTTACTTCATTCCCTCCCCCTTTTATAAAGACAGAGTTCGTGATGTGTCGTTTACCAAAATCGTGGACTATGTGTTTTCAATTTCCATTAATTCCTTTAAATGTGATCATAAAACACTTTTAATGGTAGAAAAATAATTTAAAGTTTATTATATAACCTATTTTTTGTTCTGAAATGATCTTATATGCATGAAATTAAATTATATAATGAAACGAGTTCATGATTATCGATGAACTGCAAAAAATGATCTAAACAAATATCATTAATGTTTTATCTAAAGATTCATCATAATATATGATAAAAAAATGATTTATGGTATCATTATATATTCTGGAAACATATGAATATAATTTCATTTCACTTATGAAATTTCATTTCCATACGACAAGAACATCTAATACAAACCGAGCATGGAAATCATGTAAAGAATGCATTCAAAACAATGGAAGGAACAAAATACTAATAATTAAAAGGTGAAATGATGTTATGAAATGATAATATAAGGTATTATAAACATAAATATGTTTTTTAAGATATTAATAACATTATTTTATCCATTATATATGAGGTTTAAACATTTTTTAAGTAAGACAAACCCGAGGTAAGAGAATTCTTAACCTGATTTCCATTCTTTGGGTTAACCTTTTATTTTATTGTTTATGTGGTGTTAAAATTGTTTGTGTGGTGAATTTTGTTTATATTTTGTTTAATTATATTTATTTATAGTGTATATAAATATTCCATCCACTCTATTAAGTTTCAATTCAATTACATGATATTTGAAAGGGGCTCTTCTTTTAAAATCTTCTTTTAAAATTTTATTTTAAAAAATTCAAAGGAAATGTTTTTATGCAATTATTCTTGTTGTATGTTTATTTTCTAGTTATTAGTAATTATTTATGATTAATTTTGAGACCTATATCTCCCTCCAATTCATTGGGTATGTGTAAGTTGGAGGTCGACTGTATGGTTACTCCATGTGTAACTGCAATGGTTACACCATAAGGTAGTCGTGAGGGTTACATTGTAAGGTAGCAGTGAGGGTCACATTGTAATGTACCTGTGAGGGTTACAAATAATATGGTATCCATGATGGCTAAAATTTTAAGTAATTAATTACCCAAGTTACCTACATGTTTTATTTATGTTCTCTTTGTTTTCAAAAAGTATGTATATGATACTTTATAGATAAGAAGTGTGTCTCGTGAAAATGTTTTCACATGTTTAAATGTAATTATGGAGTAATGGTTCCTTTCCTTATTTTTATACCCCTTACTGAGCTACTTTTTTCATCTTAAGTTTTTAAAATATTTTTCATAGGAATCTTTAGAAGTTCAAAGGCCAGTTGTGGTGATAATACAGATGAATCCAGTTATTTATATTAGCTATTAATTTTTGTAATCTCTGATTCAATATTTGAAAATTGTTGTATAATTATATAGAACCTAGACTAGAAAAGGTCCTCATTTATATAATTTACTATGTATTTTTGAGATATCTATTATACAAAAAATACATATCATGTTTTAGTATTGAATCCAGAAGTCCGGGTTCAGGGATTTACAGTTGGTATTAGAGGAACAATCTAGACAACTTTCAAGATTAGACATTGTCATTTTTGTAGAAACATTTAAGTGATAGTATTTAATTTTAAACTTCTAGTTAATTAATTACACATAAGAAAATAGTTTTTCATAATTATCGATATGTAAATTAAGAAATTTAAATACAATGATTGAATTCTGGGTGTGCAATTCATTTAAGGTGGGAATAATGTAACATCCCAGGATTTTAAAAGAAAACATTATGTATGTAAATGAACTACTAAATACTATGTGACATTTATAAACTAACCATTAAACATAATTTTTCTGATTCTACATTTTGAATTTTGAAAAAAAGACAATCACAGTTACTATCAGAATGTTTTTTGGAGCCTAATAGAAAAAAATTAAATTTTGGTAAATAGTAACCTACACATATGAATAGTAACATACCCTTATGAATAGTAACATACCCTTATTTATAGTAACATGAATCTTAGGAATAGTAATATATCATTATG
The DNA here is from genome assembly GCA_963277665.1 of Viscum album. Lineage (NCBI taxonomy): Eukaryota > Viridiplantae > Streptophyta > Magnoliopsida > Santalales > Viscaceae > Viscum > Viscum album. Next base: position 1,352,485,509 of record OY728158.1, read on the forward strand.
AATAGTAACAAACCCTTATGAATAGTAACTTATCCCTAAGGAATAGTAATGTATCCTTATGAAAAGTAACTTGAACCTTATGAATAGTAAATTCACTAATGAAATTATAAATAAAAATTAGCCATATTATAAGTTCCAATATGATATAATTATGTCAAAATATAAGTAAATAAATATTTTGAAATTTATTTATTAAGTGTTGGTATTTTTGTAAGTCATACATATTTAATTACATATTTATGATGAATTAATAATTAAAATGAAAATTTATTTTCATAATATGAATTCATAAATAAGTATTTTTATGGATTATGATTATAAGATAATTTTAAGATACTTTAAGTAAATTTTCAAATTGTTAGAAAAGCAGTTTTAATTTTAAAATTATATTTTTCAAGTAAATTGTGATTTTATTTAAGATTTAATTTAATCATGTTTTGAAAATTATTTTCAAAAAATTTAGCACATTTTTGACTTCCAAACATCAAAAAATGGTCAGGGTGAATTTTTGATAATTTTATGAAATTCTTGAATTTTTGATAAATAGTGAAATACTGTAAAATATCATATATTCAAATTATCAGTTAAATAAACAATTTTAGAAATTAAAAACACAAAGTGGAAAAATTATTTTTAATGGTTAGTTTATAAAGTTCAGATAGTATTTAGTATTTCATTTAAGCTCATAGTGTTTCCTCTTAAAATCTCGGGATGTTACATTATCCCCCCCTTAATTGAATTTTACCCTCGCAATTTATTCATTGTACTTATATTTATGAATTTAAATATTGATAATTATGAAAAAATATTTTATTATGAGTACTTAATTAAATATAAGTTTAAAAGTAAACACTGTCACTTAAATGTTTCTAAAAAAATGAAAACCTTTAATCTCTAAAGTTGTCTAGAATCTCCCTCTGAGACCAACTGTAAATCCCTAAACCCCCACTTCCAGATTCAGTACTAAAACATACTGTGTATTTTTTTGTATAATAGATAAATTAAAAATACAAATACATATTACATTATAAAAATGAGGTCCTTTTTTGGTCTAGGTTCTAGAGAATTATACAACAACTTACATATATTGAATCATAATTTACAAAAATTAATAGCTAATACAAATAACCGGATTCATCTACATTAGCACCTTAACTGTCCTTTGAACCTCTAAGGATTCATGTTAAAAACATTTTAAAAACTTTAGATTAGAAAAATAGATTAGTAAGGTATATAAAAATAAGGAAATGAACCATTAGTCCATAAATACTTTTAGACATTTGAAAACATTTTTACTAGACATACTTTCAATCCATAAAGTATCATATACATACTTTGTGAAAACACAGAGAACATAAATAAAAAATGTAGGTAACCTAGAAAATTAATTACATACAGTTGTAACCATCATATCTATGATGTTATTTGTAACCCTCATGGAAACCTTACAATGTAACCCTGACGGCTACCTTAAAATGTAACCCTTACATCTACCTTATCGTGTAACCATCGTAGTTACACATGGAGTAACCATATGGCCGACCTCCAACATAATCATACCCAATGAATTGGAGGGAAATATAGGTATCAAAATTTATCATAAACAATTCCTAAGAACTAGAACATAATCATACAACATTAATAATTGCATACACGCATTGCTTTTGAATTTTGTTAAACAGAAATTTTAAAAGAGGGTTTTAAAAGAAAGGTCCCTTAATAAAATCAGATATTTAAAGTGATACTTAATAGGGTGAATTAAATATGTATATAAACTGTAAATACACATAATTAAATATAATATAAATAAAATTCATCACATAAAAAATTTCAAAACCACATAAATAATGAAGTAGAAGGTCAACCCAAAGAATGGAAATTGGGTTGAGAACTCTCGTACCTCAGGTCTGTCTTACTTTAAACTTGTTTAAACCTCCTGTATAATGGTAAAAAAATGTTATTAATATATTATAGAAACATATAATGTTTATAAAACCTTATATGATCATTTTATAACACCATTTCACCCTTTAGTTATTAGTATTTTGTTCCTTCCATTGTTTCGGGTGCGTTCTTTACACGATTTTCATGGCCGATTTGTATTTGATTTTCTTGTCGTATGTAAATGAAGTTCCAGAAGTGCAATTAAATGGTATTAATATGTTTCTATAGTATATAATGATACCATAAACCATTTTTTTTATCATATACGAAGATGAATCTTTAGATAAAACATTAATGATATTTGTGTAGATCATTTTTAGCGGTTCCTTGATAATCACAGGCTTGTTTCATTATATAATTTAATTTCATGCATATAAGTTCATTATAGAACATAAAATAGGTTACATCATACACTTTACATTATTTTTCTACCATTAAAAGGGTTTTATGATTAGCTTTGAAGGAATTAATTGAAATTTAAAACACATTGTCCATGATTTTGGTAGATCGACACATCGCGAAAGGTATTTTTATTTTTAGAATAAGAGGGAGCGGAGAGGAAGAAAGATGATGAATTTATTACATGAACATGATAAAATAAATAATATATAAGATTTTGGAGATTTCATACCTCTTGGATAAGGGGAGGGAAAGAGAGTATAAGAAAATAAAGTAATTGAAAAGAAAACACATGAAAAAGGAAGAGGATTCTTACCTATTGATCTCTTCTCATTGAGATCCTCCTTAAGGCCTTTGGTTTTGGCCTTTTGGTGAGACGAGTAGGTCTTGGACATGGGGAAGAGACATGGGGAGGTTATTTGGTAGATCTTAGACAATTATCAAGGCTTGAGAGGTGTGAGAGGAAGAGGGGAATGATGGTGGTATTTAGAGTGGTGGAGAGGAGGGATTTTATATTATTTAATCATTATTTAATATTTTTGTTCAAGACTATGAATAGTCTTCATTATTGTGATAAAAATAATAAAGAGAGCATTTGAGTTCAAAACAAGTGGGATTACATCATCCATGATCTCATAAATAGTGTATTTAATTGATAATTTATATATACGGTATTTTACCATTATTTCACTATTTATCCAAAATTCAAGAATTTCAGAAAAAACCAAAAATTCACCCTAACAATTTTTTGACGTGTAGAATTTAAAAATGAACTCCATTTTTTGAAAATAATTTTCTAAATATTATTAATTTAATTTCTAAATAAAATCATAATTTATTCAAAAACAACAATTTTAAATCTATAACTCTTTTTTAACACCTTGAAAAATTAACCGACATCTTATTATCCTATAACCTTAAGAAAATAAAATAATAATATGATTTACTATTCATAAGGGTCATATTACTATTCATATTGCTATTCATATGGGTATGTTACTATTCATAATGGTAGGTTACTATTCACCAAAAATAATGTTTGTTCTACCAAACTCAAAAAAACTTACTGATCGCAACCATATATGCCCATTTTTAGAAATTTGAAATAAAGAAGTGGTAAAATTATGTTTAATGGTTAGTTTATAAAGGTTTCATAGTATTTAGTAGTTCATTTAAGCACATAATGTTTCTTTTTATGTTGAATTATGTGTATTTATAGTGTATATACATATTAAATCCACTCTATTAAGTCTCACTTCAATTATATGATATTTGAAAGGGTCTCTTCTTTTAAAATCCTCTTTTTAAATTCTATTTTACAAAATTAAAAAGCAATGTTTTCATGCAATTAATCTTTTTTTATGATTATGTTTTGGTTCTTGAGCATTATTTATGATTAAGGGTGGTAACTATATATCCCTCCAATTCATTGTGTATGTATAATTTTGAGGTCAGCTGTATGGTTACTCCATGTGTAACTACGATGGTTACACCATAAGGTATCCGTGAGGGTTACATTGTAATGTAGCCATGAGGGTTACATTGTAAGGTAACTGTAAGGGTTACAAATAATATGGTAGCTATAATGGTTACAATTTTAAGTAATTAATGACCCAAGTTACCTACATGTTTTATTTATGTTCTCTATGTTTTCACAAAGTATGCATATGATACTTTATGGATAAGAAGTATGTCTTGTGATAATATTTTCATATGTTTAAAAGTATTTATGGACTAACATTTCCGTTCCTTATTTTTATATCCCTTAATGAGCTCTTTTTCTCATCCCAAGTTTTTAAAATGTTATTCATAGGAATCCTTATAAGTTCAAAGGACAATTAAAGGGATAATACAAATGAATCAAGTTATTTATATCAGCTGTTAATTTTTGTAAACTCTGATTCAATATATGTAAGTTTTTGTCTAATTCTTGAGAACCTAGACTAGAAAAGGTACTCATTTGTATAATGTACTATTTATTTTTCAGTTATCTATTATAAAAATAAAATACACAGCATGTTTTAGTACTGAATCCGTAAGTGTGTGTTCAGGGATTCACAATTAGTATTAGAGGAACTATTTATACATTTTGGAGATTAGATATTGTCCTTTTTTAGAAAAATTTAAGTGACACTATTTACTTTTAAACTTCTAGTTAATTAAGTACATGTAAGAAAATATTTTTTCATAATTATCGATATATAAATTCTGAAATATAAGTACAATAAATGAATTGTGAGGGCACAATTCATTTAAGGGGGGGGGGGGGGGATAATGTAACATTCCAAGATATTAAAAGGAAACACTATGTGTTTAAATTAACTACTAAATATTATTTTATCATTATAAACTAACCATTAAACATAATTTCTCCACTTCTATGTTTTAAATTTTGAAAAACGGACATACACGGTTGCGATCAGTAAGTTTTTTGGAGTCTGGTAGAAAAAAATTAATTTTTTGGTAAATTGTAACCTACCCTTATGAATAGTAACACACCCTTACGAATAGTAACAAACCCTTATGAATAGTTACATAACCCTTAAGAACAGTATTGCACCCTTATGAATAGTAACATGAATATTATGAATAGCAATGTACCCTTATGAATAGTAACTTGACCCTAATGAATAGTAATGTACCCTTATGAATAGTTTCTTAAAACTTATGAATAGTAAATTCAACAATGAAATTATAAATAAAATTTAGCCAACTTATAAGCATCGATATAATATAAATATGTCATAATATAAGTAAATAAATATTTTAAAAATTATTGATTAAGTGTTGGTATTTTTGTAAGTAATATATGTTTAATTTTAAATTTGTGTTTAATTTAATAATTTAAATGAAAATTTATTTTCATAAAATTTATTCATAAATAATTATTTTTATGACTTATGATTTAAAGATAATTTTAAGCGACCTTAAGTAAATTTTCAAAGTGTTAGAAAAGCAGTTTTAATTTTAAAATTGTATTTTTCAAGTAAATTATGATTTTATTTAAAAATTTAATAAATCATGTTTAGAAAATTATTTTCAAAAAATGGAGTTATTTTTTTAATTCCACATGTTGAAAAATGGTTTGGGTGAACTTTTGGTATTTTTCTTAAATTTTTGAATTTTTTATGAATAGTGAAATACAGCAAAATACCATATATTCAAATTATCAGTTAAATACACTATTTTTGGCATAATGGCTGATGTAAGCCCACTTTTTTATAACTCAAATTCTATCAATACTATTTTTCTCACAAGAATGAATACTATTCATAATCTTGGACAAAAATATTAAAATAATGATTAAAATAATGTAAAATTCCTCCTCTCCTCCACTATAAATATCACCCTCATTCCCCTCTTCCTATCACACCTATAAATCCATGATAATTGTCTAGGTTATATAAAATATACTCCCCATAGATCTTCCCAACATCCAATACCTTCTGGTCTCACCAAAAGGCCAAAACCGTAGGACTTAAGAATGATCTCAAGAAGAAGAGATCAAGAGGTACGGATACTCTTCCTTTTTCAAGTGTTTTTTTTTCAATTCCTATATCTTTTTATACTCTCTTGTTTTCCCTTTATCCGAGAGGAATGAAATCTAAATAATATTATATATACTGGATTTTATCATGTTTATAAAAAAAATCCCTCAACTTTATCTCCTCCCGCTTTTATAAAGACACCGTTCGTGATGTGTCGTTTACCAAAATTGTGGATGATATATTTGCAATTTACATTACTTCCTTCAAAGAAGATCATAAAACCCTTTTAATGGTTTAAATAGAATTTAAAGTGTATTATTTAACCTATATTATTTTCTTTAATGATCTTCTATTAATGAAATTAAATTATATAATGAAACATGTTCATGATTATCGAGGAACCACAAAAATGATCTAAAAAAAATCATTAATGTTTTATCTAAAGATTCATCATCATATATGATAAAAAATGATTTATGGTATCATTATATATTCTATAAACATATTAATACCATTTCATTCCACTTTTGTAACTTCATTTCCATACGACAAGAAAATCAAATACAAATCGGCCACAGAAATCATGTAAAGAATGCAGACAAAACAATGGAAGGAACAAAATAATAATAATTAAAAGGTGAAATGATGTTATGAAATGATCCTATAAAGTATTATAAACATTAATATGTTTCTGTAAGATATTAATAACATTATTTTAACCATTATAAAGGAGGTTTAAACATGTTTTAAGTAATAGAAACCCGAGGTAATGGAATTCTTAACCTGATTTTCATTCTTTGGGTTAACCTTCTACTTCATTGTTTATGTGGTATTAATATTGTTTGTGGGATGAATTTTGTTTGTATTATTTAATTATGTGTATTTACAGTGTATATACATATTCTATCTAATCTATTAAGTCTCACTTTAGTTACATGATATTTGAAAGGGTCTCTTCTTTTAATATTATCTTTCAAAATTCTGTTTAATAAAATTCAAAAGAAACGTTTTTATGCAATTATTATTATTGTATGATTATTTTCTAGTTATTAGAAATTATTTATTACTAAGTTTGGGACCTATATCTCCCTCCAATTCATTAGGTATGTGTAATTTGGAGGTCGGTCGTATGGTTACTCCATGTGTAACTATGATGGCTGCACCATAAGGTAGCTGTGAGGGTTACACTGTAAGGTAGAAGTTAGGGTTACATTGTAAGGTAGTTGTGAGGGTTACAAATAATATAGTATCTATGAGGGCTACAATTTTAATTAATTAATTCCCCAAGTTACCTACATGTTTTACTTATGTTCTCTTTGTTTTCACAAAGTATTTATATGATACTTTATGGATAACAAGTATGTCTTGTGAAAATGTTTTCATATGTTTAAAAGTATTTATGGATTAACAGTTACTTTCCTTATTTTTATATCCCTTATGGAGCTATTTTTCTCATCCCATGTTTTTAAAATGTTTTTCACAGGAATTATTATATGTTAAAAGGATATTTAAGGTGCTAATGTAGGAGAATCCAGTTATTTACATTAGCTACTAATTTTTGTAAACTACGATTCAATATATGTAGGTTATTTTCTAATTCTCTAGAACCTAGAATGGAAAACTTCCTCATTTGTATAATGTAATGTGTATTTTTCAGTTATATATTGTACAAAAAAATATATATCATGTTTTAGTTCGGAATCTAGAAGCGTGGGTTCAGGGATTTTCAAGTAAGGCATCGATAAACAAACTCTTAAACTCATTTCTTAATCCCTAGCCACCAAAACAGATGTCAGTGATCATGGTACATCTTTTACATACCTAAATTTACCACCAAAGGATAAATATGAAACTCTCTTAGAACCTCTTCCCGCAAAATCACTAGTACCATCGTACTTTCTTTGAAAAGAGCAATGTGATCCCCACTTTTAGAATATACATCAGGAGCATGCCCTGTGGATATCTAAGTATGTAGGGTCTTGCAGTCAGTACCCCCAAGTTGTGCCTCCTTGAATCGTTGAAAGATCTTAGGAGTAACAACCATTGAATGGGGGTAAGCTACTCCATCTCCATGCATAAAGGATGGCTGCAACAAGGTCAACTTCTCCAACACCTCATTCAGAAACTGCGAACAAGATCTCCTACTTTGAGAATCTGCTACCACGTTTCCCTTCCTAGGAGTATAGATAATTTTTAAGTAATGATACTAAAGGAACTCTAGCCATCACCTATTTCTCAAGTTGAGATACTTTTGTGAGAATATATACTTGAAACTCTTATGATCGAAGTATATGATAAATAGATCACCCATCAGGTAGTGTCACCACATCTTCAAAGCAAAGGATACCACTTTTATATCAAGATTGTGGGTCATATAATTCTAATCATGTGGTATCAACTGGAGTGACCCATAGGAAATTACCGCTAGCCTCTACAATAGAACACAAACATTCCCGGTCCTTGATTCATCACAGAACACAGTGTACTTAACACCCCCTCTAGTAATCTCAATATGGGAGTTCTCATCAAGCTCTTCCTCAACTGTGGAAAATCATGTTGTAAATTCTATGACCATGATAAAGTATATCCATTTTGAGTTAAAGATTTCATGGGTAATGAAATCGTAGAGAAATCTGGTAAGAATATCTGGTAATATCCTGCCAACCCAAGGAAGCTCTACACCTCCGTTATGCTATTGGGTGGATCCCATGCTAACACTGCCTCAACTTTGGTCAGGTCCACTACCACTCTATCTATTATGATAACATGTCCCATAAATTATAATTCCTATATTCAAAACTATCACTTTAATAGATTTTTGTAAGTTTGGTGCTCTCAGAGTGCCTCAAGAACTATCCTCAAATGTATCACATGATCCTCCTCAAACGTCGACTACACAAGGATATCATCGATGAAGACTACCAAAAAACGGTCTAAGAAATGATGGAATATTTGGTTCATGGGTCCCATGAACACTTATGAGGGGTTCTTCATGCCAATAGGAATCACTAAGTACTCATTGTGATCGTAGTGACATCTGAATTCCATATTTGGTATATCATCATCCCATACTCACAGATGGTGATAGCCTGACCTGAGGTCAACCTTCAAGAACCATTGATCTCCTATAAACTAATCAAATAGGTCATAGATCCTTGGTAGTGAATAATTTTTCTTCATGTTCACTTGGTTCAAGTGTCTTTAGTCCACTCATAACCTCAAGCTCCCGTATTCCTTCTTGGAAAACAAAACTGGGGCTACCTAGGTTGAAACCCTGGGTTAAACAAATCATTTCCTTTGTAAGTCCTCCAACTGTACCCTTGGCTTGTGAATCTCTATGGGAGCCACCCAATATGTTGGTGAAGATATTAGTGTCATATTGGGGTTTAGATTAATGCATAAGTCTATCTTTCTGTGTGGAGGTAAACCTAGAACATCTTTTAGGAAGATATATCCATACTCTTCCACCAATGAAGAAAATTGGGAACTCATAACATCCACTCCACTAAGGGTAGACAAGACAACTTATGAGTGGTCGTTTACACCCTCCTATGCATGAGTTCATCTAGTGCTTCCTGTGTCTCCTTTTCACCAACAAAGGAAAACCCAGTTCCATCACTACAGACACACCGCACCATTCACCTAAAACTATAAATCTGGGCATGAACTATAGATAACCAATCCATACCAAGAATTAATTCATATGGAATCAATCATATTACCAAGAGATTCCAATAGAAACTCTTGCCTCTAAGAGCCAGGTCACACTGTCAGCACAAGTGCGCGATCACCGAGTCTTCTCCAGTTGGAGTCTCTAAGCATAAGGGTTGATCCAAGAGCTCAAATGGAATCTTTAAGTCTCAAACAAGGTGTGTTGCAAGAATGGAATGACTAGAACATATGTCTATAAGTACTACAACTAAGGTAGAAAATACACAGATCATACCTCAAATCATTCCTAGAGCCTATGGGCTATATGTTTGACTTCCAACGGTTTTCCCCTCCCTATTTCCTCTATCCCTCCTAGCCTCACTTGGATCACCTGGGAGTTCTAGTGGTAAGAAGTCAAATAATCAACCACCTCCTGCTTCTCTCCCAACTCCTCTCCCATGTCCTCCACCCTGCATACAATCCTACTTCATCCTCTACCTCTATCTTGGCATCTCATCTATAGTCTCTCTATTAGCTGTATCGTGGGTTGGATAATATCAAACATGATTCCCCCTTATATCACAAGAGTAGAACCGCCTCTCTCAGGGATAACTGAACCCACCCTGTGAATCCTAAACCATAGATCCTCTGTCTTGGGACCTCCTCCTAAAACTTATAACATGTTCAGGTCCCTAGAACTAATGCAGGCTCCCTATTTCCAAGGTTTCTACTCTTGCTTTCCCAAAGTTGACAACCACCGATTGTATCTGCTCAGCCAAGAAAATCTCAACAACCAATGCTCTCTCTAACACCCCACCATAGGTAGGGATTTATAGAGTTATAAAACTGGCTTATATATCTCTAATAAGACCTCACTCTAAGGTCAGATCCCTAAATAACTGATCTTTAACCATATCCATCAAGTACCTAGAGAAGTTGGTAAAAGTTGATGAATACTCATCTACTATCATGCTACCCTTTTGGAGCTACAGAAGCTCCTGGATACATACATCCCTCAGCGTAGCTGGTGATAACACCTCCATGAAAAGATGCTCAAAATATATCCATGAAAGTGTCACCTCATTGTAAGATAGGGTGACTAAATCCCACCATCACCCTACTGAGCTATGAAGAAGTCTCACCACCAGGACCACCATCTGATCTGCTTGTGTCTTTACCAGATGGGAAACTCAGGTCACCACCTTAAGCCAGTTCCCAGCCACCTGTGGTTTGGGCTCGCCTTATAACCTAAGGGGTCTATGTCTCTAAAATTAGTTAATTTTTCTCATCCTATGAACCTAATATGCCAGTATTGAGGGTACTATGTACTGCTCTATAGGTGGTACGGTTGGTGCACCACCTAGAGGTAACGTCTCGGGTGTAACGTCCCAGTTCCGAGTGTTGCACAAAGGTTCCTCATACCCGGTTGGTCACATGGACTCAATAACATTTCCCTGAACACTATAGAATGCTGACTAGTAGGAAAGGACTTGGGTATGATAGGGGGAAACTATTCTCTCATTGGCAGAGTAACATAATAAAAAAATAGTAAATAGCAGCATAAGCAGTAATACCATACAAAAAAAGAAAAAAATGGAAGACTGATAGTAAATAAATAACTGGAGAACATATATAATTTATGCATGTAACATATGTCTAGGAAAGCATCGAAACAAGTCACAATGCTGTAAATTCAATACTAAACCAAGTACATAATAAAACAAGTAAACTCCAGTAGCATCGCAAGCCTCAGCTTGGTCCCATTCTCTCTATATCCAACAACAATCAATTTCCTGATAAAGAAGGGAACTTGACCTTATTTATACCTCCAACCATATAATCTGTTTGGGCCTAAAATCATGACCCAAACAGGGTGTGAGAAAAATCCCAGTAGGAAACCACCAAAATATTTTTGTCTCACAGTCAGTGAATATATATATAGCAGGTAATATACAGAATGAAGCAATAAAATAGTAAGTACTCAAAAGTAAACAATCCTATAGTTTCAATTATATTCATTTTTGTTTATAAATTATATAAACTATTGAATAATGTAACCTCAAGATCTATCCTAAGATATGTATCCCCTGTATAATAATAACAAATAGAACTCTCAAAAGACCATCTTAAAAATCAAGTAAGACTGAGTTAAAGCTTGTTCTTTGGCTTGGAAGACTCATCACAATCATTAAATTATTCAAAAGCAACCATCTGGGAATGTTCTCACAGCCTAACACCTCTGTTTTAACATATGATCAATTCAATAAATAATTACCCTCTAGGAAATCTCACACAGTCTAACCCCCATAGTCCCACATGGCACTAATCATTTACAAAGACCACCTGGGTAGCTCTCACAGTCAATACCCCCTTGGTCTGCATAACAACAATAAAATACAACGACCCCCTAAAATCTCTCACAGTCAATTCCCTATGGTCCAAAATTCATTTAATAATGACCTTCTAGGTAGCTCTCACGATCTAACCCCACTGGTCAGTAAGAACCTGGAATCTCTCACAATCAATACCTCTCGGTCAATATAATAACAATTCAAACATAAATGACCCTACCTCGGTATGTGCTCACAATCTATTCTCCTTGGTCATACTTTCACAATACGAAACACATGCATATCAAATAAATAATAAATTTATCCTAACAACATGAGGTGTGGAAAGAAAAACAAGACTAACAGGAATTCTATACTAAAGATCATAATCAATAAAACATGGGAAACACAACCATAATCAAGGCATAAAACCTTATATGTAATCAATAACCCCTTTCTCAATCCAACACACCATAATGGGTCTTAAACATGGTTAAATTACCAAACATGTAATACCCTAAACAAGTGTTTTTATAAATTTAAGCATATATAATCCAAATATAATCAAAAGAAAGGCACAAACCACCTACCTTGATATTTTACGATGAACACTCTTGAACGTCGGATCTTAAATCAGCCTAGAATGATGTAGATCTACACAAAAGTAAAAATCATTCAACCTTTAATAACCCACGAGAGAAGAGGAATTAGGAAGAGAGGGTCAAGAAGAAGGGAGAACTCAATGGTGGGATTCCAACGCACCTTCCAGAGTTTGGATCAAACCTTGTATGAATAATCAGTGGCTCAGATTTTGATTGTCACTCTGGGTCACTCCTAGAAGAACCAAGTTTAGAAGAAGAATGATCCATAAATGATATGTGGCCTCACTCCGATATAACAATTAAAAAGAAAATCACACATTGTGTTCATTTAATGCACACATTGTGTACTAGCCTTAACCAAACCCCTTTTAGGAGGTCTATTGGGTCACCCACACAGCTGTGTAATCGGTTTTTACATGACCAATACACAGCTACACGCATCAACCGGGTACACAGCGTGTACTTCTAAGTACACGACATATACTTAGAAAATTTCCCTTTTCTTTCTTTTTCCTAAAAAAACCCAAAATAAATATCCATACCAGAAAATGAAGATCTGGGTTCTTACAAACTTCCCCCCTTAAAGCAATTCATCCTCGAATTTCCCCCATAAGGGTGGTGAAGAAGAATTTTCAAACAACTCTGGCCACTACGATCGTACATCGGCCTCCCTCTCCCAAGTCGCATCCTATACCCACACATGCTACCCTAACACCCATACTAGAGGAATAGACAGACAACAGAGAACCTTTATACTACAATACACAATCCGAATAGGGTGGTCCTTCAAGGATTCATCCACATCCAACTCAACCTCTTTGTATTGAAAAACATGAGATGGTTCTGGAAAGTAACATTGTAGCTGAGAAACATGAAAGACGTCGTGCATATCCTGGTACCTCTGAGGTAACTACAATCCATAGGTAATTAGCCTGACTCTCTCAAAAACCACAAACAGCCCAACGTGTCTCAGTGAAAGCTTCCCCAATCTCATAATCCTCTTGTGTCCCAACCTTGGTGTGACACATAAGAAAACCTTATCTCTGAACTCAAACTCCAGAGGTCATTTCTGTCGATAATAATAAGATTTCTACTGAGATTGTGCAGTATCCATCCTCTTCTGAATCAACTACACCTGTTCAGTGGTCTCATGGAAAAACAAGCTCCCAACATAGCTGCCTCTCCTACCTCCAGCCAACATAGGCATGATCAGAATGGACTACCATACAAAGCCTCATAAGGCGCCATCTAAATCGTCTCATGAAAACTATTATTGTAGGTAAACTTCACTAGGGGTAATTGTATCTCCTAGGAACCCCCGAAATCCAAAACGCATGCTCGAATCATGTCCTCTAACACCTGAATCGTGCACTCGGACTAGCGATCAGTCTGGGGATGGTAAGCTATACATAGAAGTACATATTTACCAAAATCCCTCTACATTCCTTTCTAGACAGGAGAAGTAAATTGGGAATCCCTCTCTGAAACAATAGAGTACAAAACCCTATGAAAACTTACAATCTCTCAGATGTACAACCTTCCAAGATCATAAACATTGAAGGTTTCTTTGATCGGTAAGAAATATGAAACCTTCATGAGTCTGTCAACAGTAACCGAAACCACATCATTTCCTCTAGGTGACCTCGGTAAGCCCATCACAAAATCCATCACAACATCATTCCACTTCCACTCAGGAATAGGTAACTACTATAATAGCCCTACTGGTTACTAATTCCCCACCTTTACCTGCTTATAATTGAAACATCTCATAACAAAACTAGAAACATCCCTCTTCATACCAATCCACTAATACTGACGGTGTAGATTTCGGTACATCTTGGTGACACCAGGATAAACTTCCCAAACCGAGGAATGAAAATCTCACATCAACTCCTCACGTATGTCTACTGACACCCATATGCATCCATGAAAATGAGAAACCTCATCCTCACCTATGGTCCACCCAGGAGCAGGGTTATCTCTTGAAACACTCTCCCATAGGACTAAGACTTCAGAATCTGATAGCCTCCTCATTCACACTCGATCCAGTAGAGTATAGGTAACAACTATAGAAGAAAGAAACGTCTTCCCCTATCTATTGTGCACCTCCAAATGAATCTCATAGAACATAGTCATAATCTGCCACTCATTGATGGCCTTCTAAACTTCCTGTATCTCATCCCTCATTCTCAACACATCATCCACTGTGCTATTTTTACCAGGTGTATAGGCAAGCTCAAAGTCAATATACTGAAGGTACTCAACCCACCTTCACTGTCTTAAATTCAGATCACACTGAGTAAAAATATACCTGAGAATTTTGTGGCCAGTTCACACCACAAAATTCTCTCCCAAAAGAAAATTTATCCAACAGTGTAAATCATGCACAACTTTAGCCAACTAGATATTGTGCATCAGGTAATTCCTCTCAAGTGACCTCCACTATCGAGACCCATACACAATGACTCCTTCCCATTACATTAGAACTACTCCCAGCCCGATACCGGATGCATCACATTAAATTGTGTAACTCTTTCCCGAATCTGGAAAAATCCATATCGGTGTTGAAGTAAATCTCCCTTTAATCTCCTGAAAGGCTGAATTGTAGGAATTTGTCCACAATTACTTCACACCCTTCTTAGTCTGGCCCATCAGTGGCACTGCTAAGTGTGAAAAGTCCTATATAATGCTCCTGTAGTAACCAGCCATCCCCAAAAAACTATGTACCTCAAAGATGTTATTTGGCTACTCCTAGGAAACTACTGGTATCACTTTATCGAGGTTAAATGATACTCCTGTTTTTGAGATAACAAGACCCAAGAAATGAGTCGAGTCCATCCGAAAGTGTCAATTTGAGAGAATAAAATATAACTGATTCTCTCTCAGTGTACTCGATAAGATCTCAAGATGGATGGCACAGTCATGTCAAGTGTGACATTACACCAAGATATCATCCATGAAAATAACCATAAAATAATCCAAGTAAGGATGGAATACTCAGTTCATCAGTACCATGAAAATTGATGGTGCATTCGTAAGGCCGAAAGACATAACCAAATACTCGTATAGACCATACCTTCTCTAAAAGGTTGTAATAGGTATATATGATGTTCTAACGTGAAACTAATGATTACTAGATATCAATTCAATATTTGAGAACACTCGAGCTACTTGAAGATGATCAAAGAGATCGTCAATCTTGAGTAAGGGATATCGGTTCTTAACCATCAAAAGGTTCAGCTTTTGATAATCCACAAAAATTCTGAGGGTATCTTCCGCCTTCTTTGCAAAAAAGACAGGAAAACCCCAAGGAGAAGTACTTGGTTAGATGAAACCCTTTTCCTGAAACTCCTCCAGCTACTTCTAGATCTCTTGTAACTCTGGTCTAGACATCCTATAAGAAGGAATGGACACCTTTTCCACTCCTCGAACAAGCTCAATGGGGAAATATACCTATTTCTCTAGAGGTAAACATGAAAACTTATCTAGAAAAAAATCTTTGAAATGATCCACCACAAGAGTAAAGTCCATCTCTAAATTCCCCTGCTCATCTAGATATAAACTAGAAATCCCAGCAGTAATCCCTCCAAAACCATGATTCTCGGGTCCATCTCTGCTCGCCTGGACATCCCATTTCCCTTTTGTAGAAAAGAACCTCCCTCTGGTGACGTGAAACTCACCCTATGGATATATTAGTCAACAAAGGTCTGGAGAGAGACTAACCATTCCATTCCAAGAATGACATCGAAACCTATCATCTCTAATACATAACAACCCCATAAGAAGTGACACCCACCAACCTAAAGAGGGAACTCCTTGCACTGACGTACACTAGCCATCCTAATCCCCAATGGAGTTTTTAGAATCATAACATCCTCAGAAGTAAATATACAGAGCCAAAGTCTCTCCAAAACAGCAACATATATAAAACTACAGTAAGCCCCTATATCAAAAAGAGAAGATAAAACTAAGGCAACTAGAATCATACCTCTAACCGTAGAGGGTACATGATCCTACTCCTACTAGGTCTGATCCACTTCAAAAGTTTGACCTGTACCGTGGACCTATGGTCCTACCTGACAACCCTGAGCTGATCGACCCTACTATCTCTAAAAGCCTGCCGACTGGCTACCATGGCCACGACCTCCTCCTCGGCCTGAACAGCCAGACGAAATCTAGTTCCCTGACTGATGAGAAATTTGTGGTCTTACTCCTAAACATGGAGTTATAACTAACCCCATATCTCTTTCTTCTGGTTAGAAAAACTGGAAAAAATGCTGAAGATGACCCATCTTATCACAAGATTGACACTTGATTAGGTCCTTCGGGATATGTAGTCTCGTATGCCCACTCTTTCTGCATTGGTAGAATACCACCTGGATACCTAAAGAAACATTGTGTAAAATATCCCTATGAAAATTCCTTCTATCTTTCAAAAGAGTACCGACCCTGGATGTTGAACCATCCTAGCTCACAGCTCCCAACTCCCTCAGATTACGCTTGGTAATCAGTGTCTAGTTCACTATAGTTGTCACCAAAGTCAGCCTAAAAACATTCAC
Source organism: Viscum album (assembly GCA_963277665.1). NCBI lineage: Eukaryota > Viridiplantae > Streptophyta > Magnoliopsida > Santalales > Viscaceae > Viscum > Viscum album. The sequence goes on from OY728158.1 coordinate 1,352,502,482, forward strand.
TTATGATCAGATGTCATACCTAAAACTATCCTCAAACCACCTAGACAAATATAACTCGTCCCCTCCCAGAACTGGTGCAAAACACTAAAGCTCTGTAAAGTGAGAAGAGTAGTCCATCACTGAAAGAGCACCCTACTCAAAATTAATGAATTCTTAGGATCGATCAGACCTAAACGTCTCGGGAGAGAATTAATCATAAAAGGTCCTCTGAAACACTTCCCAAGACATATATCTATGATGTACCACCTATGAGATAACATCCCACCATCTCTTGGTGTAATCACATAGCATGTGCATCGTGAGTTTTACCCTCCTCTCTAGAGGCGTCTCCAGATACTCAAAGATAGCAAGAATGGACTCCAACCATGACTTTGCAGCTTGTCGTCCTCCATCCCCAATAAAAGTGGGAGGATGATACTATTGGAACACCCACATTAGCTATTCCATATACAGACTAGGATACAGTGCTCCTTGAAAAGTTTGTAACATATTCAAAAATCCTTCACGGAACTATGCATCAGCACCTACATTTGGTATAATAGATGGTGCCAAAACGGGCACAATGGGAGGACCTACTGGTAGTCCCTAATCTATCCTTTCTGGTGTCTGGTCATCACCCTGTACATGGAATACAATCAGAAGACATATTGGGATCATGAATCTGCAAGGTCAATCACACACCTTAGTTCAATATTATCAAGTGCAACTACTTAGAAGTGAAATAAAAGAACATGAGAAGAAATATTCATGTTTTACTGAAACAGGGTTACACGATGTGTATACCCCTACATGGCATGTTACCTTAAGCCTTTTAACATGGAGTTCACCTCTGATAAACATGGTTGTGTAACACCCATACATGCGGCGTGTTCCTCCCAAGACACGATGTGTACTTCAATCTTCCCTCTTGACCAAGTACTTCTACACGGCTCTCTCCTGGATAACACTACACAGCGTGTTCACCCTAGAGACGAAATGTACTACTTAATTTCTAGCCGCTTATTTCGTTAGTCACACGGTCGATTACACGGTCGACTCTACACGGTGTGCATAAATGGGACACGTCGTGTACAACCTAAGTTTCATCCACCCGTGTCATTGGTCACATGGTCAGATACATGGTTCTTTACAACACAACATGTACAATCTAGACATGGCGTATTCTATCAAAAGTTTCCCAAACCCATGTATCTTCTCACACATCCAGTCAAAATGTCAAGCACTACATGGAATGTACTCCCGGTACCCAGCATGTACATAATAAAAGTTGTTTCTTCTAGAATAGAAGAACACATGGTGTGTATTAGTGACATTGCATTCCATGTTGTCTAGGTTTCCATACATTAAGCCTCTAAAACTCCTTCATAACCCTTAAAAGCATAAAATTTAGTCCAAGGAATGACAAATTCTGACTTGTGAGAGCCCATACTTTCTTAAAATCAAATTTTGGCATCCTTATTCATATTAAAACTTGAAAAAAAAATCAACTAAATTTCATACATGATCCACTAAATTCTGATCCAAGAGGGCCCATAACACCTCAGGGACCAAAGTTTAGCATCCATCCAAATTTAACTTTACATATTCCAATTCCCAATCAAAATAGAAGGTACTATATCATGACATATATCAAAACAATATTCACATCTAGCACGACATCTACCATAACAACATGAAATCAGTAATGCACCCTAAATTGCATGAAAAGAATGCATGACATGTGATCTATATCAAGTTCCTATATGATACATTATATGGAATACCATCATCTCATCAAGTTGAAACAGAAATAAAACCTCAATAATATCAATGATAATAGCCCAAAATAAGTGAATCACCAAGTGGTGAAATCAAATCAACTGTAATAATTGAAAAACCAAACAAATTGCAATATTCTAGGTAACTTGGATTTTACCTGTACATGGGTTAGCTACTCCCAGTCAAAGCTTATTACCAACTACCTATTCCTTCATATCCCTGTCTATAAGCTCCAAATAGTAAGACAAAATAGAAAAGAAACTCCTTTTATACCACTTTGTAACGTCTCGATTCTGGGTGTTACCCAAAGGTGACCCGTACCCAGTTGGTCACATGGCCTCAAGTTCATTTCCCCAAATTCCAGAGGTTGAAAACTAGTTGTGAGGTCCTTGGGTGTGCTAGTGGGAAAACTATGCCCTCATTGGCAGAGTAACACAATAGAAACAAATAGTAAATAGTAGCAGAATAAGTAATACCATACATAAAAAGTAAACATCCTAAGATTGATTGTAAATAAACAATTGGAGCACATATATAAATGATGCATGTCACATATGTCTAGGAAAGCATCCAAACAAGTCAAAATTCTGGAAATATAATACTAAACCAAGTACAAAAGAAAAAAAGTAAACTCCAGCAACATCACAAGCCTCATCTTGGTCTCATGCTCTCCAGGTCCAACAACAATCAAGCACTTGATGAAGAAGGGAACTTGACCTTATCTATACATGCAACCATATAATCTATTTGGGACCAAAAGCATGACCCAAACGAGGTGTGAGAAGAATACCAGTAGGCAACCACCAAATATTTGTGCCTCACAGTCAGTGAATATATATAACAGGTAATATCCAGAATAAAGCAATAAACTAGGACGTAATCAAAAGTAAACAATCCTACAGTTTCCAATTACATTCATTTTCATTTATAAATTATTCAAACCGTTGAATAATGTAACCTCATGATCTAGACTAAGATTTGTATCCCTCTGTATAATAATAACAAATAGATGTCTCAAAAGACCATCTAAACAATCAAGTAAGACCGATTCCAAGCTTGTGCTTTGGCTTGGAAGAATCGTCACAATCATTCAATTATTCCCAAGAAACCCTCTGGGAAAGTTATCATAGTCTAATACCTTTGGTTTAACACGTCATCAATTCAATAAATAATGACCCTCTGGGAAAGCTCACATAGTCTAACCCCTATGTTCCCACTTGTCACTAATCATTTACAAACGACCACCTAAGTAGCTCTCACGATCAATTCCTCCATGGTCTGCATAACAACAATAAAATATAATGACCCCCTGGTATCTCTCACAATCAATTCCCAATGGTCCAACATTAATTTAATAATAACCCTCTAAGTAGCTCTCATGGTCTAACGCATCTGGTCAATAACCACCTGATAGGCACAAACCACCTAACTTGATTTTTTACGGTGAACACTCTTGAACATCGGCCCTCTAATCATCCTAGAATGATGTAGATCTATAAAAATGTTAAAATCGTTCAACCTTGAATAACCCATGAGAGAATAAGAATCATGAAGAGAGGATCAAGAAGAAGGGAGAAATCAATGTTGGGATTCCAACGCACCCACCAGAGTTCAGATCTGACCTTGGATGGAGAATCAGTGTCTTAGTCTTTGATCGTCACTCCCGGTTGCTTCTGGAGGAACTGAGGTTAGAAGAAGAATAATCCGTAAATGAGATGCTTCCCTGCTCTGATATATCAATTAAAGAGAAAAGTACATGATGTTTTAATTTAATGTACATGTCGTGTACTAACCTCAACCGGCCCCCTCTTTAGGCGGTTGGTTAGGTCACCTACACAGCCATGTACTCAGCTGTTACACAACCAGTACACGACTACACGTGGCAACTGGGTACACGACGTGTACTCCTAAGTACACAGAATATACTTATAAAATTTCTCTTTTCTTCCTTTTTCCAAAAAAAAACAACCCTAAATCAAGATCCATACCTAAAAATTAAGATTTGGGTTCTTACATTAGGAACTGATCCTTGTATCGATGCCTCCTCACTTAGGGGATCGTCCCCGTGATCATCATGTTGAATCCTAGATGACATACATCGTGGAGGAATTTGGAGGCAAACAAGATGTACCAAAATCAATGAGTATATGTGGAGAGATGACTCAAGAAGGACATTGAAACCAAAACCCATTCCTATATGATGCATAAAGAATTGTTTTTTCCTATAACCAATGTTTTCATGTACTGAGTTAAAAAGAAGGTGATCAGAGTCCTGGTGTATGGATACGTCGGCCACTGCACCAACACTGGAGTCCCTAGCCTAAAATCTGAACTCAAAACACTTAACAATGTTTCCCCAACCCAATCTCACAGACTCCTAGTCCTAAATTAGAAATGACCCCCTTTGATACCTCTGTATCATGACCCATCCCAGTGGGGCCCATTCTGCAAATCCCCAACCCCACCTCCAATAGGATAGGGGCTAGCGACTAGCATCAAGAAGGAATATCACTGACATGGGAGGCCTTAGCCTAAGTACTTGTACACATCCACGCATCTCCAAGCCTATAAAATGATAAAATGTAAGAAAAACTAAACAACCATGAATTCATACATCTAAATCCCATAACCATAGTACGATAGTAATTAAAGGAAAATAAAGAGGACTAAATAAAATCCCACCACAAAGTGTCTGAAACAAAAGTCCAACCTGAAATTAAAGTATAGGGAATGCTATTAGAAAGCCACAAGAACACACCTCGGTCTGTCTGATCTCACTAAGAACTATTTGGTCCTGGTTCGCCTAAGACTCAATCAAAAGGTCAATCATATGCATAATACACAACACCTGCGGGAAAATCCTATGAATGGGTGGTTATAATGTTACTCGGTATGACACCCTGAAACCACAAATAATACAACTAAGGAAATATAGTCATATATACATAGGTATATGTCTACAACACATATAAAAAGAATATAAAAATATGCTCAACAAAGGCACATAGTCTATAGGTAAGTTATAACCATAGTATACTAGGCTAGGATTCAAGCTCAAATATTCCACAAGGAAATCATTTAGGAGAACAAACTCTTGAGCCTGATAGTATTGATGACGTTCTTTCTAGAGGTACTACTCATCAGGTCTCATACTGAGAAAGAACACACTAATAGTATGAATAGAATACGATGCATAGAGGAGGATCACTACTAGGTCCATGGGGTGATACCAAAAAATCAATCTATATTAACTCACTTAGTAAAGGATCAACACCCATGTAGTGTTGGTCATAATGATAACAAGAACTCCCCTCAAGGAATGAAGATGAATATAGGATCTCACTATGGGCCTCATGAAGGGATTCCAACAACCCTATACAAGAATTCGTATTGAAGGGATTGTTTTTCTATAAGTAGGAAATGATTCCATTCCAACCTTATGAGAAAGGATAAGGAGAATAAACCCTAATAAAAATTGTCCATGTCACAGAGGAAAAATCTCTAAGCCATGTATAAAGGAGTACACATCATGTAGTAGTACTTTCACACCATGTCCCCTAGCCCCGACTTCTTCCCATGTAAATAGACCATGTTATTAAACTGTGTTTGTGTAGTAGTACATGCCATGTAGGCATCCCGTGTACTTTACCCATGTGCCACTACATGGCTTAGCCCATGTACTTGGTCTACCTGTGTCTGTGTACGAGAGTACATGCTGTGTAGGCAACCCATACACTCTACCCCATGTCTGTGTACTCTCTGATGTACATGTGGAGTCACCAAGGAGGGACCCCATGTGGTTTGATAGGGGTCACAAGTCATGTGATGCTTCACTATCTCCAAAAACCCTTGTCATCACTTAGGGGGTCCCACACACTGTGTAATCCTAGATTACACACTATATTGATTGAGTTTTTCTAGATTCCCTGGTTCTTCCTCCCACATATGTTTAGGCCATTACCGACTCAAAATACACCTTTAATCGCACTGGTAATCATGGATATAACTCATCTAAGCCTTATCTTTTCTCAAACAATAGATTTTATCATCAAATTCATTTGGAAAACTGATCTATACGTCATTTTTTATTCTGCGCTGAAGAACATAAAATCATGTATCCTTGTTAATACAAATCAATATGTCACCATCATTGTACCTCTATCGTTCTATGTCGATCTCAGATCTATGATATCAGATTATTGTACCAGAAAACATGTGCGCAATGATTGATCGATCGGGATTTGTTGATCCGTAGGCCAAATGAAGAACCCCCATGGGGAATGATGAATGGGGGGATAAAATCACAAGAACAAATTATAGTAATGAACCTTGATTAATGTTTGTGTTGATATTGCTCTATCATTGTTAGAACAACAATAAAAAATAAAAAAATCACAAGATATTCTCCCACCAAAACCCTTGAATGTAAACTCATCCTACATAACAATCGAACAGCGGATCAATCCATCCATTGATTGATTTAGGTTCATTATAGAAATAAATAATATGGAAGAATCAAATAAAAACACACTCCTTACCTTGATTTACATTGAAATATGGTGAAGAAATATGTGACGTCATTGTCATTGGCAAGATCTGTCGAATTTGAGGTGCATAGATTGTCGATCTGCAATTTCATCACTGATTGCCTAATAGAATTCTATAAAGGTCCCTCCAATGGTTCTAGGGTTATTATAAAACCCTATAAATCTAACGTAATGATATATTTAAAGATCCACTAATCATTGTGTTAAAAAAAATTAAATAATTTTATTATTTTACGCGATGAATTTTCCATAAATGACCCACACTGACTAATGTTAAGTCGCTCCTAGGGTAAACCTCACATTCTAAACTCAATGGTTCCCTCATATTTCTAATCTGGGAACCCGTTTGGATGTTATTACACTTTTTTAGGAAAACTATGTGTGTGTGATATTTAATATATTTAATATATTTCAAACATTTATTCTAGGCACACCAGGCCTCAGAATCACACACCATCTTAGCGCCATGTTTGAAAAATAATCCATATAATATCCAAAAATAATACATAGAAAATTAGAGACATTACATTCACAATTGGTATTAGAGATTTTATTTTCAAGTTATTTATGACATATGTTAAGTTAGAAGTTGATAAGTTCGATGGATAAAATTATTTTAATCTATGGAGAGTAAATATTTGGGTGCTTCTCATCCACAATGGATTCGTAGATAATCTCTCAGGTTATAAGAATCTTGCAGTTACTATCACAGCTTAAAGACAGTCATCCACCATTTATGTTGATATTGACCCCAATATTCTTGAGAAATCCCAATGTATGTTGTTATTAAACTTAGGCAATAAATTCTTATGAGAAGTCATACATAGAAATATTTCTATGGGTATATGTATTAAACTCGAACATTTATATATGTATAAGTCTCTTATTGGACATTTATATAAGAAAATTATACTTTATACCTTTAAAATAAACCCCGGTTCTTCTGTTCTTGTTCATTTTGATGATTTTAATAAAAAAATTCTTAACATAGCTAATATAGATGTTAAAATAATCAATCAAGATCAAGTCATAATTTGTTGACTTCCCTTAATGATTATTTTAATTCTTTAAAATAATCTATGATGTATGGTAGGGAATCAATAACATTAGAAGGTGTTAAATCAGTTGTATTATCTTAAGAAATTCAAACACATGGTTTGAAGGATGATTTTAATAGAGTAAAATCTGAGCCTCAACTAATCCATGTTAAGAGTCAAATGAAAAATAATAAATAATGAAGAGATAATAATCAATTTAAGAATTTCTAATGTTTTGAGTGTGGAAATACCGTCCATATTAAATGATATTGTCCCAACTTTAAGAATAAAGATAGTATGGTCTGGTCTCATGTGGTATGCCCCAGGTTCACCATTACAGGTGTTCTTTAATTCCTGTTTAGCAGCCCTTTTGTTAGAATTAGGCATAGATTCTTTTTAGTCTCTCTTCTGCGATCTTAGGACTTTCCCTTCTTGTTTTTGTAGGGAAACATAATTAAAAGAGAGGTTTTTTTAGGGATGTTCTATGCCGTTTGAGCTTAGTTAGAGATATTTCTCCTATTATCAATCTATTTTTTTTGTCCCTATGGTTTCCTATTTCATTATTATGGTTGAATTATTTTTTATCTTTACTAAATTTTCATATTCACCGTATTTTACCCCGTGGAAGGTTGTGTTTGAAGGTATTTTCATGATTGCGTGTTTCTATTTTTGATGGATACATAGGTAATAATGGTAAAATCTATTTTTTCATGTTGATGATTAAATAGTTTTATTTCTGAGCAAGCTTTAAAATTTTGACAGTATTAAATGTGTATTATGATAAGAACATGTGCCACTACCGGAACATACTAAGTGGTATTCACTCTGGGTGAGTACTTTCTAGACTTAGGTTGTTTTGTTTATGTAAATATACCCTCACTACAGATAGGTTAGGGGTAGATAGGTTTCAAGAACACCATCAATATTTGTTTTGTTTTCATTATATTTTTAAAGGTACATATTATTTAATTATGCATTTTAAAATTGAAAATGTTGTTTCAATTTTCATGAAAAATCTTTTTATTTTCATTATTTTAATGAAAAATTTGTTTTTCCCCCATGGACTTCTATTCTATTGGAATTTCCTGCATGCTGGGACTTTGGGTGTTCTATTCTACTGGGGCTTCTTTTGGGCCTTCTCCACTGCTAGGCACTGTTTGTGCTTTGAAATTTGGAAGCCTTGTTTTATGGATCATTTATTTCTAGTTGTTGAATAACCTTCATGTGATGGCTCCCATATGATATGTTCATGCTTCTCGAGGATCCACAAATACTACTTCCCCAAAGACTCCTCGCATGTCGTGTGTCCTAGATTATGCATGATTTTTTGTGCCCACCTCGTGTTCTCGAACCATCTTCTCTCCTTTAGGATATCATGAATCCACCAAGCTTGTCATGCCTATTAGGCCATATCATCACCTATTCATTTCATATATTGAACATTTATTACTTACTGTGTCCCTTCATTATGTGTGTGTGTGGTTCTTTGTCTTCAGCATTCATCCTTCAGAGAGAGCTTGAGAGAGAGGAGCTCTGGTGCACCTATGATTCTACATGCCCTTGTTAAAGTGATCCCCTCTAGGGGAAAGTTCGCTTCCTGTGAGACTTGTTCAACTATGACCCCTTCAATAAATACTATCCTCAGCCACTACATTCTCAAACTACCTCTTCTCAGGTTATTGGTGTAGGCCTGAGTTTATAAGGCTGTATTTGTTTTGTTATTTTGAATATGAGTTGTATTTATTTTATTCTTTACTGCATGATCTCAATTGGGGTTGGTGTGTGTGAGACTTTCTCCTACCTGGGGGTTTATGTTACTATCCTCGGTCTCGGTTTCACCATGATTTTATATAGTGAAAAGTACCTCATCCATAGATAATTTCTCTTGTCTGTGTGTGTTTATATTCACTCCTTTCTCTATTGTATGCTTGTTTTTTCATAATAATAAAGTATTTTGGTAGTGTTATTGATATGCAGTAGGACCAAAATTTCCCAAACCACATAAATAATTGTGTTCTTTATTTTTCCAGCATCTCTCTCATTGTATGTTCACCTCTACTTTCAAACTGATTTGATTATCAAATTTATTTGTTTCTTCTTTGTTTATTCTGCTTTATTTGGTCTTCTCAAACACCCTCACCCTATTTCAAACTTTTTTTATTAGACATGGATCTCTCAAGGATCTCTTACACCAGATATAATGGATCTCCCATCTCGAATGAATGAATGTTGAAGCTCCCATGACCCTCCTTTTATAACCATGGTGATAGGTGTCTAGTTTGACATAACTCCCCCACCAACCCCCACCAAACATTGGACATCAAAAATAGTAGCCACCTACACCTTTGACAACTCCCATGGCTAGAAAAACTATAGTTACTTCACATGTGAAAATTCAGCACCCAAGATGGAAGTCCTCCATGGTGGGTTTGGTTTGTGAACTAGCCACCAACCAAGGCAGTTGGATATTATTCCCATAAATTATCCCCCTATAGATTCTATCAATTGAAGTATCTGAAAATTTCTAGCTTCTCCCAAGAAACTACCTTTGTTAACATATCTATCAGGTTCTCCTTCATGTATATCTTCACAAATCTCAGTAGTTTTTGATCCATCACATTGTGTATCCAATGATAGAAAATGTTGATATAGTTTTTGATAAGTTTTTTCATCCCACTCATCAGTCACCAATAAGTACTCTAACTCCAAATATTTTGTTTCTAGAATCCTTCCTCGTGAATATCTTTGAACCTATGAAATGTTAGGTTCAGGAGGCATAACATCACATAGATCCTATGATGGTTCTGTAACTTCTTGCGGAGAAGATTGAGTCTCTCCCTACTCAATATCCTCCTCCACTACCTCCTGGTACACTGTTAATGATTCTTTTTTTACCTCCTCCCCTTCATTGATAACTGGTGTTGGTACAGGTGTTGGATCATAAATTGATTCCTTGACACTTTCCCTTCAATACATATTTGGGTTTTGAATGTCCTCAATCATCTGGTTCTCATGGTGTATGTCATTTCTTATTTTTATCACCTTTTCTCCTTTAGGTCCCAAAGCTCATATCCAAACTACGCATCTTCATAGCTTAGGAAGATGCATGGAGAATACCTCCCTTCATACTTCTTCTTAAGGTCCTTGGATACACATGAAAATTAAAAACATATAACTACTTGTAAATGAGAGTAATAGGGATGTTTAATATACCATCTCTTATATAGAATATGAAAATTTCGTGCCACTAGAAGTGATCTATTGATGAGGTAGCATGAAACATGAACATATTCTCCCTATAATGTATTAGGAAATTTAACCTAAATTATCATGTTTATACTCTTCTCTATGATCTTTATGTTCATACTTTCTATAGATCTATTGTGTTGTAGGGTGCATGGGACCATCCTATCACATTGGATTCTTTGACTCCTGTAATAGGCACCAAATTCTCTATATGTGAACTTTCCTCCTCTTTATAAATGAAGACACTTCAACTTCCTTCCATTTTCATGCTCCACAATGGTGTGGAACATCTTTAAGTAGTCCATTACTTGGTCCATTCATCCATAATAAGAACACCCACACCCTTAAAGATGTATCATTAATAAATGATATTAAATATTTCTTACCACACAGTGAATCTACCTTCATGGGTCTGCATACATTAGAGTGCACCAAATTCAATAACTTTGGTCTCCTAGATGAAATAGTATTGAATGAGACTCTATGATTATTCTCATACAAGTATAATTTTCAAGGATCAAGTGATACGCCCTTTTTAGAATTGATAGCTTTTCTTCATTGGGATAGATAACCCTATTTCACTCATGTGGATGAGTCTCCTATGCAACATATTGTTTGACATATCTCCTTCCACCATGTTGAGTTTTTCTTTATATATCTTCACATGTGTTTTGTACAACTAACCACATATGCTTCCTTAGGTGATGACGATGGATCCTTTTGTCACCTTCCATGCTCTATTATTGAAGATGTTTCCATAACCTTTTCGGTCAAAGGATATTCCTGATAGATGGTTGTTTAAAATTCTTTGAACATGTTGAACATCCTTGAGGATGATTGTGTATCCAACATTTGTCTTGACTTGGATATCACCCAAGCCAACAATATAAGTACCTAAACTTAAACATTACATATTATAGTTATTTTTAAAACTATAAATCACTTTATTTCCCAAAAGATCTTTTAGTTTTAGAGTTTTAGAGAATAAATAAAAACACATTCATAGAGAACCCATACATTACAGGTGGAGGATTACACTCAGTATCCATTTTTTCACAAAACAAAGAAAACTTCTTTTACAATAAATCATAGTTTCTCTTTATGAAAAAATCTTCAAAATTTTTACCTAGATCTATTCCTTGTCCCAACTCTACCTTAAACACTGTGAACAACATTTAAAAACTTGAGATGAACTCAAAAGCATAGTAAGGGACATAAAAAAAAGGAAACCGATAGTCTTGTGAAAACTCATAAAACAAATTCCTTAAAAACATACCTTTTTACCCTAAAAAGGAATTATCATATAAAAAAGATCATTATTTTACTTTTTGAAAATCAAATAATTTTTATGAAAACTTATAAGCAATCATATAATATCTAATTAGGTAACATGGGATATAATTATACTAAAATGGAATAATCATGCGGTCGACTTCCATATATGTCCCTCTTACAAATGGAATAACCCTACAACCGACTTTCATACCCAATATATTGGAGGGCTATCACGGACCCACCCGTAATTAGTTTATCACAGAACTACCAATAATTGGTTTATCATGTAACAAACTATCAAATATCCAAGTATCATTATATAATCACAACAAATAAAATATTTAAAATTTAAAAATGTTGCTATTAATTTTTCATTTCAACTCATAAGGAAACATTTCATGTTATTGAAATAATCAATCCATTTCCAAAAAACATTTTCAAAAACAAAATACCTAGAAAAATGGAAAATGGGGTTTATTTTTATTTTAAAAACATGAATATTTGTAGAGTAATCCAAATAGAAAATAATTTTCATGGAGGTGGAGAAGTTTTTTTACCATATACATTAAAAAGAACATTTCTTTTTTCATTTGTAAAGAAAGAAAAATGATCCATAAAAATTATATAAAAAGATTCTATTTTGGAAACCTTTGAATGAAATTCAAAAATAAACAGAAAATTTTATTTAAAAATCCTTAATTAGATAAACATATAAAATAATATCAAGAATAATGACATGGAGGAAAATATTTTTGAAATTAAATCTTTAAACATTTAAAAGAATATTTTTAAATCAAAGTGTCTCATTCCACTTTGAAACATTTGAATCATAAGCCCCATAAAGGAGTAACATTAGAATAAATAAATTCATGATATTATATCTTAAAGGGTCTATTTATACACCTCATAAAAAGAAGGTGGGTGTATAAGATCAAAATATGCCTCAACAAAAGGAGATTGAGACAAATTCACTTACCTTGAGTCAAATCACCACATAAAATCTTTATATTACTGAATAATGAAATTAGGTTAATTATTAAATTTATTTATAGCCTTATTAAATTTTATTATTTATTTTATATCCCTTATTATCATGTTATAAAAACTACTTAATTATTCAACTTTATGTCGGATCTTTTGACGATATTTGGTACTCGAGTCCAAAATGATTTTATTATGATGTCAACATTCAAAGTTCTCATAAGTCTATCACCTACAGAATAATATTAATGAAATAAAAATAAATTTTATATATAAACTATAATTTTAAATCCATTCATTAAATATGGATATTAAAAATGATCTATGTTACAATCATGGATATGGTAAGTCGTACAAATGCATGGGTAACATATTCATTTTTCAATGATCATTATAGAAAGAAGATAAGTTTCATTTAATATTTCCATAATGATAATAATATCATTAACATCATATTAATCATTAAAATATACCTATATATATCATCCATGTAATGTGGTGATGAAAAATGAATCACGTCATTCCGTGGTGGTGATAGTTCACACGTACGCACGAATGACATTATCATTTTTTCATGTGTGGAAAGGTAAGAGAAGAACATAAATTCTATATTATATTTTCATAAAGATAAATATGTCCTTAATATCATATATAAAATTTATTTCCATAATTATAACTAGTATTGGGAGATGGTGATGGAAAACGAATTATATCGGTTCGCGAGGCGGTAGTTCGTCGTACACACGAATGATAATTATTTTCCCATTTGATAGAAGTGGAGATGAATTTAGTAGATGATATTAACATTATAAAATCTCATTATATTGAGGAAACCGGAGTTATTATTTCATCATTCCTGAAGAATATTTGAAGGGGTTATAAGAAGAAACAAAACAAAAACACTTAAATAAAAACAATAGATTTTCTTCAGACAATCTCCTTTTCTTAACACATTAATACTACTAAGGGTGGTGTTATTACTAAAAAAATAGATAATATAATGTGGGATTGATTATAGGAAGTTATTTGGGTAGATATTGAAAAAAAAAGGTTTTAAAGTGTGAAGAAAATAGAAGAAGAGGCACCCTTTTATCAGAGAGGGGAGGGGCACTCTTGGAATTCTTCAAAATATTAAATTAATATAAATTAATTTTATATTAAAAATAGATAAAAACTGATTTATTTAGAATATAGGATAATATTGGGTCAAAATAAATTCATCCCTTGATAATTATAAAAGTTTTGACTATATTTTAATCCTTATATTTTTGTTTTAACCCTAATTTAACCTTTTTAATTCTTACCATAACAACATTTGTTTTTTCTTCTTAAGGGTGAATACTATTGCTATAAAATGCCCAATGAACCTAAAATGTATCGATGAAAAAAATTTCAACCTTATCCCAATCATTTTCATTTTTTTAGTTTTTATGAATTATATATCATTTAATAAAATATTATTTATTTAAAAATATCATTTATGTCAATTTTAACACTATTCATTACATGAATTTTTAAAAATATTATAACAACATGATATATTAGAAACAACTCTTTTAAATAATCACTAAAATTTCAAAGTCATCTATAAAATTTGTGGACGACATTAATTATATCAAATTAAATTTATTTTAATATTTTTAATAACATTTATTTGATATTTCCATTAATTAAACAATTAGTGCATCATCATTGTGCAAGTATTTATTTTAAATATTTATTTTCTAAAAATTAAAAATATACTATCATGATGAATATAAACATTTTATCTTTCAAAATACAGTTTATAGTCGAACAGATCCCTTATATAACCCCATATTAAAAATATTTAACTTGTTAAAAATAAAAGTATAACAAAATTGACATTTATTGAAATAAAATACTATAAATGGATTGAAGTCGTCCAAGTGGATCTAAAAGCTCAAAAATTGTTCCAAGGATGATTTTTTTTTCAATCATTCTTCCAATAATATTATGACAAGTTTTGGTATAATTTTGTATTGTTTATAATATTATTTTTACCCTTAATTACAAGATTTTCCTTTAATAAGGGTAAGAAAAAAATATTAAGTTACAATTCATATTTTCCAAAAATAAATGAGACTTATTTAATAAATTTTTACTTTATGATTCCAAATATGTAATTTATTTTTAAAAATTTGAAACATATAATTGGTTAAAATTAATTTAAAATTAATCTCAATGACAGAATAAGAAAACATGTTTTTATGGTGAAAACATTCAAAAGAATGAAATGTTTTTATATCCAAATTCAATGTGAAACTGATTAAAATGACATTAATTAGATTAAATGATTAATAATTGATCTAATTATACTTTAAAACCAATAAAAAATATAATTTACCACTATAAATTATTTAGATGAAAAATCTATTTTCAATTAAATTTTAGTAATTTTCACTATTCATCAAAATATGAAACTTATCATAAAAATACAAAAAATTCAACCAAAGTAAATTTTGATATTATATTTTACAAGAATAATTTTATTCTATAAAATATAATTTATAAAAGTGTCGAAATAGATTTAAAACAAGTGTTCCATCAAAAGATGACAAAACTACTTTTAAAAAAAAATACTCCTCTTATGTGTAAAATTAGATTTGTTCTTATATCACATCTGGAAAACACATAATATTTTAAACATATTATATATATATATATATATTTAATTAATATAATCCAACAAGAGTAATTTATTTATTTATTAGTATAAAACACACTTTTTTACATTTTAATAGTTTTTTTAGAAAGACATTTCCTTTCATTTTAATAAGGGTTTTACATTAATTTATAATTAATTTGTCAAAGAATTATATATACATGTGTAAACCATATTTTCTTAATTCAGTTAATTATGTTCATACCCTTCATTCTAATGACTTGTTAATAATGGTATCATTTAAATAATAATATTTAGTTGTTCGTTTAAGCTCGATGTGACATATCATATACGCTAAAAATCATAGTATTTATTTTTTTAACTCAAGATTTTACATTCTACCAGATTTTAAAAATCCCCCCCCCCCTCAATTTTGAATTCGGGCTCGGTAACTAAGGTTTTAATTTTCAAAATACCTTTATTGAAATCTCGCATCAGAAAAATGATTAATGAGACTTCTACTTTAAAATAAAGAAAGTGAAGTACAAATGTCACCTAGGATAACACATACTAGAGTTCCATGTAGAAAAACATGTAAATATAAGTGAAAACAAACTATCAGGTTATTATGGAGAGTGATAAAGAACAAGGTCATGAGAAATTTAACAATCACAAAACCATAAATATGTTATGGGTTAAAAAGGTCATTTATTTCTCAGTAAAAAAAGTAAATCAACAAAGTTTTTATTTCAAGACTATTTTCATAAAGTTGAGGAATTATTTTAATACCTAGTCTAAGAACATAAGGAAATATACTTATTTGACAAGTAGTGTTTCATCCTTTAATAAATTTCCACCACCAAATCTTCATTTTCTCCAAATGATGATTATTCAAGATGAATTTTTCATGCCTAAAGCACTAAAATAAAGTTCTATAGAATCACATAATCCATAAAATATTAAATATATATTTCTCTTTTATTGAACCATTAACCAAAACCAATTTTTTAAGATAATATAAGATAATTCCCTAAAAATAATTAGCCTTTATATGATAAAAAACTACATTAATATCCAAAATTAAACACTAATACCTAAAGTTCAACATAGTACATTCAAAAAATAAATATCCTTAAAATTTCTTGAAAATACTATGGTATTTTATCTACATTAATCTTATAGGATTACCAAAATAGTAAATGTCTTCTAAAATAACAAAAATCACAAAATCACAAAATCATTTCCAATATCATGGTTATCTATAAAAAATATTTTCCCAAAAAGAACTTAAATTTTATCCTTCAGATGGTTTAAATAAATAAAAACAATTTTATACTAACTAATACATCATGTAGGACATTGGTAGGTGATGAAACTTTGTCACCCTTCAGTTGTGGGTACAATTCATGCAACTTTTTCGGATGTGATGAGTTTTCAACCATCTCATGGGTTGTACTTTTTTTAAAACTATATTAATATAATCCTTATAAAATTATAGAAATATGATAAATAACTTCAAAATAACCTTAACATGCATTAACCTCAATGGTTATCTCATACCTTTCATTTTTCATCACAAAATATAATAACACATAATTACCTCAAAAATGAATGCCTTTAAAAATTCCATTAGTCACCTTAAAATTTCCTAACAAATTGTCTCAAAAGGGGTTTTAAGAACTTGAACTTATGATGAACCTAAAAATTAAAAACCTGTTATGATATACATAACTCTCAAGAAAATATCAAATTCTCCAAAGTTGTTTAACCCTGCTATGATACATTAACTATAAGGATCTGACCTTAAACATGACATATTATAGTTATTTTAAAAACAATAAATCACTTTCTCTTCCCAAATATCTTTTAGGTTTAGAGTTTTAGAGAATTAGGAAAAATAATTACATAGAAACCACATACACTAAAAGTGTACACTTATATTCAATATCCATTTTTTCACAAAACAAACGAATATTTAAATAAATCACAGTTTATCTCTATGAAAAATCATCACAATTTTCCTCTTGATCTCATACTTGTATCAAATCCTCTTTAAAACGAGAAAAAAAAAACATTTAAAAACATGGGAAGCGAAAAAAATCTCAGAAAGGGACATAAAATAAATGAAACCATTAGTCCTGTGAAAACCCATAATAACATTTCCTTATAAACATGACTTTTTTACCATGAAAAATGAATTCATATATCAAAAAGATCATTATTTTACATTTTGAAAATCAAACAACTTTCATTAAAAATAATGAAAAAGCATATAATATAGAAGTAAGTAACTTGGTACATAATTATACTAAAATGGAATAACCATGTGGTCGAATTCCATACATGTCACTCATACAAATGGAATAACCACACAGTCAACTTACATACCTAATGAATTAAAGGGCTATCACGGACCCACCCATTGTTAGTTTATCAAGGAACTACCCATTATTGGTTTATCACATAAGCACCCATCAAATTTTCAAGTACCATTATATAATCACAACACATAAAATGTTTCAAATTTCGACATTTCACTTTTAAATTTTCATTTCCACTCATAAGGAAAAATTTCATGTTATTGAAATAATCAATCAATTTCAAAAACCCATTTTCAAAAACAAAATACCCAGAAAAGGGGAAAAATAGGTTTCTTTTTATTTTAAAAACATGAATATACTTGTATAGAAATCCAAATGGAAAATAATTTTCATGGAAGTGGATAACTTTTTGTCGCTTTATACGTTAAAATGAACATTCCTTTTTTTTATTGTAAAGAAAGACAAACATTCTATACAAAAAACATAAAATGATTCCTTTTTTAAAGGCTTTGAATGAAATTAAAAAATAGACATAAAATTACATTGATAATTATTTTATTAAATAAAAAAATAAAATAATATCAATAATACTAAAATGGAGGAAAATATTTTCAAATTAAAAATTTAAACATTTAAAAGAATATTTTTAAATCAAAGCGTCTCATACCACTTTGTAACATTTGAATCATAAGCCCCATTAAGGAATAAAATTTAAAAAAACATTAATTAAAATTAGAATAAATAAATTCATGATATGATATTTCAAAGGTGATTTTTATACATCTCATAAAATAAGGTGGGTGTATAACATCAAAATATGTCTCGAAAAAAGAAGATTGAGACGAAGTCCCTTAGATTGAATCGACTCCTCACGTACAATATTTATATTACTGAATAATAAACTCAGGTTAATTATTTAATTTATTTATTACCTTATTAAATTTTATTATTCCTTCTATATGACTTATTATCATATTATAGCAATTACATAATTATTCAAGTTTATGTCGGATGTTTTGACGATATTTGGTACTTTGAGTCCAAAATGAATTTGGTATAATGTCAATAGTAAAAGTGGTCATAAGTCCATAATCTCTATAAAAATATTCATGAAATAATAATAAATTTTATATATCAATTATACTTTTAAATCCATTCATTAAATATGGATATTAAAAATTAACTACTTTTCAATCATGAAGGCAGTAAGTCATACATATGCATGAGTAACGTTTCATTTTTTAATGATCATTATGGAAAGAAGATAAGTATCATTTTATATTTAAAAAATGATCATAATATAATTAATATACTATTAACAATTAAAATATAATTATATATATCATCAGTGTGATTTGGTGATGTAAAACGAATCACATCGCTTCCTGGAGGTGATAGTTTACAAGTACGCACGTACGACATTATCATTTCTCCGTATATAAAAATCTAAGAATTTAAATGATATATTATGTTTTATTAATGATAAATGTTTCATGAATATCATATATAAACTTTAATGGAATATAATGGATAGATTATCTCTTTACAATGGAGAGCTTCTCTCTCCAAGTGATTGCTCTGGCAATTTCAGTCTTGTAAAGGATGTTGATCACGGAATTATTGGGAATTTTGAATTGTTCGCAGCTTGCAGTGCCAAACGACCTCGAGACGGGTCTTGTGCTGGTTCTATTCGGAAGGGGTTGGATCTTGCACCAAAGGTGGAGATTAAGCCCACTCAAATGAAGCTGGATACATGGAATCCTAGGAAGCCTCTGGCAGATACCACGTCTAGTGACATGAGGAATAAGAAGATGAAGATCAAGGTGAGCGTGGCTCGGCGGCACGACACCCAGCGGGATGACGATTGGGAGACCAATCCACTTTTGTTCAGAATCTTCAATGTCGGCGGCCCACCACTCAGTGGAGATAATGAGCAAAGGAGGCTGGCATGCCGACTGACTTTTGTGCATGGAGGCTTCAACAGCGTCTCCGATCGGGCGATGAGGTCGGACGGTTTTCTTCGGTCGCGATGCAGATTAACAGTTGTAGCGTGGGATCCTGGTGGAATTTCTGGCTCCGGTTGGAGGTAGATGATGGGATCCTAGATCTGGATGGTGGCGCGTGGCTTCTCACTAGAGAGCAAGAACGTTTTTTTTTTGGTGTGTTCTATTGCTGGTGCAGACGTGCCGGCTGGAGCGTCTTCGTGTGGCTGGAAAACATTGCGGTTTCCTTTAATGGAGGAGGCCACCACCTGACGATTCTCATTGGGATTGGTGGCCATGGGATCCAGGCGGTGATTTTTCCGTCTTGGGACCCTGTTACGGGAGGTTCTATTAGCACGGTCGTGGAGTAGACGAATCCTGTTGCGGTGGCGCATGGCTGTGCCAGTGAAGAGACCTGTTCTCGGGATGTGGTCTTTGACCTCGGGTGGGAAAAGGGAGGCGATGACCTTGACAATTGCGAGACGTGGACTGAAGTGTGTGGGGATGCAAGGATCAGGTAGGGCTGGTGAGAATTTGATGACCTCATGATCGGTACAGGCTGTTTGCAGGCGATGTGGACCAGGTTTGGTTGTTTTTAATGTGTGTGTGATTTGTGGGTTGTCTGGCTTTGGGGCTTTGATTGAGCCCACTTTGTGGCTGCTGTTTTTGTGTTTAGTGGCCAATACCACATGTATTATGTTTGTTTTTACTTATATTTTCGTTAATAAATTTTAGAACCGAGCATGCTCGGATCCTGGACTTTCATGGTATATAAACTTTAATTATAGCATTATAACTTATGTTGAGAGATGGTGATGGAAAACGAATTATATCGATTCGTGGGGTGGTAGTTCACCATACACATGAACAATAATTCTTTTCCCATTTGATGGAAGTAGACATGAATTTAGGTGATTATATTAACATAATAACATCTCAGTATATTGATGATATTGTAGTTATTATTTCACCATCATTGAATAATATTTGAAGGATTTAGAATAAGAAACAAAATAGAAACACTTAATTAAAATCAATAACCTTTCTTCGGACAATCTCTTTTTCTTAACACCTTAAGACCACTAAGGGTGGTGTTATGCCTAAAATAAGAGCTCTTAGAATGTGGGGATGGATTATGGGAAGGGATTTGGGAAGATATTGGTTGAACCAAATTTGTTTTAAAGTGTGAATAAAAGAGAAGAAGATGTGCTCTTTTATAAGAGAGGGGAGGGGCACTCCTCGAATTCTTCAAAATGTTAAATTAACATAAATTAATTTTATATTCAAAATGGATCCAAAATGATTTATGTCAAATATAGGATGATTTTTGGTCGAAATAAATTCATCCAATGATAATTATACAAATTTTAACTATTTTTTAATCCTTATCTTTTTGTTTTAACCCTTACTTAACCTTTTTAATTCTTATCATGACAATATGTATTTTTACTCCTTAAGGGTTAATATTTTTAATGTAAAATTCCAAAAAACACAGATGGATCATTGATGAAATATTAAACCTTATCTCAATCATTTGGATAAATTTTAGACTTTCATGAATTTTATATCATTTAATAAAATATTTTTTTTAAAAAACAGCATTTATGTCAATTTTGACACTATTCATTACTTGAATTTTTAAAAATATCGTAACAATATGATATCATAGAAAAAAATATTTTAAATCATCCCTAACATGTCAAAGTTATCTTGAAAATTAATGTATGTCATGACTTATATCAAATTATATTTATTTTAATATTTTTAATAACATTTATTTGATATTTCCATTAAATAAACAGTTATTTCATCATCATCATACAAGACTTTAATTTAATTATTTCTTCCCTAAAAATTAAAAATAAATTATCATAATAAATATAATTTTTTTTTTCAAAATAATATTTATAATCGAAAAAATCCCCTATATAACCCCATATTAAAAATATTTCACTTGTTAAAAACAAAAGTATGAAAAAATTTACACTTATTTGAAAAAAAATACTATAAATAGATTAAATTCATCCAAGTGACTCCAAGAGATAAAAAAAATCCTATGAAGGATGGTATTTGTTGTCAATAACTCATCAAATAAAATTAATACAAGTGTTAGGGTAATTTTCTATTATTTATAATATCATTTTTACCCTTAATTACCTAATTATCTTTAACTGTGGTAATAAAAAAAAATACTAAAGTTACTATTCATATTGTCTAAAAATAATAAAGTCCTATTTAATAAATTTGTAACTTCTTATTATAAATATGGAATCCATTTTTAATAATTCAAAACACAAAATTTTCTAAAATTAATTTAAAATTAATCATGTTGATGGAATGAGAAAACATGTTTTTAAGGTGAAAACGATCAAAAGATTGAAATTTTTATATATATAAATTTAATGTAAAATTAATTAAAATGACCAAAATTTTATTAAATGATATAAAATACATCTAATTATGCTTTGAAACCAATCTAAAATATAATTTAACACTATATACTATTTAGATGAAAAATATGTTTTCAATTAAAATTCAGTATTTTCCACTATTTATCAAAACATGAAACTTATCTGAAAAATATCAAAATTCAACCAAAGTAAAATTTTGATTTTAATTATCTAAATAATAAGTTTATTTTTTCAATTATAATTTATAAAAGTGTCAAAATATAAATTTAAAACAAGTGTTCCATCAAAAGGTAGCAAAACTATCTTTTTAGAAAAATACTTCTTTTATGTGTAAAATTGGATTTGTTCTTATATCATGTATAGAAAATATATAAGTTTAAAGATGAATATTATATTAAATATGTTATATATATTTCATTAATATAATCCAATAAGAGTTATTTTTTATTTATTGGTATAAAACACGCCTTTTCACATTTAAATAGTTTATCAAAAAAACAATTCCTTTTATTTAAAAAAGGATTTTACATTAATTTATAATTAATTGGTCAAAGAATTATATATATGTGTGTGAATAATATTTTCATAATTCATCTAATCCTATTCATACCTTTCATTCTAACATCTAGGTTATAATGGTAACATTTAAATAATAATATTTAGTTATTCATTTAAGCTCGATGTGTTGTATCATGTACGCTATCGAATATATTATTTCCATTTTTGAAACATGGAATGTTAAAAAAAATCTCCACCAAACTTTTATTCCCCATACTGGTTTCACTAAAGTTATCATCTTGATAATTCAAAAAATACTCACAATGCGGAGTGACGTGGTACGATGCTACAGTATCGACCACCCATTCTATGTCCTAGCCTGATGTATCAAAGCATGTCTATTCTACATATTTGAAGTAAATTAAAACATCTCTAGTGACTCTCATGTGTGTGTCTCTATTTCTTCATTATTTATTGCTACTTTGGCCATTTTCTTGTATCAACTTTCGATAATTTTTCTTTATGTGATCCTCTATGCCATAATGCGAGCATTTTTATAATGGTCTCCTACCATCTACAGACCTTACTCAAATCTTGATTCACCCTCTACTTCCTACCCCTAAACCTCCTCCTTATTGTATCCCTCTCTTCTCAAGGACATGATCTTGCATCTGGTTGTAACTCACATCCTTCCTTCGGGTCTCCTTGTTGAATAGTGCATCTTTTACCATTGTCATGGTAAGTTAGCCTATGGGCACTGAATTTCTGAGTGAGACCACAAGCATATCCCAACTATCTAAAAATTTTCATAGTATGTGGTTCACCCAATATTAATTATTCATATTATTACCTACATCCCCCAATTGATTCATCAGGATTTGGAACTCATTGGTGTGTTTGTCTATGGAGCTTCCACTATGCAGTTTAAGATTCATCAACTGCTTTAACAAGAGGATATTATTATGAGTAGTATTTTAATGGTACATATTTTCCAAATTCATCCAAAGTTCTTACACACCAGTCACTTGTGAAACATGGTAGTAGATGGTGTGATCGATCCATTGGTGGATTTAACTAATCGCCTTCTTGTTCAAATTAATTCACTCCACTTCCTTGGTAGAACCAGGGTTGAATCCCTTATTATTAATGGAGTAAAAATGATCCTTCCCATTAATGAGATCTTCCATTAGAGTAATTATGACCATAACAGTCTAAAATGGTGGAATCAACTCCTGGATCATCGAAATCGGACATCGATTGATCAAGATATGACCAAATTAGTGTCAAAAACTTAGATTGACTGATGACATGGAAATGACATGGAACTGATGTGGCGTGCTGGGACAACTTGGGAAAAATCACTGGAAATATCACTGCTAATTAAATAGTACTTTCTTCTTCAATAAGGGAATACTCTAGCACCCGAGCATTGAACAAACTTTGACTGAGCCGAGGGAGATATTTTTGGCTCAGTTTTCTATGTTGTTTTCACCATTGGAATCAGCTAAACTTGAAATTTTAGAATCTACCTTCAAAAAATAATTCTAGGAAACATGAATTTTCCTATCGTTGAAAAATATCCACTCATCGATTTCGTTTTATCTAAAACTCCTTTGATACCACTTGTTGTGATTCTCTAATCACAGAGAGATGAATGGAAGTGGAAACTAGAATTTTATTTCAGCAAGAAAAAAGGTTACAAAATACACCTCCCACACACATGCATTTCTTTATCATAGAAGGATATCTAAAGGATATTTTACACTAGATAAAAGAGTTCTCTTGGCTCAAATGAATAGATGCTGATTCTCCCATGTCCCTCCTTTTATAGCCATGGTGGAAGGTGTTATATTTGAAACAACTCACCCACCAATCCCCAACAACCATTAGACTTTAGAAATGGAATTTACCTACAAATTTGAAAAATCCCATGGATTCCAAAATAATAGTCACTACACATGTAAAAAATAAATCACCCAGGATGGAAGTCCTCAATAGTGGGTATGGTTGGTGCACCAAACACCAACCGAGGCAGCTAGATATCATCTCCATCAATGGTTGTTAGCCACAATGCATCCACAATTCTCATCGATCGCAAGCTCATAAAACCCATGATTCACCTGATTCCCAGATGTATGATGGGGTTTAGGGTATTATCATATGATTTATTGGACATATAATGCCCGATGTGATTTAAAGTGTCCTTTATCAGTTTAAAATTGACAATTTAGTTAAAAACGCGAGTCACTCACTGAAAACTGAGTAAAAATGTTCTTATTATCTTGATAATTTAGGACAGTGACTCATAAGTCATTTTTGATGTGTAGGAATTAGTATCACATCAAATTGACACATGATGTAACCATATGACACAACATGCGTGTTTTCAATTTTAAATGAAATTTTAGTAAAAAAATGAGATACTCAAAACTGAGAAAACACATTTAGATTGATTTTATGATTTATAAAAATGATCCATAAGTCATTTTTGATCTATAGTAATCATCCTCAACTCAATATGATACATTATGTGACAGATATGACTCAAAGTGCATGTTTTCAGTTCAAAATGAAATTTTAGTCAAAACCAAAAGTGGCATACTCAAAATAAAGAAAACACATTCATATTTTTTTGATACTTTATAATAATGATCCGTAAGTCATTTGTGTTATGTAAGAATCAGTCGCACCTCAATCCGATGCACGATGTGACCAGTATGTCTCCAAGTGTGTATTTTTATTTAAAATTGATATGTTAGTAAAAAAGACAAGTGACATACTCAAAACTAAGAAAATGTATTCAGATTGTTTTGATACATTAGTGCAACGATCCATAAGTCATTTGAAATGTTTAAAAATCACTAGCACCTCAATATGATGCACGTTGTGACCAATATGACTTAAAGTGTGCCTTTTTATTTAAAATTGACATTTTAATAAAAAAAGACAACTAACATACTCAAAACTAATAAAACATATTAATATTATTTTTATACTTTAGGAAAATGATCTATAAGTTATTTATGATGTGTAGGAATTAGTCTCACCTTAATTTGATACACGTTGTGCCTCGTGTGACTCAAACTATTAGTTATGAGTTTAAAATTTACATTTTAGTTCAAAATGTGTGACAATAATTTAAAACTAATAAAATTCACTCTGATTGTCTTGATTATTTATGAAAATGATTCATAAGTCATTTTTGATTTGTTGTAATCAGGCTCACATCAAACTGACATAAGATGCATGACTCAAAGTTGGTGTTTTTAGTTTAACATGAAATTTTTGTAAAAAAACATGTGGCATTCTCAAAACTAATAAGACTCATTCATTTTTTTTACACTTTATGAAAATGATCCATAAGTCATTTGTGACATGTAAGAATTAGTTTCACCTCAATCTGTTGTACGATGTGATAGGTAATACTCAAAGTGCATGTTTTTAGTTTACAAAAGGAATTTTACTAAAAACCATTAGTGACAAACTCAAAAACAAGAAAATATATTCATATTGTTTTGATACTTTTGAAAAATGATCTATAAGTCATTTTTGACATGTAATAATTATTCACAACTCAATCTGATGCACGATGTGCCTAATATTACTCAAATTGTGTGGTTTTAGTTTAAAACTGACATTTTGTTAAAGTAATATTTCATATTTATGTTTAATTTTTTTCTTTATAGTATTAATAATATAATAATTGTTTTCTTATATAGGTGTTTTTTTTCTTGAGTTGGGGTGGTTTGTTCGAATATACTCGTGCTCATGAAAGATTGGACTTTGAGGCTGTAACTAAGATAATGGAAACTATAAAATGGGTGAATAATGTATACAAAGATCTTGAAAAGGTGAATTCCTACTATTTATTTAGTTAATTTTGTCATTATTTTATCTACTATTTTTTAAGTTAATTTTATTATCATTTTTATCTAATTTTTATTTAGATTTTTTCATAGATCTTTTGGGAAGTCATATTTTTATTTCAACTATCCACAATAAGCCAAAAAAGAGAAAACATGTTCCTTTCGGATGAAAGAGGAAACCTCATGTTGCTTGAAATGTGAATTGAATCGTAAGGATGTATATACCAAGGGATTTTTCAACAAAATAACGAAAAGTGTGACTTCCCAAAATATCTTCCATAAACATTGTCCTTAATGGTATATGAATCAACCACAACTCGATCATTTGAACCTCAATCCGATAAAAAGATTTCTCAGTGTGACTCGAAGTGTATGTTTTTAGTTTATAATTTACATTTTATTTCAAAACACACATCACATACTAAAAACTGAGAGAACACATTTATATTGTTTTGATACTTCAGGAAAATGATCCATAATTCATTTTTGAAGTGTAGGAATCAGTCACACCTTAATCTAACAAACTATGAGACCAATATGATTTCCACTGTATCTTTTTATTTAAAATTGATATTTTAGTAAAAAAGATAAGTGATATACTCAAAATAAATCAAACACATTTATATTATTTTTATACTTTAGTATAATGATCTATAATCCATTTATGATGTGTATAAATAAATCTCATCTCAATCCAATATACAGTGTGCCCAGTATAACTCAAAGTTACCGTTATTAGTCTAAAATTGAAATTTTAGATCAAAACATGTTTCACTCACTGAAAAATGACCATACACACTCAAATTATCTTGATAATTTAGAAAAACTATTCATAATTCATTTTGATGTGTGGGAATCAGTCTCAGGTCAAACCGACACACTATGTGACCAGTATGACTCAAAGTGTGTGTCTTCAGTTTAAAATTCCATTTTAATAAAAAATAAAAGTGACAAAATCAAAATTGAGAAAACACATTCATATTATTTTGATACTTTTTTAAAATGACCCATAAGTAATTTGTGATGTGTAGGAATCATCCGCACATCTATCTGATGCATGGTATGACCGACATGTCTTGAAGTGTGTCTTTTTATTTAAAATTGACATTTTAGTAAAAAAGAGAAGTGGCATACTCAAAACTAAGAAAATATATTTTTATTGTTTTAATAGTTTAGGAAAATAGTTAATAGGTCATTTGTGATGTGTAGGAATCTTCCACACCTCAATTCGATGCATGGTGTGACCAATATATCTCTAAGTGTGTCTATTTATTTAAAATTGACATTTTAGTAAAAAATATAAGTGATATAATAAAACCTAAGAAAACACATTTTTATTGTTTTGATACTTTATAAAAATGGTCCATTTATCATTTATGATGTGTATGAATTAACCACACCTCAGTCCAATATACAGTGTTCCTGGTATGACTCAAGTGTCCGTTATCAGTTTAAAATTGATATTTTAGTTCAAAACATATGTCACTCACTGAAAACTGAGAAAACACACTCTGATTGTTTTGATAATTTAGAAAAACCATTCATAAGTCATTTGTAACATGTAAGGATCAGTCTCACGTCAAACAAACACACGATGTGACCAGTATGACTCAAAGTTTGTGTTTTTAGTTTAAAATATCATTTTAGTAAAAAACACAAGTTACATGCTCAAAAGTAGGAAAACACATTCAGATTGTTTTGATACATTAATACAATGATACATTTGTCATTTTTGTTGTGTAGGAATCAATTTCACCTCAATCCGATGCATGGAGTGACCAATATGACTCTAAGTGTGTCTTTTTATTTAAAATTGAAATTTTAGTAAAAAATAAAAGTGACATACTCAAAATTAAGAAAACAAATTTGGATTTTTTTGATAATTTAGTAAAACAATCCATAAGTCATTTGTGACATGTACAAATCAGACGCACCTCAATCCCATACACGATATGCCTGGTATGATAAAAAGTGTCCATTATGAGTTTAAAATTGACATTTTATCAATGTGTTGTTTCATATTTATGTTTAATTTATTTATTTATAGTTTTACCAACATGAGAATTATTTTATTATAAAATGGATTCATTTACTCGATTTGAGGTGGTTTTTTCATCAACTGATACCATGATCGAGATTTTTGAGAGGAGGTTGGGTGTCAAAGATAATAAAACCATTGTTGTTTTTGAATGTTTGTGATAAATTGTACTTGCTAATGTAATTGTACAAAATAATGTTTGAAATGTCTATATTATAATGTTTTTTTATATTTTTGAAGTAATTTTTATTTCAATTAATTTATTAATTCTTCATATACTATATTCGGTGATGTTGCCTTGTTCTGTTTTTGTTGTTGTTGTGTGTTGTAATATTAACAGCATAGTGTAGCAGTATAATCTTTAACAGTGCTGGTTCTAGTGATGATAAAAGGGGGACCACTTAACAATTCTTTTAACACTGTTGATAGTGGTGTTAAAAGATTGTTCTGTAGTAGTGGGTCTCAAAGAAAAAATACAGAGGCACCCATGTAATTTTTGAATTTTGAATTTTGTTGAATGTTTATAATAAAATATAAATACCTATG
This sequence comes from Viscum album, assembly GCA_963277665.1. NCBI lineage: Eukaryota > Viridiplantae > Streptophyta > Magnoliopsida > Santalales > Viscaceae > Viscum > Viscum album. Next base: position 1,352,531,611 of record OY728158.1, read on the forward strand.
TAGTTGAAATATATTGAAAAATTAATATAGATTCATTTGAAATTAAATCCTGTAGTTTTTTAAATGTATTCAAATGTTTGAAATTGTTTTTAATTGTATGTTGTAGTCTGTTATAAATGTATAACCCCACAAAGCTTCAATCAGTGCTTATGAGTGTTAGAAGTGTTAGAAGTAGTGGGGATAAAATGTACTTTTTTTTCAATGCTATAAATAGTGGTGGTAAAGTCTCACTTAATTAGTGCTAAAATACCTAATGATAAACAAGGTGTCATATTTATATTTTTTATATTTTTCTTCTGATATAATGTTTGATATCAAGTGATTATTGTTTTTATTTTCAACATGGTTTCTATAGGAACACATTATTTTATGATATGTAATCATAGGGTGACATAACTCACTGATTTGGGGAATTTAAGGGTGATCTTGAAGGTATGATTCTATCTTTTGGAACACATCCATTCTCTTCAGCTTCTCCTCTTTCACGTCCTCCACCTTGAAATCTGTCCCAGCCTTAGGGTAGAAGGTTACAATCTCAATGCCATTGTACTTTTTGTTTGGGGTTCCCTCTAGCTTCACCTCCACTGTCATGACTTTAGGTTCTCTAACTACAGCATCTCCCCATTGATGAACATGTACCTGTGCACTATCCCCACCTTGTCCATCACATCCAGCTAGCTCTTCACGCTAGTCCTTGCTCCCCCACCACCATTCCGTACATAAGAAAGAGAGGGAGAATGAGTAATGTGGAGTACCATCGGTGAATGTGATGAGGTAGATGGTGTCAGGGCCACCGCCACCCTCGACGGCTTGGATGCTGGTGAAGACATTGGGGTTCATCTTGGGAAGGATCTTGTAGCCATTGTAGGAAAAGGTCTAGAAGATCTTGGTGCCTCAGACAATGGTCTGGAAGTTCTTAGTGATAGCATAGAGAGCCATTGATAAGGTAATTAATTGAGAAGAAGCGGTCTCTTTGATTGGATTGATATCGATCAGTATAGAGATTCAGCTAATATCCAAGAATGTGAGGACATATGAGCCAACATATGGGCTTGTCATGGGCCCACACTTCCTAATATCAGTGGTGACGCGATCATTTCTTAGGCGCTGACCCAGACTCATTTATTAGAGACCCCGATGGTGGGTTTCTTGTTTACTAGAGGGGGAGTGACAACCTAAAGATCGTCTTGAGAGAGGAAGACTCAGGCTACAGAAATGTCATGCACTTTGATTTTATTTTTGTGTTCATCTCCTTGGGTGAGATTCTGAATCCATATTTTAAAGATCTTATGGTGCCTTGCGTCGAGATTCTTCCTGTTAGAGTTTTCAAGTGGCGTGTCTCAGTTTTAAAGCTAGAGGTTCTTAGTACATCAATCCTTTTATGTTTTTATGGGTTCAAGTGGAGATCTATTTGGGTTGTTTCTATTCCTATGCATGTTATCTCTGTTGCTTCTTTTCTTTTACTATTTTTCAGGATTTCACTCTGTTTTACAGAGTTACAATTCTTTGTGAATTCTCTAAGTTTTTTTTTCCATTTATTTTTTAGTGGATGGCACTACTTTGTTTTGTTAGTGTTCTGAAGGAACAAGTGATCTATTCCAAGGACCTATTTTCTTGTGATTTGTTAGTCTATATTTACTCATTATAATCATCTCATAGTGAAACTTAGGTAAGTGAAGGTATGAACTTTATCATGTAGTTGTTTAAAATTTATTAATTATGAATAACTTTCTTAGCTTTATAATATCGTTCAACTTTGGGCGACATCTATCACAGTTGATACACGGTAGGGGGACTATTTGGGTCAAACCTCGTAGGTTTTCTCCTATTTAGGATATGATCAAATTGATGATGTAAGGTGGTGCAGAATCATCATGTAGTTTAGGTTTTAATTTTCAAGCTGGAGAGTGTGATGTTCTTGCATATCGAATTTATTCATGCATTTTGATTTCAAAGGTGGTGATTTTTGAATTTTTTATATTCCCTTTTATTTTGTTAATTAAAATTTCCTTTATATGAATGTTGAAGATTTTTTATGTAGTTAGAAAATCGGAACCACCCGCTGCATCCTATACCAACCATGTGTCCTTTTGGATCAGCGACTACCCACTTTCCGAGATGGATTCTTTGATACGCAATGCGCTAATTCAGTTTTCATAAAATGAAGAGTCTCTACAGTGGCTCCATTCTAGGCATGATGGTGAAATTCAATTCTTATTTGAACACAACAGATATGAAATAAGTCTTTCCACTTCATTTTGGGGAGAATCAAGGTTAGGGTTTGAGGATCTGGGTTTTCACTAGAGATTGAGCAGCGAGATGGTCTCTTTTTTCGGTGTTGTACTATCAGGGAGAGCGTGATGAGGGGGACCCCGATCTTGCCTTCTGGTTCTATTCACTGAGATAGAGGTGTGCCACATAATCTTAATGACCAAATATATGATCCAATAATCAATATATACATCATTTTCATCAGCAACAACAGTCTCTTCAATTGGATTGATATCGATCGGTATAGTGATTCCGCTAAGATTCAAGTGTGTCAGGATGTATGATACAATGGATGGGATCATCATGGGCCCAAACTTCCCAATATTAGTAGTAAATTGAGAATTTATTAGTAAATAACCCCTAAAAATATTTATGGAGAATCTCCATAGCGATGAACATAGAGAGGATTCCCTACTGCTACACCAACTCTCCACCACACTGGATAGCGAGGTGAAATCCATCATGACATGTCCCACTAATCCTTGAGGGGTGCCCTGGGCTTAGAACCTTTATTGGTAAATGTTATGAACCAATGCTAACTTGTTTATGAGGGACCCTGATGGTGGGTTTCTTGTTCACCATAGGGGGAGTGACAACAGAAAGACCAGCTTCTGAGAGGCAAACTCAGACTGCGGCGATGTCACTCAATTGGATAACTACTATGAACTTAGACAACAACATCTATCATGGAGAATCAGATCTTCTAGAATCGGAAATTAATATTTCATCAGAAGCTGATCTTTCTAGTAGAAGCTATTTTTTGTGCTATTGTATTCTATAGTTTTTTTATCATTGTTGTTATTGTCCTTTTATTTCTGGAATTTATATTTGATTCTAGAAATTAATTCTCAATTTCCAATTATATCTATTAAATATTCTTTTACCAATTATGTTTTCTATTTTATGTGAATTAATTTAAATCTTTAATGTTGGTCAATTGCCACTATATGTGAATTTTTCACTACCAACATGTGTTATGTTTATTATTTTTGATTCATTTGAATATTCCTCTTTTATTGTAGAATTGGAATTTAAAAATGTGTTTTTGTTTATCAATTTTCATGTAATAAATTGAATATTAATATCATTTTCATATTTAATTTCTTATCAAACCAAAACACCCAATATATCATGGGTGATTTCATGGGGACTCCTCTCGCATAGGGGCAGCCCCCACAACACTCTACTATATAAAATACTACAAATTTTAATTTAAAAAATAAATACATTTGTTATGAGGTTATAGAATTTGATAATAATTCCCGCCCACATTTTCCCTCGACACCCCCAATGACCCCCAATACCCACATATGATCTCCAACACCCGAAAACCTCAACAGATAATGCCCACACATACCACTGACTCCTTGATCATTGATAGCCACCATGCATCCACTATTTTCATGAATCACAACCTCATACGACCCCTATTGCACCCCAAAATGGATGATGGGTTTTAGGGGATTATCATATGATTGGTTGGAAACACAATCAAATGTATATGATATATCCTCGAAAATATCAATATAATAACAATCTCTAACTTCAATCTTTGATGGAGTACGATTGATGTTAATCACTTGAGTAGCAGATGAAAGACTCTTGTCTTTGAGGGTATTACACAATCCAAAGTATCCGAGAATATTTCTTGAGGATCCATAAATGTGGAATGGGTTCTAGAACCTCCACCTAGTGATGAAATGTGTTTTATGAGAAAATGAGTATTGAGAGTCTTTCATAAATTCAATTATACCATAAAAGAGGGATCTCATCCCTTTATATAACCATCCTTGACATGTTTCATTTAATGATACACGTCAACCATATTCAACATATCAATATATGTTTATTCACGTTGGACTTATTCATTGAATTCCTTCAATGAAAGAATGTCATTTCAACCATTCATAATGGATTATAACTAATGAAATTGTGTGTGAATATGTATGCACCAAAAGTCATGGATATGTGGTAGATTTATGTACTTAGCCCATGAGGTGGAAAATGCATCCACTTAACCTAAAATGTTTGGTGTAGTGTATTTTTTCATATGTATCATATACATATGTTTTTAGTTCATAATCAAAAAAATACCACTTTCACTAAAATCCATAAGGACTTCATGTAAAACTCCACAACTCTTTGTGAATCAATCCAAAACACTTTTTGGATACAGTTTTATTGAACTCTACACATTTTAGATCAACCACTTTTTTCAAAACTTAATCCTTATCCAAAGGCCGAACTATGTGACCCTACATGTCTTAATAGTGTTGAAAACAAATATGAAATCCATATTTCATTGATGTAATCAAACAGAGACCTCTAGAAAAGCATCAGTGTTATTTAAGTTATTAAGGGGTTTGGTGCGATCTCCATCAAACATGCTTATCTCTTTGTACAAACATGTTCACCACAAGATATATCATATATATATATATATATATATATATATCATATGTATACCTATATAATCCATTTTTTTCTGACATCAAATGACCATAAGATATGGAACATGTCAATCTAATATAGTCCTACTCATATTTTATTGGTTCTCCAAAATAGACTGACCAAGTCGACGAATACATCACATGTCATCGGAGGAAAATCTGAATACCCCTTATATGATATTATTACCAAAAAACTAGTAAAGGGAATTCTTTATGTTTAAACCAAAGTGACAGGTGGTTTAGTAAACCAGATCTAAAGTATCAGTAATCTCCAATTACTAGAACTTCTTTTAATAATCCAATCGATGACATTAAATTCCACACTATAGAATTATTCAAAAAACTGTCAATAGCTGGTAGTTCTATCCCCAAGAATGTTATCAATTTCATTGATCTATAGGATGTCCAAGAACCCTAGACATTATCTAACTTCATAATTCATAATCACCATACTCCTAGACCAAGATTCTCGTCGATATCAATGATCATAAGAAATATAATCATTATCATAATCTCATTGATCATAAAGATTAAAAAAATGAATAATTATAAGGGGGAAAATAAAATATTTACAATCAAACTTCACCAAATGAAAATTTTTAGAAAATCAAACTGAAAGAAAAAATACAATTGGAAGCACTCAAAGAAACAATATGATGCACAACTTCAAAAAAATTATGATTTCCATTATGTATATCTTCACAACTAGTATATTCTATTCCCCAAAGCCTCAGTCAAATTTATGATGATGGCCTAATAAAATTCAACAATCGTATTTTTGAGATATTTAGGTTCGATTACGACATCATCAGAAGTTTTATCATCTACCAATGAATATAGCTCTATCATTTGATGAAAGTAATCAACACACCATCACAACTATTCAACATATTCTAGAAATTGAGTGGATCTCCTCAATTCAGTGGAACATACAATCGAATGATCCAAACTGTACATAGATAAATCAAAAAACAATATTAAAGTCAATTTAGTTTAGTATGAGTGTGTTGTGATTTTCAAAACAAAGGATACAAAATTAGTTGATTGACTCGGAAATCTCCCTAAAAACATCCCCCTTTTTAACATTCACAAGGCACACAAAAGAAGATAAGTTTGACTAAAATTTAAAAAATAAACACCCTGTAACCTCTGATGAAACTAATGATTTAATCATTATAAAGTTTATTAAGTATCCCCTTTTATAAAAACTTTCAAAAAACCACATTAGTGAAAAAAATTAATCTTATAAAATTTATTCCCTTTTGGATTTTCAAAAAGAAACACAAACATAAAAAATTTAAGGAAGATGAAGTTTTAAATATTAAGTAAAAGATATAAAATAGTAAGAAAGTCTGCTCATTTATCTTCCATTTTATCCCCTTGGGGTAGACAAATCTCCCCTTTGATATTCAATGAATGAGAGTGTAAAAGTTTTATTCTCTATAATTTCTAATAATCACCCATGTATAAAACAATCAAAGACAATAAAAAAACTATCCCCCTCTTTGGGATAATCAAAGTTTACACAGGGGATGTCTTCAACTAAATCATTCAATATTAAACTATTGAGTAATTTTAATAACCATGGAATACACCAAACCATAGTTAAGTCAGTATTAAAAACATATGATGATTTTACAACATTCATAGTTTAATACAACATCATTCTTAAAATATAAAGATAAATGAAATTTATTCTTTCTTTTGAAATTTGGACATAAAATTATTTAGTTTATTTAGCCTCTTATTATAATATTTTGATGATTTTTTACATCATCCAATTATATCTTATTTTTTTCTATGATGATATTTTGTTGCTCTCAGTTCCATTCATGTTCTTTTAACTTATGGTCTTGATGTCCTGAAAGAATGGATAACACATCCAATTCTTTCCTTAGATCACCATTATATTCAAGAAAATATTTAATTTCAAGGTCTTTATGTTTTTCATACTTTTCCCTACTCTTTATATTATAAAATTTAAACTCTATATATTTCTTAAATTTTTATACATTAACTTTCATTTCTACTTATTGATTAATTATTTTCTTTAATGTTTCTAGAATACCGAGCATCCACTGTACTATCTTTTAAATGCATTAGCCTTTTTATAGGCAAAGTGAGACATGAGTTGATCACCTAGACCATATCCCTAAAGAATTTATTAAATAATATAAGTGTTACAGGGAAAAATTAAGGAGTAATGAGCTCACACCAATGAAAAATTCAAAGTGGTTAAATGTAGATAAATAAACACACACAAAATAGTGAAAACAAGAAAGGAACTATTAATATTCAATATTTTCCATCTTTTAACTTTTGGAGATCCATGAAATGAAAGATCTACCATCAATATCCACAAAGAATGGTTCATGATTTTAGAATTATTCTTTTAAAAAAGATAATTTGATTTTCATTTCCAAGGTGTTGTCCAACAGACCAAGAAACTTCATAAACCCATATCAGCAACTTCCTAACAATCCATAACATCAAATATGTCTTCCACCTGGCACTAATATCCCAAACTTCATGATAAAACACATACGTAACTTCATAGGATATTCACATGTAATCCTAGAATGCATGCACATTGTAAAGTTAAGCATCACAAAAAACCATCGGCATAAGAATACACATCTGAAGAACTATTCCATTAATCAGTTTTATATTTCATACAATATCAAGACATAAAGAGCATACCATCAATTGGATTCTTCTTTTTCAATAATAACAATAAAATAAAGAGAATATCATTATTCAAATACCATTCGCATATAATGAGGTAGTGATAATGGAATATTAGTATAGAATCATCTAGTCTTGATCATGTTCCTGGGTGAAAAAGATAATAAATATGCCTTTCAATCCATCATAATATAAGATCAAAGCATTCAATAGAAAAAACATTCAAGAAGAAAGAACTCTCCAAAAACATATAAATGGGAGTGAAAGTAAAAATCATTTAGTATCCATCCAAATTTTCATGAATCCAAAACATCATCCAGACTTCAAGGCAAAGAAGACCAAAACCAAAGAGAATATGTACAAAAAGAAGGCCACAAGAATTTTCAAATAGGTTCACATGGGTGTGATCTATTGGAAAATGAAATAGAGTGGTGAAAAAAATGAAATCCAAAGACCACTTTCATAAAAAAACCAAAAACTTCAACCAATAAGAAATCCTTAAAGTACCCAAAATTCCAAACATCCTTTTGAATTTAGACCCAGTTTAAAAAATCATAAGTCAAAACATAAATCTTCAAAAAACCCATAAAACATGATGCCAACCGAACCATAAAACATCGAAATAAAAATAAAAAATAGAGAGTCCTTTTATTAGAATTGAAATTCTAGGAATTCTGTCTTTAAACATGGGAAAATAAAAAAAGTCATGGCCATGGAATGTCTCTGAAATTTAAGTATGAATTTTGTAAGATCCTATATTTTCCTAGTACATCCCTCTTCAAGTTTTTCGTTTTATCCTTGGTGTCCCATTATTTTTTAGAGATAGAGATCCTTTGTTGTAAAAAATAACCTAAATTATAGGGATATATATTTTTTTTAAATTAATGGAGTCTAGATATAAACGCATTAAATGGGTTTATGAGGGTTTCCCATGATTTGTATGGATTCAAAGGTGGTTCAAGTTCTTTCTATAGGAAACATGTTGAATTCTATTTATAGAGTAATTATATGTCATGTAATGAAGTTACGTGACATGTAACTATTTTCATGAACAATCCATGATCTTGGTTTATGATGTGAGATAAATGTACACCATGTAGACATTACACTTTGTGTAATTTTTGGGAAGTGCTAAAAATCACCCAAGGCAACATGTTTTTTTCCATATCTATTTTAAAATGAATACATGACATGTAAGTGTATTACATTCCATGTATTTATCTCCAGTAGAAATTTTAAGTGCACCAGGAATTTTATTTTATTTTTCTCACTCTCATATGCATCTTTTTTCTCTCGAACCTGGGGTTTCATCCAAGAGATTTTGGAGCACCAATCTTGGTTATAGACATCCCAATCACATATATGATCCCTGGTAAGTGGATTTGGTTAGGTTTTCTATTCTCCCCCTTTATTCTATGGTCATTGTAGTGTAATATCTTTAATATGGTTGTTTTTTTATATTGATCAGTTATAGTCTAGGATCTTTCTTGTGATAATTTTTCTTTATTTTTCATTGGTGAATCCATCTAGAAGTGTTGTTTGAATGTCAGTTAAAGGTAGGGTTTCTAAACCTTACCCATGTGTTTTAATAATTGCAGAGTAAGTGAAAAATTACATTTGCGCTAACAAGACTTGTGCATTAATTTAATTAAATGATGAGGTGGATTATTCTTGGAATCCATTTGGATTAAATTATTGTAACCTAGATTTTTCCTACCCATTGGGTGAGAAAACCCTTGATTAATAAGAATTGGCTAATGATTTAAAGTGTATTTATCATGAAATGATATGTTAGGTGATTTCTTCATATAGAATCCATAGGTAATGGATTATTACATATTGATATTACAATTGATCATTTGAGATATAAATGAATGGGTAATTGAAAGATATATGGTAATTTTTGTAATTAACTATTAAGATGTATGATGTGATATTGGGATATCCATGCTATTGTGACTTATTATATTACCATTTTGTAATCCTTATAATGAGATTTTTAGGCCTAGTCCCATGATATAATTCTTATACTGAGAGGGTTATGACTAGTCCCCTATTGTAATGCTTATATTGAGGAGGTTATGCCTAGTCCCATGCTGTAATGATTATATTGAGTGAGCTAGGACTAGTCCCATGCTGTAATGCTTATATTGACAGGGTTAGTCCTAGTCACAATCTATAATTATTATATTGAGCAGGCTATTCCCATTCCTATGTTGAAATTATTATATAGTGGGTCTTGACCCAAATCTGTGGATTGAAACCATGGTTATATGATTGTTGGTTGGTATAGTTGTGAGACACGCTCAAAGATATTTTGGAATTACACCGAATTAGGTTATGTTTTACCATGGTTATATGGTTGTTCGTTGGCATGGTTGCGAGACATTATTAGAGATATTTAGGTGGGGTTTTAAAGAAAGTTGATTTATTAATACACCTATTTTCTATTCATTGCAAAAACTTATTATCAGAATGGTTATATTTAGACATGGTGGTTTTGACCTAATAAGTTATACTCACACCCTATTTGGGCCACCGTTTGGTACCCGAGTATATTAAATAGATGTAGGTTTGGATAAGGTTAAGGGACCTTTCTATTTATTTTATTTCATGCTGGATGGGATATAGTTTGTATATGGGACTGACATGGGGTTTGGGACTGGGGACTTGTGAGTATTTATTCAACTATGCAAGTCTTTTTTTCATTAATTATAGCATGAAATTTAGTTACACTTCATCCTATCATTACATGATTCATTAATATCGGTATATTGGTTCCTTTTTTATTTCCAATTTATATCATGTGGTTTCTTCTTGTCTATTACTCTGATTATATTTTTTATATTTTTTATTTTTGTTTCTATGTAAGTTCATACTAGGGGGTATAGTCTCCCCACTATATTGATCGCATCCCCTCCAATAGTTAGTTGCCTCTATCATATTAGGAGGCATGCTTGAGGACTTATAACCAACCCTCTCTAGCAACGTGAGATTGTTCTAGATTGGGGGATGTTACAAAGTGTCATCAAAGGATAAGGTTTTTCTTTCTATTTCTTTACTATTTAGGAAGGGTATAGAGGATACTAGGATGTGTTAGGACATGGTAATGAGCTTGTACATGGGAGTAGCTAACCCATGTATGGGGGGAAATCCGAGTGCTTATGGATGGTATTGTTGTTTATGTTGTTCACTTGTTACAATTGATGTTATTTCACCTAGGGTGATTCACATGTTGTGTGAGGTTATTATTTCATGATGTTATTATTTCCTGAGATTTATACTCATGGATCAATATGTAACAACATAAGTATGTATGCATCAAGATAGGCACATAGGGATATAAATTGACATGTACTATTCATGATAGATATATATTTATTGCATGTGATATATATTTTCCTGTTTGAACTGTGATATAAGATACCTTTTATCTCTAATAAATGAAATAAATGAACTAATATTTCATGATAAAATACTTGAAAACCATTTTTAGAGAGACCAAGAGCAGTGTTTCTCTATTACTATCACTTTTTAAGGTTGACCTTTTTATTGCATATTGTATTCTAAGGAGTGTGTTTGTCTTATAGAGAAAATTCTTCCTCATCATCTTTGAGTTGAGCATCAGGAGAGTGGAAACCAAAATGCTCATAATTAAACTGAACTGGAGTTTCCTTTAGCTCTTGAGGATTAAATGGATGTTTAAATTTGTGATATCTTCCTGAGGGTCATGTGATCCATGGAAAGGGATAATTTTCATGTCGTGCCTTCAATGTCTGAGCTGATGAGAGAGTTCTAGCTGCAGCATCTACCTATGTTTACTAGGGAGGGAGGCCCCTAGGCATTTGAGTTCTGGATCATGTTAGTCTAGATGATCTTTAATCATCTCGAGAAACCCATAGATAAGAGGTTGAATCTTGTAGCATATATTCTTTGTGGACCATCCAAGCATTGGTGGGAAATACTAGATCATGTCAGGAAATAAGAGGAGTTATCATAGAATGACTTAGAGACAAATTTACTAAGCTATTTCTACCCCAATATGTTAAGGGATGATAAGTCCCATTAGTTCATGCACCTAACATTGGAAGACATGTGTTGGATTGCACCAAACATTTCAACGAACATAAGTTATTTGCACCATCTTTAGATGCTGATAAGATATCTAGGGAAATACATTTTTAGGATGACCTTCGCTGAGAGATCAGGTCGTATGTCTGAGTATCTTTGTGGATGTGATGAATCAGGAACTTATCAAGGGAGGGAATATGAGACAGGCCATGAGTAGTAGCTAGGTTATTTCATCAGGGTGAACTTGGAACTCTTTTTAAATTGGAAAGAAGAACCACTCTGACAGTTTCATCCAAGGAAGTAGTGGTCAAAGCAGTCAGGGCAGTGGGCACCCATCTCAGGACTGTGTTTCGTTGCAGTGTTTTCAGTATGGAATGTTTTTCCAAAAATATCCTCCATGTCTATATCCCACTTTGAAGTATCGATCTTGTGGCTAGATGGGACACCTATATAAGTTTTTCAGAGGTACGTAGTATTAGATCAGTGGCAGGGGAACTTGATAGGCACTATATTTTGGGAATGACTCAGGTACTCCTTAGCAAGCAGGTGGCTGGAGTTCCACATGAAATTTTGGTCAAGGTAGGGGATGTGGTATCATATTGTTGGAATGACCAGGAAGAGTTAATATCTTAGGGGATTCAAACTAGATCCTAGTGAAGAGGGCCTAGTTAGCTGCACATTATGCATACTACTCTGACTAGTGTGAACGAAGGACCTTCTACTGTTAGAGGTGTGATTCCTATGTCATATACCCTTTCTTGTGTTTTGTTTGATAGAGGAGCATCACATTACTTTTTTTATCTTACCTTTTTTAAAATGGTTTTTGATTGAATGTGGAAATACTGGAACGTTCTTTAACCATCAACACATTATTGGGAGTGTGATCAGAGAATATCAAACGTTTTAAGGCGTGTTCTATAGAGATTGGTGATTACTATTTATTTTGGGAACTTTCTGTGTTTTAAATGATAGGTTTCAATTTTATTCTTAGTATGGATTTGATAATTCTATACTAGGCTCATATCAACTATTCTAGGATGATAATTTCCCCTCTATCTCCAAAATAAGTAATATATTCTCACCAGGGTGAGTTGGATCTTTAGGCTAGTCATGCAGGACCAATTCCGTGTAGATTGAATTGTCTCATGGACCATATAAAAAATATTTCTCTATATGATGGTGGAATGAATAAGGATTATTTTCCTCCATTGGTAGGGTGTTTTTAGGAATTTTTTCTTGATGAATTCTACGGATTACCACCCGAGTGAGAGATTGAGTTTAGGATCGATTTGGTATCAGGAGTGGAAGCAGTTTCTTTTCCACCAAATAGAATAGTACCAATAATGATTCGTGTGTTAAAAGTTCAGTTGGAAGATCTAGAAGCTAATGGTTTCATATGGATTAGTACATCTCCTTGGGGTTCTTGAGTTCTCTTTCCTAAGAAGGATGATGGGATTTTGTGTTTGTGTGTGGATTATTGAATATTAAATAAAATGGAATTTAAGAACTGGTATCCCCTTCCACACATCAATGATCTATTCAATGAGCTGAGAGGTGATAAGATTTCTCCAAGATCAATTTGAGATCAGGATACCATCATTTGAGGATGATACCATCAAACATACCTCAGACTTCTTTAAAGAGAAGTTGTGACTTGTATTATTTTGTAGTGATGTCGTTTGGTTTGACCAATGCACTGACGATATTCATGGACTTGATAAAACATATCTTTCAACCTTTTATGGACTAGTTTGTGTTGGTTTGTGTCGATGGAATCTTAGTGTACTCCCAAATAACAGATGATAATTCCAAACATCTTGACATTTTCTTGAGTACATTAAGAGATCATTGACTTTACACCAACCTAACCAAATGTAGTTCTTGTATTGATAAAGTGAACTTTGCTGGCCATGTCATCTCAGTGGTAGGAGTGTTAATGGACCCACAGAAATTTATAGTCTACGTTGGGAGAATCCCAAGAATTTATTTTAGATTTGGATATATCTGGGTTTATTAGGTTATTATAAAAACTTTATCCATGAATTATCCTATTAGGAAACACTGATGTTAGGACTGACCAAGAAGTGTGTGAAGTTTGTTTGGTCAGACGCTTGCACGATATCTTTTCATGATCTGAAAGGAAGGGTGATGTTAGCACCTATCCTCACATTACCTGTTCCAGGTAAATCATATACCATGTCCTCTGATGCATCTAGAGTTTCTCTCAAAGAAATTATAATACATGAGGATCGATTGGTTTCTTATGGCTACAGACAGCTAAGACCACATGAGAGGAATTACCCTACTCATGATCTGGAGTAGTAACTGGTGGTACATACCCTAATATATTAGATCCATTATCTCATGGGTGATTTGTATGTGGTGTACACAGACCACAAGAGCCTCAAGTACGTCTTTTCACACTAGGACATGAACCTTCGACAGAGGAGGTGGGTTGAGTATCTGTAGTTTTTCAACTTTGAGTTGTCTTATAAACTGGGTAAGGGAAATTTCATTTACAGTGAATGGAGATGGAATATAAAGATAGTGAATTTGTGGGAGTCTTGCAAAGATTAGTGGATTACGGAACTCTTTATAGACATGCATCTAGATGTTTAGGAGTCTCAAGGATGAGTTTCTATTACTTTGACATCTATTATACCCGTTCTTTTATACTAGACCAAGACCAAGTAGTTATCTAGTTTGGAGGGATTAGTTCTGAGAGACATATTATATGGTGGCGAGACACCATCAAGATGGTATCTTGGTAGGGACAATTCTATTATTTTTCATGACTGATTGTGGGTTCTTATGGGATTACGTGAGGAGATGATGATAGAATTTCATACTTCTATATAAGCAGTATATACAAGTTTGAAAAATATATATTGTGATTTTCTTATATTGTACTGGTGTTCAGTAATGAAGAAGGAGGTGGAAGGATTTATGGAAAGATGTTCCACTATCCAAAATGTGAAAGTTGAGTATCAGAGGCCAGTTGGGATTTTATGGGTGATTTTGGATTGAATGATGAAGGTAACCCACATCTTTCCGATTAATGAGACCTTCATAGTGATGATCTGGGTAGTTTTTATGTGTGATGGGTAGTTTGGCTACATGGTGTTTTGAGGTGTATCATTTTAGAAAGAGATCTATGATTCACACCAAGTTTCTAGAAGGGTATTTATAAGTCTTTAGGGTCCTAGGTTCTTTTGGTACAACCTAACATCCTCAAATTGATTTTTAATCTGAGCGGACTATTTAGGTTCTTGAGGATATGTTAAGATAAAAATGTTTTAGATTTTAGTGGTTCATGGGAGAATAATATGGCACTCATTAAGTTTTCATATAATCAAATCTTTCATGCATCTATCTATATGAAAAAATTTAAGGCTTTGTATGGTAGTTCATTCCATTCACCTCTTTGTTGGTTGGGGGAAGGTGAGTCAGCAATTGATGATTCTAGTCTTATGAAAGAGACATCTGAGTAGGTTTAGTTGATTAGGAGGTAGTTGGTGACTATATAGAGTAGGAATGAATCCTACACTTACCATTAGAGTTGACCTCTAGAGTTTTAGGTAGGTCATCATGTTTTACTTTAGGTGTCACCTAGGTTGGGTCAACTCCATATCAGGAAATAGGGAAACTAGAATATAGTTTTTTTCATGTTGTTTGAGATAGTGGATAGGGTTAGTTTGGTGGAATATCAATTAACACTTCCACAATGCTACAATTCCATGACTAATGTGTTTCATGTGTCGAAGATTTAGATATATTATTCAGACCCTTATCTTATGATAGATATATTAGACATTGTCCTTAGTGATGATGTTTTCTTTAAGGAGCATCTAACACGAATTTTGGAGCATAGTGAGAAGTAAATCTGAGGTAGGACTATATCTATGGTTGGAGTATTGTGGCAGCATGGGAAATTTCATGAGGGGACCTATGATATGGAGAATGGTATATGATCATAGTGGCCATACTTATTTTCCGATACCCCAGAGTGATTCTTAGAGCAGCTCAGGTATGAGTTTTTATATGGCGGGGAGGTTGCAAGATCCTTTTTTTTCTAGGTCCACCCTTCTTTGAGTTTTTCATTTGAGCCTTGGCGGCCAAGTCATGTTCAGAGAGGGAGATTATTTATTATGAGAAATGACTTAATTTTAGAGGATTCATGTTTTTTGGAATTAATGTAGTCTATATGTAAATGTGTTAAATGGTTTTATGAGGGTTTTTTATGCTTGGGATGGCTTCAGAGGTGGTTTGAATTCTTTCCATATGAAATAGGCTGAAGTCTATTTGTCATGAAATTACACACCATGTAATTAAGTTACACAATGTGTAACTATTTTCAGGAATAATCCACATGTCTAGTATATTAAGTGAGATGAATACACTTCTTGTAGATGTTACACATAATGTAATGTTTAGGAAGTGTTAAAAATTACCTAAATCAACACATTTTCTGGTGTATCCATTTTAAAAAAAATAAACAACATGTAAATGTATTACACATCATGTATTTATCATGAACATCGATTATAAGTGAGTCGTGTGTTTGATTTTTTTCTCACTCTCATGTTCATATTTCCTCTCCTGAATCTAGGGTGGTTTCTAGGTGATTTTTAAGTGCCTCTCTTGATTCCATACATCCCGATCACACATCGGATCCATCGTAAGTGGTTTTTGTTAGGTTTTCACTTATCTCTATTTTTCTCCAATATTTGCAGTGTAATCTCTTTAATATGGTCATTATTGGTTTTAATCATTATTGGTTATGGTCTAGGATCCTTCTTGGGATCATCTACGCATTTGTTTTCATTTACAAATCCTGATGGAATCATTGTTTGTTAATTAGTTAAACATAGGGGGTCTAAACCTTAACCCTATGGTTTTATAATTTCAAAGTGCATGAAATATTAAATTTACACTAACATAACTTGAAAATTAATTTAATTAAATGGTGAATTATATTATTCTTCAGAACCCCTTTGGATCTAATTGTTATGACCTAGATTTTGGCTACTCGTTGGGTGAGAAAACCCTTGATTAATAAAAATTGTATAATGGATTAAAGTGTGTTTTTTATGAATTGAGAACATAGGTGATTTCTTGATATAGAATCCTTAGGTAATGGATTATTGTGTATTGGTATGGAATTTGATCATTTGAGATATAAATTAGAGGGTAATTGAAAGACAAATGGTGTTTTTTATAATTAACCATTGAGATGTACGATGTGATATTGTGAAATCTATACTATTGTGAAATGTTATATTATTATGTTGTAACGATTTTATTGAGTGGGATAGGCCTTGTACCATGACGTAATGCTTATATTGAGCAGGTTATGCCCAGACACATGTTATAATGCTTATATTGAGTGGGTTATGCCAAGTACCATGTTGTAATGCTTATATTGAGTGGGTTTGGCCGAGTCCTATGTGGCAATGATTTTATTGAGTGGGTTAGGCCCAATCTGATTATTTAATGCTTATATTGACTCAGATTTGTGGACTGAGACCATGGTTATGTGGTTGTTGGTTGGAATTTCTATGAGACATGCTTAGAGATATTACTGCATTGTGATGATAACAGTTATATTTTACTATGGTTATATGTTTTTTCATTGGAATATTTGTGAGAAATGCTCAGAGATATTCTGGTAGGGTGCCTAAGTAGGTTGATTTATATATTATATTAATTAATTTATTAATAAACTTGTTTTTTATTTATTTCATAAACTTATTATCAGACTGGTTATATTTAGACATGGTCGTGTTGACCTACTGAGTTAAACTCACACACTATTTGATCCACCATTTGGTACCCGAGTAGATTGTATGGATGCAGGTTTGGACAATGGAAAGGGACCTTGATATTGATTTTGTTGCTTGCTGGATGGAATGTAGTTCGGCAATGAGACCGACATGGGGTTTGGGACTGGGGAATTTTGATTCTTTATTTTAGTTTTCTAGTCTTTTATTTGTATTACTTCTATCATGACATTTAGCTACATTTCATCCTTTCATTACATGATTCATTACTATTGGTATATTAGTTTCCCCTTTTTCCAAGTTGTATTATATAGTTTTGACTTTCCTATTACTCAGATTATGTTACTTATTTTATTTATTTTTGCTTTTATGTAACTCCATACTAGCTGGTATAGTCTCCCCACTATATTGATCACACCCCTTCTTCTTGTCGGTAGCCTTTGGCATATGGGGAGGCATACTTGAGTTCATGAAACAAACCCTTTCTAGCCACATGATAGAGTGCTAGATTGGGGGATGTTAAAATTTCTTTTAAATTCCTACACCAACATAATAAACATTCACTGTCTAATTTGAAGGTAAATATCCATAGTAATTTCACCATTCTTGTATCTTTGGAGTATTATTGAATCTTTATCATTCATAAAATATTATAGTTCTTCTATAAAATACTCCTCAAATTGATATGAATCCCTGGCATTTGGGTCCGAGTTTTTATCAAAATTAATTTCATTCAAATTATTTTCACCAGAGGATGCAATAAAATTACCAACAACCTCAAAATGTGGGGGAATATCTCCCACCTAGAATACTCTAAAGATCTGGTAATAATTTTTCTGTCAAGATTAGAGTAATCTCATCATTTATTAGCCTTATTGGGGTTTGGTGAAATGAATCTATACGAATCAACAATTGGTTTTTTACCTTTACTATTACTCAATTTCAAGTAAGCATCCTCAATCTGACAATATTGATCGCATGCATCATGTAAAGACTCACTAGAATCAGAGTGGACACTCATTCACTCCTCCTCCAAGGGTTGAAAAACACCTATGTTTTCAGAAGATGGATCTAGATTTCTAAAATTAATCTTGTCCTCATTGAAAGGCTGAGAATTATGAGCAACATCCATAATTATAAAGATATCTATAGGAGAGAGTTGAGTTATAGAATTTCCATCCAGGTTTTGATTAATATCTTTATTAACAGGATCCCCAAGAGGTCTGGAGGAGGAAACATCCATCCCCTTGTGATCTCTTATTTTTAACCCAAATTGAATTATTACATGTAAGGGGGCATGCATCACAATTCATGCTTCCACATTTCTTTGTATCATGGACAAATTTTGAATCATCTACAACAAAAATATAAAAGGTTTTAAAAGACAACCTCTAGAAAGAATCCATTTTCATCCTTTTAAATTAAAGAGGTGGAAGAGGTTGAGAAATATCTATTTCTATACAGATTCATAAGATAGAGGGATGAGAGAGTTTTTTAGTAGTGAATTCAAGTTTAAGGGGTTTCCCAATAAAATAGAAATCTAATAAAGGGTATCTTGTTTAAAAAATTAAAATGGTTAACCAAGGAACCCTATCCAAATAGGAGAAATGGGAGGTTCAAAATTAGTGTTGAAATCATGGGAACACTTTAATACCTTCATAAAACAACCACCTAAGGACCATGACCTACTCGTACAAAGCCAATGATAATCATTTTCATACATAAAATAGAAAACCGAATGTGAAGAATTCAAAAGACCCACATGAAATGAGGAAAATCCAATAGCTTCCAGGGTATTTATAAGAAAAAAGAGTGATGTTCTATGCCTAAGAAATTTCCCAATGATCACAAATCGTAGGTCAAAATAAAGTAACCATGCCTTTTCCATTTAAAATGAGATCATTGAAAAACTATTTTTCCAGTATTTCTTCAGTTCAATGTGTGCTAAAGTTTTTGATGCTTCATGAACACCCAATGATTGTCCATACCTAGTAATGAAATCCGAAAAGGATCAATTATTTCTATTAGGGATTATTTATTGCTCACCCAATGGTGTAATCTCTATCCTTTGGTCATGAATTTAAAAATGTTTGTATGGGTTACGATCAACTTCAATTGGGGGCCCTGACCAAGCCCAAAGTGCGCCACATATTCCCTAGCTATGAAATGGCTTTGAATCACCCTTTTCATAAAAAGAATAGTGACCAAGTCTGGTGGGACTTGAGCCAGTGCGAGTTCTCATAGAGAGTGAGGGGCATAACTAGTAGGTAGCACTCAATTAACAACCTATGGGAATTTTAAATGGATTAACCTTGAATCAATATCGTGAAGGATAACCATAATTTTTGATACCCTCAATGGTTTTATACCATCATCCATTTTTTCTCTATTCTTTCACATCTAGATATATCTTATAAAGAACTTTCTTCTAATGAATTTTCAGTCCCAACTCTTACATCATCAACTCTATATGTAATGTAAGGTTGATTATTCTCCTCAAATTAAATTTTCATAATGTCAACATGTCAAGAGGATTGAGTTTGCTATAATTTTTCAACATTTATTCTATTCCAATCAATAACATCTAGATATTTTAATTTTTCAACTATTTGTGGCTCAACTAACATTCCCTCATCAGGAGCATCTTCCATATAAAATTTCTTTAACATATCTACTTTATTAGAAGAAGAAGTCTATATAATTTATTTAACTACTTACATTAATGAACTAGAAAATGATGAATAGGGCTATTATTACCAATTATTTTCATAAATAAATATTACATTTTTAGATAACTATTTAATATATTTCACAAATACGTGCCCGAGGACTATTAAGTTTTAGTGTCTCTAGAGACAAGATACACAATCTTCTTATTTCATGAAAGATCTTCAACATATCCCGTAAAGATCTTATCCTTAGACATACCCTAATAAAAACCTATATTCATTAACTATGGAAAGTAAACATAAGAAAGTGTGAGATCATATTCTCATTAATGTTAAGAAAGTTAGATATCAATAATCACTTAAACATAACATGAACATAAGGGTATGAGAATGTGAGCTTAGAATTTGAAAATCATACCCTGCATAACATATATCACAACCCTAAGTCATGGAATAAATATTGGTAGTTTATAATAAATGAATCATAAAGGGAATCAATGAACATAATCCATGAGATACTAACATAGAAAAGGTAATGTGATAAAAACATAATCTTATAACATTGTGAACATGTATAATTAGAAATAGGTTCACTCATTAATTTAAGGACAAAAAATTAAGCCCTTGTATAAACTTATGGACATCAAACCAAGTCCATGAATATACTTATTGACATGAAACTTGGTCCACACATAACCATATGGACATAAAACCTGGTTTACACATAACCTTATAGAAATGAAATCAGGTCCACACATAACCTTATGGAAATGAAACCAAGTCCACACATAACATTCTGAACATGAAATTAGGTTCGTGCATACCATAATTAACTCATGAGTTATAATTCTTTACCCAATGCATTGGAGGGATATATAATTATGGTCCAACCCATAACATAATAAAAACCATACATATTTATTCCATAAACTCATTAAACATTCATCATATCATCATATCATAACCCATGCAAATAAATAGGGTTTCACAAAAATTTCATCAATCCATCTTAGCATAAACCATGAAAAATAAATGGGTTTTATAGACATATCATCATCAATATCATAATACATCCAAATAAATAATAAGGATGGTGACATTGGACCATATCCTTAGAAAAACTTTAGCAACACCAAAGCCTATTATCATTGATGAATAGAAATTCCATAAAAATATCATTAAAAATTTATTGAGGAAAATATCCTTTCCATTTTAAAAGCGCATCTTTAAAATCTAAAAATTTCACTACTAGAAATTTCGGGTATATCCATGGTTTATAACCATGTCTATAGGTAATAGCCACAGTTTTGTAGACCGTGGATTCTATTGGTGTGGAAATAGGTCCATGGCTACAGCCACAGTTTAAACCATGGAAACAGGGCTATTGCCATAGTTCCAAACCATGACATTAGACTCTGTCACATTGATTTATTGCTACAGTTTGTAACTATTGTAATAGTCTAATATCCATAGTTGAAACTGTGTAAATAGAACTAATGTTATGGTTTTCAATCGTGGATACAGACCCTAGTTTACAGAAGAAAAAAAATACCGGGTTTATTTCCACGATTTTGAATCATGGACACATCTTCCAGTTTCCATAAAAACAATTCAGTAGGTCTACTACACCTTCTGCACCCTGCACTGCACCCTACTAAAACTCATAGAAATGGTTGATATCTTTTTATCCCTTTATTTATTCCCTGCTTCTAATTTGAAATAACTAAAATTTAAATAAATAGAGTAGAGAATACAAATCAAGAATTTATTAAAAAGGGTTGAAAGATTAACTAATAGTGAAAAAAGGTTATTGAAGACTAAACTAGTGAATAACTATCAAGAAAATTGGAGTAGACATACCTTCTCACTAGAATTTCCACTATTATTATTTTTTTTACTCTTTGACTAGATCAAACTCAATTTTAGCATTCTGTTCACATGTCACTGTAAAATCTAGATCCATATCCATATTTTTACATTTTTTTGTTTCCTCACAAACCTTCACAAATCCTTAATACAATATTCTTTTTTAACAAGTGATAAAATAAGATCTTAAACAAGAGTATAACTATCTACTCTATTTCCACCATCACTCTTCTATTTCCTTAATACATTCACTATATGATGATAGCATTCACTTTCATCCGTGACTGATGAAAACTCTTTAATGGAAGTGCAAGAGGACATCCTTAATCATGATCACTTCATCAAATAATCACTCCAAAAATATTGAAACATGTTCCATGAGATCCCCCTTAAATAATGCATATAACTTCCAAAACTATTTGAACTTGTTTCATTTTACATCTACACATAGTGCCACCATGATATTGTTTCCCTTGTCAATTTACTACATTACCCACATATCCAAGTTTTTATTCACTTTCAACCTTTACATCTGTGTCTTCACAAGAATTTTTCAATGATTGGGGTTTGTGAAGCATAAGAAAATATAGAGGTTGAATTAGAGTAAAACCTCACTCAAATATGATTTAGGGGTTGAATGATCAGTATGGATAAGGTTTTGAGAAGACAGGGGGATAAAGGATGTTCTATAGGATGTATTGGGTGGTGGTTGGGTAGGCTTGGTCTTGTACTAATTTGTGTGTTTAACCAGTGTCTTCTCGGTTTGTTGGAGGTGGTGGTCATTTTAATTTGTAAGGGTGGCTGACTTGTTTTCCCTGATCCATGGATAGGGAAAGAAGTGAGATATTAGACATGGGTTTGGGAAATCATTATCATTTTTTTTATTTCAGAATGGAGGTAATGGTTTGAGGAGGATTTTGAGGGATTTGGGGGTGTTGTTTGGGATATGAGGAAATATATGAATGTGAAGAGATTCAAATAAGGATATTAATCAACTCAATTAGAGTTTGGAGGGGTTATCTGGTTGATTTAAGGTCTTAATAGTGGATTTGTGAGAAGATTTTGTGGAGTAAAGGTGGATCCATGATGGTGAGAGGGAATGGAGATCATGATGAAAACTAGGGTTTATGTTGGGTATCTAAAGGAATTTAAAATGTTATGACGTGACATCATTAGATATGATATAAATATATTTGGTTTTTAGATCCATGAATTTTTTAAAATTATTTTTTATATTGTTTCCTTGAGGGATGATCCATCAATGTAAATTTAGCAAGAAATTTTCCCACTTTATAGCTTGTGGGAAGGCTTGTAGCATGGAGTGACCATATGAAAGTTTTGTGCAATTATGTTTATCTACACTTTTGTCTGTTTCAAAATGACCTATAACACTACACCATGATTTATCATGGCATAATCAAGTTGGGTTCCACAAGGTTCTATTATAGAGTGAGACCCAACATAATATTGGTCTATTTAATCCATATATTGGAAAGGATTTATAATTACAATAATTTTTTGTTGAGTAATTTTAGTAGAAAATATTCATTATAACAAAAAAATCCAATATAAGTGATGGACTAGCGTTGAGTATTGGTTACACAAGCAGTTTATGTAAGCTATGAACTAATGACGAGACCCAACGTAATATTGGTCAATACAATCCTCTTTTATGGAGAAATATATAGGTGATGGATCATAGAAAATACCCCAAATAAAATATATCAAGTCCCCTTAGTTTTCTATTGGGTTAAAGGTATGTGAATCACCATAATAAGATCTTCATCATCTCAAAATAATGTTTTATAACAACAACATTAAGACAGTAATCAAAATAACATATGGAATATAGAACCCAATCCTAGTACTCTACTAGTATCTGGAATATCTATATTTCTTGTATCCTGACTGACATATATCTAGTACATGTCATTCTATCATGGAATACATTAATAATAATAATATAACCTATCACTCACTAATCTACATAGGCTAAACTATAGATACCATGTCTGATATATAATCCACAGTAAAGTGAATGGATAATCTATAGTAAAGTGAATGTATTACCTATCCCACTTTATACGTAGGAATCTATCCCACTTTTTCCCATAAGATCTATTTAATTTCCATAACTATTAAAACAGACTCATTTCCTTCTCATCCTTGGTTATTATATAGACTATAGAACATACCCAATTTTATCTCAAGAGAACTACTAATGTCTCACACTTAATATCATCAATTCAGTACTACTTCTATAGTAGTTACAACCTGAAGGTATATTCCTAAAACAAGCTCATTCACCTATGAATGTTAGTGATCCCATCAATAAACCAACCCTGCATCCCACCCTTAGGATAATTACAAACCAATTCCCACCGAGACACTAAAGGATTCCCCTCACTAGTCATTCCTTAAGAGTCATTGTATCTTTCTTAATTACTATCTCATTTATCAGGAATCTCATTATTTCAAGATGATATTATTTATTCTATAAGAAGATTAAATTTCATGAAACTAGAGGATAGACATTGAGGAAACATAATATCATATTCACAATTATAATCCCTTTGAACCCTATTCCTCGATCACTTGAACATTGAATCTTAAACTGAGTATGGGGAAATCAAAGAGAACTGGTTAAGGTGGTTCAAGTAATTCAAAGAAAACTAATTACTTAAGTACTAAGTGGTGAATTATTCCTGGTAAGGTAGTCGATTTTATTTAGTTCAATTTTATAGTGATGTTATTGAAGAAAGTGTAAAGTTTTCAAGGACATTTTTTTGTGCATGATGAAAATATAACAAATATTTTCTTTAAGTTTTAGATTTTTATGAGAATGATCAGTTCAAGTTCTCTCAAAATGAGGATACTTTCATCTCTAAAGTGAAAGAAAGTTCATTTTCTACTATTGATTTAGATGAAATTTTCTACTGAAAACAGGAAGGGAGATTCACATTTATCCTTAAGATACAGAATGATGAGTTATTTATTACATAGGATTCTATATTCAATCCATTTGAATCCCATACAATCATGAAGATTCTTGTAAAGGACCAAGAACTAGAATAGAAGGTTTTTGTTATTCCACATTGAAGGCTTAGGTAAATCGTGTAAAATAGTTGAAAATACCATTTCAAAGAGCCACAACCAATTTTCATATAATATAAACATTATATAATAATTAAAACAAGTTTATAAAACAATTAACAAATTATGTAATTCAAAGGGTTAGGCATAGGGAACTTACCTCAAACTCAATATGCACTACTTTTGATGATGGAAACATGAAAACTCTATTTTTTCCACTTTTACACATATGCACCTTCACATATATATAAGGAAAGCTAGCCCCTATGTAAACATTTTCATGGAAAAATATGCCCAAGGGGGTCCTTATATATATGTTTATAGATGCATATACCCCTTTTTCCTGAACACACAAAGGCTTTATATATTTTTATTAATTTGATAATCCCCTTTTAATAGGTTAAGGGGTAACCTTTACGTAGTCCATAGACCCAGAGGAACTAAGCCTTGATACATGGTCATTTTAGGCCCAAGGACCAGATACCCAACCCCAATCCCCACCATAGTTAATATAAATTTTTATGAACCACAACAATCAACCTAAAAACTACTCAGCAAGAAATCCCAATGCATAACTACATGGGCCTCATACTAATGGAAAATCCATACCCTCTAAAACATTCAAATATGAGATCATTGTTGATGATTTCTCCTTTTTATGACCTCGTATTGGACTGCACCTAGGATCTGATCCAAAATTTTTTCTAAATACAACCCTTCTATCGGAGCTTTTCTCGTCAATCCACTCCAACAATGTGATCCTCCAGCAACCATGGAAACCACAATAGCCCCAACTTATCTACTTCAACCCATCTGACTGCCATATAGCCCATTTTTCCCCAGAATCTGTCAGTATTTCCTCCTCCATATGGCCACTTCAGCCTCACCTTATCCGCTGCAACCTATTCGTCCACCGTTAAGTCCACCTTTCCCTAGACTATGTCGATCCCACCTCCACTGAATGGTCGCCATCATTCCTGTCAAACCACTGCCTCCCCCATCTGGCCGCCACCAAGTCGTCCATGCTGAAACCCAACTTGTGATCTTCTGATAAAGCACCAATCCCACCACCCCCGTTTAAACACCACCAATCCTTTTGATCACTGGATCCTCCACGTCCAGCCACCTCCCCCCGTTCCCTACCTGTGACCCCAAAAAATCACTAATTTTTGTTCTAGTGCTACCAAGTATTGATCCCTAGTTAGATATATGATTATAAGATATCCTTTACAACTAGATTAGGACCCCAACTGCACATATAACCCTTTTCACTTACACACATATTCATTTTTCATATCTATATATAAGCACACCTAGCCCCAATATAAATATATTCATACTTCTACGAGTGAATATATTTAAAGGGGAACTTATATATATGTGTGTGTGTGTGTGTGCCTACCTATGCATAAACATGTAAGATACCTTCAAAAACGGTGACTCGAATCCACCTCAACAATATCCAAAATACAATATAAATTAATAGGGAACCCAAAAATCATAAAAGAACTAATTAAAATTAGTCTAAAGAATAAAAACAAAAAAATAATACCTGAATATGATGTATAAATTACTACCTTCGATGGGATTGGATAGAAATGGACTCATCATATGAAACCACCTATAAAGAAATAAGGAGAAAAGAAGTCAGATATAATGAATTCTTATATATATATATATATTATCAGTGTGTCTACTGTAAATGATAAATGATACATGACTCCACAACCTACAATGAACAAAGAATATTCAAATTGATATGTACATCCCAATACTAAATAACATGATCATTAATAAAGGTTTTTTGTTAAAATGATATCCAATTTTATTTAATACATACAGCACATAATGGTATCATGAATCACCAAATAACACAAACCACAAAATGATGGCTTTTACTACATCATGCCTTATACTTTGGTGAATATTTATAATAATCTACCACTTTCACATATGCATCATAAGTTTTATTCAAATCATGGAAAATAATTGTGAAATGATTCAAAATATTTTGTATATAATCTTCATATAAACATCAACAAAAATTTAGAGAAAAAATTCTACTAAAATTTATGTCATTAATATTCCCACTAAGAAATATACGTAGAATTTATTTAAAATACCCAACAAGTATAATTGTTTTACCATTAAAAGGTAAATCAATTAAAATTAAAATTTTAGGTTTTCTAATATCTCACATGGTTTGATCATGTGTTTCAAAACAATTCTTATAGACCTTCAATTATTTATCCCACATAATAATCTGGAATCCTTGTAGGATTTCCTCTAGATAACTTTAATATTATAAGTTGAATTTTCATTAACATTAATTTGAAGGAAAAATCTTGAGTGCAAGGTTCTCCCATATATGTAATTTAATGTCACTCCACAAAAAACTACTACATGTACTATTTTTCATTTATATTATAAGGAAGAATATAAATACCTCCATATATATGTTTATGACTTCTCTGTACTTAAATTCTTTCAACATTCAAATATGAATTTGCTTCCATTTTTTTCATCACCCATTACTGATTCAGTTATCGTTGATGCTATCTAGTTCATTGAATTATAATTTCATCACTTGAAAACTTTTAAATTTATATCATCCAAATTTATTATCATTATTAACTATTTTCACTTCTGAAATCACCCTATATTATATTATGGTTCTTCTAGGGTGATGCATTTTTCATCACCCTTTATTAATCATGAATTCGGTTAAAATTTTAGTTTTATCAAGTTTATTAAGTTAGATTCTAGAAAATCCTTCTCATTAACTCAGATTCAACTACCCATCTTCTGGTATCCTTAGAATCAACCTTCATCAACTCAACTGGTGTAGCATATTAACTTCTAGAATAAATTATTATTGAACTAATTTTTGGATCATCAAATTCTTATAAAAATATCACATCTTGGATCATCGTTGATTCCTAATACATAATCATTTTTTTTTCTTCAAATGTCTAAAAATAAATTTCAGGTTTGTTTCTTTAGAATTCTACTTTGGAATATCTCTCAAAATTCATAAAATAGAAAACCCTCACATAACTGTTAGGTTATAGTAATTCATACACTGAGATATTCTTAATGTATTCCATATTTAAACTTTTATAAGCTATAATAGATTTCAGTTACTTCACAACACAAGATTTAATTCTCCCCTTACATATCCTATACAATCATTGATAACTTAAATAATATTATAGCTAATATACCATATCATCAACATAAAATCCAAAATATGGATAGTAGTATATTATAATTATATTATATATTATCATCTAGATTTTTTTATATTCAAATCATCTTTGAAACTTTATATTACAAACACTTAGTTTCTAATGTATAATACTTCAATACTTTGAAAATTAATGTATTTATAACTTTATTCCCATCTTCCTTTTGAGTAAATATTACATTGTTATTCAATATCCTAATCCCTTATTCATCATCCAAACTTTAGCTTTTTCCCTTATTCTAATGAAACTAATTCTATAAAGATATATCATGCATTTCATAATTTATATTGAATTTCCTTTTAAAATACATGTTCTAAAACAAAGTGGATAGTGCTTATGGAACAAAATTTCTTGAACTTCAACACTTTTTATTCCTTAAATAATATCCAATAAAATTTCAGTTGATATATAAGATACTAATGGATTTAAATAAGTTTGGTTCAACTAGAATCAAAATTTAATCAATTGATACTGCATATTGTCTAAAACCTGTACTTTTCTTTATTCTAGAATCAAAGATTATAGACCTTAGCCTTTTAAACCATAAACCTATTATTTATATTAAATCAACCCCTTTTATTACATATTGAATTTATTAACTATTATAAACAAATACAACACTCATCGTATCAAACCATTGGGTTCTTCAAATCCTAAAAAATTGACACAAAAGATGTAATATTATTGAGAATGTATAGTGTTTACATAGATTAAGCTATAAAAAAGAGGTAATATTATTGAAATAAACTTCATATATTGGTGTAAATATGTTATGAATAGTTTTTAAGTAAATGAATGAACTATAAATTCTAGGTGCATACCATAGGGGTTTAATCCAATCTATATAACTGAACTCATGAATTATAAAACTCCACCATAGTAATAGAGAGACAGTAACTATGAGACTATAAACATGAAATAGTAAGCTTTGAGATAATAAGTTTTGGAATAGTACACATTTACTTGAGATTTATCATTCCTAATTCATGTATGATGTAATCTATTCCTTCAGAATTTAATGGTTTGGTGAACATGTCAGCAAGATGATATTAAGTTCCAAGGAATTCCAAAATGATATCACCTTTTTGATAATGGTCTCTCAAAAAGTGATGTATTACATCAATATTTTTTGTCCTGGAGTGTGAAACGGGATTCTTTGATATGTTAATAGAACTTTTATTGTCACAATTTATTGGTACATGTTTGAATTGATATCCATAATCTAGTAATGTGTGTTTCATCCACAAATTTTTTTCACAACAACTACCAGAAGCAATGTATTCAACTTCAGCAATAGATAATGCAACATAGTTTTGTTTCTTACTACACCATGATACTAGATACTTTCCTAGAAGGTGAAAAGTTCCAAAGGTTCTTTTTCTATATAACATACAACCCCCAAAATCAGCATCAGAATATCTAACTAACTCAAATGACTGTTCTCTAGGGTAGAACAGTCCCAAATTGGGTGTATGAATGAGGTATTTTAAAATCCTTTTAACAAAATTTAAATGATATTCCTTAGGGTTTTCTTGAAAACAAGCACACATACATACACTAAACATAATATCAGGTCAGTTAGAAGTTAATTAGAGTAATCTTCCGATCATTTCTCTATAAGTGGTTTTATCAACATATTTAACATCTTCATCATATCTAACTTACAAGTAGTACTCATTGGAGTATCACTATTTTTAGTGTTATCCAAGATAAAACATTTCAAAATATCTTTTGTATATTTTCTTTTATTTAAAATAATACAATATTTATTTTGAAATATTTGAAATCCAAGAAAGAATTTTAGTTCACCCATTAAACTAATTTCAAATTTATTTTGAATCATTTCAGAAAACTCATTATATAAAGAATGTTTTGAAGATCCAAAAAAAATATCATCTACATAAATTTAAACTACTAAAACATCATTGGAAATTTGTTTTATAAAAATTATAGGATCAGCTATACCTTCTGTAAAACATTTGGAAATAAGAAAAGTACTTAATCTATCATACCAAGCTCTTTGAGCTTGTTTTAAACCATACAAAGCTTTTGATAATTTGAAAACATGATTTGGAAAGTGAGGATTTGTGAAACGAGGGGGTTGTTCAACAAAAACATATTTAGCTATATACCCATTTATGAATTCACTTTTTACATAATGATATAGTTTAGAATTTAGATGGTCATCATAAGTAAGCAGGATTATAATGGCTTCAAGTCTAGCTACTGGTGAAAAGGTTTCCTCGTAGTCAATTCCTTCTTCCTGACTATAGCCCAGTGCAACCAATCTAGATTTGTTTCTAAAAATGTTACCAGCTTCATCTACCTTATTTATAAACACCCAATTCGTACCTATGGTAAATATGTCTTTAGGTCTATCAACAAGTTTCCAAACATTGTTCCTTTCAAACTGATTAAGTTCTTCTTGCATAGTCATCCCCTAAAATTCATCATTGATAACATCATTAATGTTTTTAGGTTCAAGTTGTGATAATAAAACTTGATGTTCAACCTAATTTATAATAGAATCTCTAGTTTGTGTTCCTTTATCTAAATCTCTTACAAAAGCATATAAACGATGGTTCTTAAGGGTTATACAATCTCTAGAAAAAGAGGGGCTAGTGATTTTAGGTTCTTCAATAGGTTGGTGTTCAGTATGAATTGAATCTGGAGAATTTATAGAACTGGAAGTTTTTACAAATTCCTTTATAGGATATTTAGAGGATTTAGTATTGATGTCAATATTTGACATATCATCATCAAGATTCTCTAGAGAGGTCTTAGGATCATGTGGATTTGTCTCATAAAACTTGACATGGACATATTCCTCCACACATTTAGTTATTTTTTTAAACACTATATAATATTTACTAGAGATTGAGTATCCTAGAAAAATTCCTTCATCGCTATTGGATAAATTTTTTTCAAGATTTTCCTTAGTATTAAGGATATAGACTTTGCAACCAAATACTTTGAAGTAGATTACTTTGGGTTTTCTATTGTTCCATAACTCATATGTAGTTATTTTAAGAATAGGTCTAATAAATACCATATTAATAATATAACATATTGTATTTACATCTTCATACCAAAACTAAATAGGTAAGTCATATTCACCAAGCATGGTTCTAGAAATTTCTTACAGGGTCCTATTTATTCTTTCTAGAAATACATTTTGTTGAGGGATTATAGGGGCATAGAAATTATAACTATATTCATTTTTTGAGAAAAAGGATTCAAAATATTGATTTTACAACTCATGGCCATGATCACTTATTAAATATTTAATTCTAAGTCCATTAATCTTTTCTACTATTTTAGAATATTTGGTGAAATAAGAGCAGGCTTCACTTTTTTTAGCCAAAAAGAAGGTCCAAGAATGTCTACAAAAGTCATCTACAAGAATATAAACATAGTGCTACCCATTTAAACAAGAAACTCTAGATGGTTCAAAGAAATCTATGTGAACCAACTTTATAGTTTGAGAAGTTGAAACTTATTTCTTTGGTTTGAAGGAAATTTTTTTGTTGCATTTCCATTTAACAAGAATTACACACTTTATCATTTGGAAACTCTAGTTTGGGTAGATCGTTGACTCAAATTATTCTAGTTGGCTTTATAAGTGAGTGAATATTGCAGTTTCCTAGTCTTCTATGTCAAATCCAAGATTCGTTGTGAAATACACTTAAACATGAAGTATTTTGAGAAACTAAAGATTCTAAGTTAACAAAATATTCATTTCCATTTCTTAATGTAGAAAATACTAATTCATTTTTAGAATTAAAAACATTGAAAGGATCATTTTCAAATTTAACATGAAATCCATCATCAAATAGTTGTGAAATACTAAGGAGATTATATTTTAGTCCATCAACAAAAAGTACTTTGGAAATTAAAACTGAGTTAGAGTAACCTATTTGGCCAAGGCCAATGATTTTTTCATTTGGCATTTTCACCAAAGGTCACATGTCCAACATCAATTTTTTTAGGTTCTTGAAACATGAATAGTATCCTATCATGTGTCTTGAATACCCACTGTCCAAGTACCATAGGATTTTACAGGAGTTCTTCAAACAATTTTCCTACAAAATAGTCAAATAAAAATAGACTTTGGTACCCATATTTGTTTGGGTCCAGTAATATAATTAACAAGTGATTTAGGAACCCACATATTAATCATAGGTTTCTTATAATAATTATGTTAATTATTTGAGTAATAACATCTATTGTTTCTAGAAAAAACACAAAACAGTATAAAGTGTATCATAATTTGAACTGGCATAATGTTTTCCTGAACTATGAGTAAAACTGTGTGTTTTTTATTTAGAAACAAAGTTGGTTTTTCCAAAATTTCTTTTGTCTGGTTGATATCCAATACCAGTAGTATATTTAGGGAAATTATTTTTACCTAGAATTTGTACCAAGGTATCTTTATCATTAGTAAACCTTTTAATATCCTTTTTCAATTCCTCATTAGATAGCTTTAATTTATTTATTTCTTTGAGTAATTGAATATTTTTCTCTATTTCTATAGTAAGTTCATATTTAACAGTTGAGGTAAGAGAATATTATTTCTTTAAAGAATTGTATTTATATTTTAGTTCATTACATGTCTCTTCAATCATATTTCAATACTCAAACATTTCAACTTTATACATATTTTCATAATCACTTTCATTTTCATAATAATAGAAATTTTTTACAGTATATTCTAGGGTTACCTATGATATGTTCATCATGAAACACATATTGAATTTGTTAGTTTTTTCATGATGGAGGACTCTGAGTCACTTGAACTTCCCTCATAAGTACTCTAAGCTTCTTTCATTACCTTTTTATACTTTCAATCATTGTCCTCGTATTTCGTTTTATACTTGATCTTGGGACAGTCAGCCTTTACATGTCACTTTCGCTTACATTCATAACATACTATCTCATCAGACTTGTCATTTATTTACCAATCTTTCTTCCAGCTTCCCTTTTGATCATTTCTTCCTTTGAAGTTAGTATTTCTAAAAAAATTATTCCTTTTGTAAAATTTATTAAACCTTCTAAATAATTGATCCATCTCTTTATCATTGTTAGGTGAAGATTTTTCAATTCTAGAACTTTTTATAGAGACTTTCAGTTTCTCGTTTTCTTTGTGTTTAGAGGTAGTGGTATAAAATTCCATAGATTTTCTCTTGGGTTAATCCTCTTCTTCCTTGTTGAATTTCATCTATTATTTATACATAATTAGTTTCCCAATGAGTTCTTTTATAGGTAATTTTCAGATGTCACGTAATTCTATAATAAAGACAGAGGTTCCTCTCCATCTATCAGGTAGGCATATTACAATCCTCATGATTTGTTCTTTAGTAGAAAATTATCCTCCTTAAGAAATCATTATGTTGAAAATTTCATTAAACCTGAGATACATGTCAGAAATAGGCTCATCAGGCTTCATTTTAAAGTTATAATATTTAATAGTATAAGTATTTAGTCTCATTTATTTAACACTAGAAGTTCCATCATGTGAAATAGAAAAAGTATCCCAAATTTCATGGGAAGTTTTACAAGAAGAAATCATGTTAGATTCATAATATCCTAAAGAGAAATATAAGGCATTCATGTCTTTGAAATTGTTATTGTAAGAAGTCTTAGTTGGGTCATCACAAGTGGTTCTATCAGTAGCAGGAATCTTATACTCATCTAAAATTGAAGAGCAAATTTCAAAACCCATACTCTCTAATTACATTTTCATTTTAATTTTCCATTGGTCATAATTAGTTCCATTAAATAATGGTTGTCTTTTTATTGAAGAACCTTTGATTTTATTATCCATAAGAAAGAAATACCATTAAAGAGATAGAAATTTAGAATTAATATAAAATTATAGATCACTCAAGTATAACTAAAATCATAGTTAAAAGATTTAAAAACAGAGTCTTAATAATAATAAAAACCTCAGATACCAAATGTAGGTCAGAGTAGATTACACAAGAGGGAGGGTGAATTGAGTATCTAAAAAATTTATATTACAAAATTGGTTCTCTGAAAACTTCCCCCAATTTAAAAAGAATACATCCTAGTTAAACAAGGTAATAAGGTTATAATAGTTTGACTGTTAAAATAAATTCTCAGAATATTGATTAATTCTCAATAACATCAATGTGAGTTATTGATATAACTTTTGAAGTTATTATAATAAGGAAAAACAATTATAACTTCTATCCAAGATTGACTATCAAAGTAAAATCTAGTATTTTCTGAAATATACAGTAAAGTAGAGAAAAACTAAATTAAAAGACACAATGGATAAAAAATTGGTTAAGTCTTAAGACGATACCTAATCCACCCCACTTGGTGATCACCTACCACCAAGAAGTTTATATTAATAAACTTGATCCACACCCTAGATTGGGGTAAACGATATTGCACAGGACTGCCCAGGTCACACGACCTCTTTCACTATTCTTTGTGGGTATAAAATACCAGTCACACAAGGACCTCTTCCATCCTTATCAGTGGGAGTAAAAAGATGTAATAAGGTATGTGAGGAAGGATATCTTGTATTCTTCAGTTTAATATAGAATACAGTGTCTGTTTTTAATATAGACACACGCACACTTCTCGAAAGCTAAAAACAATACACAACAGATCAAAGATGATGAGAAATGATTATAAGTGCTTTGAGTGTTTTTCTATGTAGCTCTGAGATTTTAAGATGAAGCATATGTGATTATCGAGTATTATTATGAAACTAGAGTATCGCAATTATAGTGCTCTGGTTTCCAGTTTGAAGATCTAGCTCGTGTTTTTTTTTGATCTGGAACTGCGAAGATGATTTTTTCTCTGATATAAGGTAATCTTGTCTTTCTGCACTAATGGAAAAATTACCTATACCAATGGTTTGGGGAGCCGTTGGGTGATTTGGCGTGAGTAAAGACCTATCCCAATGGTTTGGAGAAAACTGTTGGGATAGGTCTTTCCCAATGGTTTGAGGAAACTGTGGGGATAGGTAAATATATAAAAAATAGTTCCAGCAGAGGTTTGAACCCACAACCTCCACGTTATATATCAACGACTTTACCACTATTCTAGAGTATCTTTTGTGAATATATTTGGATAAATATATATATATATATATATATATATATATATATATATGTAATTTATATATTGATTTATTTAACGATATTCGACAAATATACTCATAAAAAATAAGGGTACCTATCCTAACGGTTCTCAAAACCATTGGGAAAGGCCTTTCCCAACGGTTTTGAGAACCCTTGGGATAGGTACCCACCCTTTCCCAATGGTTTGTCCAATCCATTGGGAAAAGTGGCCTTAAAGTGGACTTTTCCCAACGGCTTTTACAAACTGTTGGTACAGAAGTGTTGGGAAAGGTCAGATTTCCAGTAGTGTTGGAATCGAGGGTGAATTATTTGTGTGTTATTTAGTTATATCTTGTTGCATGAATCAGTTCACTTTTCAAACACTCACTCTATTTCTCTATATATTTGCATCCCGACTTATCTTTCATTTTAATTGTGGATGCACACTTTAGAATTGATATGATGCATGTATTATACACCTCGTACCTCATACTATCATGTGACATGTCTACAAAGAAGCATTAGTTATGTCAGTGCATTTAAATGACTCAAATATGACCGTTAGAAATTAAATTGAAAATGAAAAAATAGATTAAATAATAGTGTCACAGTTTTTCTTGAATTGGTATCACTTGGAAATGGTTTCACCATGAAACAATGTCTTCTTCTTTTCCTTTTAGTGGTGAGATAGTCGTGATGCTACAGTTTCATTGATATTAAGAATCGGTAGCAGAGATGTGGGGTTAGGATCACATTTTCTGATCCTTTTCCAAACTTTGAACGGTGTCTTGGTGATGGTTCAAGGAACTGGTGTCACAGACTTCATGAGATCTGAAACTTGTTATGGTGTCTGGGTCACGGTGACTGTTTCATGGTGTATGGGTCATGGTGTCATGGTGTCTGGGTCATGGTGTTTGGGTCATAGTGTCATGGTGTCTAGGTCACGGTGTTTGGACCTTACAAGAAAAACCATAACTTGTGGTAGACTCACGGTTTTTCACACTTAGCCAAATATCTGTAAACAGTCTTAAGTAGTAATATTCACAGAATAAATTAGACTTAATCATTCATAGAGGAAAGAATTATAGAATAAAATTAAATGTAGTTTACAATAATTAAAAATGATTTATAGAAATCAATATCGTTTGAAAGTTTATTTAAAGTATAGGGAAACCAACCACCTCTATACATGATTTGAAATAAATTAAACAGGGTTAACAGGATGTGTGATCATTAAAACATGATCAACACATTTGGAGTACAACATATTAGATGTGATTTTATAATTAAATAAGAATAATTAAATCATAAATATCGTATATAAACATTAAAAACTCATAATAACCATCCATAAAATATAGTGATGAAAAAATAATCGTATCGCTGTTTGGAGACGGTAAATCGTATGTACACACAAGTGATACTTTCACTTATTGTTTGTTAGAAAATAGGGTGTATGATTGAGTTTCCATAATCAAAATAATATTTTCTAATATTTAAGATATGTAATCTATTATTTTATGAAAAATACCATAGATTTAGTGTAGTTAAAGAAGAGTAGAAAATAAAGTGATCGGTTAAGGTGATTACAACTTCTGTGAAACGACTCCATTAGATCTGCTAAAAAGGCCTCCAAGGTTAGTCTTTTGGGAAAAAAACCTCTATAATGTGTTAATGGATGTTAATAAAAAAAATTATAGTTTGGTAGAACTATACGGCTTGATGTGGTGTAAATAAGTGATGGAGGAGGTTCCCGTTTATAATTTTGATGAGGGGCAATTTTTGGAATTTCCTAAAATATTAAATTATAATAAATTAATTATCAATAAAAATTCTTCAAAATGAATGTATATTCAAAGCTAAGTTAGTATAGGGTTAGATTAACATAAACCAAAATAGTTTAAACAAGTTTTGGTTTCATTTTAAACCTCATCATTTTGATTAACCCTTTGTAAACCAATTCTAATTTTAACTATGATAACAAATTTTTCAATATTAAATGCTTGTAATTTTTAATTATAAGGTGAAAATTGGACCATAAATGTAAAATTTATGATATTTTATACCATATAATATCTACCTTTTCTTATTTAAAGACTTTTATGATTATTAACAAATTTAATAAATATTTGTTGATAAAATATCATTATTGTCAATTTGGATACTACTCATTTAATTTGGATTAAAAGAAAAGAAGAAATTAGAATTAAAATATAATCTTTTAACACAATAGTAATATTTTATTTTCACCTATAAAATTCATGTAATAATATAAATTTATCAAATTATATCCCTTTTAATATTTTCAAAGTCATTTATTTTAGTTTTCTATTAATTGAATAAATGTTATTTCAGCATTTTTAAGAATTTAAGGTAATTATATATTTTCTAAAAAATATAAATAAATTAAAATCATGAATACAATTTCATTATGAAAAAAACTAATTTCTTATTATTCTTACATAAATAGTTTTTTTCTCTATGTGAACACAAAAATGATATTTAAAACTAAGAGAGTGGCATTTTGTAACTTTCTTTTATTTAAATAATATATAAATCATTTTCATGTAAAATTGTACATTAAACTAATAAATTTAAAGCCTAAGTTGATAAGGGTATAATTTAATTCATCCAATAAGAATTAGGATGAAAAATGATGGCCTTATCACTTGTTTTACTCTAGATTAACAAGATTTAACCTTTACCAAGGTGATAGATTTTATCATGATAACTATTCATATTGACCAAAAATAAAGGGGGTTATATTTACCAAATTTTTACATTATGATTATAAGTATTAAATTAATTTTATCTAATTCAATACTTAGAAATGGTATAAAATAATTTTAATTTTAATGCACAAAATGTGATAAAAACTGCTTTTTAGAGAAAATACATTTTTAAGTGTAAAACTAGATTAATTCTTATCCTATTCCTAGAAAAAATATTTTTCGAATGTTTAAAACATTTTATCAAGTAAATAATATATACATTTCATTAAAATCACTCATAATTAGTGATTAATTTAGTTTATTAATATAAAAATACATTGTGCATATGAAAAATAGTTTTTTAGGAAAACAATCACATTTATTTTCAAATATTTTTTTAATTATAATCATTTTATAACTGGTGAATTTATTTTAAAAATGTATATTCCATATATTTTTCATAATTTAGTTATTGATATTCAAACCTACCAATCTAATAGCTAGCCAATAACCGAAACATAGTATTTTAATAATGTTGCATGGTTCGTCTAAAATCGATGTTGTGTGTAACACAAGCTATTAAATAAATCATATTATTTTAAGAGAAATGTTTGATGAAAATCTCAATGTGTTACATTCTAACCCCCTTAAAATGAATTTATCTCTCAAAATTCATCACTATGATACAAAAATATGAGAATACTTATGCCTCATCACATACTCAGGTTCCCATGTAGCTTCCTCGAATTGGTGGTTTTGCCACAAAACTTGACAAGGTTACTGGTATTGTTTCATAGAAATTTTCATCTATAATTGAGAATCTATACTGGTTGTTTGTCATAAGAATGATCTTACTCTGGTGGTTAGAACTCTCAGTTCATTACATGTGAAGTATCAGGTATATACTTCCTCAAGAAATATACATAGAACACATCATGAACTTGAGATAGATTCGATGGAATATCCAATAGATAAGCAACTAGCCCGATACGATCAAGAATTTAAAAAAAGGCTATATATACATAGTTATTAGACTTCTCTTATTGAAAAATATTATCACAATGTTCTTATTAGATATTAATATGAATACCTTTTCACCAACTTCAAACTCTAGATCTTTCTGATGATTCTTAGTGTCATTTTTGTCGACTCTGAGCTGCTCTTATGTGTTGTAGAATGGATCTAACTTCTCTTCCATTTACTTAGCTAGATCAGGTCCTAATATCTTTATTTCTCTAACTTTATTCTATAATATTGGATTTACACATTTCCAACCATAGAGTTCTTCATAAGGATCCATCTAAATACTTGAGTGAAAGATATTGTTGTAAAAAAATTACACCAAAGGAAGCTATTGATCCAAAAAAAACCTTTAAAATCCATAGAGAAAGCTCTAAACATGTCTTATAGAGTTTCATTGGTATTTTAAAACTGAATATCTATCTGAGGTTGATAAATAGTTCTGAAACATAACTTTGTATCCAGATCCTACTGAATACTTATCCAAAACACTGAGGTAAATTTCATTTTCTGATCAGATGCATTATATACTGGTACACCATGAAATATTACCACTTCCATAATGTATAACTAAATATGTTGATCAAGGGATGAATGTTATCTAATTTAAATTAAGTGTAATGACTTCATTATTTGATCAACTACAAACCAAATAGTATTATGACCTTTAGATGTTTTGGGATTCTAATGACAAAATCCATGGTGATGTTTTCCCTTTTCCATTCTGGTATGGGTAATGGTCACAACATCCCCTTAGAATTATGTCTCTAAGTATTAATTCACTGACATACCAAGAAATAAGAAACATACTATTTAATATCCCTCTTTAGGTAATCCCACCATAAATACACTTTCAAATATCCATACATCTTCATACTTCCAGGATGAATAGAGAATAAAGAATTATGAGCTTCAAACATCAACTCCTTCAAATCTGGTGTGTGCAGAATACACACAGAGTTTCTAAATCTTATCATTCCATCATAATAAAGGTTAAACTTCATAACATTTCTCACCTTCTTTTATATTTCTATATCTTCCTTACACACCTCTTTAATATTCACTTGAATATATGCTTGAACACTCATTTAAGAATAATGATATTTCTCCTCTTCCATAAATATTTCAAGATCTATCCTTTAAAATCCCATAAATATCGGATATTTTTTGATCCTGTTCATATACAAGCTATTATGATCCTTTTACTTCATAGTATTTTCCACCTTGTTCACTTTCCCAAATAGTTAATGTATTGATCAGTCGTAATCTTTAATCAACTCCAACCAAATTCTTTGGAGCATGTTCATCCCTTTTTGAGTAAAAATATACAAAGTTTGTGATAATTATATATGTCACACCTTTTTCCATAGAGATAATTCCTCTATATCTTTAATATAGAAAATACTATAGCTAACTCCAAATCATGATTTGGGTAATTTTTCTCATGGAACTTTAATTTTTGTGAGGTATTATCTATAACCATATCATTCTACACGAGGACACATCCTAGTCCATTATTTGATGCATCACTATATATTACAAATCCCTCTCCACTATAGGGTAGTGTAAGCACGGGTTCACTAACTATCATTCTCTTTAGTTTTTAAAAAAATACTCACATTCATCTATTAAAAGGAACCTGTCTCCCTTTCAAGTTAAAATGGTGAGTGGATTCGATAGCCATGAAAAATTCTCCACAAAGCATTGATAATATCTATCTAAACCAATAAAACTATAGATCTCATTCAAAGTGGTTGGTTTAGGCCAATGTTTTATAACTTCTTTCTTTGAAGGGTCTATTGATATACCCTTACTTAAGATTATATATCCCAATAATGAAACTTTTCGAATCCAAAATTCACACTTGGTAAATTTTTCATAATGCTTCTCCTTCCTCAGGGTCTTTATTATAATTCTCAAATGGTCTACATGATCTTACTTACTCTATAAATAAATAAGAATATCATCTATAAATACAAAAAAAATTGATCAAGGTAATCACTAAAGACTCTATTCCTGAAAACCATGAATATAAAAGGGAAATTAATAAGACCCAAAGGAATCAATATAAATTTATTGTGTTTGTACCTTTAATGGAATGTTGTCTTGGGTATATCCTCCTTCTTGACCCTTAATTGATGATATATATAATAAAGATCAATCTTATAAAAGTATTTATTTTTTCATAGTTGATCAAACAAGTCATAAATATAGGGTAGAGGATAATTGTTCTTGATAGTGATATTTTTAAGTTCTTGATAATCAACATATAGTCACATTGATCAATATTTATTCTTAACAAATAGACTAGGTTCACCACAAGGCCACATACTTGTATGAATGAATCCATTATCAAAATTATCTAGGAGTTTCTTCTTCAATTATTACAATTCAATTAGTTCTATTCTATATAGAGTCTTGGAAATATGTGTAGCACCAGGTATGAGTTCTATTGAAAACTCAAATTCATGATTCAATGGAAGAGTAGGAAATTATTATGGAAAGAAATCAATAAACTCCCTCACAATAGGAATATATTTGATGTTGAGTTTCTCCCCAACCATCTGAGATAAGAGACCTTTTTGAATGGAATCATGACCCATACGATGGATGTTATTTCCACCAGAAGTTCATTTTTTTATCACACTGATAAGAGATCGTAGGTTGGTTTGGAATATAAAATTTAACTTCCCCACCTCAAACATTTATATGGGATTTATGTAAATAAATCCCATCTATTCATAAATTAACATCAAATTTAATTATAGGAATAATTAAAATATTTGTATAAAATATATTCCTATAAACTTCAAGCATAAAGGAATCATAGACTTGTAATGAGATCATCATACCATTAGGGGGTTTTACTGCTAACTCAACATCTAATTTTTTGAGTTAGTACTAATATAACCTTATAAAAGTATTTAGATATAAAAGAGTGGGTATATCCATAATCAAATAGGACAATGAAAATTCTAGAGTT
Source organism: Viscum album (assembly GCA_963277665.1). Classification (NCBI taxonomy): domain Eukaryota; kingdom Viridiplantae; phylum Streptophyta; class Magnoliopsida; order Santalales; family Viscaceae; genus Viscum; species Viscum album. The sequence continues at coordinate 1,352,573,555 of OY728158.1, forward strand.
AATGGTAAGTGTACCTTTCACAATGTCAATATCATAACCCTCATCAAAAAATAGTGATCACATAAGATTTTACTTCGACTCTGGTATTAATAGGTTGTTGAAATTAATCATCATCATTAACATTTTTATTTTTTAAATAATTATAATAATTCCCAAAATACTTACATTTAAAGTACTGGAGTGTAGGTAGTGCATTCTGTGTAGCATTCTCTGTATTCACATCATTAGATAACTTTTTCCCATCAGTTGGAATCCAATTTCCTAATAAACTTATTTTACAAACTTGAAACATTTACCAGTTACCTTAAGATAATCCCCCCCAAGTTTCCTTCCATAGTTTTTGCATAAAGTAAGTCTCAACTTCTTCTCCCAATGGTTTTGATAATTGATTTTGAATACCATTTTTATTTTCTTATCAAAACCATGAGATTGATGGGTAACTCTAATCACCATCTCCACCTTAATAGAACATTGAACAATTTCTTCAGAGTTAATTAATTCAATTATGGATAACATTCTTCATAGAATTAGTTTTATGCTACTGAATAATTGATCAAAATTACTTTTAGGTTATATGGTAATACCAAAAGAGTACCTCACAAGTTTTGTGAAATTTTCTTCATAAGTACCAACAGATTCATCATCCTTCTACTTTAACTCAAGGAATTATTTATCTTTTTTTAAATAAAGAATATGAGGAATGTACTTGTTGAAAAATAAGCTTTTAAATTCAACCCACTCTATAGATTCAATTTCTTCATGTTATCCCAAGTTCTTGATAAGATTCCACCACTAATCTACTTATCCTTCCAAATGATAAACAAGACGAATAAATTTCCCATGCGCTAAACACTAGATAATAGAAAATATATTTTCAATGGTAATGATCCATTTCTCAATGTCTAGTGGATTAGTGAACCCACTATAAGAAGGTGTACATTACACGTTGAAGGACTCAATAGAATGTTGATGCCTCCTTTTATCATTTGGAATCTTAGTGTGATTTATAGATTGAGAAAATTGTGTGAGAAAATAAATGATATTTTTCACAACAACTCCCATAAAATTTAGTCTCTTGTGATAAAAATCATTTCATTGTTCATTCAGTTCATCATAAACATGATTCCTTCAATTTTTATCCTTTTACTAGAACTAAAAAACATAGTTTTTAGAAACAATAATCATGGTGGGAAACAATATAATCATAAAAAATAACCTATAAGATTCTAAATTGTGACACCTTATTCTATGAAACCTTAGGTTTAATATAGTCTATTCATGATCAGGAACAAAACTTTAGGAATTTATCTTATACTCAGACATATCCTTAGGGTTCTTAATAAAGTTTTATAATCTTATTTTTCAAAGGTCAACTAGACCTTTATCTAATACCAACTATAATGACCCATACTTTTCATACATAGATATCATGTCTTAGTAGATGAATATTTATTACATAATATAATGATTAGTGCTAGAATTTTGTATCTCTAGTGCCTTTGGAAATATAGACACATAAAAAATGGTTCAAAAAATATCTACACCATATCCCACTTATTTATTCATAACTAGAACCCTTCTTAGACATGTCATACTTAACACCTTTCTTCATAACCTGGGGAAAGAAAACATAAAAAATGCTAAGATCAGATGCTCAGTAATGGTAAACAAGAGATATATCAATGATCACATAAGCATAACATGATCATAAGAGTATGAGAACATGATATTAACATTTTAAAACCATATCCTTAAAATCAAAGATCGAAATCTTAATTCGTGAAATAAATCTTGGTAGTTCATAATACATAAATCATAAGGGAATCAAAGAACAAAAATCATGAAAGATTAACTCAGGCATAAGACATTGATTTTTGGAATACACATAAGCATCGAAAATAAATTTTTTAATAGTCAAGTATCATTTACAATTCTATAATTATACAATGGGTTCACTCCCTAAACCATCAAAATAGTCAAGGTTCACTACCAAGACTATAATCCCTTACTAAACTAGGTTCACTCCCCATTCTAGTCATGTCTATTTCATTAGATATTAATCTTTACCCAATACATTGGAGGGAGATATAGATCCCACCGATCACATAATGGAAAGCACAATATCATAAAACATTCATCTTATTAGAACCCATGGAAAAAATGGATTTCATAAACATTCCATCACAGCATAACTAATGGAAAAGGAATGGGTTTAAAAAAAATTTCATCGTTTCATCATAGCATAACCTGTGGAAAAGGAACAGGTTTCATAAACATATTTTTATAATAAAAATAATACATCTAGATAAAGAATAAGGATGTTATAATAGGATCATATCCCCAGTAAATCATAAGTGATATCAAGGGTTTTTGTCTTTAATAAATAGAAATACCATTAAAAGATCATTAAAATATTCTTGAGCAAAATATCCTTTCCATTTTGAAATAAATTATTAAAGAAAAAATTCACAATTAAAAAGAAAAAAAAAATATTTGAAAAAAAAACCATGTAAACTTGTAAACGAATATTCAAATAAAAAACTAGTCATGATGAAGGAAAAATTTGCTCATTCCTTGTAAGTTTAAAAAAATTATTTCAATACTTCTATAATAAAATTTAATAAAGTACCTAATTTGGAAAACAAAAAAAATGATTCCTTTCAAATTATTTTTTAATAATTCAAGCATGGGAAAAATGACTTTAAAAATTCATATAAGAATAGTAAAAAACCATATTTAAAACATTTTTAGAAAACAAGGATATGTAAGAAAAAGGTTTTTCAATCGAAGAGATAAATAAAGTTGATTTTCCTTAAAACAAATTTTTGGTCTCATGAGAACATAAGGTGAGGAAAATGAAAAGGAAATGTATAATTTATATAAATAACCAAATCATAATAAAATTCATCAGTATCTTGAAAGATTTATCAAAATATTCAATCATCATAACTTAATCCTAACCAATCCCAATAAATAATGAGATTATAACATAAAACTATTACCTTGAGTTTGGATTGATTTGAAATCACTCTAATATCCTTTATATTAAATTTAAATTTATTATAATTACATGCCATATTCATTTTCATACTGGAATGTAGATAAAATATATTTAAGTATAAGAGTAAGGGGATGAAGTATCTATCTCATTGAAAATGGAACACTAGCGGGTGTCGGGCGTCCTGTTGTGGGCGGTAGTGATGGCCACTTTGGCCACCCTCCCTTCTCTGCAGAAGGGGTGGGATCTAACTACCTTTTCTCTATTTAAAACCATGCCTTTATCCCTGATTTTCCCCATATCCAACATAGATTGAAGGTCCTTTCTCTTCACCTCAGGACCCCAACGCTTCCCCTCTCACTCTGAAAATTATCTATGGCATCAACCCTCTACAACCTCTCCATGGTGGATCATTTTGGTTATAGGTTCCCTCTAATTTAATGGTTTTAAAGATTTATCAATAGTTCATAGTCTTTTAAGGAGTGATTCATCATCAAGTTGTTGGATACATGCCACTTTCTTCTTTGTTTCACTAATGAGGATGATCTTTCATCAGCTTGGTCCAAGGGAAAATGATCATGCAAGGGATCTCAGTTCATCATTTTCAAATAGGGTAATGAATATCATATGAATCCTAATCCACCCACCATAGAGATCTGGGTTATTTTCTTGAGCTTACCCATTCCCTTCCAAACCCCTCCTATCCCCAAAATGTTGGGAGATATCATCGGATTATTTTTTGGATTTTGAAAACTGCTCATGATCCCTGTGTCAACCCATTTCCCCTAATATTTGTGTGTAAGTTGATGTATCTAAGACTCAAATTGAATATTTATGGATATAGGTGGTTGATGAAATAATATACCATCAGGTAGTCATGTTTGAGTCCTAGTTCAACTTTCTCTCATCGTGCTATCATTTGGGACACTTGTAGCATGAATATCATCTCTGTTCCTAGAAGAAGGATCTGACAACTCTCGACCCGGATTTTAGTGGTAAGGGAAAAGAAAAGATTCTATACAATTTTTATTCATTTTTTAATTCATGTTATAGTGATCCTTGGCCAAAATCCTTTGATGTGGTCATCTCTCATGCTCAAACAGTATTGGTAAATGGAAGTAAGGGTAATGATAAGATTTATCCCATCCTAAGGGGAGGGGATTCTTGACCTACAAAACCCACCAAGGCAATGAGAATGGTGTAGAATTTTGGTGAAATGGTCTATCTTGGTAATCCTTCATGCAATGTTTCATTGTCGAGGACTATGAATCCATTTGATGTTGGTGGTTTTCAAAAAGTGTGCTATGGAATTATACATCTGAACAATGATTCTAGTTCTAGTAATAAAGGGGTTTGGGAAATTAATGATATAGGTTCAATGGGATGCAAGGAACATGAAGGATAAAATTAGGTTACCATGTTTTAAAGTGAAGGTATGTGGAATGCGTTGAATAAACCGATCCCTAAAAAACCCACTCTCACTCTTAATATAATCAATCAGTTTGATGGTTTGTCTATTATGGATTTAGAACAGGATGTGAAGGAGGATTTTGATCTTTAAGGGTGGAATTCTATCATTCCAAGATGTAAGAGGTAGTATTCCAGGTTTAGGACCCAAGGGGATCTTCAATAGAGTGATAAATAAATAGACTCCCAATTGGCTTGGATTGTGAGAAAGATCATACAAAACAAGTTTTTAGGTGTGGCTTGAGTAATCATAAGTAAGGAAATTTTGTTTCTATAATTTTTCCAGTCAACCAAAAGAAAAAAACTAAGAAACATAAAGACTACTCCAATCTTTTGAATCCCATGTTCACTAGATTAGTAGGAAAACTAAATAAACTTAAGGGAAAGGAAAGTATGGATCCATTGATGGCTCATCAATGTGGAATTATTAGGGGCCCACTACTCATCTTGGTGATGAGGAATTTGATGGTGTCTATAAGGATACAAGGAAAGAGGATGTTGACCTAAAGCTTCTCCTACATTATAAGGAAGAGATGTTGGAGAAAGATTTTGATATCAACATTTCAATGGTATATGTTGATATAATGTATGAGAGATCGATTTGAGTTGATCTTAATGATGATAAAATTGATTAGATCAAAAAATAAGATCATCTATTAGCTCGTGAAATCAATATGGGGAAAATAATTATGGAGGAATATATTTAGACCTGGGATAGACGGTCCAACCACTTCAAGGATATCATTAAAGATAATCTAGACACGAAGGTTGTATCTATCATGTGGATCTTACATGGGTGACTAATTCAAACTTTTTAATGATTTTATGGAATAGCTTGATAATTTCCTATGCGGATTGAAATTTTTTGTTACATGTAAGCCTTTTGGGTACTCACTTCCCCTAAAAAGTGTTTTTAGAAATAAAAACATTAAATTGTTAGCTTAGAGTCATGTTCATACTTATAATATCACATATAATCCATTTATGAAATTTCAAAACCCCCTTTTATCAATAATTAATTATTGAAATCATCATTTTTGAGTGTTAAATGTTTCATTTATCATAATCATTTCATTTCATTAGTTTTGGTCCTTGTAAATTTATCTTGATTCCATCATATCTAGAATATTAATCATGATATAAATATCAAATATATTCACTATAAAAATGTTTAAAATAAGGACTTTTACAGTTGGAAATGAAGTAAATTTTTTGTTTGTTTTTAATCCACACTGGGTTGATATGGGAGTTTGCAAGGCTAGTGATCTTATAGTGCATAGAGATTTAGTGTTGAAGGTGGCATCTTTTTGCAGTGTTTTCCATATTTTTTTGGCTCAAAATCAAGATGAAGGAGAAAGATTCATGAAAGGTGTTTTTACTGGACTGGAACTTCCTAAATATGGTGAAGGTATGGGTTTCTTGAAGATTGGAGTTTTATGAAGTAATGGAGCCTCATGAAGGCATTCAGTTTCACAAAGTTGAGGATCATCATGAACGTGCAATGGAAAGATTATGTTTCTCAAGAAAATGATAATGTTCTTGAATTAATTATGAGATGATGGTAAATATTTGTGACTATGATAAGATACATGAATGGGTTAAATTTCACCGGTGCTTCATGAAAAAAGGATCTTGGTGAGCATGAATGAAGATATTTTTGAAATAGCCGCTATGAGTACAGGATCTTCTCAAAGTGAAGAGACTTTAAATTGGTATCCAAACCCACTTCATTTGAAAATAAGGAAATTAAATAAAATTATGAATCACTCTGATTTTTTTAAGGATGGTAACTTTAGGAATCAATAATTCTTTGCAAACTTGAGTATCCTGAAAATACTTGTTTATTATTGACTGATGATAATGCTTTTTTGAAAATGATGTTTCAAAAAGACTAGGAGTTTCACAAAGAGTTAGAGTTCCATGAAGGAATTGATCTTTGCAAATTCAGTTATCTACATGAAGGATATGAAATTTTTGAAGATTGGGAGCTTCACAAAAGTGTGTGGGTTCGTGAAGGCTGGTATTTCTTTGAAACATAAAGGGGGTTTCACGAAGTTTTGGAGCTTCACAAATAGTAGTATTTCACATCTAGTTCCAATGAAAAATGATTTCAAGTACATTAACTTTTGACTATGGTAAAATAATTGTCTCATTCTAATCAAGTAAAAAGGCTTAAATTCCCAATCTACTGATGTGACCTTCAAGTCATTAAACTGAGTAAGACTTCACCCAAAGTAGTGAACTAGGGGGAGTCAACAGAATTGTTTCAAGGGAGGTAGTGTGCTATCACTAATTCTTGTAAAGTTGTTGTGTTTGGAATAGAGTGACTATGTCTAATCTTCTATATTCTATAATAACTAGTGAATCTTAGTGGATTTAGGTATGACCAACATAGTGTTAATGTATGGTCCTTGGATTATCCCTTAGTGGTGAACCAAGTAAAATTGTTGTGTTTTCTTTTAACATCTGAATGTTTAATAACTGCATGATTCCATGTGATGGGTTTATTAGTTCCTACCAACATGGTAATAAGATCCATTTCCTTAAAAGAAAAAGTTGACACCTTGATTCACCCATACCCTCTCAGGGTGTTATAGGGTCCAACAAGTGGTATCAGAGGGAGGTTATTAGAGTTAAATATGTCCTCTTTTGTTTTCATAGAGAATTCAATGAATGTTAAGGGAGTCCCCCTATTTGATGAAAGAAACTTCCATATTTGAAAGAACAATATAATATATCATTTGATATCCCTTGGGATGGATGTTCCTTTTTCCACTACCCAAGCGATTTAGTTTACTCATGGGACATGTCTTTCTATGAATGAAACAAATAGAAAAATGCTTAAGGAAGATGCCAAAGCACAAAATGCTATTACGATATCACTTTCTGATCAAATCTATTTGAAGGTAAGGAGTTTCAATACATCCAAGTCCATGTGGGATAACCTGGAAAATATATATGAAGGTGATAAGAAAGTAAAGGATGCCAAACTTCAAGTATTTCACAATTATTTTGATGATCTAAAATTACATCCAGATGAAGACACAGATAGCTTCTTTAATCACATAATAGAAGTTCTCTGAGGACTTGCAGGTGACGTTTCCAGCTTGCTGCAGTGAAGGAAAACATCTCTGTCTTCGGATCTGATTCTTTCAAATCTGCTCATCACCGCGTGGGGATGCCTTCCACGATTCTGGTGGTGGTGGTGCTTCCTTTCTGAAGTTCCCCTGTCTGAAGATGAAGGTCTCTGAGTGGCTCGGGTTCCTTCAAGTGACGGACTCATCTGTTTCGATGGAGGTATGTGGACTGTGGTGGGTCGGTTTCATGCCTGCTTTGTTGCATTTGATTCTCTCTAATCGGGATGTTCTTCCATTCCTATCTATTGGTTGTGACCCGCGATATCCACAGTGTGGTTTTGACGGATGTTCTGCCTCAATGGTTGAGTGTGGGCTTCTCTGGTTGGTGTTTTGGTTCCCCTACAGTCTGTTTTGTCTCTCCCTCAGGCTCTGATCAGACATTCAGATTAGGGCCACCCTGAAATTGGATGTTTTCGCTGCTTTTGCAGAGACATGCGGTGGTCAGGTTTCCCCCCTTATGCCTTATATGGTTTTCCATTTGAGGATTAACGATTGAAGGGAGTTGCAGATTGGATTAGAGGGCCAATTTGTAACAATCTCAGCTGGACTGCTTGGATTTTTTGAGCTTTTCCCCATTATTTTTACTACTTATGATCTACGAATGGTGGATTTCAGTTTTAGAGGTCTTAGGTGGAGGCCGAGGGATGTGTATTGCTTGATGAAGTGAGCTGTGACATCGGCTTTGTTTGGTTCTATGTTTACCAAATTGGTTTCTAGTGGATTTGCGAGCATTGGATTCTTCCTCATTGCATTTGGCGGGCGTTGGTGCATCATGTAGTTTGACGTCGGGTGGGCAACCTCGAAAGAGGGATTGGTGCGTTTTCACTCATCATCGTACATTTGTCCACTTGGATGGACGGACACTTTGTTGGATCTTCTGCACTGTGTTTCTGTCTAGTTTTGTCTTGCATCAGGTTGATAGTGCTGTGTTTTTTTGCATGCACTGTCAGGTGGGCGGCTTGAAAGAGAGATAGGTGTGCTGGCACCTATCATCTGGTCTTCCATCTGCATCTCGATGTGGATTGGGAGAGTGATCTGCCGCGTTGTGTTTCCAGCACGACACAACTTCTTGGCAGGTGGGGCGAGACATCTCCTTCGACAGATCTCACCTTGCATGGTCTGACAGAGGGGGTGATGAGGTTCTTTCTGATGCTTGTTTTTTCTATCTACTTCCTTTTTGTCTTCATTGATTTATGTTAACCTTCGAGCTTCACTTTATGGGAATTTGTGCCCTTGTCATGTAATGGGTTGCCTCTTCTCCCAGCCTATTTAAGAGATTGTTTCTTTCTGTTTCATTAAAGAGGGCTTGCCCCTCAACCTTTTAGAAAAAACATAATAGAAGTTTTTGGATCTATTCAAGGACTTAGGGAAGAAATTATGGATATTGAAATTTTAAAGAAAATACTTGTAAGGATCCCATATCTATACAATCCAAAAGTTTTGTATCTTGAAGAAATAGATTTGTTTATTCTATCTCTTAATGATCTGCTATGTAATATGGTGGATTATGAAATGAGAGTCAAACTAGAAGATAAATCCACTTGAGTTAGAAAGAAACGGGCATTCGAATACATGAAAAAACTTTATATTTATATATTAAGTGATTATGAGGAAGAAGAACTTATTTCTCTATTTTCTAACAAATTTTATATCGGTAAAGTTAGATTTTAAGGAAAGCTTTTGTTGGATTTTTTTAGGTGTGGTAATTTAGGGAACATTAACTCTTGATTCCCAAGAAACTTTTATGATGTGGAAAGTGTAGAAATAATCATTTTGAATCCTTATAAAAGGTTAGCTAAAAAAGAAGAATTGAAATCATGAAAGAAATTTTAGAGAAATAGATTCTTCTATAAAGAAGAACAAGAGGATAATTACTTCTTAGAGGATATAGAACCATAGTTTAAATATGAACCCGAAGCATCCATGATGGATACAGTTGAAAAGGTAGAACCTATAAAAGTTGAATATAATATATTAATTGGGATTTTTGATCTCAAGGTGGTACTTGAGGGTTCTCTTTAAGAGATGGACAATCAAATAAATAGAAACAGAAATTTGAGAGCAGTGTTGAAAGATTCATTAGAGTATGTTGATCAGATTGAATCATAAATTGATCAACTGGAAGGATGGATAGAAGAACATTTAACAAATCTTAAAATACTATGATAGTTTGTGGAATTTAGACTCATGATTGAAGAATTGGAATAAATCATCAACAAAATTACATCAGGACTAGATGAAAAGGAAAATGTAGATGAGGTACTTGAAAAATAAGCTGTTACTTTAAGTATTGAACTGGAAACTGAATCACACTCAAAGGAAATGAAGAAGAAATTACAATTTGGAAAATTTTCTAATGCATAGCTATTAGAAAGAGACAAACATGGTTCTGAAGGAGTAGAGAAGGCCATGAAAGATCATAGGTCTACATTTATGAAAAAAATTGGAATTAGTTTTGATGTAGGAACATAAAAAGATGGAAATGGGATGAGACAAAATAAAGGGAAGCATAAAGTTGAACATATCACAAATGAACATGTTGTCACAATAAATAAATCTTTAAACCAAATAGAAAAGAGTGCTAAAACTAATCAGCAAGTATCTAGAGAGAATATTAGATCAAATGAATTTTCAAAATTAGAATCCATGTAGAGGAATGGAAGTGAAAAGACATTTTCCATTAAAAAATCAATTTTTTGGATTTCTAGGTCATATTATGTCTTACTGTAAAGAGACGTGGAGTTATATCAAAGGGAAAGTGTCTGAATGTCAATAAAGGAGAATTAGACCATATACTTCATCATATAAAAGAAATATTTTTTATGGATATTTCTTTCATAGTTCTAACAATATTCATAAATCTATTCATTGAAGACAGATGAAAGGCAGGAACAATCCCTTTAGAACTCAGAGACAAGTCAATACTCAACAACCAAGCCTATTTACTCTTGAAAATAGGTATTTTCCTCTAGAAGAATAATATAAGTATAATAGACCCATGTATATTGAAAAGATATTAGAAAGGACATATTTAGCCTCCACCAAATCAAGTATCTCATGGAAGGAAAATAAGAAATTCAAGAAATTCAACCTTGCATAAATAGCTCTCAAATCTACAAATAATAGTAGCAGCTAGATTCTTGATAGGGATTCTCATCCCACATGACAGGAAATGAATTTTATTTAAATAATTTTAATAAAACAGTTTATAGAATAATGATATTTTGAAACAATGGTGCTTTAAAGATAAAAGGTAGTGGAAATATATAACTTTGAAATGATGAAATGAGGAAAACTGAAGTTCTTTACATAGATTGTTTGTGTCACAATCTCCTGAGTGTGAGTCAACTCTGTGACTCAGGAATGATAGTGAAATTTAATCATAAGGGGTTCACTATCAAAGGAAACATAGGTAATTATCTCATGAAATAATGTAGAGAAGATGGAAATTTATACCAGGTTGATAATAAATAGACCACTTGTTTTATAATAGTTGAAGAAGAAAACAACTTGTGGCACCGAAGGTTGGGTATCGTTAGCCAACAGATCATGGAAAATATATCTAAGATTAATATTATTGCTGATATTCACAATCTAAATCATGATCGAGAAAATAAATGTAATGCATTCATTCGAGGAAATATGTTCAATAGTTTATATCGTCTAAAGAATAAAAGTGCATCTAATCTACTTGATCTCAACTGCATAGATGTATGTTGTCCAATAAATGTGGATGGAGAATATAGAGAGAGTTAATTTGTTATTTTTATTGATGATTATAGTAGAATGGATTGTGAGATGTTTATAAAAAATGAAATAGAAAGTGCTTGATTACATAAAGAGATTTTATCAAAGAGATGAGAATGAAACTGGTCGCACAATCAAGATTCTATGATCCAAAAATAGAGTAGAATACACATCCATTGAATTTGAAAATTACCCCTAAAAGCATGGAATAAATCATGAGGTTTTTGTAGTGAGAAACCCACAACAAACTAGGGTTGTTGAATACAGAAATTGATAGGTGATTAATATGGATAGAACTATACTGATTGAGAGATTTTCTTCTCATTTTTACTTTAAAGAGTTTGTTAAAGTAGAAGTGTACACTAAAAATTGAATATGAATTTTTATAGAAAAAACCAAGACACCATATGGGATTTGGTATGAAAAGAATCCATATTTGAAGTATTTTCAAGTTTTTGGAAGTAAGTATCTCATCCAAAACAAATAAGAAAATCAAGGAAAGTATGGTGATTCTATGAATGAGGGAATGTTCCTTGGATAATCAATGAATATTAAAGCCTAAAAATTCAACAATAATCACATTAGAAAGATTTTTGAAAGAAACTGTGTCAATATCATTGAGGATAAAACCATAAATACCTTGAGGAGAACATATGTTTTTGTAGTTTAATATGTATAAGAAAGTGGTCGAGGGACATATTCAGATATAGAAATAGTGAGGAAGGCTTTCAAAACATTCAGGTCTCACAAAATAATGCTGATTCAGAATAAGAATCAAAAGAGGAAAAAATTTCTAAAGTAACTCCATCAAAACCTCATAGAAGAAATAAAAGAGAATATACTGATTGATCCAAGATCATTAGGTATTGGACCACACATAAAATGATAAGGAGAATGAGTAATGAAGCACATTCTTCCTTTTTATCAATTGTGGAACCACTCTCATTTGAAGAATCAGTGAAAGATGAATCATGGGATAAGGCCATGAATGAAGAACTGGATCATATTGACAAGAATAGGACATGAAATCTTATTAAGATACTTGAAAATCACAATGTGATTGGAACAAAGTGGATATTTAAAAACAAATTTGATGATCATGAAAATTTGATAAAAACAAGGCATGATTGGTGTGTAAAGTCTATGCTCAAATTAAAGGCATTGATGTTGAGGAAAAATTTTCTCCAGTAGCTAGACTGGAGCTGAGAAAACTCTTCCTTACCATATAAATTCAAAGAGGGTAAAAATTTCATCAAATAGATGTCAAAATAGATTTGTTAAATGGTTTTCCTGCTAAAGAATTCTACATTGAAAAACTAGTGGTATTTTTTATTGGAAATGATGAGGTAAAGGTTTTTAGATTAAATAAGTATCTCTATGGTCTGAAGTATGAACCAAGAGACTGGTATTCTCAACTGGATACTTATCTAAAGAAGTTATAATTTCAAATAAGAGGTTTTGAATATAACCTCTTTGTGAATAATTCTTAGAAAGATAAATTTATGGTTCTTTTGTATGTAGATGATGTTATTTTTTCTAGAAGAAGGAAGGGATCAGTGAAAGAATTTTCTAATAAAATAAAATCAAAATTTTAAATGTCCATAATTGGTGAACTCACATACTGCTTGGGGATACAAGTTCTTCAAAAGAAGATTTAAACCATCATTTATTTGGAAAAATATACAAGATATCTTCTGAATAAATTCAGAATGCATGACTCTAAACCAACATCAACTCTGATTGTAGTTGGGACAAAACCTGGAAAGCACAGGGATGGGACATCTGTGGATCCCACCCTATATAAGAGAATCATTGGAATCATGTTATACCTAACTGTAACACTGATAGATATAATCTTTAAAACATTATTATCATCCCTCTTTAAAATTAATCCAATGGAATAGAATTTGGTAGTAGTTAAATGAATCATGAGTTATATTCAAGGTACTATCAATTTTGGATTATACTTTGAAGTAGAAATAGATAATGAATTTTCAACATTTTCTGATGTTAACAATGTTGGAGATGTGTTAGGTAGAAATTCCACAAGTTGTGAAGCATTAATTATTGGAAAAAAAATGTGTAGGATGATTGATTAAGAAACAAAAAAAGCACTTCTCTTAGTACAGTTGAAGTTGGGTATATCTCTGCTATAAAGGAATGAACTCATCTATTGTGGATAAATAAATAATTGATTAATATTGGTGATGAGGTGAAACATACAATGGTGATTCACTGTGAAAATAAGATCATAATATTTGAACCACTCTTGTATGAAGCATATTGAGATCAAATGTGTCTTTATCAAAGAAAAAAATTGTACAAGGTGTGATCAAAATGGAGAATGTTGTAACTGATGAACAAGTGGCTGACATTCTGACTAAGTCATTGGAAGAACATAGTTTTATGAAATATTGGTTGAACCTCAGGGTTTAACCACCTCCCAATGCATGACGAGGTTAGAGTTGATCCACTCTCCCCATTTGTGTTAACTATTTTAATCTATTTATGGAAGTGATATAGGTTTATGGGGGAGATATAATCCAGGGGGGTTTTTGAGCACTACAATAACAAATATAGGTTCTTTGGTTCTATTTCCAAAGGGGGAGATAAGTGAAATTCAATGATTTTTGGTTTTTAGGATTGGTTTTTGGTCTATAGAGGTAAGAAATTATCTTTTTCCACTCTTATTTTCTACACTGATATTTTCTCATGTAGACCTAGAGTGATGGATGAGTTATTTCATGCATATCAGTTTTTTAATCAATTATAGTGTTTTTATTTAATTTCTCATCAGATTTTTAACAACCCCAAAGGGGGAGATTATTGGAACCAAGGCCTTTCAAAACTGAAAATAGATTCTAGTTTTTTCTTCTATCCACACTAGGTTGATAAGGGTGTTTTCAAGGATAGGGATCTTCTATTTTAGATAGATTCAATATTGAAGGTGGTGTATTTTCCCAGTGTTCATTGAATGATTCAACTCAAAATCAGGAGCAAGGAGAAATATTCATGAAAGGTTGCTTTCAAAAACTAGATCTTCCTAAATATTGTGAAGGAATGGGTTTCATGAATATTGGAGTTTTCAGAAGGTGTGGAGCTTCATGAAGGTATCTTGTTTCCTGAAGGTGAGGAGCATCGTGAATGCGCAATGGAAAGATATGTTCCTCGTGACTACGATAATGTTCAAAAATGAATGATGGGATGATGGTAAATCTTTGTGACTCTGAGTATCTTTGTGAATGGGTTAAATTTAAATGGTTCTTTGTGAATAAAGAAGCTTCACAAGCATGAATAAAGAGATTTTTGAAATGGCCACTGGGAGCGTGGGATCTTTGCGAATGGTTGAGCCAATAAATTTGTCTCCAAACCCAATTAATTTGAGAATAATAAAATTGGAGAAAAGGATGTATTGATCTGATTTCATGAAGGTTGGGATATTCATGAATTAGGAATTCATTGTGAGCTTGTTCATCACAAAAAAGATTTTTTAGCCTTGACAAATGCTAAGGCATTTCATAAAAGTAATTTTTGCGAAAACTATGAGTTTCACAAAGCCTTAGAGTTCTGCAAAGGCAGTGAGCTTCACGAAGGCAGTTAGCTTCATGAAGGCTTGTGGGGGTAGGTAGATTGGAGAAAGGATGTGGTTTTATGAAGGATATTATTTCTTTAAAACATAAAGGGTTTTTTATAAGGCTTGGAACTTCACAAATAGTAGTGTTGAGCAACCATTTCCAGTGAATAGTGTTTTTAAGTGCATCAACTTGGGACTATGGTGAAAGAAGAGTATCATGATAATCAGGAAAAAAATATTAAATTACTAATCTAATGATTTGACCTTCAAGTCATTAAACTGAGTAATACTTCACCCAAAGTAGTGATCTAGTGGTAGTTGATGGAAGTGTTCTAAGGGAGGTAGTGTGTTGTCCTTATTTCTTGTAAAGGTAGTGTGTTTGGAATAGAGTGAATATGTATGATCTTCTGTATTAAACAATAACTAGGGATTATTAGTGTATTTAGGTATAAATGAAACAATTTCGGCATATTATCCTTGGACTATCCCGTAGCGTTGAACCAAGTAAAATTTTTTTGTTATCTATCTGTAGGTGAATCTTTAATAACTTTAAGATTTCATCTGATAGGTTTACAAGTTCCTACCAATGTGGGAACAAGATTCATATATTTAAAAGAAAAGGTTTACACCCCAATTCACCCCTCCCATATCAAAGTGTTCTAGGGTCCTAAAACACATATTTATAGTCATCTATAAAATATATAGATAGAAAAGTGAATTACAGCGTTCGTGTAGATGGTAGATCATACATACGCATGAACGTTGTTTCCATTTTCTGATGGATATAATGAAAGAGCGATAAATAACCTTTCTAGTATTATTACTATATCATACACATTCATAAAATTCTTCCTCATTTCCATCCAATTAAAATATAAATTAAAATTAATCACATCGCTTTATGGAGGTGGTAGTTCACACGTATGCACGAACGACGTTATCATTTCTCAAAGGATTGGATGGTAAGTAGGTAGATGTGATATTATAATTAAATAAGTATAATTATTTCATAAATATCATATATAAAAAATTAAATGTATGGTAATACTCATCCATAAAATATGGTGATGAAAAATGGATCGAATCGCTACGTAGAGATGGTAAGTCGTACATATGCACGAGAGATACTTTTACTTATCATTTGATGGGAAAGAGGGTGTATAATGGTGTTTTCATAATCAAAATAACATTTAATAATATTTATTATGGTTAATTTATTATTTTATGATAAATATTATAGATTTATAGGAGATAAATAAGAATATAAAAGAAAGTGATTGTTTAAGGCGATTACCACTTCTTTGAAACGATTCCTTTAGATCTCCTCTAAAGGGCACTAGGGTTGGTCTTTTGGGAAGAAAGAAAATTATAGAATGTGTCTATGGAAGTTTAAAAGATAAATTGGTAGATTTTGGTCAAGATAGAAGGCTCAGAGTGGTGAAATGAATTGAGGGAGGAGGTTCCCTTTTTATAACTGAGGTGAGGGGTAATTTTGAAATTTTTTAAAATATTAAATTATAATAAATTCATTCTCAATCCAAATGTATCTAAATGGGAATTTATTTGAATTAATGGTAATATATTTTTTAATACCATTAACCAATATAATTTATAGAAGTTTTTCTATCATTTTAAATATTATCGTTTTGATTAACCTTTAGTTAACTAATTTTAATTTTAACTACGGTAATAACTTTTTCAATATTAAAGGGTTGTAATTTTTACTTATAAGGTGAAAATTTTCCCATAAGTGTCTAAGTTATAAAATTTTAGATAATATCATATTCATTTTTTCAATATTTTTTTATGTTTTTTAAATAATTTAATAAAATATTATTTTGATAAAATACCGTTATTGTCAATTTGAACACGATTCATTTAATTTCACTTAAAAGATATAAATAAAAAGTTGGAATTAAAATATAATATTTTAAAAAAATGAAAATATGTCACATTAACCTATAAATTTTTTAGAACACTATAACTTACTCAAATTATATCTATTTTAATATTTTCAAAATCATTTATTTTATTTTTCCATTAATTGAATAAATACTATTTTGGCATTTTGTATGAATTTCAAAAAATTATATAATTTATAAAAATTATAAATAAATTACTATCATGAATATAATTTCATTATTCACAAAATTACTATTAATATTCATTAATAACTCATTTTTTCGTTTGTAAACAAATAAATTATATTTAAAACTAAGAGAGTTACATTTTGTAAATTTATTTGATTTAAATAATATATAAATCATTTTCATGGAAAAGTGTCCATTAAAAAATAGATTTAGAGAATAAGGTGATAATGGTATAATTAAATTCATCCAATAATAATTAGTATGACAAATTATAGCCTTATAACTTGGTTTTAATCTAGATTAACCAGATTTACCCTTTGTCGATGTGATAAATTTTACCATGGTTACTATTCATATTGACCAAAAATAAGAAGGGCCTATTTACCAAATTTGAACCTTATTATTCTAAATATTTAATTAATTATATCTAATTCAATACCAATAAATGGAATAATTTAATTTTAAATTAAGTGTGAAAAATGCGATAAAAGATACTTTTTAGAACAAATACATTTTTAGGCATAAAACTAGAATTATTCTTATTCTATGCCTAGAAAAAATATTTTTTGAATATTTAAAACATTTTATCTATTAAATAATATATAAATTTAATCAAAATCATTCACCAATGGTGATTTATTTAATTTATTAATATAAAAATATATTTCATGCATAAAAAAATAGTGTTTTTAAACATCGCTTTTATTTTCAATTAATTTTTATTTTTAATTATATTCATTTGATAACTAGTGAATTGATTTTATAGATTTACATACCATATATTTTTCATAATTTACTTATTAATATTCATACCCACCAGTCTAATGACTATTCGATAATAGACACATAATATTTTAGTAATGTTACGCGGTTTTTCCAAACTAGGTGTTACATGTAACACAAGTTATTGAAGAAATTGAATTATTTAAAGAGAAACATTTCATAAAAAAACTCAGGGTTTTGGATTCTTTTATCATTTATAATACTTATCTTAGTGTATTGGTTTATTCATTTGGAGGTGGAAAATATTTTAATGAATGTTACTCTTCAATTTATATTTTGAATTCCTTTCCCTTTTCCTAATTTATCTTCCAAAAATTTTAACTTCTTCCTCAGTGTAGTCTGAACCAATTCATTAGGATCTATGATAGGGAATACAGGTAGGTTAGATTGAGACTAATTTATTTTTAAATAATAAATCTTATTTTTCTCATCCTCCATATGTTGAAGTTCTCAATATCTCATCACCTTAACTTATGATTTAGATAAACCAATGGCCAATTTTCTTGATTTCATTTCTTAAAGATTATTTTTTAAAAATTTCACCCTTCCTTTTCTAGTGATCTCTAAATTCTTTGACCAATATTTCAAATTATTCTTAAAATATTATATTCTTTTTCTATAAGTTATATTTATCTACTTGAATATATTCTAGTACCTTTCTCTTCTTCTCGGTGATCTTATTTTTCTTATTAGCAGATCTTAGAAGTGTAAATTCCATTAATATTTCAAAATACTTATTTTCATCTAGATGATAGACCAGTTTCATCTTGGCTATAATTTCTTAGTTAAAATTATTTTCTTTAACCCTTTCTATAGTCTTGAGTTTCAACTCCATTATTATCCAATATTTTTACAAAAATATTATTAAGAGTCCTTGAATATGATAGAATATTCAAATTTCACCATACCAGAACATAAAATTTCAGTATAATATCAAATAAACATTACAAGATTAAACTTTATATTATTGTAGAGAAAGTGAGCATATAAACATCTTAAATATTTATTATATCCATATATTAATTTCTTGGGAGTAAAATAAATTGATTCCATAAAAAATGATTATAATTTCAAGATTAAAATGACCTGCCTTATGCAATTTATTTCAATGGGAAAGAGACTAATTAAATAATTCTCTTTGACGAAATATCTTAAAATATCTATAAGCTTATTCCATATGAATATAGGATCTCCTTCAAAAGGTATCTCTATAATTTCTATAAAAAAAATCAAAGGATAAATCGATGATCATGTATTGTAAAATTTACCTTCTTCTTACTATCTGATTCGTCAAAGATAACTGACCCATATAATTCATGGAAAATACCGGGATATGATAATTGATAATACTCACCTTATAGAACAAACAATTCCCATAATGGAAATCTGATGACATTATTTAACAAAGAATCATTCTTGGAATACCAATTAGTATCGATCAACCTTTCATGAATAATCTCTCTAGAATAAATTTCATCAGATGATTTCATTCTAATTCAGTAAATAATAATATAATTATAAAATATGAGACTTGAAAGAGGCAGGGTTTCATAGTTAATGACAACAAACAACTTTGGGTCTGCACACCTTTATATAGGTAGTCATTTTTTCCATTAATATAACATAATATTATAGTCCAAAAATATTTATAATAAATGAGATGATGATACCAAATATTTTAAATTAATATATTTAAATTTTCTAAAAAATATTCCATTTACCTGCTGTCATGACCCGCCTTCACCAAGATGAAAGAAGGGACAGCAGGTTTCCAGACCCTTCCTTCTTCAAGTTGAAGGAGAGATAATAACCCCCAAGACCCACCTTCAATAGGTCCTGGAGTGGATACTAGCACCAAGGGTATAGAATCACACACAAGATGTAAGGTATTACCCTTTTTATTTTAATAGGATCGAGAGATAAGATAGTAATTCCCAAAAATGCCGAAAGTGGAAGTACAAGTAAAGCCAAAACAAACCATTCTCATATGAATGTTCCAAAAGTAAATGCTACAAAGGTACAAAAAAACCCCAAAATAAAGTACCAAAGAAAATAAAAACAGCAACAGCAATTGTCCCAACATCTGAACTAGTATGATCCCGCACGATCCCTGAAGTCCTCCTGGAAATCTGAAAGCAGTTTTATATACGTAGGGTGAGCATACAAGTATACTCAGTAGGGAAAACCAAAGACTCTCATGCACAAGTGGTGAGGCACACTAATTACCCATGGGAAAAGAGATAACCAAAACACCCAGCAAGGAAAACTATCCACCCAAACCTCACCAAGGCACACTCCACAAATAACGCAACTTAAGAAATGTAATAGTAACAACACATCGATGTTTGGGTACCTCACGCCACTTCCCCTCTGGTTATTGAATACATCCTATGCATCAGACCTCTCCCACCATTCTCACCATAGTTCCACTACCATCCCCCACCCGCACTCACCTAGGCTATAACCACACATTCTGCCCATAGACACCTAGGCCACAATAACCACTACCATGCCCGAAGACACCTGGGCCTCATCCCGAAGACACCTGGGAAACAACCTGCCCACACACACCTGGGCCAACCACCACAACTATCGTGCCCAAATAATCTTGGGCTATAATAGAACTCAGGCCATCACCACCTTCCCGAAGGGTCTTGGGCCACTCGGGAAAGGGAGTAGAAAAGGAGCTAATAACCAGTCACTTGTAAAAGTGTTGGGAAAAACACCCTCCCCCATGAAATGGGGGTGTTCGGCACAAAGTTCTCAACTTGAGTGGGGTGCGAATAAGAAATGCAAGAACTAAACTTATATTTATATGTGGAACAAGAACTCATCCCAACCTAGGGGTTCTAAACTAGCCCAACAAAATCACCCTCATTACTATTCATTCACAAGAAGCACCGAACCCACAACCATGTCACCACTCATTCCTGGAAAACAATTCCCCATGTAACCCATTCTTGTTTTCATGTTCAAGTGATTCCATTTAAGTAAATTATGCACTACTGGGCAAAGATCGGGAATAACCACAAGCTAAGGAAAGGAAAACAGCCAAACATCACTTTTAAGCATTCACACTTGGTTCTCTTGTAAATTCACAATAGCAAAGGGATCCCTGAGATCCCTCAAAGTATTGGAACCAAACCAAGCCTCAAGATACTGCCCCACACAACCTAAGGTCCACCAACAACTACAAAAATAGAGGATACCATCCCCATCCATATCACCCTATAAGCATCAAGAAGAACAATCACACATACCACCAAGACAGAGCAAGGGAGTTTCCATATTCAAGCACATAATTCATTTATTTCCCCCTTTTTGTTTGGTTAACTAGGGTGATCACACATGGGTTTTTGTTCACTAGACATCCATTTAATTGGTGAGTTTACGTGATTAACCAAATTCCCATGTTACAGCCATTCAATCATCACAGAAGACAAGGGTTCATTAGTGCACAAAGAAATACCACCAACAGTCATGATTTTCAGTGGGCATAATCCCATACAATTCACAACACAAAATCAAGGATAAAAATAGTACAGTACAAACATCAATCACACCCTCTTCATTCTTTAAAAAAATTTTATTATTTTCGTTAAAGTTTGGTTTCAACCATCCCTACAGAAACAATAGCAGTCCAACCCTGCATGATACGTAGTAAAGAAAGACGAAGGAAAACCCTACCTGGATGATCAAAGATCGTTGTTTTAACTCCGCACACCAAGAGCAGGGGATGTGCGACTTGTAGAGGAATAACTTTAGGGACTCCAAGGATGAGTAGGAAAGTTTCTATCACAGGTGCACCACTCACCTCGGAAAAGGGACTCCAAACACACCAGGGGAAGAACAAACCCAGCCAAGAAGAAGAAGGAAGAAATTCTAGAGCGATAAAAAGATGAGATCCGTTGTTACTGGATATGGAATTTTGAATGGATTTAAAGTCATATAGTGGTTTACCACGCAGTTGGGAAGTTACGCACGATGGAATTAATTGTCATTTTAATAATTCTCATCGAAGAGGTGGCCATAACAGCTGTGTGTTTAAACGGTTTCCTTTAAATTGCACAATAGGGGAAAAACTGGAAAGTATGGGGAAAGGGTGTGACACCGAGGAAAAGCCATGCGGTTTGGTAAGTTAAGGGTCTCCCATATCCTGGGGGATTTTAGATATTATTTAAGGGATTTAAATGGATTTTAAAGGGAATATTAAATCATTTTTACATCAAAAGACACGTTGCGGGAGAAGAAAAAGTCAGAAACTGGAAAAATAAAGAAGACCGCTTTGTGAGGACACAACACCACCATCACAGTGCCACCCTTATGGTTCCACCATCACGGTGCCCCTGTCACGGTGCCACCCTCATGGTGTCACCCTCACGGTGCCACCCTCACAGTGCCACCCTCACGGTGCCACCCTCACAGTGCCACCGTTTCGGTGTGAGACCGTGACAGGTGACACCTTTTTGGTGGAACTGTTTTATGGAACAGTGTTTTGGGAAAGTACTAGACTAGGAGGGTCCGGGCCATTACATCAGATACCTCTCAAACTATTCTTTCCCTCGAGAATCAAAACCAAACTAGAATAAAGGAGAGGGGTCCGAACAACCACCTCGAAAGATACCTCTCAGAAGTAAACCCCATCCATCTTTTGAATGACTAAGGATACACTACCGCTCCTCTCCCCCCAATTAAGCACACCAATATTCAAGGGTCATACCATCCAGACATAGGTATTAGGGATTTCCTTCCTCTATGTCAAGATACTATCCACTTTGGGAGGCACTAACTCACCCGCACAGGTTTAATCACATCCACCTTAATGCGTCTTGATTTCGGATCGGTTCCTCCCCTCCCCACAGTCAGGACTCTTCACACACACATCCAGAGAACAAGGAAAACAGTCCATTCCATAGTTAACAAGGTAAAACGCTTCATCACAACAAGTACAATCAATACAGATCAAACTCAAAACAGCTTTGGGTACTGGGTGTGCATCTATGCCTCCTGTTCCCAAGTACTCTCCTTGAGCCCACCATTCCTCCATAACACACGAACCAAAGGAATGGTTCATCCATAGAGCACCTTCTTCTCATGATCCTTGATCCTCACCTGTCTTTCTATAAACATCACGTCAGCTTTGATATCCAGCTTTCCCCAGTCAAGGATGTGTGAATCTCCATGTAGATACTATTGGAGCTAAGACACATGGAATACGTCGTGCATTCTCAGTAGAGGCGGCGGTAGCACCAGCTGATAGGCCACATCGTCGACCCGCCGTAGCACTTCAAATGGTCCGACGAACCTGGGAGAAAGATTACTCCCCCTGCCGAACCTCCGGTAGTAACCTGATAGACCTAGGAAACTATGAACCTCTTCCATGTTCTTGGGTGTTTCCCAAGAAACAATCTCCTCGACCTTTGATGGGTCCACCGCTATTCCCTACTCGGACACCATGTGTCCAAGGAAGTGAACTTCTCTCATCCGAAACTTGTACTTGGACAATTTCCCACAGAGTTGGTGTCATCGAAGGACCTCTAAGACCGTTCTCAAATGATCTGCGTGATCCTACTCCGACCTTGAGTAGATCTGGATGTCGTCAATAAAAACGACCACGAACCGGTCCAGATATTCCCGGAATACGGAGTTCATGAGCCCCATGAACACAGCTGGTGTGTTTGTGACGCCGAACGGCATGACTACATACTCGAAGTGCCTATATCTACACCTGAAGGTAGTATTCGAGATGTAACCCCAATTCGCCCTCAAATGGTGATATCCTAATCACAGGTTGATCTTGTAGAACCATCCTGCCCCTTTTAACTGGTCGAAAAGGTCGTATATCCTCGGGAGAGGGTAACTGTTCTTGACCGTTACCTAGTTCAGTCTCTGGTAGTCTATTCACATCCTGATACCACCATCTTCCTTCTTTAAGAACAAGACTGGATCACCCCATGGTGACGCACTTGGTCAAACAAAACCCTTCTTCATCAGATCTTCAATCTGAATCTGCAACTCCCACAACTCAGAAGGCGTCATTCTATAGGGAGCCATCGAAATCGGATGAGCACCGGTTTGCAAGCCTATTCTGAACTCAACATCGCGTCAAGGGGTAGAGTCTCCACCTCTTTAGGGAAGACATCCATGAACTCACTAACGATCCCTGGGACTTCCGCCATCTTTGTATCTGCCAACTCCATTGACAGCTCAGCTAGCAAGGAAAGGAGGGTCTCCACTCACCGGCTGCCCTCCTGGAAACCTCGCTTTCCGATGAAAGTTACACATCGGCCACCAAAATCCAAAAATATGATCCTTCTTCGGAAGCGGTCAATGACGGCACATACAGAGAATAGCTAGTCCATGCCCAGGATGACATCGTATGGATGTATCTACAATAGTATAAGATCCATGATAGACTGATGTGGCCTTATTATCAGTCTACACCCTCGGTAAACATAATACAAGTCAGTCTAACCTCCCACTGGCGTACTCAACACCAGGGGCACTGGAAGTCTCTCAACGTCTAGACCCAGAGCACGGGCTAGACTGGGTGTAAAAAAGGAGTTTGAAGCTCCTTTATCGAACAAGGCATAGACAAGAGTTCTAAACAAGCTAATTGTACCTCAAATGACTTCCAGCCTTACCAGAATTGCTGCCTCTGCAGCGTGTAACTTCCCACACCCAGATCTTCTGCCCCTCGGTTGTCGGCCGCCTCCCCGACCGTTCCCTGGTCAAGGTCCCTGATGAGTGCCCTGAGGTTGACCACCTCCTTCAACGTCTGCCCTTGGAGGAGTGGGAGCTCGTTGTCCCTGCTACTGCTAAAAGGGCCTAGCTGGAAACTACTGCGGCTGAGGCGGGTGTTGCACCGGCCCACCCCCATTGTACTGTACTCGGTCCGGGCACTGATTCTGAAGGTTCTCACAGCTGCCACAGATGAAGCATCTTGGTCCTGGGCCCAAAAGGAAAGGGCGAGGACCGGAAGATCGGAACTGGAACTGCTAATTCCTTCTCCCTACTAGTCGAAACCTAGAGGGCCCTGATGCTGGAGGTCTGCTGCTGATGCCCTTACCCTTAGACGAGACTAAATGGATTCCCTCTCACGATAAACCTCCCAACATGTGCATCTTTTCCACCACTTTAGCCTTCTTCTGGACCTCCAAGTACTTCGGTAGGGTGAAAGGGGTAACTGCATACTGAAGAGAAGGTCGGAGTGCCTCCTCTAAACATATCACTCGAGAATCCTCATTTGGAAAGAGGTCCGGAGAAAAGAAAAGGAGATCTTTGAACATGATCCCCAATTCTCTCACAGACATATCCCCCTACTGGAGGGAGAGTAGTTCTTGCCTCTTCTTAGCCTTTATCGTGGAAGAGAGGAATTCTGCCCAGAACTCCCTCTCGAAGTCAATCCACGTCACCTCAGCCTCCCTCTTCTCCCTAAGATAAAGCATCTACCACTGACGCGCTGCTCCCCACATCTGGCTTACACCCAGAGGAATCCAGTACTCCTTTGGAGCCTGGATCAAGCTAAAAGCTAGCACCGGATCTTCTAGCCATCTCTCTATCTCTATGTCTGAGATGCTTCCCTCGTACTTCCCGAGGGTCTTCCGCTGAAATTCACGAATAATACTCTTCCACTGATCGTCCTCCTCCTCTCGGTCATCCCTCTGTCGATCAGCCAAATCAACCTCTTGGGCCTCGATCGCCCACACTACCCTTGGTCGTCGTCCGGGTGCCATAGCTACAAGGTAAACAAGGAATGTATAAGCTCGAGTAGTGTAGAATATTACTTTTAAATTTTCTTAGATTTTTTATTCATTTTAAATCCCAAAAATACCCAAGAAACACAAGAACATGGGTCATTATGATGCGTTTACCTTTCCTAGGGTCTCTACCCTGCAATCAATATAGCCTCACTTGGTCGTTCGGTAGGCCCAGAGTCCTTGAATCGGATCAAAGGGGACCCTAAAATACTGTGTCCTAGCCTGTATTCCCTGTCATATTTCACGCACCAAGATTGTCCAACACTATTTCCCTACCATCCCATGAAATCCTCATTTTGCCTAACCCGATACTCCATCTTATCCCCAAACCTCCCTCTGATATCATTCTGTCACGAGCCGCCTTCACCAAGATGAAATAAGGGACAGAAGGTTTCCAGACCCCTCCTTATTCAAGTTGAAGGAGAGATAATAACCCCCAAGACCCTCCTTCAATAGGTCCTAGAGTGGCGACTAGCACCAAGGGTATATAATCACACACAAGATGGAAGGAATTACCCTTTTTATTTTAATAGGATCAAGAGATAAGATAGTAATTCCCAACAACACCAAAAGTGTAAGTACAAGTAAAGTCAAAACAAACCATTCCCATATGAATGTTCTAAAAGTAAATGCTACAAAAGTACAAGAAAACCCAAAAAGAAAGTACCAAAGAAAAGAAAAATAGCAACAACAATTGTCCTAATGTATGAACTAGTACGATCCTGCATGATCCCCGAATTCCTCCTGGAAATCTGAAAGCGGTTTTATATACGTAGGGTGAGCATACAAGTATACTCAGTAGGGAAAAGCAAAGACTATCGTGCACAAGTGGGGAGAAACACTAATTCCTCATGGGAAAAGAGATAACCAAAACACCCAGTAAGGAAAACTATCCACCCAAACCTCACCAAGTCACACTCCACAAATAACACGAGTCAAGTAATGTAATAGTAACAACACATCAATGTTTGGGTAACTCGCGCCACTTCCCCACTAGTTATTGAAGACATCCTACGCATTAGACCTCTCCCGCCATTCTCACCGCAGTACCACTGCCATCCCCCACCCTCACACACCTAGACTATAACCACACATCCTGCCCACAAACACTAGGGCCACAACAACCACTGCCACGCCTGAAGACACCTGGGCCTCATCCCGAAGACACCTGGGAAACAACCTGCCTGCACACACCTGGTCCAACCACCACAACTACCCTACCCAAATAATCTTGGGCTATAATAAACCTCATCCCATCACATCCTCCCTAAGGTTCTTGGGCCACTCAGGAAAGAGAGCAGAAAAGGAGCTAATAACTAGTCACTTGTAAAAGTGTTGGGAAAAACACCCTCCCCCATGAAATGGGGGTGTTCAGAACAAAGTGCTCAACTTGGGAGGGGAGAGAATAAGAAACACAAGAACTACAATTATATATATATAGGGAACAAGCACTCATCCCAACCTAGGGGTTCCAAACCAGCCCAAAAAAAGTGCCCACGTTACTATTAATTCACAAGAAACACCGAACCCACAACCATGTCACCACTCATTCCTGGAAAAAAATTCCCCATTGAACCCATTATTGTTTTCATGTTCAAGTGATTCCATTTAATTAAATTATGCACTAATGGTAAATGATCAGGCATAAACACAAGCTAAGGAAAGGAAAACAGCCAAACAACACTTTTAAGCATTCACACATGGTTCTCTTGTAAAGTCACAACAGCAAAGGGATCTGTGAGATCCCTCAAAGTACTGGAAACAAACCAAGCCTCAAGATACTACCCCGCACAGCCTTAGGTCCACCAAAAACTGAAACAACGTAGGATCCCATCTCAATCTATATCACCCCATAACCATCAAGCAGAAGAATCACACATACTGCCAAGATAGAGCAAGGGAGTTTCTATATTCAAGAACATCATTCATTTAGTTCTCCCTTTCTGTTTGGTTAACTAGGGTGATCACACAGGGGTTTTTGTTCACTGGACATCCATTTAATCGGCCAAGTTTATGTGATTAACCAAATTATCATGTTATATCCATTCAATCATCACAGAAGACAGGGGTTCATTAGTGTACAAAGAAAGACCACCAACGGTCATGATTTTCAGTGGGAATAATGATTAACTGCTGAAAGAAGCTAATATTCATTGTCAATATATTAATAATAATGTTCTCCAAAGTCCATAAAAAACATTTTTAGTGCATTATAGAAATTGAACTTCATTTCTCATCTTAAATGCAATTCAAGTTTAAAATGCAAATTTGGGACAAATCATTCATCTGTTTGTGGAAAACATTATAATCATTTTTTGAATTTGATATTTTGGGATATGATTGATCACTTTTTTTGGAACATTTTTTCTTTTAGAAATGATGAATGAATCCCAAGATATGATGGATATTTTTCTGCATGAATGAAGAAATTTGCTGGACAAAGCATAATAGGACTAAGGCCCGTCAAACAAAAGTGGGGCCCACAAAACAATCCCAATTAAGCTCAAATTATTACAGTATAAAGGTAAACATATGAAGATCATTTCATTAAACTGTGGTCAGAGATAATTCTGAAGTTTTCATGGATATAAATGGATTCTAAGTTTACATTTAAATGGTGGGTCCGACCCGAATGTCCATATAGTCGTTCCACCATTTCGACCATAACATCCAAACCACTGCACCGAATGGCCTGAAATGTTTAAAGATACTGTAGGACACATGGAAGAGAATATTTTTCTTCTACAACCCCTCCATATTCATCTTTCTTCAATTACATATTCAAACGTCAAAACGGGGGACGAATCTGGACGAAATTTATGGACAACTTTGAAACGTCCAAATCCCTTGATTTTCTCACCCTCTTTATGAATCCATAAATTAATGGGGATGGAATTTATTGTGGTGGTGTGTCTCTAAGGATCCTAAGATTACTATATAAGGAGATGGTGGTGAAGGGAATTATCATCTAATATTTTTCTTTCAATCTGAGTTTTTCTTTCATCCATTGTATTTCTTTCAATTTTAATTCCCTGTTTTCAATTTGTAATCGCATCATCAATTTTTCCCATGTAAATTTTTCTTTAACGTATAGTATTTAAATAAAATTTATGCTTCTTATTCACTTATTATTTTCCTTTTATTCACATGTTGATACCATTGAATCAAGGTGTTAATTTTTTCACACCAGTACTTGTTAATTCAATCACACAACGGTGGAGTTTTCATTATTTTAATAATTTTCTTCTTCTTCAATTTCGCCCCCATAAGTCAACATCCCGCTTCCATTGGTAGAATAGAATCAATGGAGGGATAACCCCTAAAGTGTTAATCCAAGGGAGTAGCAAGGTTAGGGATTGGATGTTATTTCATGTACTTAATATTTAAATCTTTTCGTTATTTTAGGATTTCCATTTGATGAGTTACATTCTTTTTCATCTTCTCCAACCTTAACGATGACACATTTTGAGTGCTAGTATGATCTATTTCCTTTGAGTACTTAGTAAAGTGATCCTCAAAGTGAATTGGTGATTGGCCTTGGAATTGTGTAGGGATTAAATTGGTGAATTATTTGGGGAGAATTATCTCATTGTTTAGTTACATCTTCAATTAATGACATGAAATTTTTAAGAAAAGAAATTTATCCAATCCACCCTAAGTGAAACCCTAAGATCAACCCATCATCAATAATTGTTTTGTTCACATAATTTTTCTTGTCTCTTATTTAAATTATATCATTAGTTCTCCAATTAAAATATACCTCAAAGTTGGCCACTTCATAGCCAATCCATCAACAAATTTCAGTGTCTCAAGGTTTCTTCTTCGGTCCTTGTGGATTCGATCCCTACTTGTACTTCAATGACTGCTTTTACCTATAGGGTAAATTTGGGTGCAACCAAATTTTGGCTCTGTTGTTGGGGACCAATTAATTCACCTTATAACATCTTTCTATTCTCCTCTATTTCTCTTTTCTCATCCCATTTCTCTTATCTTTTCCCCTTTATTTTTTTTCTTCTCTTTTCTTGGCGCATGTCCGCCTACACCCGTGACAATTCAAATCGTCTAGTTAGGGTGGATAGTCCTAGGGTTGGGGATTCAAGCAATCATAGAGGTCTCTTTCCATTAGATGCAAATATTCCTAATACTCCAGATTCAGAATTTGAGTTTGATACAATGGATAATATCCCACAAAACCAAATCATAAACCAGGGAGGGAACCGAAATAATGAGCAAGACCCTAACTTGGGAATTGTTGTAGACCCAACCATGAATGACTACCTCACACCTACCTAGACCAATGCACCCTCATGCATTAGGCATGATAACATAGTATATGCCCAATATGTTTTGAAACCCCATGTCTGGAACCACCTTTCAACCTTTCATGGGATGGAGTCTGAGATGCCTTACCTTCATGTTAAAGAATTTAATGACATTGTTGAAACCATGTGACCTCTAAATAAAATTGAATTTTCTAAAATGAGAATTTTTCCTTTTTCTCTGAAGGATCGAGAAAATAATTGGTTAAAAAAATTGAGAGCAACATCCATTTACTCTTGGGACCAACTTCAATGAGAATTCTATAAAAAATACTTCCCCCATCACAAAACAATTGAACTTAAAAAGAGAATACAAAACCTTTTTGAAAGAGAGGGAGAAACATTCTATGAAACATGGGAAAGATTAAAGGACACATTAAACATGGTACTGCACCATGGTTTCTTAATCCGAGAACAAGTGAGAATTTTCTATGAATGGTTAGGTCCCAGAAAAAAACAATTCATTAATATGATGTGTAATGGAACCTACAAAAAACAAATCTCAAATGATGCTTATGAGTATCTAGAAAATCTTACTGAACAGAACAAAACATGGGGAACATCCTCATAATATGAGAAGCCGCCCAAATCTGGTGGAATGTACAATCTTGGAGAAGAAGAAAACCTTAGAGAAAAACTTACTGCAATCATGAGGAAAGTTTAGGAGATTGATCTTAGGAAGGTCCAAAAAACCCAAACTATTGAGCTTGTTTGTACAATTTGTGACAAACATGACCACACGACTAATAATTACCCAACCATTCCTTCTATCAAGGATTTTCTTTTAAGAGGAACACCATAAGAAGTTAATGAAATGAACTCTCAAAAGCCACAATTCCAAAACACCTTCAATCCAAGGTATAATGACCTTATAGTCTATGATTAGAAGGACAATAAACAACCAACACAACAACAATGTATCAACCTAAACCCTCAACAAAACTTCGAACCTCATAATCGGTTCCAACCCCAACTAGTCCAATTACAACATCCTCATGTACAATATCAACAACCTATCCAACGAATCATTCAATAGCCAATCCAAAAACCAAATTATCCTCTTGGGATAAACCAACAAGCTTAAGTACCAACCCAAATTTTTCCACAAAGCCTACTAGAACAACTGTGAAAACAAATGGACAAAATGAACTCAAAATTCTCATCCATTAAACAAGAACTTAAAACCATCAAAACTGGAAAGGCACCCATGCTGACACAGGCCATTTTAAAACAAACATCAAGGGGAGAGACAAGTTTCACTCAAACAACTCATGAAAAACTAAAGGTTGTGAAAATTTTGAGAAGTGGGAAATAAATTGAAAAAACTGAACAAATAATTCAGAAACCATCTAAAGCTTCAAAATCTAATGAAAATTCAAATGAACCACATGATCAAACTGAGAAACCTGATGAAAATGTGGAATAAACAACTCTTCAACAAACAATCCCATAACCTGTAACATTACCTCAATGCATGAGGGGGGAAACCAAGCCTGAATTAAGTGAAACATTGAGGGAAATATTCTCACAAGTCAAGATGAACATTCCACTCCTCGATGCTTTTCAAACCATTCCTGCATACTCAAAATACCTAAAGTACCTCTTCACATTTAAAAGAAAATTCTCATATAAGAACCAAGTCTTTCTGGTAGCAAATGTTTGCACAACAATCCAAGGAACCCTACCACCAATGATAAAAGACCCAGGATGCCCTTACATCAATGTTGAACTAGGAGAGAACAATGTTGTCAAATCCTTGTGTGACCTAGGTGCCAGTGTCAATCTCATTCCCTATGATTTGTACTGCCAGTTAGGTCTGGAAGAGCTCAAACCCACATCTGTCACACTTCAACTTGCTGATCGTAGCATTAGGGTCCAAAGGGAATACTAAAGGATGTTCTGGTAAAAGTAGAAAATTTCATTTTCCCTGCTGACTTCATTGTCCTTGATAGCAATCCAACCATAGGCAATAAGGAACAAACTGCAATCATCCTTGGTCATCCCTTCCTTGAAACAATCAACTTTGTCATCTGAGTCCAAAATGGGAACATGACCACCACCTTTGGAAACATAAGTCTAGACTTGAACATCTATAATGTAAGCTCACAAATAGGGGATGATGAGGATATTCATGAAGTAAACATGATAGGATTAATTGATAAAGAATCCATAGAACATCAAGGAATATTCGAGGAATGTTTAAGTGAGGAATAGATTAATTTCCTTTGTTCACATGAATAAAGTTTATCTCCTTGGCTAGAATCACTTTCAGATTGCTCCAATGATGAAATCATAAGACCAAAAATCAGTGAAATATTTCAAGAAACCATATTCATGGAGGCCACTCCAACTCCCTTACCTAACACTGATCAAACCAATCTAGTAGCTGAAACTTCTACACATGGGGAATCAATATTATTTGAAAGTCTAAAAAAATAAATTTATCTTGATCCAATGTCCCAATATTATACTTAAATTTTGAACCAACCTGATCTTGAATTTAAAGAACTTCCTACTACACTTAAGTATTCCTTCCTAGGAAAAAATGGAACACAACCTATTGTCATTTCTTCTTCTCTTCAAGATGATCATGAGAGGATGCTTCTAGATGTCCTTAAGAGACACAAGAAAGCCATTGGATGGACCCTATCTGATATTCCTAGGATTATCCCACTTATCGAGAGTCATAGGATTGTTCTATAATTTGATTCAAATCCATGTTGTCAAACTCAATAGTTACTCAATCCTAATCTCATGGAAGTAGTGAGAAAAGAAATTCTGAAATTTTTAAAAGCTGGTATCATTTATCCCATAGCTGAGAGTGAGTGTGTCAGAACGATCCATGTGGTTCCAAAGAAGGATGGAATCACAGTGATAACCAAAAAGGATGGAGAG
The DNA here is from genome assembly GCA_963277665.1 of Viscum album. Lineage (NCBI taxonomy): Eukaryota > Viridiplantae > Streptophyta > Magnoliopsida > Santalales > Viscaceae > Viscum > Viscum album. The sequence goes on from OY728158.1 coordinate 1,352,606,325, forward strand.
ATTCTTCCAACTAGGGTGAGTAAAGGATGGAGAGTCTGCATCGACTACAGGAAGCTAAACTCATTTACAAATGAGGACCATTTCCCCTTACCATTCATTGACCAAATCCTTGAGAGCGTGGAAGGTCATGAATTCTACTATTTATTAGATGGGTACTCGGGCTATAATCAGATTGAGGTCTCCCAAGAGGATTAAGGGAATACTACATTCACCTGTCCATTCGGCACCTTTGCCTTAAAATGCATTCCCTTCAGGTTATGAAATTCCCCTAGAACCTTCCAGCGGTGCATGATGGTAATATTCTCAGACATGGTAGGGTATTTTCTAGAGGTCTTCGTGGATGACTTCTTTGTGTTTGGGGATACATTTGAGGGATTTTTTAAGAATTTGGAGAGATTTTTTTCAAGATGTGATGAAAATAATCTAGTCCTAAACTGGGGAAAATGCCATTTCATGGTTAAAGAGGGACTAGTCCTTGTCCTTCTAGTCTCTGGTAGGGGGATTGAAGTCGATAAAGACAAGGTTGACATCATTCGTCGCCATCCATCACCCAAAACTGTTAAGGAAGTGAGGTCTTTATTAGGGAATGATGGTTTCTATAGAAGATTAATTAGGAACTTTATTTCAATCACTTTTCCCCTTTGCGGTCTTCTAGTAAAGGATGCTCCATTTTTTTGGACAGAAAGCTATGAGGGTTCATTCTCAACCCTCACAACATCTCTCGCCTCTCCTCCCATCATGAAATTCCCAAATTCGAACATTCCTTTCGAACTCATGTGTGATGAAAGTGACTTTTCATTAGGAGTTATGTTAGGACAATGTTGTGATAAAACTCATTATGTAATTTCTTATGCAAGCAAATCCTTAAATGATGCCCAAATCAACTACACCACCACCGAGAAGGAGTTACTTGCTGTTGTGTTTGCCTTAGAAAATTTTAGGTCCTACCTCTTAGGATCCCCCATCACTGTGTACACTGACCATTATGCATTGAAATACCTCTTCTGGAAGCAAGATTCTAAGGCTAGACTGATTACGTGGGTCCTTCTATTATAATAATTTGACCTCACAATCAAGGACAAAAAGGGTGTTGAAAATGTTATAGTTGATCATCTCTCTAGGATAGAATTTAATGACAAATTATCCCACCATTATGTGACTGATTCATTCCGTGATGAACACCTATACTCTGTGAGTGACTTCCCTTGGTATTCCGACATAGCAAACTTCTTAGTTACAAGAGTCATTCCAAAATTCTTAGGAAATCAAGCTAGAATTAAATTCCTTTCTGATGTCAGGCACTATGTTTTTGATGATCTATACCTATATAAGTTCTGCCCTGAACAAGTCATTAGGAGGTGTGTCCCCGAATCTGAACAAGAATCCATCATTAAATTCTGTCATAGTGAGGCATGTGTAGGTCACTTTTCCTCTAAGAAAACATCTGATAAGGTTCTTCAGAGTGGTCTCTTCTGGCCCACCCTCTCAAAGGATTCCTACACATTTTGTCAAAGATGCCCTAGGTGTCAACAATTAGGGTCCATCACAAAAAGGAATCAAATGCCACTCACTCCCATCTTAGTGATTGAAATCATTGACTGTTGGGGAATTGATTTCATGGGTCCCTTCCCAATATCTAGGGGATATTTGTACATTCTATTAGATATCAATTATGTTTCAAAATGGGTTGAGGAAATTTCTAAAAAATCCAATGATCATAAAACGGTAATTATCTTTCTCAAGGAAAACATCCTCTTTAGATTTGTAATTCCTTGGGATATCATTAGTGATCGTGGATCCCATTTTTGCAATCGTCCATTCTCTCGCTCATTGAAAAATACAGAATTTCTCAGAAAATTTCCACTACATACCACCCAGAGACCAATGGCCAAGTTGAGTTATCCAATCGATAAATCAAACAAATTCTTGAGAAAATAGTTAATCCATCTAGGAAAGATTGGTCGGGAAAGATCTTAGATGCTATTTGGGCCTATTGAACTGCATATAAAACCATTTTAGGAATGTCCCCATATAGATTGGTTTATAGTAAAGCATGTCATTTTCCAATGGAGATTGAACATAAAGCCTTTTGGGCAATTAAGAAAATGAATTATGACCTCTCATTGGCCGAAACAAAAAGGAAACCAGATCTCAATGAACTTGAGGAACTTAGGATAGAGGCTTATGAAAATTCAAGGATCAATAAAGCTAAAGTACAAGCCTACCAATCTCGAAATATTAAAGCCAAACACATTTTACCAGGTAAACCTATTCTTTTGTATAGTTCTAAACTTCATTTACACCTAAGAAAGTTGAGATCCAGATGGCCAGGTCTATACATAGTGCATAAGGTATACCCCCATGGGGCTGTAGAAATTCAAGATTCCACCAATGGTCAAACATTTAAAGTTAATGTTCATAGAGTCAAATCATTCATCAGACCATTCCAAAAACAAAAAATTTGAGGAAGACTTGTGTGAACCATCCTTCGATGAGGAAAAAACATAAACAATGAAGTGTCCAAGTCGAGATAACGACGTTAAACAAAAGCGCTGCATGGAAAGCAACCCATGGTTTTCATGTTTCCAATCATTGTGAATCATATTTATTTTTTTTTTATATAATAAATTACCACAGACTATTGAACTATTCTTATTTTATGAGTAAGGATGGGTATGAAAGGGGAGTGCCATATTCATTCGTGTCATGTGGCGTGATCTCTAAGTAATACCTTACCCAGAAAATTAAAAATAAGACAATGTATCATCAGTTTATTTTATTTTTATGTTTTGTTTAGGTTAAAAAATAATAATATATATATATATATATAAAGTACACATCGTAGGTCATGGGTAAAATCCTGTCACATCCATCCAATCCACTGAGACTCGAATCCAGGATTGAAGGGAGAGTGTGGCACGAAATTTCATCATCAACCACTAGGTGAATTCATTCAATTATTATCATTTTAAATTTCCTCTTTGAACACCTATCCCATACCCCCTTCTAAGTTTTCTTTAAACATTGAGGACAATGTTATTCTATGTTAGGGGGAGATGAAATAAAAAATCATTTTTTTAATAAGAACGTGAATGGAAAGAAAAATTCCATTAACCTTGAACATGGTAACACACATTGAAAACTCTAAAATTGGATATCAAATAATTTTTCATGCCTTGATTCTGATTTTAATGCAAGTTTAAGCTCATGAGCATAGTTTTTGGAAAGTGCAGTTGTCCGATATAATTTTTCAAAGTTTACATTTTCATCCTCTTAATAAAAATGCCACAATGCACGTCTACTAGATCTTGGGTGTAAATTTGAGTTCTTGGGTCCCTTTCATTATATCATAGGGTTCTAGGGTCACTTTTAGTTTGATTTGAGTATCCAAAAAACACAAAAAAAAATTGAAAAAAAAAATAATGACCACATAGAGAAATGTTTTGTCAAAATGTGTGGGTTTTGACACTTGGGGATCATGACTCCATAGTTGTATTTCTCATATTTAAGATATATGTCTCTATTTTAGGGCATGGAATTGACAATATGTGTGGCATCCAGTACTTGGGGACCGTGACTCCATAGTTGTCTTTCCCAGAGTTAGTCTTTTCATATTTATTGTGGTTTAAAAAATCAATAAAAAAAATTGGATACTCATATTAAGCTTTAATGTGATTCCCACATAGCGCTTCCATTTTCCCTCTTTGAACAGAAAAATGGGCCCCATGTCTTTTGTGATGCACAACACATCATCATGCTTAATTGAAATTGGATGAAATGTGATAATGAATTTTAACAAAGGAATGGGCTTGGGATTGGGATATGCATATAGACCTAGATTGTTTTAAATGATTTTGATGGGTTTCATAATTTTTTTTCTATTAGGTCTTTGGGTGAGAAATGTGTATTAAAATGTTTTTGGAAAAGAGAATTGGAATTTCATATTTGAGATATATTTTTCTCAGGACTGGAAAAACTCAAGTTGGGGGGTGTGATTAGCCGCTGAAAGTGGTTAATATTCATTGTCAATATCTTAATAATAATGTGTTCCAAAGTCCATAAACAACATTTTTTGTGCATTATAGAAATTGAACTTCATTTCTCATCTTAAATGTAATTCAAGTTTAAAATGCAAATTTAGGCCCAATCATTCATCTATTTGTGGAGAACATTATATTAATTTTTTGAATTTGATATTTTGGGATATGATTGATCACTTTGTTTGGAACATTTTTTCTTTTAGGAATAATGAATTAATCCTAAGAGATGATGGATATTTTTATGTATGAATGAAGAAATTTGCTGGACAAAGCATAATAGGACTAAGGCCCATCAAACAAAAGTTGGGCCCAAAAAACAAGCCCAATTAAGCTCAAATTTTTACAGTAGAAAGAGAAAAATATAAATATAATTTCATGAAACTATGGTAAGAGATAATTCTGAAGTTTTCAGGGAGATAAATGGATTCTAATTTTACATTTAAATGGTGAGTCCGACCCGAACGCCCATAAAGTCGTTCAACCATTTCGACCATAACTTCTAAACGGATGCACCGAATGGCCTAAACTTTTTACAGATACTATAGGAAACATGTAAGAGTATATTTTGATTCTAAAACCCCTCCAGATTCAGATTTCTTCAATTACATATTCACACGTCAAAAAGGGGGATGGATCTGGATGAAATTTATGGACTACTTTGAAACGTCCAAATCCATTGATTTTCTCACCCACCTTTTGAATCTCTAAATTAATGGGGATGGAATTTATTATAGTGGGATGTCTATAAGACTCTTAAGATTCCTATATAAAGATCTTGTGGTGAAGGGAATTATTATATAATATTTTTCTTTCAATCTGAGTTTTTCTTTCATCCATTGTATTTCTTTCAACTGTAATCCCCTGCTTTGAATTCGTAATCGCATCGTAGTGTTTTCCCATGTAAGTTTTTCTTTCATGTATAGTATTTTAATAAAAATTTATGCTTCTTTTTCACTTATTCTTTTTATTTTCTTCACACGTTGATACCGTTTAATCAAGGTGTGAATTTATTCACACCATCACTTGTGAATTCAATCACACAACGGTGGAGTGTTCGTTCTTTTAATAATTTTCTTCTTCTTCAATTCCGCCCCCATAAGTGGAGGGATAACCACTTAATGGTTGATCCAAGGGAGTAGAAAGGTCAGGGATTGGATGTTATTTCATGTACTTAATATTTAAATCTTTTCATTATTTTAGTATTTGCATTTGATGAGTTACATTCTTTTTCATCTTTGCTAACCTTAACGATGACACATTTTGAGTGCTAGTACAATCTATTTCCTTTGAGTGCTCATTAAAGTGATCCTCAAAGTGAATTGGTGATTGTCCTTGGAATTGTGTAGGGATTAAATTGGTGAATGATTTGGGAGAACTATCTCATTTTTTGGATACATATTCAATTAATGACATGAAATTTTTAAGAAAAGAAATTTATCCAATCCACCCTAAGTGAAACCCTAAGATTAACCCATCATTAATAATTGTTTTGTTCACAACATTTTTCTTGTCTCTTATTTAAATTTTATCATTAGTTCTCCAATTAAAATCTACCTCAAAGTTGGACACTTCATAGCCAATCCATAAACATATTTCAGTGTCTCAAGGTTTCTTCTTCGGTCCCTATGGATTCGATCCCTACTTGTACTTCAATGACCGCTTTTACCAGTAGGGTAAATTTGGGCACAACCCCATAAGCCCATACAATTCAGAACACAAAATCAAGGATAAAAAGAGTACAGTAGAAACATCGATCACACCCCCTTCATTATTTAGAAGTTAATTTATTATCTTAGTTAAAGTTTGGTTTCCACCATCCCCATAGAAACAATAGTAGACCCGCCCCGCATGATACACAGTAAAGGGATATGAAGGAAAACCTTACCTATATGATCAAAGATCGTCGTTTTAACTCCACGTGCCAAGAGCTGGTGATGCGCGACTTGTAGAGGAAGAACTCTGGGGACTCCAAGGATGAGTAGGGAAGATTCTTTCACAGGCACACCACTGTAACGACCCAATATTTTTGAGTAGTATATTAACTTACTCTTAATTATTTAATAAGATGTTAATGGTTAATGCAGAAAGAGGAGTCGATGGATTCATCCAGTAGACTCGACCCTTATGAAGCCCACTTATCAGAGCTTGGGAATGAGGTAGCATCTGTGGGCTTCGCTTTGGACCAAGCCCAAGCTGAACTCCAGCGTGTCAAGCTTGAACGGAAACGCCTACGGGAGAAGTTCAAGTTAGTAGAGATTACTACTAGGGAAATGTTATCTGAGCCTCCCTCAGATTCTCTCACCATAGCACACCTTACACTTAGGTCTTATGCCGGTGTTATAAGGGGCTATGTGACGAGACCCTAGCTTCCTTGTGTAATCCTTTCGGGTGAATAAATTGAGATCTCTTCCTTTAGTGATGTTTGTGGAATTTCTTTTGTCTGGATAATTTTAGGATATATTTTATTGATGAATTTTTGAAAAAGGGATATTTTAAAACATTTATTTAAACCCTAAATAATTAATGATGTGTAATGATTTTCAAAAAATGGTCTTCTACAAAAGTGTTCAGTAAGGAATTTGGAGTCTAATAAGATCAACTTAATTTTTGATGAATAGTAAATTATGAATAGTGATTTTATGCTTAGGATTAGTAATGTGACCAAATGGATTAGTAATTTCACTCAAATAAAGTTTTAATATGATTTAGACACCTAGATTAAGTAATGTGATTCAATAAAATGGGTAAATAACGGTTTCATAAATTATTAGTCAAGTATTAGTTTTTCTAGATGAATAGTGTTTTTTAATTAAAAATTTAATTAAAAATTATTAGAAAATTATTTTTATAAAAAGGACTTTATTTTTGAACTCAGAGCATCGATATTATGTTAAGGTAATTTTTGGGGTTTTTTCGGAAAAAAATGAATTTTTGGTGAATAGTGTTTTTAATTAAAACTTTAATTAAAAATATTAAGAAAATTCTTTTTATAAAATGGATTGCATTTTTGAAATCAAAGCATTGATATTTGGTTAAGGTGAAATTTTGGGATTTTTCTGAGAAAGTTGAATTTTCGATGAATAGTGAAAGTATAGTTTTTAAGTTACGGGTATTTAATGACATCATTAAATGATGTATTAAGTATGTAATAAATATGGTCGAATTATGAATAGTAAGATAAGGTATGAGGTGTCCCAAGTGGCCAATACCATGGGCAAATACCATGGGCAAGCCCATGGTTTTTCCAAAACCACTAATGAGGTGTCCCTTGGCCATTAATGCCTTGTCCCCTCACTTTCCCTATAAATACCCACCCTTTCCTCCTTTAGTTTTCACTCCCAACTCTCCCCCAACGAATCTGGTCTCCTTACCTCCCAAGGAGTCCTCCCAAGGTGCCCCCAAGCCCTCAAGGTCCAAAACTTTGAGTTTCAAGAGTCACGTTTTAAGGTAAGGGATCCGACCTCTCACTTTCTTTTCATGTAATCTCTTTTATGTCATTCCTTTTATGCTCCATGTTCTTATGTGAGAGGATGTTCTTTAATATTCCTCTTACTTCCCTTTTCATTTTTATATTATGAGAGATCCCCTCTTACTCTCATCATTTCGTTTTATGAAAGTTTAAGTGACGCCGTTAGGCTACCGAATTTTTAAGGGATTCTTTCACCCTTCTCATTTTTCAAGTTCTATTTTCATGTCAAGTCTTTCAAGTTACTTTTTAATTATGTTGGGGTATGATATCTATATCTATCATACTGAACTCTTATGTTCATATGATTAGGGTCCCTATTTGAACTTTTCAATTCATTTTTGTTGAATTTTAAGTGACGCTATTAGGCTGCCGAATTTTCGTAAGAGAAATCTAATTTTTGTCTTCCTTCAATGTTTTTCATTTCAAATGGTATGTCCTTAAAATTTCATTACCATGTTCATATATCCTTATTATTATATCCCTATACTGTTTATGTATCATTTTTGAGTGGGTGACCCATGACCCCTCTCTTTTCAATGTTTTCTAAAACCCTGTAACGTAGCCGTTATGCTGCAGAATTTTCGTCTCAAAATGCCCCTCTCTTTTTCTCAAAATTATTTTATGTTATTAAGTGAATACTCAAAGCTCTTATTTATATAGGTGTATTCACATATATATCAAAAGTTTCTATTTTAAATTCTGGTATTTACATACATGAAACCCGCTTTCCCTTTCTGTGGGTTTAAAGTGACATAAAGATCATGTCATTAAAGCAGTTTTTAAAACGTTATGATTATGAAATGAAACCCATTTCTTTTATGCTATATGGGTTGTTTATGAAATGATTGATGATGATATATGTGGCTCACATGATAATAAAGTCAAATTTAAGGGTGCGCCCTGATAGCGCTCCAATGCATTGGGTAAAGACTTAATCTCTAGAGATGACCATTTTAACGACGCCTTGGTGAATAACCTTGGTAATTTTTAACGACACCTTGGGTATGGACCTTGGTGAAACGAAACGATTGTCTATATTAAATGTTGCAGCCACATCTTCAAGTTATTAAAAATGTTATTTTTATTATGATGTATCTCATGATTTCTTTTTCATGCCTTAAAGTTCTTTTCATGTCCTTATTGAAGTATCTCATGTTCACATGTAAAATGTTTCTCTTGTTTCCCTTACTGGGCCTTATGCTCACCCTTTCTTTTGATTTATGTCCCCAGGTTATGAGATGTAGTAATGAACCTAGGATGAACTTAAGGAGAATCCATCAAGTATTTAAGAAGAATTTTTTATGTTATTTTCATGTATTATGTTCCTTGTTTCCAAGACACTAAACCTTAAAGATCCTCAGTGCTATGCAATGAAATGAAAGTTATGTTATAAAAAGACGGGATGCTATAGTTGGTATCAAATGATGGTTTAGTTATTTGTGGAAATTAGGATATAAAAACATTAGGAAGAACCCTATAGAAAAGTTTAAATATAGGAAAAATTCCTGGTATTTTGGTAACTATTGAGTAAGTGGTTTATCAAACAAATACATCCCTGTCTGGATACGAGCAGGTAGAGGCGGCTCTGGAACAGATGTACATAGGGGAAAAACCCAAAAGCACCGCTTTGAGCTAGACTCGAACGGGAACTGGTGCACGATAATGGGTCTTGCTGCACTCTTGGTTACGACACTCCCGGGGGATATGTTTGGTTAATCACAAGCTTTTTATGAATCATTATGAAGGAATTATATAAAAGTGTAATTGTCTAAGAATGAAGTCTTAGTTAAAAGATTCATAAATGAAATAAGTTTCTTACTAAGGTTTTATTCTTTTAGAAAATGGCGGGAAATAGGAGGAACCGTGTCGATGGTGACCGCAATGCACCATGTGCTGACGGCCCTCCGATGGAAGCCGGAATGGAAACATTCATGCGAATGATAAACCAAATGACTCAAGTTATGAGTAATAACTTGAATAAAGCTGAGAGTCCGACCTCACCATGAAGGGAACAACACTCTGTTGAGTCCTTCATGTGTCAACGACCGCCAACATTCAGTGGATCTACTGACCCATTGGTTGCGGAACAATGGATAAGCTCCATTGAAAAGATCTTTTCTGTACTTCATTGTTCGGAACAAGAAAAAGTCACCCTTGTTGTTTACCGCCTAGAGGGAGAAGCTGATCAGTGGTGGTCACTGATCAAAAACATGAAGCCACGAGGAGAGATGGAAGCTATGGAGTGGGAAGAATTTCGGGGAATTTTCTTTGACAAGTATTTCCCTCATTCCATGAGAACGAGAATGGAGAAAGAGTTTCTGGAGATGAAGCATAAGGAGAACGAATCTGTCGGAAGCTATGAGATGAACTTCACAGGGCTTTCCTGTTATACCTCAAGATTTTTCATGGACCCTAATGGGAAGGTTGATAGATTATTTGGTGGACTACGACCTCATCTGCGGAAGAATCTAGCCAACAGGGACTATGATAGCTATGAAGAAATAGTTCGAAGTGCTATGAAAGTCGAGCTGGAGTTTGGTGAGACACAGTGGTCTCATAAACCAAATGAAAAGAAGAGATTGTTGGATCCCAGTTTAGGGAAGTCTTTTGATCAGGGAAGAGGTGGAAAGAAAATGCAACTTACCACATGCAATAAATGTGGGAAGAATCATCTGGGGAACTACTTGAACGGAAGTGGAAAGTGCTAAAAGTGTTGAAGAGGAGTCCATATTGCTCGGAATTGTTATAGTGAGGTGAATCCTCAGCTTCCCAACACTAACGACAGAGGAAAGATGGTTCTGGCCCTACCCGAAGTCACATTCTTCAAGTGTGGGCAGCTTGGGCACTTTGCTAACCAATGTCCAAATCTGAGGGTGGTGGAGGGGAATCACCATCAACCTCAGTAGAGGCCAAGGGAGCAAGGTCGTGCTTTCGCTATCACAACAACTGAATTTGAAGTTCCTAATGATGTGGTAGCAGGTACTCTTGTTGTCCTCTCAAAACTAGAAAGTAATTTATTTGATTCTAGTTCTACGCATTCCTTTATTTCCTCCAAGTTTGCAAGGAATATAGAATCAATCCCCGAACTTCTAGAGGTAGAGTTGTCAGTCAAGACTCCAAGTGGGATTATCCTTGCATCAAAAGTATTTAGAGACTCTAGTGTTTACTTTGGTGAGCACAATCTTATCGAAAATCTAGTATTCATTCCCATGATGGAATTCGACATTATAATAGGGATGGATTGGCTCTCAAAGTATAATGCTAAGATCAAATGCAGAAGTAAGGAAATCTCAGTAGTCTTGAATGAACGACCTGTAGTTATCTTCCGATGAGAGATATCCCGAACTGATCCCTATCTAGAAGCACCTCCTATAGCTTTCTTTATGGAGTTAATCGGTGATGATGAAGAAGGAAAAGGGAGCATACAAATAGAAGATGTTCCGATTGTTCAGGAATACATGGATGTATTTCCTAAGGAGTTACCTGGACCTCCCCCAGAAAGAGAGGTAGAGTTCTCCATTGAACTCGTACCTCGGTCTCAACCGATATCAAAGACTTCGTATAGAATGGCAAATGTGGAGCTAGAAGAGTTAAAGAAACAACTCCAAGACTTGTTGGAGAAGGGGTTTATCCGACCGAGTGTGTCTCCTTGGGGAGCACCAGTTCTCTTTGTGAAGAAGAAGGATGGATCAATGCAGCTATGCATTGATTATAGAGAACTGAACGGGATCACAGTGAAGAACAGATATCCTCTTCCAAGAATTGATGATTTATTTGAACAACTTCGTGGGGTTCAATTCTTCTCTAAGATTGACCTTCGATCTGGTTATCATCAACTGAGGGTAAAGAAGGAAGATATTCCAAAGACTGCCTTCTGATCAAGATATGGGAATTATGAGTTTACTGTTATGCCCTTCGGCTTGACTAATGCTCCTGCTATTTTCATGGATTTGATGAATATAGTCTTTAAGGACTACCTTGATAACTTTGTGGTAGTTTTTATTGATGATATTTTGATATATTCAAAAATTCATGAGGAGCATGAAGATCATCTAAGGGTTATATTGAAAACTCTGCAGAAGGAGAGTCTCTTTGGGAAGTTCAGCAAGTGTGAGTTTTGGTTACAACAAGTGGCTTTCTTGGGGCACATCGTAACCAATGAAGGAATCTCGGTTGACCCTGCAAAGACAATGGTTGTGGAGGAGTGGCCTTAACCCACAACAGTAACTAAGATTCATAGTTTCCTTGGTTTAGTGGGATTTTATAGGAGGTTTGTGAAAAACTTTTCACGGCTTTCTAATCCACTAACCAAGTTGACTCGAAAAGGGGTTAAGTTCATCTGGACAAAGGAATGTGAGGAAAGTTTCCAAGAGCTGAAGAAGAGATTGGTTACTGCACCTGTGTTAACACTACCCTCTATCGGAGAAGGATTCGTTATTTTTAGCGATGCATCTCTGAAATGGCTTGGGTGCGTCCTCATGCAAAATGACAAGGTAATTGCTTATGCATCTCGACAGTTGAAGATTCATGAGCAGAATTATCCTACGCATGATCTAGAGCTGGCGGTAGTTGTTTTTGCTCTAAATATATGGAGGCACTGTCTTTATGGGGAGAAATGTGATATATACACTGACCACCAAAGTCTAAAGTATATTTTCACACAGAAAGAATTGAACATGAGACAAAGGAGATGGTTGGATCTTATTAAAGACTATAATTGTTCAATTCATTATCACCCTGGAAGAGCAAACAAAGTTGCAGATGCGTTAAGCAGGAAAGATCATGTTGTTCTGGCAATAATGTGGATCCTAGGAGATCCCTTGATTAAAGATCTAGTAAAAATGGACATGGGAATTATAAGGAAAGGGACATCATCAACCCTATCCCAAATGATTTCTCAACCTTCATTACTAGAGAAGATCAAGAAGGCTCCAAAAGAAGATCCTTTGCTGCAGGAGAAGTTGGAGGTTGTAAAAGATGGGAAGTTCCCTGATTTCAATATTGATCAAGAAGGTGTATTGAAATTTCGTACAAGGCTATGTGTTCCATCTATTCCGGAGATAAAGAAAGAACTGATGGATGAAGCTCATAGATCTACTTTCTCTATACATCCGGGAAGCACTAAGATGTATAGAGACCTTCGTGATCATTATTGGTGGGATAACATGAAGAGGTAGATTGCTGATTACACTACAAGGTGCTTGGTGTGTCAGCAAGTAAAGGCAGAACGAAAACTTCCTAAGGGGGTATTACAGCCGCTACCCATACCAGTATGGAAGTGGGATAATATCACTATGGACTTTGTAACTGGTCTCCCGAATACATCCATAGGAAACAATGTGATATGGGTTATTGTGGACCGTCTCACCAAGACAGCCCATTTTATCTCTATTGGGGAAGATTTCTCTCTGGATCAGCTTACCAAGATATACGTGAAGGAAGTGGTAATGCTACATGGGGTACCACAATCCATCGTGTCTGATCGTGACCCAAGATTCACATCAAAATTCTGGAGAAGTCTTCAACATGCTCTGAATACTGAATTGAATTTTAGTACGGCCTATCATCCTCAAACTGATGGCCAATCTGAAAGGACTATTCAGACACTCAAAGACATGCTGAGATTATGATCAATGGAATTTAAAGGTGGATGGGATCAACACCTCCCATTAGTTGAGTTCTCCTATAACAACAGCTTCCATTCGAGTATTCAGATGGCACCCTATGAAGCTTTGTATGGAAAGCGATGTAGAACTCCCACTTGTTGGGATGAAACTGGTGAGAGAAAGCTTCTTGGGCCTGATCTTGTGCAAGAGATGACAGAACAGGTTCATGCCATCCAACAACACATAAAGGCTACTCAGAGTCGGAAGAAGAGCTATGCTAAAAATCGTCGAAGGGACTTGGAGTTTGGTGTTGGTGACAAAGTCTTCCTTCGAATTTCTCCATGGAAGAGAGTCGTGCGGTTTGGGAAGAAAGGGAAGCTCAGCCCTAGGTACATTGGCCCCTATGAAATCCTTGATCGCATAGGAGCAGTGGCCTATCGTCTAGCACTCCCACCGAACCTAGCTCAAGTTTATGATGTATTCCATGTATCTCTCTTGAGGAAGTACATACCCGACCCTTCGCATGTACTGAACCCAGAGGTGGTACAACTGGAACATGACCTCTCTTATGAGGAGCATCCAGTGGAGATCTTGGACCGTAGAGACAAGGTCCTACGAAACAAGACTACCCACCTTGTGAAAGTGTTTTGGAGGAATCATAAATATGAAGAAGCGACTTGGGAGCCTGAGGAAATAATGAAGCAAAAGTACCCTCACCTTTTCGACTAGGCCTCAAGTATAAATTTCGGGGACGAAATTTCTTAAGGGGGGAAGAATGTAACAACCCAATCTTTTTGAGTAGTATATTAACTTACTCTTAATTATTTAATAAGATGTTAATGGTTAATGCAGAAAGAGGAGTCGATGGATTCATCCAGTAGACTCGACCCTTATAAAGCCCACTTATCAGAGCTTGGGAATGAGGTAGCATCTGTGGGCTTCACTTTGGACCAAGCCCAAGATGAACTCCAGCATGTCAAGCTTGAACGGAAATGCCTACGGGAGAAGTTCAAGTTAGTAGAGATTACTACTAGGGAAATGTTATCTGAGCCTCCCTCATATTCTCTCACCATAGCACACCTTACACTTAGGTCTTATGCTGGTGTTATAAGGGGATATGTGATGAGACCCTAGCTTCCTTGTCTAATCCTTTCGGGTGAATAAATTGAGATCTCTTCCTTTAGTGATGTTTGTGGAATTTCTTTTGTCCGGATAATTTTAGGATATATTTTATTGATGAATTTTTTAAAAAGGGATATTTTAAAACATTTATTTAAACCCTAAATAATTAATGATGTGTAATGATTTTCAAAAAATGGTCTTCTACAAAAGTGTTCAGTAAGGAATTTGGAGTCTAATAAGATCAACTTAATTTTTGATGAATAATAAATTATGAATAGTGATTTTACGCTTAGGATTAGTTATGTGACCAAATGGATTAGTAATTTCACTCAAAGAAAGTTTTAATATAATTTAGACACCTAGATTAAGTAATGTGATTCAATAAAATGGGTAAATAACGGTTTCATAAATTATTAGTCAAGTATTAGTTTTTTTGGATGAATAGATTTTTTTAATTAAAAATTTAATTAAAAATAATTAGAAAATTATTTTTATAAAAAGGACTTTATTTTTGAACTCAGAGCATCGATATTATGTTAAGGTAATTTTTGGGGTTTTTTCTGAAAAAAAATGAATTTTCAGTGAATAGTGTTTTTAATTAAAAATTTAATTAAAAATATTTAGAAAATTATTTTTATAAAATGGATTTCATTTTTGAAATCAAAGCATTGATATTTGGTTAAGGTTAAATTTTGGGATTTTTCTGAGAAAGTTGAATTTTCGATGAATAGTGAAAGTATAGTTTTTAAGTTACGGGTATTTAATGACATCATTAAATGATGTATTAAGTATGTAATCAATATGGTCGAATTATGAATAGTAATATAAGGTATGAGGTTTCCCAAGTGGCCAATACCATGGGAAAATACCATGGTCAAGCCCATGGTTTTTCCAAAACCACTAATGAGGTGTCCCTTGGAGATTAATGCCTTGTCCCCTCACTTTCCCTATAAATACCCACCCTTTCCTCCTTTAGTTTTCACTCCCAACTCTCCCCCAAAGAAGTTATGGTCTTCTTACCTCCCAAGGAGTCCTCCCAAGGTGCCCCCAAGCCCTCAAGGTCCAAAAATTTGAGTTTCAAGAGTCACGTTTTAAGGTAAGGGATCTGACCTCTCTCTTTCTTTTCATTTAATCTCTTTTATGTCATTCCTTTTATTCTCCATGTTCTTATGTGAGAGTATGTTCTTTCATATTCCTCTTAATTATCTTTTCATGTTTATATGATGAGAGATCCCCTCTTACTCTCATCATTTCGTTTTATGAATGTTTAAGTGACGCCGTTAGGCTGCCGAATTTTTAAGGGATTCTTTCACCCTTCTCATTTTTCAAGTTCTATTTTCATGTCAAGTCTTTCAAGTTCCTTTTTAATTATGTTGGGGTATGATCTCTATATCTATTATACTGAACTCTTATTTTCATATGATGAGGGACCCTATTTGAACTTTTCAATTCATTTTTGTTGAATTTTAAGTGATGTCGTTAGGCTGCCGAATTTTCGTAAGAGAAATCTAATTATTGTCTTCCTTAAATGTTTTTCATTTCAAATGGTATGTCCTTCAAATTTCATTACCATGTTCATATATCCTTATTATTATGTCCCTCTACTTTTTATGTATCATTTTTGAGTGGGTGACCCATTTCCCCTCTCTTTTCAATGTTTTCTAAAACCCTGTAACGTAGCCGTTATGCTGCAGAATTTTCGTCTCAAAATGCCTCTCTATTTTTCTCAAAATTATTTTATGTTATTAAGTGAATACTCAAAGATATTATTTCTATAGGGGTATTCACATATATATCAAAAGTTTCTATTTTAAATTCTGGTATTTACATACATGAAACCCGCTTTCCCTTTCCGTGGGTTTAAAGTGACATAAAGATCATGTCATTAAAGAAGTTTTTAAAACGTTATGATTATGAAATGAAACCCATTTCTTTTATGCTATATGGGTTGTTTATGAAATGATTGATGATGATATATGTGGCTCACATGATAATAAAGGAAAATTTAAGGGTGTGCCCCGATAGCGCTCCAATGCATTGGGTAAAGACTTAATCTCTAGAGATGACCATTTTAACGACGCCTTGGTGAATAACCTTGGTAATTTTTAACGACACCTTGGGGATGGACCTTGGTGAAACGAAACAATTGTCTATATTAAATGTTGCAGCCACATATTCAAATTATGAAAAATGTTATTTTTATTATGATGTATCTCATGATTTCTTTTTCATGCCTTAAAGTTCTTTTCATGTCCTTATTGAAGTATCTCATGTTCACATGTAAAATGTTTCTCTTGTTTCCCTTACTGGGCCTTCTTCTCACCCTTTCTTTTGATGTATGTCCCCAGGTTATGAGATGCAGTAATGAACCTAGTATGAACTTAAGGAGAAGACTTCAAGTGTTTAAGAAGAATGTTTTATGTTATTTTCATGTATTATGTTCCTTGTTTCCAAGACACTAAACCTTAAAGATCCTTAGTTACGTGTAATGAAATGAAAGTTATGTTATAAAAAGACGGGATGATATACCACTCTCCTTGAAAAAGGGACTCCAAACTCACTAGGGGGAGAATGAACCCATCCAAGAAGAAGAAGGAAGAAATTCTAGCATGATAAAAAGATGAGATTCGTTGTTACGAGATATGGTATTTTGAAAGGATTTAAAGTCGGATCGTGGTTTACCACGCTTTTGGGAGGTTACGTATGATGGAATTAATTATCATTTTAACAATTATCATCAGAGAGGTGTTCATAACAGTTGTGCGTTTAAACAGTTTCCTTTAAATCGCACAATAGGGGCAGAACTTGAAAGTTTGGGGAAAGGGTGTGACACCGAGGAAAAGCCATGCATTTTGGTAAGTTAAGGGTCACCCGGCTCTTGGGTGATTTTAGATATTATTTATGGGATTTAAATAGATTTTAAAGCGGGCATTAAATCATTTTTACGTCAAAAGACACGTTGCAGGAGAAGAAAAATTCGGAAACTGGAAAAAGAACGAAGACTACATGGTGAGGACACTGTGCCACCGTCACGGTGCCACTGTCACAATGCCACCCTCACGGTGCCACCCTCATTATGACACACTCACAGTGTCACCCTCATGGTGCCACCCTCACGGTGCCACCGTCACAGTGCCACCCCCAAGGTGCCACCGTCACGGTGCCACCGTTTCGGTGTGAGACCGTGACCGGTTCCACATTTTTTGTGGAACCTTTTGATGGAACCATGTTTTGAGAAAGTACTGGAGCAGGAGGGTCCGGGCCATTACACCTTCCAAAAAATCAATTATTTAAAATAATATGCAAGCATATAATATAATTTATCAACATATGAAAAGATAAATAAGAATAACCAATATTAGAGATTTCATAAGATAAAGACAAATAAAATTAAATCATCCAGAATTTATCTTCTATGTATATGATCAATCTTATTCTGAAGAATATGGTTCTGTAAGTGATTATAAATTCATGTTCTTATCTTTTTTTGAATTCAATGGTAGTTAAAAACTCTCTATTTAAAAACTATCCAATCAAGAAACATTTCACTTTTTATTAATGAGTTAAAGTTTAAATCAAAACTTTATATATACAGTTAAAAACCATATGTAAAGGAAAATCTTTATGTAAGAATAAATAAGAAAAAAATTATAGTAATGAAAACCTTACTTAAAAGTGAAGTTTTTTTAAACTTTGAAAATGTAAATGTAATTAAAAAATAATTAGATTAATTTGAAAGTGTAAAAGTATAGTGTTACTAGGTGCCTAAATTTTGATTTAGATACCATCACATGGCATGGTTTTATTGATAAAAAATAAATTCCTTGGTATCTAAACCTTATTTGGTCTATAAATTCTTAGAAACAAAACCTTTGACACCCATATTTTTTCAAATCTTTTGTGGTCAATAACATTAATCTC
This sequence comes from Viscum album, assembly GCA_963277665.1. NCBI lineage: Eukaryota > Viridiplantae > Streptophyta > Magnoliopsida > Santalales > Viscaceae > Viscum > Viscum album. The sequence continues at coordinate 1,352,624,483 of OY728158.1, forward strand.
TTTTGATTTAAATGCATTGTGAGTTATACAGGATTGAACTCTATTCAGTGAATATTTATTATTCTAGTGTCCATCCCTTTAACACTTCATATATAAGAGTGAATTTCTCATAACAAATTATTTTGATTAATAATGACTCCTGATAGATTTACTACCTAGTCCAGGTATTTTCCTTTTTGGCCTCAACAATCTGTAGAGTTTCTCAAAACATTTACTTCCATTAGTGTGTTTTGAAAGAAAATTTTTCAAGATTTTGACTTATGAATTAATTTTAACCACTTCACACTTATATTTCAAAGATAACGAGAATATAATTTCAACTTTTTATAAGAATTTATCTTTGAGTCCTTACCTTTCAACTCATCCAATTATAAAACAATTTTAACATTGTCATTTTACATCTTAGATAACTCATTTTTAAAACTATAAATCTCATATTTCTTCTTAGAAACATAAAAAAAAAATCCATTGTAGCTCTTGAAGAGTCTTTGATAAGTACTTTAAATTTATATAATATATTCCTTCAATTATTCATAAAATTGAGGCACTATTTTTACATCACCGTCTGACTATGATTCAATATCCAATGAAAATTAAAATATCCTCTCAAAGATAAAGAATACAATGCATATATGTACATCTTTCTCATAATTCATAGTTCACTCTTGTGGAATTTTTCATAAAATCCAGTGATTTTTTGTTATCGTCGCTATCATCTGATGAAATATCATAATGTGGAACCTCATTAGAACTCTAAGTGAAAATTTTGGCTGTAAAATATTTTATATATTATTTTTTGAAGTTTTTATTGTTTTCCTTAACTTATTTTTTAACCTAGGACACTTTGGATTGATGTGACTAGGTTTTTTACATTCATAGAAAATCAATTCATAAGTGTATTCCTTTTTTCATATATTTTTCATTATTTTATTTCTTGTATTTTTATATATCTATCTTCTAAAAACCATTTATAATTTTTCTTAGATTTTCATGGTTTTGAAATTTGAGTTAATGAATTTAAAGATCTATAATTTGATTCAAATGACACTCCATTTTTCTTTTTCTCTTTTTCATCATCCCTCTTAATCCAATTCTTATACTACACCAGATTTCTGATTAAATCCTAAAATCTAAATTTTGTAATATGTTTAATGTTTTCAATAGTTTTTTACTTTGACTCCCATTATTTCAATAAAAAATTTATCTTCTTATAAACTAATAGTTAATTTGTTATTACATGTTCTCTAAGGGATTTAAGACTATTAACAATAGTCACAAATCATTGATGCATTTGAGTAATGGTTCCACTAGGTATAAAATCAAAACATTGATAATATGCCCCAAGCATCACTATATTAATTTACAAAACATTTTAAGTTTATAAGTGAGTAACCTCAAACTTATTAAAAATATCATTAGTTGTTCTACAAAAAGATATTTGACTATCTATATTTCTTTGAATAGAACATAATAAAATATTTCCAACTTGAAAGTTCAACTAGAATTCAGCTCTCTAATCATGAGTAAAATTCATGACATATTTCTTTGATATTTTTTATGTTTTGGTGAGCATAAGATAATTCTTCACCCTGTCATTTATAATATAGGTTTTCATCTGGTCTCTTCAATATTCCTAATCATTCCATACAAAAATAAGTCATCTATTTGGATTCAGATTGTCTAAACTTCTGATAGGTAATTCTCCTTCCATAGAAAAGGATAAAAATATTTACTCTCTTCTATATGTTAGAATAAGAAAACTCGATATTCAGAATATCATAAATTGAAATTTAAGATTAATATCTAACACTAAATGTAATCCCAAATAAAAATGATATGGAAGCTATAAGTGGGGGGATTGTAGTCAAAAGGAAACGAAAATATTTTCACCCACTCAAGAATTCAACTGATCAATAATTACAATTTTCGATCAATTCAAAGTATATAAAACTAAAAATTTATGTAAGAAGTACTTTCCCAGAAGAAAATAAAATATTTGGTGGATAAAAACTAAACTAAGATACTGAATAAAATCATTTTTTAATTAATATAGAAGTGTAAAATCAATGTGTGGAGTATCAAATTACAATTTGAATAACCCTTAAAGAATATTATTACAAAACATGTCTAGTTAAGGGAATTTTTCAGTTTTAAACCAAAGCAATAGGTGGATCAATAGACTAGATCCAATGTATCACCAAGCAAAAACTAACTAAGCTTCTATTACTATACTTCTTAATGGAAAAAAGTTTTGAAATAGGAACTTATTCAATAAATGATCATTAACAGGTTTCTCTAGCCTCAAGAACCTCTTCTATATCACTGATCAATAGCAAGTCCAAGTGCGCTAGGCTTCATTGAACTTCATAGTTTGTAAGCAGTATACTCCTATACCTGATGTCTCATCGATCTTAATGATTAGAAGTAGAAGAGTGCTTTTGAGAATATTATCAAATAAGAAGATTGAAAAATGGAAAATTATAAAGGGAAAAATTAGATATTTGCAATTAAACCTCACCAAATTTTGGCTCTTAAAAAAACACAGTAAAAGAAAAATATAATTAAAAGCATTCACAAAAATGATATGATTCAAAAAATTAAAATTATTAAAAGATTTATTGTGTTTGGATTTCTATAATTTGTAATTTTTGTTGCTTGAATAATTGTTATAATTTATAGATGATATCATAACAAACTTAATTGGTCATATTTTGAGATCTTTGAGTTCAGTTACAATAGTATTTGAAGCTTCATCATCTACTAATGAATATAAATCTATCTTATGATGAAATTAATCAGTGCTCTATTGAAATTCTTTAGCATATTCCATAAATTATATTTATCTCCTTAGTTCAATAGAACATACAATTGGAATATACATACAACATGTAGAAAACTCAAACAATAATCATCAAATTAATTTAGTTCAAAATTAGTGAATTTTTATTTTTAGTTGATTTACTCAAAAATATCCCCAAAATACCTAAAAATTAAAACCCCCAATTTAGATCTAATAAATTCAAAACCCTGGATTCCATGGTCACTGGGTGAGAGAGAAGAGGAAGAGGATAAAAGATCATTGAAGAGGGAGGAAATAAGAGTACTAGCTTGGAGTGATCTTGAAGTTTAATGAAGAAATATAATATTAAATCCAAGTGAAGAGGGAGAGGATAGGCGAAAAATGTGAGGGAGGCCTTGGAGGAGATCTTTAGGCAAATGGAAGAGGAATTTGAGGATTATTTATGAATCCACCACTTAAAAAATTAAAATTGAAGTTAAAACATATTATTGCATGGGAGAGGTCCCTGATAAGGGATCCCATAAAACATATTTTCTCCCTAGGAAACCCATCAAAAAATTCTATATTTTTAACAAAACCCAAATAAAAAGTCAAAATCAATAAAAACTAATTTTTATACCTAAAAAAGAGATCATGTGTGCCATAATTATACCCACTATATTACTTTCTGATCCCAAAAATTATCTATGAAGATGACTGATCTAAGAGGGGATGAGGGTTAAAATCATAATTTTAGACATGAATTAAAAAATAACCCACTAAACACTTATAGGAACCAATTAATAGGAAGTAAAAAACTCAAGAATGACACACACTCAAAAGATCGTCTCATGGTTAGAGTTGCAAGCTAAATATTCACAATATGTATGGAGACCAGGGGCATGATGCACAACTTAACTTTTTAATGTATGAATAATTCTAGTGGTTTTAAGTCCATACTACCAATTATTATGTTTATTTTATAAAAGTATATAAAACCCAATTATTAAGGTTAATATAATATTTCTTTCTCTTTTGGGTAGGGATGGTTTGGGGAAGAAACACATTTCTCACTAACACCAATAAAAGAAAGTGATCATACTATAGTGGCCTCTCAGTCATATTTATTTGTCCTTATATATACATTTTTAAATAAAAATCAGTCATTTCCAAAGTCCCAATACAACAAAGAGTTGCAACATCCTGACCCGAATCACTAGGTCCATGCCGGAAAGCCACGTGACCTCATGCATGTATCCCCAGATGCAGGAGGTTATCAATTAGCAGTGAGGGTCTAAGTCTATCAGTGGGGAGACTATACCCTCAATATCATATCATATGATCAATAAAAAATATAATGAATAATCAGAGTAAACATGTAGAAACATAAATATGGAATACATGTAATAAAAATAAAGAATCTCCCGTAAGTGGAAAGCATGTACATAAGAAATAAAGAAGATAAAGTAAATAAATAAATACCAAATCCTCTAAAGTCAATCACGGTCTTCTACTAGCTCCACTCTCCTCTGCTCATCTATCCACCATAGATCCATTTCCCTTCACCATATCCCTTGTTCAATCTACAAGCACATCAAAATGATCGATTAGGGTGTGAGTACAAGACTTAAAAGGACACCACCAATGTGTCCTTAACTTTATTTTCTCAAGTATAATAGTGTATGCCATAATAATGATAAATGTGTAAGAAGAATAAACATAAAATCAAAAACCAAGTGGTGGTGCGCTAACCAAGATTCCACAAACCCCATGTTATACCATCTTTGTCTCTATGTCAAATGGATAATCAAGGTGTTAGAAGAATCAAGGATTAGCCACAATAATAATGAATCATGCTACTCAACATTGTGTAATCATGAAACTCATCATCACTGATCATAAAGAAGGTTATGTTCTCATTATATACTAGGGATCAAGAGATAATCATCATCCCTTAGTCATCGAGGAATATACTAGGGATCGAGAGCTAATCAGCATCCCTTAATCATCGAGGTATATACTAGGGATTGAGATATAATCAGCATCCCATAGTCATCAAGTAACATACTCCTTGGCATCTTATAGTCATCGAGTGCATCACACAGTATTCATGAGGCATCGACGTACCCCTACCATGTGCATAGGTCCCTCATCATCATTGTCGCAATTCATGTGCACTCTCCATCTAAGGGATAACATGTCACAATGGTCCACCTATCTTGGGATGAAAGAACAGTACCAAAAAAGAATACATAGCATCGTAAGATACATAATAAATCATAACATATTATCATAAGTAAGGTAGCACACATAATATATGTGATCAACATCAAACATGAAAAAAATCTACAAAGTACTCATGGAAACAAGTGTAATATAAGGTTCTCAGGGCTATACAAACACACCCATATTCAATTATAATCTATCACAGTCATCAAAATATGTCTATACATCATCATATTAAGGCAACAAGTGTAAACAAGCCCAAAAAAGTAAAGAACATCCTACCTATAAAGTTATTGATGTAAAAAGGTGGGGATAAACCAGTAAAAAACACCTCTTCGCAGCCTTATTATCATAAATATCGACACTTGAGATTCATCAAGGGTTCCCAAAACAAAAACCAGTTATTGTATTTCAAAAAAATATCATGTGATGATATATTCTCTATCCTAGATAAATTACAAATTATCGTTTTATAATTATCTTTTGATAATTTTTCATAAATTATACTTTTATAATTATATTTTGATAATTTCTATAAATTATTCATTTATAATTTCTCCCAAATTACCGTTTTATATTTGTAATTTGATAATTTCTCTTAAATTACCTTTTTTTATAATTA